>OW386289.2:28095271-29295271 GCA_936432065.2 Rutpela maculata
TCATATCTGTTTTTACATACCAAATATTAGTTTAACTTCGTTTTTACACATATGCCAAAAAGAAAAGTGAGGTTTTAAGTTCCACTGTGCTGTGTTTATTTGGTTCCCTCCTGGTTGCCGCCCCCCAGAACACATTCCCGTGTAGAGTTGGACCAGCGGAGAGGAACACAAAATAGATGAATGCTCCCTAAGAACAATGAACAAATTGAAGTACCAGAATCAGAAACTGAGGAATCAGAAGGCTCAGAAGAAGAAGATTTATAAAAGCAGAAAAACAAAAATAGCACAAACGGCATCGACACAAAGCCACAATATATATCACAAGAAGACCCAGAAGAGGCAGAAGTCCAGAACCAAAAATATAAAAAAAGGGAGCTTAAATGCTCCCTCACGACAAACACCTACACCTCCCATCCCCACATTCCTTCACCATGCGCCATGTGGCACTCACTACTGGCAACAAGCATGGCTCGGCTGTATAATCCTTGGGAGTAGCAGAAATGCCTACCGCACGCTGGCAAATCAATCAATCAAATATTAAAGTTAAAATTAACTTATTAAATGATTAAATAAACAATAAAAATTTTTATAAATTAACAACTGTTTTAAATAAAAAATTATAGATAAAAAAAAAACACGCATTACATTTTTGTAGGTTATAAAAAGAATTTTAAATTATGCCCTGACTGGTTGTCATATCTTAAAAATGTACCGAGTATGCCTTTGTAACGTTTATGCAAATTCCGACGCTTTTTGAATGAGCACAGGATGCTCTCATTTTTCGCTTATATCTTAAAAACTATTACATTTAGACAAAAAATGTCTACATAACTTTTTAGAGCACATTAGCGCTCGTTTCATTATTTTTAAAAATAACGTAAGTTTCATTAATCGTTTATTGTCAGAAATGTAAAATATATTATGATTAATAGATTTTGTAAATAACATTTTAATATAATGAAATTGTTACCTATAATGTTTTTTTATGCTGATGTGTATGAAGTTCAAAATTTGCAAAAAACAGGTCGAATACAAAATGGCCGCTTTAAAACAGAAGGACACAGAAAATTGTAGATTGTTTGAGGGGTCGCTTGGCCCTGGGTTGGCCTTTCTTCACCTCGACCTAAAAGGCCTTTTGTGAATAAATCATCGTTTTGTTCTTAACTTTTCCAATATTTTAACCCCTTTACATTCCTTCAGTACTAAGTTAGCCCGCAATAAAGTTAAAGTTATAGACTCCTGGCTAACCAATTGTACTGATAGTTTTTTAAAAGCTAAATGTGCTTAGTAAGTGCAACAAATTAATCTTATCTCATTCTAGCTACAACAAAAATGTAACGCTTACATTATCTGTGGATTGCTCAAATATATCCATAAGTGCAGTTTTAGAATAAAAAATTGGAGACTTGTCTAGTCCTTTAGCATTTTTCTCTCGCAAATTAAATGATTCTCAAAAAAAGTATTCTACTTTTGACAAGGAATTACTGTCATTATATACATCAATTAAACATTTTAAATATATTTTAGAAGGTCGTACATTTATTTGTTTCACTGACCATAAACCATTAACAAAAGCTCTCTTTACTAGTGCAGAAAAGACTCCTCGTCAAATACGATACTTGGAATATATTGCACAATTCACAAATGACATGTCATGTTCACGGTAAGGAAAACATCAGTTCATTGGTTTGATGAACTCCCAAGCAGCACAATTAGTTTATTTTACCAGTTTAAAGCCACAGTAACATAAGATAATTGATATAACGTAATTGCAACCATTACTTTCAACTTTGAAGGCATAAAGACTTAATAGTAATTTATCAAGCAATACTATATCTTAACAAATGCCTGATAAAGTCACATTGACTCTAGTGTAATTTACAAGAAATATTTATGTTATTGTTCCTTACAATTTAACTATAAAGTAAAAGTGCATATTGAAGTCTATGTGTAAGAAAATATTACGTAATTTTAGACTAAATTATTTACTTTGGAGTCGCTGCCTTTTGTCTGAATAGAAACAGGGAAGTTTTACCAATTTTGTCTTGCTTTGTCTTGTCCTTGTAGTCAGATTTAAGTTAAAACTATAACCTCATGGCCACAACTAGTTCCAATTTTAGGTGAAAATTTACTTTAATTTTACTTCTGCACTAACCTAGCATATGTGTTTGACCTAAAGGTAAATATTACTTCATAAAATGTCCTGGTAGTTATTTTTACTTCAAAATAGAATTAGGTGTCTTCCCTGGAAGGCAAAATTACGTTTTCATTTTCTAAATTACTTCAAAAGACTATACTAATTGTTTTATGTTGATGTCCCTCCCACTGTCAAAAGTTAGTTCTTTACTTTAATGATGGGATAGTGACCTAATTTGTAGTCCTACTATTAGCAGCAGTTTTTTTTTTATTTGGGTTTTTCTGTTCTCGTGTTTTTAAGAATAAAAATGGAGGTGTTTTGTTTTAAATGCGAGAAAGTACTCTACAGCCAGTCAACCTTTAGTCGGCACAACTGAAAAATACATAACCAAATAGGACAATATAATTTTATCGAATATGCAGTGTTCTAATGATACTTGTAATTAAATTTCAACTTTTCTATTATCGACTTGTTTGCATTCGAAGGAATAAGGAATTACTACATTATAGATAGATAGATAGATAGATTGTCTTTATTAGTTCTCTGTAAATATATACAGTTTTGCCCAGAGGGGGGAGAACATGTCAAATAACATAAAAATACAATAAAAAATAGAATGAATAAAAACAGACAATACAAATAAGACATACAAAGTAGAAATCTATATAGCTAAAATGTTTCTTTAAGAGAAATTTAAGACTCCTATCTAAGTGATAATGTATGTTTTTATATAAAATCTCTAAAATACTATATCAGGCAAAACACTTGTTAATCTTTTAGATAGTTTAGTACAATATAACTATTTTTTTTTTCAAGATTTCAATCCTTAGCTTGCAAATAGAGTTTGCAATCCCGAAATCTCGAACCCGAAAATCCCGGGATCTCGGCAATATTTAGATACCACAAATCCCGGGATTGTAGGCGATTGGATCCCGGGATTTTCGGGATTGTAAAACAAGATGGAACAGTCTTTTAATGCAATGATCGGCTTAAAAGTGTCGCTTTTGATACTGGATTCGGAATATAAACTTTGGGGATTTGGTTAAATTATTGGAACAACTTAAAGTCACAGTGGAGGCACTGTGCTGACGTGATGCGAATTTATTTATGAAATATCTCTTTAAAATTCATGTTAAAGCAAATTATACAAATATTGTTTATAATTTATTAAATATATCTTTAAAATTCATGTTAAAGCAAATTATACAAATATTGTTTATAATTTATTATTTGTGGCATATTAATGATTTCTTATGTTTGTTGAGTAATTTGCCACTGTAAAAATATTTAAAAATTTTGATGAAGTAAACCTCTGCGCCAAAAGGACAGACAGAGGCTGGTTTTTATACTTCTAACAATACATTTTAACAATATATTTTTCTTATGCCTTGAGTGGTTCGATCAAGTTAACATCTACTTCTAAAACGACTTTCTCCACTTCAGTTGCTATTTGTCCTGCTTTGGCTTTGTCCCAGGCAGTGTCAAAATTATACACCAGTTCCAAGTCCGGTCGGTCTACGAGATGAGGCTTCATCTTGAATGATTCCTTCAACGTCTATTACAAAATGTCTCACACCTAAAAATGTATAAACTGAAATAAAATGTTAAATGATAAATACAAAAATTAAAACGAAGGCAGTTGACGTTTCGGAAAATAGTTCTTTTTCCGTTAACAAAACTCTAACTTTTAAGCATGTCAAACAAGACAGTTTGGCATTTTGTAATAGAAGTATAAAAACCAGCCTCTATCTGATCCTTTTGGCGGAGAGATTTATTGTGAGAAACTTTTAAGACAAATTTATATTTTTTGTTTTAGTACACTTAAGGTCTGTGAACAACCATCGGTGCTAATTGCGAAATCTATATCATCATTTAGCACCCATTTAGCACCTTCTGTATATGTAAAAAAAACAGAGGTGCTAATTGTTTTAACAAACTTATTAAAATTTTATAAATTTGGTGCCAACTTCACACCAGCACCACAACCATCGGTGCTAATTGCGAAACCTATACCACTATTTAGCATTCATTTCGCACCCTCTAAATATGTGAAAAAAATAGAGGTGCTAATTGTTTTAAGAAAGTTATTAATGATTTCATAATCTGGTGCCAACTTCACACCAACACCACAACTATCGGTGCTAATTGCGAAACTTACATCATCATTTAGCACCCTCTGTAGGTGCTAATTGTTTCAACAAGTTATTGATAATTTAATTACCCTAATCTGGTGCCAGATTCACATCAGCATATCAATATCCCAACTATCGGTGCTAATTGCGAAACCTATATCATCATTTAGCACCCATTTAGCACCCTCTGTATCTGTAAAAAAAACAAAGGTGCTAATTGTTTTTACAAAGTTATTGATAACTTTATTATATTAATCTGGTGCCAACTTCACATCACTATATCAGTACCACAACTCTCGGTGCTAATTGAGAAATGTGTACCTTCGTCTAACACCTATTTAGCACCTTTTTAATATGTAGAAAAAACAAAGGTGCTAATTGTTTTAAGAAAGTTATTAATGATTTCATAATCTGGTGCCAACTCCACACCAACACCACAATTATCGGTGTTAATTGCGGAACCCATATCATCATTTAGCACCCATTTAGCACCCTCTTTATATGTAAAAAAAAACAGATGTGCTAATTGTTTTAATTAAGTTATTGATAATTTTATTATCTTAATCTGGTGCCAGCTTCGCATCAGCATGTCAGTATCACAACTATCGGTACTAATTGTGAAACCCATATAGTCATTTAGCACCCCCTGTATATGTAAAAAAACCGGAGGTGCTAATTGTTTTAACAAAGCTATTGATAATTTTATTATCTTAATTCCGTGCCAACTTCACGTCAGTAACATAACTGTCGGTGCTAATTGAGAAATGTTTACCTTCGTCTAGCACCCCTTTAGCACTTTTTTAATATGTAGAAAAAACGGAGGTGCTAATTGTTTTAACCAACTTACTGATCATTTTATTATATCTTAATCTGATGCCCTCTTCACGTCAGTATATCAGTAGCACAACCATCGGTGCTAATTGCGATATATGTATCATCATTTAGCACCCTCTGAATATGTAAAAAAACGGAGGTGCTAATAGTTTTAACAAAGTTATTTATAATTTTATTATCTCAATCTGGTACCAACTTCACATCACTATATCAGTACCACAACTGTCGGTGCTAATTGAGAAATGTGTACCTTCGTCTAGCACCTATTTAGCACCTTTTTAATATGTAGAAAAAACAGAGGTGCTAATTGTTTTAAGAAAGTTATTAATGTTTTCATAATCTGGTGCCAACTCCACACCAACACCACAACTATCGGTGTTAATTGCGGAACCCACATCATCATTTAGCAGTCATTTTTTATATGTAAAAAGAACAGAGGTGCTAATTGTTTTAATAAAGTTATCGATAATTTTATAATCTTAATCTGTCGCCAACTTCACATCAGCATTCCAGTACCACGACAATCATTCCTAATTCCGAAATGTGTATCATCACTGGCACATGACACTTATTTAGCACTCTCTGAATTTGTAAAAGATCAGAGGTACTAATTTTTTTTGGCAAAGTTATTGATAATTCTCTTACCTTAATCTGTTGTCAACTTCGAATTAGCTTACCAGTACCACAATAACCAGCAGTGCTCAAAAACTGTTGTAGTTAGAGATTTGAAACTAGTATACCTTCTTTATTAAGAAATGACAGAAGAATACAATTTCCATGCGAAATCTGTCGTAAAGGTGCGGATAGAGAAGTTACTGCTTTTTTGACACACCGTTGACAGGAGATATCGTAACTACAACAGTTTTTGAGAACCGCTGGTTATTGTGGTACTGGTATGCTGATTTGAAGTTGGCACCAGATTCAGGTAACAGAATTATCAATAACTAAAACAATTAGCACCTCTGATCTTTTACAAATTCAGAGAGTGCTAAATAAGTGCCATATGCCAGTGATGATACACATTTCGCAATTAGGAATGATTGTCGTGGTACTGGAACGCAGATGTGAAGTTGGCGACAGATTAAGATTATAAAATTAGCGATAACTTTATTAAAACAATTAGCACCTCTGTTCTTTTTACATATAAAGAGGGTGCTAAATGGGTGCTAAATGATGATATGGGTTCCGCAATTAACACCGATAGTTGTGGTGTTGGTGTGGAGTTGGAACCAGATTATGAAATCATTAATAACTTTCTTACAACAATTAGCACCTTTGTTTTTTCTACGTATTAAAAAGGTGCTAAATAGGTGCTAGACGAAGGCACACATTTCTCAATTAGCACCGACAGTTGTGGTACTGATATAGTGATGTGAAGTTGGCACCAGATTAAGATAATAAAATTATTAATAACTTTGTTAAAACAATTAGCACATCTGGTTTCTTTACATATACAGAGGGTGCTAAATGATGATATAGGTTAAGCAATTAGTACCGATAGTTGGGATATTGATATGCTGATGTGAATCTGGCACCAGATTAAGGTAATTTAATTATCAATAACTTGTTAAAACAATTAGCACCGTTTTTTTACTTTTACAGATAGTGCTAAATGGTTGCTAATTGATGATAAGGGTTTCGCAATTAGCACCGGTGGTTGTGATGCTGGTGTGAAGTTGGCACTGGATTATAAAATTAATAACTTTTTTTAAAACAATTAGCACCTCTGTTTTTTACATATTCAGAGGGTGCTAAGTGGGCGCTAAATGATGATACATGTTTCGCAATTAGAACCGATGGTTGTGCACTGATATACTGACGTGAAGTTGGCATCAGATTAAGATATAATAAAATGATCAGTAGGTTGGTTAAAACAATTAGCACCTCCGTTTTTTCTACACAAAAGTGCTAAATAGGTGCTAGACGAAGGTACACATTTCTCAATTAGCACCGACAGTTATGGTACTGATGTGAAGTTGGCACGGGATTAAGATAAAAAAATTATCAATAACTTTGTTAAAACAATTAGCACCTCCGGTTTTTTTACATATACAGAGGGTGCTAAATGGGACTATATAGATTTCGCAATTAGTACCGATAGTTGTTATACTGACATGCTGATGTGAAGCTGGTACTAGATTAAGATAATAAAATTATCAATAACTTTATTAAAACAATTAGCACCTCTGTTCTTTTAACATATAAAGAGGGTGCTAAATGATGATATAGGTTCCGCAATTAATGTAGAAGAACGCACTACCGGACGTCAAAATGACGCGACACCAATTTATTTCGCAGGGGGCGCCAGTCGCGTATTACCCCGTTCTTCTACCTCCCAGGCGGGTTCGAGATAAGATGCACTTCGATAGCCGGATAATGGGCCAAGGCGGCACTACCACAGATCGGTAATGACGCTCTCTCTGGACCTGAATTCCCTCGTTAGGTACCTCTTAATTTCCTGAATTTTTGCATAAAAAAATCCCAACCGAAGAATTTCTCTGAGGAGGGATTAGCTTTGGTACGCGGAATCCACGTTTTGGGCTGCTAATAACGGACTCTGTTTCTCAAAAAACGCATAAAAAAATCCCTATCAAACTTTCGTAGGGGAACCAGAAGGTCAAGTGTTAATGTTAATTAACTCGACACATCCGGTCTTCGATACGAAAGTTCCAGGGACTATAGACCGTCAACAGGCCTCAAGATCAATTAAGAAACAATAGTTCAAAGAATCCGTTTATTTAACAGAAGCAGTTATACAAAATTCTCAAGATAAGAATCGTGCCTTCCCCAATCAAGGTAATGGCTTTCAGACCATACAAACTAGAGCGCTTATGCTAACGATCGATTAGGTAGAAAAGATTCATGCATACCTTCTCAGAATCAAAATGCGAGCTTTCTAGAGAAGTCTAAGACTATTTGTAATTCATAATTACGACTGACTGATTTTAACTTAAAAGTTTTACTAAACGAATTTAGTTTCGCTAGAGACTACCTAGCTTTAAAGTTTTTTGTATCGTGGAGAGTCACGTACTCAAACACATTCATGAGGACTTATAACTGCATAAGTTTAATGGCGTTCGATCAGTCCACGATTTACTTGCTCCTATGCAGTTGTTCAATATTATCGATATGGCAGCAACCCACCTTCGAGCGACTTTTAGGCAAAATTGAATTTTTGGTTTTTTATGCACAAGGCGTTTTCCTCTATAACTTTGTCATTTGGAAAGCCCCGCTATTGGCTTTCCTACCATCACTTTGTCTGGACCACTCAACGCGCTCGACCAAATTGCGAGCCGCTGAGTTAATCCAAACTCTTTCTATGTGAGAAACCGGCCTTGTACATGTGCATTGATTTTTATCAATTTTTTGCTTATCGGCACTACGCCGGCTTTGTCAAAATCTTCTATTTTGCCTTTCGGATGCAGTGCATCGCTAAAATTTTATGCTCATACTTTAGAATTGGGCTTTCAATGACCGTACATCAAAGGTCAATGTCTTTGGTGGAGGAATAAAAAATAAAAAATATTTCAAAGTATATTTTCGTGGTACTTTTTAAACTGACTTTGTGGTACTTTTGAAAAATCCATTTTAAGACCAATTTCGGCGTACTTTTGAAAAATCAATTTTCAAGCTAAATTTCAAGGTACTTTTGAAAAACTAATCTGCGGGTGAAATTTTGGCGTACTTTTGAAAAATCGATTTTCAAGCCAAATTTCAAGGTAGTTTTGAAAAATTAATCTGCGGGTGAAATTTTGGCGTACTTTTGAAAAATAGATCTTCAAGCCAAATTTCAACACAGTTTCGAAAAATTAGTCTGCAAGTGAAATTTTGGCGTACTTTCGATAAATCGATTCTTGAGCCAAACTTAAAAATATTATTTTTCAAAGTCCAATTTGTGGTACCTTTGAAAAAGTATATTATTCATAAATCTTTGTCATTATATACTTCTGCTCTCATATCCTGAACCAAAAACATTTTTTCTAAGTGAAAATTCGGTGTTTCTTCGAATTTTCACCTGGTCATTTCCAACGCCTTATAGAACCCAAAACGGTCCTTATGGACTGATCTGTGCCTCTGCAGACTCTTAAAAATGTCTTTAAATGAAATTTTTGCCTAAGTCGAATTTTGATTCTGTCTTCAACTTAGGACGATTTTGGAGAGTTCTACAACATTAACACCGGTAGTTGTGGTGTTGGTGTGGAGTTGGAACCAGATTATGAAATCATTAATAACTTTCTTACAACAATTAGCACCTCTGTTTCTTCGTGCTAAATAGGTGCTAGACGAAGGTACACATTTCTCAATTAGCACCGACAGTTGTGGTACTGATATAGTGATGTGAAGTTGGCACCAGATTAATATAATAAAATTATCAATAACTTTGTTAAAACAATTAGCACCTCTGTTTTTTTTACATATACAGAGGGTGCTAAATGATGATATAGGTTTCGCAATTAGCACCGATGGTTGTGGTGCTGGTGTGAAGTTGGCACCAGATTATGAAATCATTAATAACTTTTTTAAAACAATCAGCACCTCTGTTTTTTTCACATATTCAGAGGGTGCGAAATGAATGCTAAATAGTTGTATAGGTTTCGCAATTAGCACCGATGGTTGTGGTGCTGGTGTGAAGTTGGCACCAAATTTATAAAATTATTAATAAGTTTGTTAAAACAATTAGCACCTCTTTTTTTCTACATATACAGAAGGTGCTAAATGGGTGCTAAATGATGATATAGATTTCGCAATTAGCACCGATGGTTGTGGTGCTAAGTTCACAGACCTGTACACTTAAAGAAAAATAAAAGCTTGTTTTTTTGCATATCATTTTATTTTTAAATTTTTAGTTACGTCTTAATTATTAGTTTTATATTTATTAAAAGTACCAAATCCTCCGGCATTAACATTTGTACAAAAATTAGATACCAATTTAAAGTTAATACCCTTAATGAATTGATTTTTTTACGCTACGGGTTTAATCAACACTGTCAGGAATAAATTTTTGTTCAGATATTCATGTATTCATTTTGTATCTACTACTTGCACTATTATTTTTTCAATTCCTAATCCCGAAATCCCGGGATTCCCGGGATCGTGTAAATTTGATCCCGAAATCCCGGGATTGTATTATAACTCCGGGATTGCAAACCCTACTTGCAAATGAAAGGCAAAGTAAAGTTCACTAGTGTAACCGAACGACTTTATTTGGATTCTATTCAGTGATGTAAAATTTCATGAAACTTAAAATTTGTGAAATTTCAATGACATTTTTGTGAAAGTTTTGAAATTCATCTGAAATTTATGAAATTTCTGAAAAATAAAATTAAACATAAGTATCATGAAACTTTCGTGAAATTTCAATGAAACTTTCATTTTATGAAACTTAAATGAATAGTTTCCTAATATTGTGAAAGTTAAGTGAAATTTCGTTGAAATATTTCATGAAGTGATGAAACTTAAAGTTCTGTGCAACATTCGTAACCAGTGATGCAAAATTTTGTGAAACTTAAGATTTGTGAAATTTCAGTGACATTTTTGTGAAAGTTTCGAAATTCATCTGAAATTATGAAATTTTTGAAATATTATATTATACTTAAGTATCATGAAACTTTCGTGAAATTTCACTGAAACTTTCATTTTATGAAATTTAAATGAATATAATTCCCTAATATTATGAAAGTTTAAGTAAAATTTCATTGAAATATTTCATGAAATGATGAAACTTAAGTTCTGTGTAACATTCGTAATGTTTTAAACCTCCAAGAGATAATGACTAATAAATCCCACTTTTGGAACTAGTCTCACACATTTTTATTTTTAATTTTTTTTTTTTAACATAAATAACATTTTGTTTTCTTTATAACAGGATTAGAGCTTACAAATAATATATTTATGAAAAGTAAAAATAATAATACATTTTTCAAAACGTTTTATTACAAAATCGACAAGTCACATTGTTATTATTTTGGGAACACGAAAAATATTTCAAAGTAGCACTTTTTGGTTTCATTTTGTTGATTATTATGGGTTTTAACTTTTAACACTTTTAACGGCGTTTCTTCACTTTCCCGCGACTTTTAGCTAACCTAACCTCTATAATAAATGTCAAAACCAGACTTTAATCCGTATTGGTTGAAAAAAAGCTAAAAATGCTCGCGAAATTCAAAATTTGTTTGATGTAACGGAAATACAGATTTTGCGGCTGAAACTTTCAAGAAAGTTTCAAAAACATTGTAATTTTCAGATTAATCTGAAACTTTCATAAAATTCAGATATTTCAGAAATTTATGAGAGCACGTTGAAACTTTCAGAAATTTCAAATTGAAATTGAAACTTTCAAAATGAAATTTGAAATTCTGCATCACTGATTGTATTCAGTGTTCCTAAATGTAATTACTTAAGGGAAGTTGTAAACATGGTTTACGGCCCACCTAAGAGGTTTAAACCTATACCTATATACGAATTTAAGTTGATATAGGGAGAAGTAGTAATATGGAATTTAAAAAATCGTTTTTTATGCTGTTTTATGTTAATACATTTATTCAAATAAAAAATAAAGTATTAAATTAAAACTAGCTAACCAAAGGATTAATTACACAGGTCAACATTTGATCTAAGCGGGAACACCGCACGCAGTATAGGCTACAAGGGGTTTTTGGGGTCGCTGATTACGATGAGAGGGTCAGTTAACCGCCATCACGTCAGGTTCAAGGTCATTTGAAGGTCGAGTGAAGAAAAACCCATGGAAAAAATCTGAAAAAAATCATGCATATGTTTTTGAGGTCAGGGAATCCGAATCCGAGGTCGGCTAAGCTCTGTGAGGTCAAGGTCATTTATAGACATTTGATCTAAGCGGGAACACCGCACGCAGTATAGGCTACAAGGGGTTTTTGGGGTCGCTGATTACGATGAGAGGGTCTGTTAACCGTCATCACGTCAGGTTCAAGGTCATTTGAAGGTCAAGTGCAGAAAAAATCTGAAAAAAATCACGCATATGTTTTTGAGGTCAGGGAATCCGAGCCCGAGGTCGGCTAAGCTCTGTGAGGTCATGGTCATTTGTAGGTTATTCCAAGGTCACTTGAGGTGTTGTCGGCATTTACGGTTCGAAAAATCTGAAAAATTCATACGTATGTTTTTGAGGTGAGAGAATCCGAATCTGAGGTCAGCTGAGCTCCATTAGGTCATAGTGAAGGTGTTTATAGGTCAAGTGCGAAAAAACGTTTTAACGGATAACGTTTTTTAGTTGTCATTCTTGATGTTTTTTTGTATACACACCTTTACTTCTTGCCCGTGTCTATATATTTTTATGTATATGCAACTGTTTAACGAGCTGATATATGATTCATACTTATTTTACGCACTTTCGCTCGAAACATCGAGTTCACTCACGCACATATCACAGATGAGTAACCAAAGTAAACCAAACTAAACCAAATTAACCAAACAAAAGATTACATGAAAATGTATGTGTGGTTGCACTCAGGGCACCTCCACGCGGTGACGGTGGGCAACGGAGTTGTCTCACTATCCGGCTCAGTTGACCTTGACCTCAGAAGAGCTTAGCCGACCTCGGATTCGGATTCTCTGACCTCAAAAACACATGCATGATTTTTTTCAGATTTTTTCCATGGGTTTTTCTGCACTTGACCTTCAAATGACCTTGAACCTGACGTGATGACGGTTAACTGACCCCTCTCATCGTAATCAGCGACCCCAAAAACCCCTTGTAGCCTATACTGCGTGCGGTGTTCCCTCTTAGATCAAATGTCTACAAATGACCTTGACCTCACAAGAGCTTAGCCGACCTCGGATTCGGATTCCCTGACCTCAAAAACATATGCATGATTTTTTTCAGATTTTTTCCATGGGTTTTTCTGCACTTGACCTTCAAATGACCTTGGACCTGACGTGATGGTGGTTAACTGACCCTCTCATCGTAATCAGCGACCCCAAAAACCCCTTGTAGCCTATACTGCGTGCGGTGTTCCCGCTTAGATCAAATGTCTACAAATGACCTTGGCCTTGACCTCACAGAGCTTAGCCGACCTCGGATTTGGATTCCCTGACCTCAAAAACATATGCATGATTTTTTTCAGATTTTTTCCATGTGTTTTCCTGCATTTGACCTTCAAATGACCTTGAACCTGACGTGATGGCGGTTAACTGACCCTCTCATCGTAATCAGCGACCCCAAAAACCCCATGTAGCATATGCTGCGTGCGGTGTTCCCGCTTAGATCAAATGTTGACCTGTGTATTATTTTTCCACGGATTCGGTGAATTCCAAATTCACCGAATCCGTGATGTGATCATGTTTTTCTTTCAAATGTAAACGCAAAACGTTATTGTTATTAAAGTTAAAATACAATTTGCACTTTAACCACAAGTATTTTTTGGGCACTGAATATTCGATATAATTATGTCGGATTTGTTTATTTATGCACAATTCTGTTGTGCCGATTTAACGCTGGCTGGCTGGAGAATACTTTGTCACATTCAAAGCACACCCATCTTTATTGTTAAAATACAAGAGAGTTAAACGAATAAACCTCAAACTCACAAAACAACAAAGTGCAGTTTGTTTGAGGTTAGAAACAGAAGTGACGTCACGGTACGAGATGCTCAATTTACCGCATCTGGGAAATATGACCAATTTAGTTCTACAATAACTTTAAAGACTTTACAATTTTGAAGACTACAAAATTATTTCAACCTATATTGGTCCCATTTAACTTTGTCAATAATATAAGTTTTATCATTTCGACTGAACGAAAAACGTTCGCGAGGTCTAAAATATTGGGAAAGAATACTTTGAAGTCGCCTGGTACTATGTTCGCTACATTTTTCAACCAGCTGTAAGGCCATTTAATAACGAAATTTTGATGAGTGACAAATTGAAAAAAATCATTTATTCGGGTTATTTAACAGATATCAAGTACAATATTATCATATTTTATGTTCCAGGAAAACCGGGCAGGGCAATTGGGTTGTTGCACTAAGTTAAAATTTTAATAGAATTTGTGTTTAACAATAACATTTCTTCATAAAAAATCATTGGAAACATGTAAAAGTTGAAAATAAAGTCTTACAATATTACAATATTGTCAAGAGCCAGAAAATAATAGTAAATTATTTTTAAAATAAATTATAAAGAAAATTCAATTCTAGTTTGGTAAAAATATATTTCATATAAAATTAATTCATTAATCTAAATTTAAATCAAACCATTACAAAATTAAACAATATAAAATTAAACAACAAAGTGCTGCACTTGCTATTTATTTGGAAGAGTACAAAGTCATATTTTGATTTCATAATTCAGGTCAAGTAGTTTTTTAGCAATACTGCAAAGACTGCAGTATTGCAATTTTGGATTATTCCACGTTTGGGTTTGGAAGAAGGTGGTTGTGCTTAGTAGCTAAGACATATCTCCTCGGGATGAGGGATTTTATAATAATGTAAGTAAAGAGCATTTGTTAATTAGATAAGGATTTATATTGTTTTTATGGATAAAATAAATGTTCTATTTTTTTTAAACTCTTGTTTCGTCTACCCTTGTGCGTATATGACTTAGGGAAAGTGTATATGTAACAATATCATTTAAAGCGGAGGTGACAACATAACGGCAGTCTACAGAGAAGTTAGTTATTAAACGACGAAAAAAGGATACTGTTGATAGCGACGGAGAAAAAAAGAGAATAACGTCAATTGAATTTGACACTATATTTAATAAGTTTGGTCAAAAACCTCAGACTATATGCACCAGTGCTCTTTAACTTATGTATAGTCTCACTCTATGTCCTTCTATTATCTACACTGCAGGCAGATTTCGAACTTACGATTCGACAGCAGTTGGTTTCGTTTAGCCAATAATGCGATTCTGATGCTCTATGGTGTAGCATGCATATTGCTGCTTCATAAATTAAATCAAAATTTAGTTCAAACATGGTAATACCGCGGATAATTCAAATATTATTTCTTAATTTTCTTTATAAACATGCACGACTTTATGCAACCGAAGTCACACTTAAGTGTACTCAAGTAGCCTATATTTTATTTCAGAATAAAAAGGAAGGGGCACTATACGCGAAACGGAAAGCAGCCCGCGTAATGATCAGTAGATTAAAATCTCCGTTGCGACGATATACTTGATAGCTGCTGCTGTAAACTAGTGCTAAATCGTTTGTGCCAAAAATATGGTAAATTTCACCAAGGCTACAACGCTATTTATTTAATAATTACTTATCGGATTCGGTAAGAACAAAATTTTATTGCTTACAATGATAACGTTTATAGCGTGGATCTTTCATTATATTATAGTTTATATCACCGACTTCAACATCTGAGGAGTTGATAGTCCCTCTTCGTAAATTATGGAGCAGATCTTTTAAATTATTCATCACTGGTTTAACCCGTAAGTAATTAATAAAGAAGTAATTTTTGTAATTCAAATTTGGCAAAGGCCATTTTGTAGCAGCCATGCTGCTATATGCTTCATTTCTTTTCAGGGTTTTAGATACGGATTTTAAAGTTGGATGTTGATTTCACATTTTAAGTTTGGATTGTAAAATGGGAATTTTAAATTTGGTTTTAATTTCGTATTAACCTCCCATGTTAATTCCGTTACATAATGGGATTAATTTTCTTCTCATTTACGTACTTGGAAATGGGATGTACATATTGGACTAGGAGCATTTTTTTTGGAGGCGGTAATTTGGTAGAATAAATGTAAATTTTCTTGGAAGTTCTGGAAATTGCTAATACGGTGCCAGGATCTCCTAAACTTGATATTAGTCACATCTAGAACTCGGAGATTGCATCACATTGGGTTGGACTTCACCATCTTCATCCCTCATCTGGACGTTTCATATAAAATCCCTTGAGAAATTCAGCTAAGTGACATAAATAATTTTTTTTACCTTATGGTTTACAAATCTCGTATATTTAATCATTAATTTTGACGTTCTATCAATATCAAATGTAAAATGTTTTTTTTTATTCTTAAGAAATTATTCCAATCTTTAACATTTACCTTTAATATGTTTTTGACAAACAATTCTTAATTTTCAAATATTAATTATGAATATACTATTTGCGTAGCGTTAATTTGAAATTAATATATGAAACGATCTGTAAAGATATTGTGATCACAATAATTTCTATGAAACGTGCCAAACCTGCCAAACTAAATAATTCACCTTTCACTTAAAAGAACAATGATATAGTTTAGGAATACTTGCAGGTATTAATCTAATTCTAATTTTCACTAAATCTAGTTTATTAATTTACACTTTTTCATAGTCAACAATTTGTAATTTCACCATAATTTGATTAGTTTATCTTTCTTATAATCAAACTCTACTCTTAATGTAAATTTTGAAAATAGAAAGATTGGCGCCTCGCCTTCTATAGGAAAATTATCAACATTATTTAAGTCAAATCATTAAAAAAACATCTGTCATTTATTAACAACAATCTACCAAAGCACGTAAAGCCATTTGAATAGTGTTTTCTTACCCATGACTCATCTACCGAGTCTCTGAGCTTTCTCTAGAAAAACAGTTCAATACAGTGAAAATTGTGTTTGGTAGTGTTTATAGCTTCCTAGAGTATTAAAAAAAATGGACAAGTATGAAAAAATGCACTCTTGTACAAGTTATACCGCCAGAATGTAGATGTCGCCCACTCCGTGATTTTCGCGAATCGTCTACTGTATTGCGGTTAGTCTATATTTCAACGACAGCATTTGAGTTGTCGTGCGATCGTGGAGATTGGCTATTTCATTTCAATGTTGTACTTGTCTTTGTTAGTTTTGTTACGTTCACGTTGGTAATTTGAGTTTTATTTGAATTTTCTAAAATTTCGTGTTATAACTAGGAATTTTAAGACAAACTTCAGAGTTAAAACTCGGAATTTTAAAATTTCGTGTTATAACTCGGAATTTTTCGTCAAAATTACAAGTTTAAACAAGAACTTTCAAAATTCCATGCTATAACTCGGAACATTACGTCAATATTCCGAGTAACTAGGAATTTTAAAAGTAACAAAACAATTAATTTAACAATAAGCAAAACATGAACTAAACCATAGTACCAGCATAGTTATTTATCCTGTGATCTTGATACCGACGTGAACGTAACAAAACTAATAAAGAGAAGTAAAATATTGAAATAAAGTAGCCAATCCCCACGATCCCACGACAACTCAGATGCTGTCGTTGAAATATAGACTATCCGCAATACAGTAGACGATTCGCGAAAATCACAGAGTGGGCGACATCTACATTCTGACAGTATAACTTGTATAACAGTGCATTTTTTCATACTTGTCCATTTTTTTTTAATACTCTAGGATGCTATAAACACAATTTTCACTGTATTGAACTGTTTTTCTAATGTCACAAATGCCAATTATAGTCAAAACTTTGTTGTTCACTCTTATAAGAGCGCCATCTGTTGGTGCGTAATTTTCACAAATTGTCTTCCACGACCATAGAGCGTCAGAATCGCATTATCGGCTAAACGATACCAACTGCTGTTGAATCGTGAGACCGGAATCTGCCTGCTGGTGCAGTAGTTCAGACTGTGAACAAACCTAATGTCAAACTCAATTGACGTTTCTAGGTTAAATTTCGGTTTATTTTAGCGGCATAAAGTTATGAATAAATTTAAGTTTAAGTAGTGTTTTGTGCCGTCCTGTGTAAATAATACCACCAATTCACCGAAAAAACTGTTCCAGTAATGAATGATGAACGTAAAAATGAATGGTTAACTATTTTTCTAATATTTATAATCAAAACTATAGCTGTAACGTACCTCGCGGCTTTTGCACCTCTAACCTCTGCAATGCTAAAACGATCATCTCTTTTTAAAAATTCGCTGACTATAAATATATCTATAGAAGGTAAAATATCAGAATTGGCTTTTATATATCCTGCCTCAGTCAATTTGAAAGAAAATAAATACCAAACGCTAAAAACTTCTAATTAAATGTCAAATTCAGTTTTGATATTTGAGGCGATTTTCTTTATTGCCAAAAATGTCAACTTGTTCCTCTTTTTCTATTCTGTATATAACTTCACATCTAACTGCCGTTATGATGTCACTTCCGTTTTCGTGGTACATTCAAATAGTCGAATTTTAATAATTTTTTAAAATATGTTGTGCTTAGAATTTTTTTTTCAAATTAAACATATAACTAAATTAACGCCTCCACTACCATATTTCACCATATTTGAAAATTCGTCAACAACCCAATTGTATGGGCTTTAACATATAGATTTCAAGATGGTTGACCAGTTAAAAGCAAGTGAAGATCTATCTGAGAAAAAGTGCAATAAAACATATAAATGTTGTAAAAATAAATCAGTTTCTGTAGTGGTGTGTATATACTGTGGAGGTGCATACCATAAAAGCTGTTTTGAGAGGATAAGTTGTGATATAATTGATGATACAAGAATAAACTGCTGCAAAAATAGTGACTCAATCCAAGAAAGTAGTACAAAAAGTACTGATTCTGATAACAACACTATTGAATGGTTAAAATATGAAAATGGTTTACTAAAGGAACTTATAGCTGAAAAGGATCAAAAGTACGCAATTTTGTTGGAAAATAAGTATTTGCTTGATGAAAAAATAAGGCTCTTAACAGAAGACCTCAAGAAACAAACACAAGATAAAAACATCCACAAAAAAAGTGAATCCACAAAAACAACCATAATTCCAAATCAAAAGATAACAACAGTCAATAAAGAAACAAAGGAGACCAAAGAAACTAGGGTCAATGAACTGAATACACAAAAACAAACAAATACTCCTAGAGGCAAAGCAAATATAGTAGACCAAAACACTGCTATAAACAAACCTAGTAATAATGTTCCGTTAACAACAGTTCCTGTTACCCCATACCAGGAGATGCATGCAGTCAGAGACTTAAACGCTGATGAATGGCAAACTGCTAAACCTAGGCGTTCGACTCGTTCGAGGCCACAAGTTGGTACAGCGTCATCCAGCAACACTGACTGTGAGGGAAACGCCTTTTCTGGCAAGCCAGAAAATACCGATAAAAAAGTTTGGCTCTTTATTTCTAGAGTAAAGGACGTAGTAACTGAAAACGATATCAAAACATATATCAAAACAAAAACTAAACTCTCAGACAATGATGTAATAGTGACAAGATTCCCAACCAAATATGACGACATCAGGAAAAATTGCAAATGTTTTAAGGTAGGAATTAAATTTGATATGAAAGACAAAGTCTACGAAAACGACTTCTGGCCAAATCGTGTGGCCTTTTCACGCTTTAAGTTTGACATCCAACCAAAAGAAGGAGGTGATTTTTTAGACAAACTGGAGAACCAGAATTAATGAAAAAACACACTTCTTTCCCGAAGCCTGTTATAAACAAACTTTTAATATCTCCCATACAAAATCCAAAACCTATGTGTAAATTCAACTTTACACTGCTCCACCAAAACATACAGTGCCTCAGAAACAAAGTACAAGAACTTGAAGTGTATCTCGAAGATAAAGCCATTAATTTTATATGCCTAAACGAACACTGGTTGAGTACAATTGAAACAGACATAGTTAAACCAAAAGGCTACAATGTCATCTCTAGCTTTTGCAGATCAGTCAAAACACATGGTGGTGTAAGTATACTTGTTAAAGAAGGTATAAAGTGTTCTCCTTTATCTACTAATATAACTGACTTATCAGAAGAGGTGCATTGTGAAATAGCTGGCATAGAAATTAACGAATACCAAATTATAACAGTCTACAGATCCCCGTTAGGGGATTTTCAAATTTTTCTAGAAAAATTAGCATTAATGTTAGAAAAAATTAATATAAATAAGAAAATAATTTTAACTGGAGACTTCAATGTCAAGTTTGGTACAAATGATTATAATGCAATGCAATTATGTAACCTGTGTCAGTCATTTGGGTTAATACCTACAGTCAGCATTAATACTAGAGAAAATTCATGTCTAGACAATATTTTTACAAACCTAACCTATTCTGATTTTTCCGCTAGGGTATCTAATACATATCTGTCAGATCATCATGGCATTACAATGCAATTTAAATCTACCTGTAAAGTAAGTAACAACTTAAACACCAGAATTAATTTTAGACCAATAACAGATTACGGTTTACTTCGCCTATATAATCATCTCGAAATAACTAACTGGGACTTTGTAAATAATCCAATTTCTGATGTAGAATTTAAATTCAAACTATTTATAGAAAAACTAACAGAGGCGATTGAACTGAGCTTTCCAGTGAAATCTAAATTGAAAAAAAACTTTAATTCTTTCAAAGACACTTGGTTCAATGAACATCTAAAAAACATGCGTGATAATTTACATTTTTTAATAGATATGAACAAACAGGATCCTAGGCTCATTACTAAGGAAACTGTTAATTCATTCAGGGCAAAATATCGATACGAGATTTGTAAAGCAAAAAAAGGGGCGAATGACAAATATATACAAGACTCTACAAACTCTCAAGCAGCCATGTGGAAAGTCATTAAGAACAGCAATCCCAATTTACATTCGCCAACCACAGACTTAATTGATGCAAATTCGTTTAACAATTTTTTTACAAATATTGCTGAAGACATTATTAAAAACTTACCAACTTCAGATAAACACTTCAGTGATTATATCGATGGTATTGATCCTCTAATCAATTTCAAATTTAAAGAAGTGTCTTACAACGAAATTAGAGATATAATAAGCGATCTTAAGAATAGTAGTAGTAAAGACCCCTATGATATAAATGTACAGATCATAAAAACGTTAAAGAACATAATTGTTTACCCTCTTACTAATTTAATAAACCAGTGTATTAGAGACAAGACTTTTCCAACTGCTCTCAAATTAGCAAAAGTTATTCCTATATACAAAAAAGGCTGCAAGGATGACGCTGCTAATTACAGACCTATTTCTTTAACACCCATCTTAGGAAAAATTTTTGAAAAAGTTCTTAAACAACAAATTAGCAAATTTTTTGAAGAAAATGGACTTTTCCACAGCAGCCAATTTGGCTTTCGCAACCAACGGTCTACTACATTAGCCATAAACAACTTAACACAGATTGTATTAAATGACTTTGAGAATAGCAATTTTACAAACGGTACCTTCTACGATCTTACAAAAGCCTTTGACTGTGTAAATCATAGTAATCTATTACAAAAGCTCAGCTATTATAATTTTGATGATAGTAGTATAGCCCTAATAAAATCATATCTGTCCAACAGACATCAATATGTTTCTTATAACATGCGAAATTCTAACAAATTGCTACTGAAATACGGAGTACCACAAGGTTCTGTCCTAGGTCCGATACTATTTTTGATATATATTAACGACTTAGCAAAATGCGATGATATATCTAATATCATACTATTCGCGGATGATACTACGGTTTTGAATAGTCATAACCAATTAGATACTTTAGCAGAAAATACCAATACTTCTCAAGCTAACATCAAGCAATGGTTTCATGCCAATAGTCTAAACTTGAATGAAAACAAAACCCAAACCATGACATTTTCTTTAAGAAACACTAACATGAATAATTTCAATGAACCCAATCATGTTAAATTTCTAGGGGTGGGCTTGGACTCTGTACTGACCTGGGAAAATCACATACATAGCCTATCACAAAAACTAACTAAAAACATATTTTTTATTCGTACTCTGTCCAATTCAGTATCTGAAACAACACTAATTATGGCCTACTATGGATTTTTTCATGCCAATATGTCATATGCGATATTAAATTGGGGACATGCGCCTCGCAGTGCACAAATTTTCGGTCTCCAACGCAGATGCATCAGAGTCATTGCACAACTTAAATTTAGAGATGATTGCAAAAAACACTTTGTCGATCTTAAAATTCTTACGCTACCATGTGTTTACATCTTAGAATGTCTACTTTATATTAAACGGAACATCAATATGTTTTCTACACACGCACAGACTCATGAGCATCTCACTAGAAATAGAAACAATATAAAACAATCCTTTCTCCGTCTAACAAGGTCTAGAGATGGCACGGGCTACTATGGTGTCAAATTTTTCAATATACTACCTGACCAGGTGAAAGTCTTAAATTTGAGTGCATTCAAAGTGCTAATAAAAAAATACTTGAAAAGAAAGGCTTTCTATAATTTAAACGAATACCTCCAAAATGACTTCTCAGATATGCTTTTATTGTAATTTTAAAGTGTTTTACTATTGTAACTGTTGTATTTTAATTGCATTTAACTTTTAATTGCTAATTTTAAACTTAGTCTAGATTTTTTTCTTAATAAAATGTTTTTAGTTACTACCTATGGATAGATATCTAATTTCTTTATGCCCCTGTGGGGTACTTCTATGTGACATGTGTAAACATTTATATGTATTAGCACCAATAAATCATTATTATTATTATTATTATTATTAACAAATATTTTTAAAATACATTCAAGCTAAAAAAAATTTTTTTCTTTAAAAACGTAAAATACTTGAGGCGCCTTTAATACTCCGAAGTAGAATGGATATATTTACAATGAAAATTGATTGGCAGTAAAAAAACACAGGGACAGGGTGGACACATTATTTCACAACTATGTATGACATACTCCTACTCCAATATTATAATAGAGATGTCTGGTTTCTAGTTATGTATTTGCTGCTTATGCTTTATGACTTATGAGTAAGTCATAATTGTTGTAGATAAAACCTTATTAGTTATTTCTGTGAAAGAAAGACTGCAGTTAAAAGAGGATAACTGGTTTGGTAGATATTAGGTATTAACGACCAAAATTAAACACAATGTTTACGTTTAAATTACCTGTTCAGGGAAATATGTTCTATAACTAATAGGTCATTATAATTAAGCGACCTTATTTAAGATGTATTACTGACGTCGTGTCATTCCCCATTTACTTTTTTTTTTACGTGAATTTTTGGTCAATTGGGTTAGGTTAAATGAGAAAACGAGACCAACGATTATGTAATTATCACCTAGTGTGCTACTTGGGCTACCAATTATTTTATTAGGTTTACGAGCAATACCTTTTTTTTTTTTTTTTTTTTTTCGTGAGAGAAGAAATCCTCATGGACACCCGTCGCTTAGAGTCTATCGCAACGGGTAGTGCTGGACTCCAACCAGCTAAAACCCCTCCATCTCTTCAGTGTTTTCATCGGACCCACAGGTCATTTAAGATTGTCGGTGTTAATTGGCGTTTCTCCATGGGTTCAAACCCATCTCTCTTTCCTCCTCTTCCTTCTTTTTGATAATGCGGGTTATTGCCTCCTCCCCCCTTCTCCAGTTCTCTTCCGTTTCTAACATCCTCCCTACCATATCTTCTGGAGACAATAACGATGCTCCACCGTCTCGTCTCTCTTCTCTCCATCTGTTGCATGCGAATACGGTGTGCTCCACGTCATCGACCTCTCCACAATATGCGCACTCTCTGCTGTCAGTCTTGCCAATATCGTAAAAGTACTCCATGAAGCACCCATGTCCGTTCAGGACTTGGGTGAGGTAATAGCCTACCTCACCATGCCTCCGTTCCATCCACGCTCTGATGTTCGGGATGAGGCGTCTCGTCCACCTTACCTTGTCTACAGTGTCCCACCGCCTCTGCCATCTTTCAAACAGCCTGTCCCTGACATCTGCCTTCCCGACTCCTTCAAATATTTCCAGCCGTTCTTTGGCCATCAGATCCAAAGGGGGGATCCCTGCCACTACCAACGCCGCCTCATACGAAATCGTTTTGTATGCACTGCATACCTTTAGTGCGGCACATCGCTGGATCCTAGCCATCCTCCCTCTCGTCCTATCCACCTTCATCGCACTTTCCCAGACCGGAGCTGCATACAAGAGGATAGAGTGCACGATACTGCACAGCAGTCTCCTCTTGCTCACTCTTGGCCCATGCGTATTGGCCATAAGCCTCCCAATGGCTGTGGCTGCTTTTCCCGCCTTCTCGGCCGTCTTTGTGGCATGGACACCGAAGTTCAGCTTGGAGTCCAGCCAAACCCCTGGGTATTTCAGGTGGTTCCCTGAGGATATCTCCACCTGGCCCACCCTAACTTTCATGAGTGAAAGATTTCTTTTCCTCGTGATAAGCAGGAGCTCCATTTTCCCAGCAGCTAGCTCGAGCTGCATTCTTCCTAGCCACCTCTCAATATTTCTGATGGCCTCGTTGGCTGCTTCCATTATTTGGACAGTCCACCTTCCAGTCATCGTTATGGCCAAGTCGTCGGCATACCCGATGACCTTTACACCCTCCTCCCAAGGTGATCGAAATATATCGTCAAACATCACATTCCACAAGGTCGGACCGAGCACCGACCCTTGTGGAACC
The DNA here is from genome assembly GCA_936432065.2 of Rutpela maculata. Taxonomy (NCBI): domain Eukaryota; kingdom Metazoa; phylum Arthropoda; class Insecta; order Coleoptera; family Cerambycidae; genus Rutpela; species Rutpela maculata. Next base: position 28,119,742 of record OW386289.2, read on the forward strand.
CCACACATGATGCTTTTCCAAGTTATCTCTCCCTCTGATTCGAATCCGATCATCCTGTCTTGGAAGTAGCTCATCATCACCCTGACGAGGTACGGAGCTACCCCCAAGCTCTGCATCTTTCCGACAATCATCTCCCATCCTGCTGTGTTAAACGCGTTTTTGACATCAAGCACAGCACATAATCTGTTTCGTGGCTAGGGCTTCCTCTGCTGTTTCCTTTAGCAGCCTAATGGCTCCTACCGTTGATCGTCCTTTCCGAAAACTGAACTGGCTTTCAGATAAGCCACCCTTCTCGGCTATCTCCTTCTCTAATCTCCCCAGTATCAGATACTCGAGGAGCTTCCCCATCGTGTCAAGTAAACATAACGGTCGGTGGGATGACGGGTCCTCTGGCGGCTTATTCTCTTTCCGGATCAGGATGACTCTGGCCTTCCTCCATCTGCTCGGGAAATCCCCACTCTCTAGGGCACGATTCATTACTCTTAAGATGTCTCCCGGGTATTCTTCTGCAACTAGCTTGACTATTTCAGGCAGAATCTCGTCTAAACCTGAAGCTTTTCCACTTTAAGTCTGGCACATGCTGCCTCCAGCTCCTCCTCCGTGAGTGGGGGGACCACATCCACTTCTACCGCTTTCCATCTGACTATATCCCTTTCTGGAAATAGGGCAGCCACGACTTCCGCCACTTTCTCTGCTGGCAAGGCAGGGGGGGATTTCTGATCTGTCGAGTCGCTATCTTGTAGCCATCTCCTCAGACATCTCCATCCACAGTGTCGCATAATTCCCTCCACCTCTCTCTCTTTGATCTTTTAATTGCCTCTCTAAGGTTTTTCTGGCGTTCCGGTATTCCTGGAGAGATGGGTTCTCCCCAAGTCCTGCTCTCCTATTCTGCCTTATACCCTGCCGACGAATCGTGATACATTCCGTTCTGAGGGCTGCGATCTCCTCCGTCCACCAATAGACCTCCCTCCTGGTCTTTCTGCTTCCCTTCCTGGGCATTGACTTGTTGCAAGCTCTAGTAACCGCATCGGTGAGGGCCTCCTCCGTTTCAACCATGCCTCCTCGGAAGGAGCCAGCCAGACTTCTTTTGAAGGTATCCTTGTTCAGCCTACCAAGCTTCCACCCTCTGCCTTTTACCACCTGGGTGGCGTGGTTCTGTCCAATCTCATATGTAATATTTATTTATTTTTATTTATTTATTTATTTATTTGATTTATACTGCATATATACAGAAACAATTTCCAATTACATATACACAGTAACCATAGATGTCGACACATTTGATGTGGCACCTTCATGTACGTAAAAGTACAATAAAGATATACATAGATACAAAATGTAACAGCTAAAATTTTAAAAATGTAAATATTAAATCTAGTAGGTATATCATATAAAGTAAACAAATATCACAGTATCAATCAGCCTTATTTTACATTCATTTCAAGGAATTTTTAACACCAGATTATTTCTACTGATCGTCAAAATGTCTACATCATCATGGTCCCTCACAATTTCATTCACCATTCTTAGACAATTTTCAGTGGGCGAGTTTAGATTGAACAATTTAAAAACAAGATCTCTGCGTCTTAATCTAACATCAGGTACATTTATGTTGATCGAACATAATATATCTGGTACATTTAGGTTATTATGTAAAATGTCATGTATAAAGAGGACCTGTGCCTGCTTTCGACGTAGGTTTAACATAGGTATATTCTTTGATTTTCGTATGACACAAAAAGAGGCCAGGTTCCATACCTTTTTGAGTATAATGTTCTTAAAAATATTTTTTGCACCTTTTCTATCATTTCAGTGTAAGTGAGAGTCCTAGGGCTCCATATGATAGTACAATATTCCAATTTTGAGCGCACATAGGAATTGAAAAGCAATATACATGTAGTGTGTGTAAAGTCATGACATGTTCGAAGAACAAAGCCAAGTCTTCGGTAACATTCAGCAGTTAGCTTTTCAATGTGGTTATTAAAAGAGAATGTCTTAGTAAAAACCGCTGCCCAAGGAATCACTACTTCCACATCCAGATTCTCTATCCAAGTCACTCACAACGAAAAAACTTTGTATGTGAAAATAATTGTTTATGGAACTTTAATAATATAATATTTGAAATCCTCTACCCCAAAAACCCATAAAACGATACCCCACATCGGTAGTGGGGTGGGGGTGGTAATGGGGGGTGGATGAAGTAAAAAAAATATTTTGAGGTTTCTGGTTCCTGTACATACACTAAATCCCAATTTTTTTTCATCCCCTTTAATAAGGAGGTGGAGGTGGTAATGGGGGTGGGTAATGCCAAAAATTTTTTTGAGACCTTAGCTTCTCTTATATATACTAAATACCAATTTCATGGACTCTTACCTGCTTGATTTACCCATTTACCCCAAATTTACCCCAATTTACCCCCCAACTCTTCGACGGAACAAGATAAAAATATAATCTAGTTCTAGATCTCGTTAAAGTACATATGTGTACCAAATTTCAAGTCAATATCTTAAACGGTTCCAGAGTAAACGTGCGCACAAAAAAAAGTTACAGACAGACCGACAGAGACAGAAATTTTGTTTTCGCTCAAACTTAAAATCTCGACGTTTCATGACATTTAAAGCCTATTTGGACAATAAAATTTTTTTAAAATTTTTTTGTCGTTACTATACTTCCACTGGACGTGGAAGTAAAACTACACCTAGGTCTTTAATTTCATGTAGGGACTCATTTCCTATGCCTTTAATCATGTATCTACCAATGATAGGATCCTGTTTCCGTGAATAGGAAATTATCTTGCATTTAGATTCATTTAAGGCCAGGTCGTTGTCTTGACAGAAGTCTGTTACTCCTTCAATATCTTTCTGTAACTTATTAACATCTTCTGTGGTTTCGATTACTCGATATGCTTTAAAATCACCTGCATAGAGCAAGAACTGGGAGTACTTAATGTATTCAGATATGTCGTTGACAAACATAACAAACAGCAGTGGTCCCTGGATCGAGCCTTGCGGCACTCCTGAGGTGGCTATAAATATATTAGATTTACTGTCATTGAATTTAACAAATTGAGTTCGATTAGTGAAATAGCAGTGTATAAAGTCTATTAATTCATTATCAAAGGCATAGCCTTTTAATTTTTGTGACAAAATATTGTGATTAACCCCATCAAAAGCTTTCGCTAGGTCAGTATAAACAGCGTCTATTTGTGAGGATTTAATGTGACTTGATACGTAGTCACCAAACACACACAAGTTGGTAAAAGTTGATTTTTGCCTGATAAAGCCATGTTGTTCTGCTAAGATTACTGGTGAGACGTGTGCATATATTCTATTATAAATTACTCGCTCAAAAATTTTAGACGGAGCTGGCGATACTGTGATGGCACCATAATTTATTATTAAACTAGTGTTACCAGACTTATGTATAGGAGTAACTCTTCCATTTTTAAATTGGCTAGGAAATATGTTTGCTCTTAGGGAAGACTCAAAAATTATTTTTAGTGGGATTGCTAGAATGTTATCATAGGCCTTAAACAAATAACTTGGCAAGCCGTCTACTCCAGGAGAAGTTTTCGGTTTCAGCGATTTAATTGCTATTTGGATTTCACTCTCAGTCACATTTTTTATTCCCAAGTTGTTTAGCTTATAATCTTTGTAGTTAATATTTGCAGGTTGCGGATTACTGTTACTAAAGATAGACTTAAAAAATTCTGCAAATGTGTTGGCAATATCTTAATCATTTTCAAGGTATTCATCTTTATAAAAGAATCTGTTTGCAACATTTGAGTTACTACTTTTAGTTCGTACATAAGTCCAGAACTGTTTTGAGTCGTTTTTAATATCCTGTTCGATATTTCTTGTATAATTTATGTGGCAAGCTTTTATCATAGTGTGTACCTCCGTTCTTAATGCACGAAATATATGTTTTGTTACGTGTCTTTTTTCCGCATTGGTAACAATAAGGTATGTCCGACTAAAGACTCAGTGGAGTCGAGAGTGGGTTTTTAATTCGTTATTATTATATTATATGAATAAATAAATATAGGAAGGCGCTAAGTAATTTAATTCTACATACCTTAACTAAGATTTAAAATTACTAAAACTTATATCAGCAAAAAAAATAAATACCAATGGGCCTTCACTGAATAATACACAACCAAATTAAAATGTCAAAAATATTTATTGAACCACCTATATGTATGCTTGGTCCGCTGCTGTTTGTGTTATACATCAATGATTTACCTGAGCATATTACGGAAGGCATAGTAACAATGTTTGCTGATGACACCACAGTTTGTGTGACTGGTACTACTTCTGAGGGGCTACTAGCCAATATAAAAACAGTCTATGATGACTTAGATATATGGTGTCAAAGAAATAGACTAATTCTAAATAAAAATAAAACAATTAACATGTACTTTCATAAGAGAAAATTATTGGATTATTCAGCATTGTCGGAAATAAATATAACATTCTCTAAGGAGGCTAAGTTTTTAGGTACTTGGGTTGATGAAAATTTAGCATGGTCTAAACATATCGAGCATGTCTGCTCTAAATTAAACAGTGCTTATTATGCCATAATGCAATTAAAATCTTCCCTAGATTGCAATGGACTTCTAAACGTTTATTTCTCGTTAGGATACAGTCACATATCATTAAACATTGTATCTTGGGGTAAGGGGGCAGATATTAATAGAGTATTTGTCTGTCAAAAAAGGCTTATAAGGCTAATATTTAATTTAAAACCAGCAGAGTCATGTAGGAATACATTTATGGAGAACAATTTGTTGACAGTTTCCTGTATATTTATTCTGAAAAGTGTTTTGTATGTTAAACAAAATATCAATTAATTTTCAACACTAAATAATATTCACGGATATTACTACGCGAAACAGCAATAGTTTACTGATACCAAATCATAAACATTCATACTTTAAACATGCACCAAATTACAATTTTGTTACGATGTATAATAAGTTGCCTAATGATATTAAAAACATTACTAACTTTAATAAATTCAAACACGAAACTAAAAAATATTTAATCCACCATACATTTTACAGTATTAATGAGTACCTTCAGTCATAAGTTTTTTTTTTTATGCCTCTAAGAGTTTTTGTTGACAAGATATGTGTATAGGTATATATATATATATTTGTTTTTATCTTTGTTCTAATAATATTATATTATTATATTTACATTGTCTGTGTTTTATACTTTACGTGTTTTTATGTTTTATTTTACTATTGACTTACCATAATGTACACTATTGTATTCTTAAATGGTTAATAAAATATCTATCTATCTATCTAACAAAAACCCCGTATCTTTAGGGTCAGCAAGAGATATTTGAAGCATGAAGATTAATAGTGGAATAACAATATAATAATATATATAACAAGAAATGCCCCGCACCTGACTCTCGAGAGTGCAATCTCAGATAAAGGTAATCTCTTTAACCTTGCATTTACTCACAAAATACCTTTATCTAGGGACTGTCACATGAATGATTAATAAACCTGTACAGATGAATACCAAAAAGAATAAAGAATAGTACAGCTCAATATTTTTCTTTCTATTTTAACTTTATAGCTAAAAATTCATAACGCTTTCTGTAAAATTATCAAATAGAAAGGTTCCACTATGTGGTACTTAGCCTTGAATCGACGGCGATGGTTGCGGGGGTTTATGTTCGAACGGCGGCGGCTACTAAAGTCCGGGTTCTCCTCGCACCATGCATTCACTTCTCAAATATACCTAACCCTCCAGATTTACGAGCGTTTATTTTCCCAAATTTCCCAGTTTAAAATTAGAGGAAATCGACAATTAAGCCCAGAAATTAGGAAAACGCCTACAACATAAAATAAATAAAAGGGTATAGAAGCAGACTTTGATGCTTGTGCTTTACTAAAGAAATGCGTCAGAAATTAAGTGAACTTACCTCCCGTGCGATATGCCCTATGCACTAAAGAGACGTTTTTTTTTTTCGTACACTAAATTCCTTTAAGAAATATCCAACAAAATTTGCCTTGAGACGATATAATCAAAACTCCAACTACTAATAAATTATATCATTCTTTCAGATAGCCCGTGATCCAGCCGTTTAAAACGTACAATTCAAAAGTGTTATTCATCGGGCATCTATTCTCTTAATTATGCTTTCTCAACTGTCTGTCGCTTTCTGACGGACTCGGCAGTCGATAACCTCTATCATGTTTTTTTTGTTAGTTACACAAAAACATTCCCATTTAAACAACTCAGAAACAAAAACTAATAGCGACAAAAATTACCTGACTAGATCCATTTATTAATTATTATATACAGGGTGGACCAACAACAACCAATATAAATAAAATTCATAACAGTTTATAGGAAGCATCTTTTTTGGATTTTTTGAAGTAAGAATGTTTAGTTTTTATTTTATGGATTAGTTCCTGACTATACCAGATAGGGTATTTACTTGGTTTGTGCCCTTTTTTTAGTGGAATACATTCATCTAATGTGGAATATAGAACATTATAGAAATTCTCTACACATTCATTGGGGTCCTCAGAATTAATTAGTTCTGCCCAATTACACTGACTAAGCAATTGATATAATTTCACATAGTTGCCTTTCTTAAAATTATAATTGTGTATGTCATTATTGCCATTTGTGATAGGGTTAACTTCCTTAACAGTAAATCGAATATTTACTTCTAGAGGAGGATGATACTGATCAATTTTCACTAGAGAGTTTTCTGATAATGATACGGCTGCTTCTGTGATGCTCGTCAGGACAAGATCTAATGTATTTCCAAGATGGTTTAAGATTGGATTTACTGAGTATAAGTCATATCTACATAGAATTTCATTAATAATTTTGGCCTTAGATGATCCGTTCGCAAGGTCGTAGGTTGTATCAGTAACTTCTGACACATTGAAATCACCAATAATGAATGAATTCAGAAAACTCTCATACACTGAAAGGTTGGAACCTGACATAATGTACACACAACATATCAATAGAGTAATTTCTTTGCAGTTTACTTTAATACATATCCACTGAAAGTTAATGTCACTACTTTGACTTACTAGCACTGGTTTTAGTTTCTTCTTTGCATAACACATTACACCACCTCGTCTACGAACTTGCGCTATTTCATAGTTCTTATCATTTCTGAATGTTAAATATCTTCCATCACATAATTCGTTATCGTACACTGAGCCGTTCAGCCAAGTTTCTGAGACACATATTATATCGTAATTGTTTATGCATATGTTTTTATGAAACGTTCTTATTTTAGATCGTAGTCCACGTACATTCTGATAAAAGATGGACATATATTTCAATTTTCCTTGATCGAAAGACGCTCCTTTTGGGACTGGGGAATTTTTCCTAAAAAATCTTTCTTACGAATATTGAACCTCCCCAAAAGGACTCCAGTTGGCCAGTAATCTTCATTATTTAGCTTGTCCAGTAAATGAAATGGTGCACCAATTTTAAAAGCACTGTACTGTCCCTTTGTATTTAATTTCTCTACGATGAATTCTTCAGTTTCATTATCTTGCTTGAGGTATTTTTTCCAGTGTTCTGGACAAATATTCTGGTTTTTTATCTTTCCTACATAGAACCACACCATTTTGGGTTGAGCTGCCCCAGATAAGTCTTCTTCCGGTAAATTTCTTTTGCCTCTGCCTATTTTTTTGCATATTATGCTTATTGTGACGTATTTACTGACGAGAGATAGTCTGTTGTGGTCATTTCGGTTGTGATGGTTTGACCCTTTAGGAGTTCTGTTTTCTTCGGGTACAGTACCACCGATGTTGCCTCCCAATAGAATATTTGTGTTTTCTGCACTCTTATTTGTAACACTTTCTTCAGACACAGGTTTAGTATAACTTGGGACGTAATTTCTACTACTTGCGGGCATTTGTACAGACTTTACAGCTTTTGCATAACTACTATTTTTTGTAGTAGTCTTCATACTTGGCATTGTATTAATTGTGCGACTTTTTAAAAATTCCTCTGAAGTAATTGTTTTGACTAAATCGATGTTACTAAGTTTTAAGTTATCTACTTGTTTCTGAAGATCTTGTATGATATTTGTGAGCTTTTGAATTTCACTAATAAAAAGACCTACTGAAACATACTCTGCTTCCTTGCAGTTATTCTCTTTGCTATTATGTTCTGATTCAATTAGAGCTTCCTCTGGTGCATTATCGAGTTGGACGTCATTATTGTCCCCTTCCCCTGCAGGCTCACAGTTAGTACAAAGGAATTTTAATTTAAGTTTAGGATTACGTAAAGAGAGACATCTCATCTCTGTCTCTGTTAGTTGCCCACATGATTTACAGAAATCTAATTTGCAGGCACTACATTTTATTAATTTTCCATTGCACTTGTCTTCACACTCCTTGTTGGAGCACTCAGGCATAGTTCTGTTTAAAAGCACATGGTACTGTGCATAACCTCACTTATCGAATTCGACCAAATATTTAGTTAATTCTTGATAAATTCACATAACAAACTTATGGTCCAAGTTCTATAAACAATCAACTTATATATTGTTGTTAAATAGAAATTCTCTAATCACTTTATCCAAAGAAAAATAAGACAAAATTTATCACTTGTTTACAAGTACTTATATACATAACCTTATATAGAGGTGGTCGCTTAATGTCTTCTCCTCTGTTAGGACTCTCCATCCGCTGGTGTTCCTGGTTGCCCCTTCCGAGCCTAGAGTAAGGTCCGGGATGGAGCCAGTGGTCCCTCTTACGAACGTATAGGCTGCTCCCTCGTTCAGTATTTGCAGGTCTTCAGTGGCTATCCACTCGCTGATTACCCTTCCCCTCCCATTCATCCGGTCCATTCCCCATTCTGGGACGCTGCCATTGAGGTCGCTGGCTACTATCACCTCTCTTCTTCTGTTCCTACTTGCTATAACGGCCCTTCCGAGCCCTCCAGGGAATTTTCCAGTTCCGCTATACCAGCATCGGGTGAAAATTAACAGCTGAAGAGAACCACCTCCTTCAACTCCACCCAGACGTACCCTTTTCCTCGTCCAGTTCCATATATGCTAAGCCTAGGGTTTAGGATTCCCACCGCGGCATCTATGTTTTCGTCGACGAACCACTCAGGCCTGTTTTTCACCATTTTCTTATTAAGTTCACTTATTATTAAGATGTCCTCCCCCTTCCGTTTCCCTGTGGCCCAGACCAGATCCTGAACGGCCCGGCATCTATTCAGGTTTGCAGTATGGGGCAGTCTAGCGAGTCGGCGCGATGCCCTCCTCTTTCGCAATTAGGGCAAAAACCAGCTGCCACACAGTCTTTCACCGTGTGGCATTCTTTGGCACACTTCAGGCAGGCTTTTGACCTGTCCACTCTGCAGTTAAATCTCATAGGAAACAGCACTAACGAATTGAATATGATCTTAAATTTCTCTATTTTTCATCTAAATATCCAATGTCTGCGTAACAAGAAGATGGAACTTGAAGCACAAAACCATATATATGATGTCATGTGTTTAAGCGAACACTGGATGTTCGAAAATGAAATCTCTCAAATTAAATTTGATAATTACGATGTTATAAGTTGTTTTAGCAGGAAGCTTCATATTCATGGGGGTGTGGTAATTCTAGTTAATCATAAATCTGCAAAAGATTTTGTTACAAGAGATGACATTTGTCGGCTGTCAATTGAAATCCACTGTGAAATATGTGCAGTACAATGTGAAAAGCAAAAGCTCATAATAATTACTGTATATCGATCTCCATTAGGAGATTTCAATATATTTCTCGATACATTTACAAAGGTTTTAAATATTATCAGTCGGTACAAACAATACACTGTCGTTATAAATGGGGACTTTAATATAAACTTTAACAATAAAAATAACAATCATACTGTCATCTTTACTGATCTAATAAAAACGTATGGTTTATCTGTAACAATAGATGCAAATACCAGAGGGGATTCTTGCCTGGACAACTTCTTAATCAACTCAGAAAGTACTTTTCAAACTTCTGTAATTGACACTCATTTATCAGACCATATGGCGATTACAATAAATTTTCCTGTCAATAGTACTAATACTGAGAGTACCACAAATTTTAATTGTAGACCTGTAACAGATGAGGGTCTATTTTTCTTAAATAGTCTTGTAGAAAACGTATGTTGGGACTTTGTGGACGATCCAAACATAAATATTGAGGTGAAATCAGAAATGTTTATAACCTTCTTATGCAATGCAGTAGAGCTCGCCTTTCCAGAGAAAAAATTCAAACAAAAAGACACACTCAGGGTGACCTGGTTCACGAAGGAACTAAGGGATATGAGGGACACGTTACATTTTATGCAAGAAACAGTAAAAGCTACAAACTCGCCTGAACTTAAACAAACTATGCAAAAATACAGGAAAAAATATAACATTGCAATTGCAAATGCTAAACGTAATGCTAATGATACATACATTAAATCTCATACTAACAAATCTAGTGCAATCTGGCAAGTGGTACGAGAAAATACGATCTCGCAGCCAAAAAATTTAAACAGCGACACTAACATAAGTCCAGATGATTTCAACAATTTCTTTGCAGAAATTGCTAAGAATATCATTGATGAGCTCCCTAATAGTGATTTTACCGCAGAAGAATTTCTACATAACAATGATAAGACAACACATCAAGCAGGCCAACCTGACTTTAATTTCGGTGAGTTAACTTTCATTGAAGTTAGAGACATAATTTTCAATTTAAAAAATAAAAATAGCAAAGATTTTTATAATCTTAACACTAAGATACTCAAAAGGATAGCCAATATCATTGTTATTCCTCTTACAAAATTACTCAATTTATGTTTAAAACTTTCTGTTTTCCCAAAAGTTTTTAAAATTTCCCGTGTTGTGCCTATACACAAAAAAGGTCCTATAAACTTGCTAGATAACTACCGACCAATTTCAATTATTCCAATTATAGCAAAAGTCTTTGAAAAGGCCTTAAAATCCAGAATATGTCTTTTTTTTGAAAGTAATAGTTTGTTTAATGCAAATCAGTATGGTTTTCGCAATGCACGTTCAACCACAATGGCAATCAACAAATTAGTTGAAGTTATAAACATTGGATTTGAGACTGGTGTCCACACAGGGGCTTTGTTTTGCGACTTAAGCAAGGCTTTTGACTGTGTTTCCTCTAGTATACTTATAAAAAAACTTAGTTATTACAAATTTTCTGAATCGAGTTTGAAATTAATACAGTCTTACTTAACAGACCGCATGCAATTGGTTGAAACCGGTAATAGTCGCTCCCAAATGAGAACAGTAGAATTCGGAGTACCACAGGGGTCGGTACTGGGACCAGTACTATTCCTCATCTATATCAACGATTTGGTATATGCTGGCCCCAGAGCTGACTTTATCCTCTTCGCTGATGACACAACTGCGGTAAATAGAGACGAAAACTGTAATGCGCTCCAGTTAGTCATGGAGGAAACGCAGTCAGAGGTCACTGCCTGGTTCGTCGCAAATCGACTAAGCTTAAATGCTACCAAAACAGAAACCATGCTTTTTAGCTTACGTAATATGAACCTAAAAAATAACTCAGAGTCAGTAAAATTTCTTGGGGTACAGATAGACCCTAAGCTGTCATGGAATATTCACATTGACAAATTATGTAATAAGTTAACTTCTAGTATCTTTGCAATTAGAAATCTGTCCTCAATAGTGTCCAGGCAAGTACTTCTAATAACTTACCATGCAATTGTTCAGTCAAAGATAGCATATGCTATTCATGCTTGGGGCCATGCTCCAAGCATGAAACGCGTATTTGGGTTACAGAGGAAGGCAATACGAATTATAAACAAGCTTGAGTATAGGGAAGATTGTACACCAGCGTATATTGAACTTAAAATTCTCACAGTACCCTCACTATATATCTTACAGTGCCTCATGTTCGTTAGAGATAATCTACCAAGTTATGTTACCCATGATGAAATTCACTCGTATGACACAAGACATAAGACAAACATTTATATCGACTTTCACAGAATAAACAAATCTAAATCGGGAATATCTTACTTTGGTCCTAAGTTGTTTAACCTGCTACCATCCCCCGTGAAACTGTTGCCTTCTAAAAGTTTTAAAAATGTAGTAAAAAAATATCTTATATCTAAGTGTTTTTACTCTATGGAAGATTTTTGTAATAATGATTTTACAGATATGGTAAATCTGGTACCTTAGCACATACATGCACATGTTTGTTTTTTAATTTCCCTTTGTCAATTAAAGATATACACTTAAAGGATTGAAAACAAGGATTTTATTTGTTGGCAATTATTTGTAACCATTTAAAGTATTAATATGTATCTACAGCATATCGTGTTTGTTGTGATCTTATATGTATAACTAAGTTAATTATTGTCATATTTGTTGTAAAAGTGGATCTTCCGATTAGTCAATTTTAATTACATAATTTTTATTCCAAAATTGTAGAATAGCAATTTTATACATACATCAGACTTTTTCATCATAAGATAGGTTTTAATACAATTTTTATAATTTTGATAAATATTTATGATCTAGTCATAATTAATTTGTTTTACAAGTAGTGTGATTCGTTGCATTAAGTAATGTGTACTGTAAACTTTTCTTGACTTGTGTAATCTCTGTTTTTTTAGCACCAATAAATCTTTCTTTCTTTCTTTCTTTCTTTCTTTCTTTCATATGCCCCACCTTCGAGCATCTGTGGCATATTTCGACCTGTGACCTTTCGCAGACCCGGCATCGAAGCCATCCCACTTTGAGGTGCTTCTTCCCCAGCACAGCCTCTGCAGCCTTCCGCGGGAGCCTAACCGTGGCAACCAGACTCTCTCCGAAGGCCGCTCTCAACTTTTTTATTGCGATCTCCGCATCTTTGATGCCTGCCTCCATCGCTATTACATGTCTGACCTCCTCCTCGGTGGTCGCAGCGTCCAGGTCCCTAATTGTAATGACCATATCATCCTTTTTAGCCCTCACATCAATTTTGCCGAGTTTACCAATTGTAACAGTTTGTTGAAATCTGCTGGGGAGCCAAATTATGTAACGGTTTCTTGAAATCTGCTCGGGCGCCAAATTATGTAACGGTTTGTTGTCGGGTAGCTGGTTCGGAGATTAATCAGGGTCCAGATTAGTTAATAAGACAGCCCAATATAGATATAAACAATTTATTTACTTTTCCAAACAGGTAATGTGTGGCAGTGTTACATAACAGTGGTACAGGTTATATGTCCGTATCTTTTACGGTTCTTAATACAACATTTTCTATTATCTGAGAGAGAGAGAGAGAGAGAGAGAGAGAAACGATTGCGATGCGACGTTTGTTGTTGCTACGGGAGTGGCATCGGGCGTCGGGTGAATATCGTCGACTCAAGAAGTTTCCCAGTTCAACACACTGTAGGAGGTCTCCAGGTCAGGCTCATTCGCTCTGGTTTTGGCGGCGAAACGGCGCCGGGGAATGACTAACGACTCAACACGCTGTAGGATTCCCAGGGTCAGATTGCATTCGTTCCGTCGTGTTTGCGTTGGGAGATGTACAAAACTGTAATATGTCCAGCTCAGCACGCTGTAGACAGATTGTCAGAGTTGTTCACACTCTGAATTATGTTGATTTGTGGCCGGCTTTTATATCCGAGAATCCTCGCTTACTGGTGACGTAGAACTGCGTATAGTTTAGTGTCGTGTGCAAATCCATGCCTCTAGACGGGAGATGGGTAGGTTTGCGGGCCGTGTGCACATTGGTGTCGTGTGTAAATCCGGAATCTTATTAAAGGAGCAGGAATTTAAAGAAAGCTTCATTACACAATAGCCTCCTTCAATGGGTCTGATGCTCCTCTGCCCCTCCACGACTTCTATAAGCATCTCCCCCTTTTTAGTCTTTCTGAGACTTGCTATCTCTACTCCTACAGTCTTTATATCAACCTTCTTAATCTTCGTGAGAAGGTCCTTATAGGAGACTCCCTCTTCTTTGAGGAAGAGAACTTCCCTTCCTCATCCTCTCCTTCTTCCACCGGTACGAGCCTGTTGTTGGATCGTGTCCGTTCTAGAGCTTCCCTCATTTGAAGTGGCTGCCATATTTGCCCAGGTCTTCCCTTTCTCCACATCATTCTTCTTTTTTGGCATCCTTCCTGGGGGGAATATCTCCCTCTCCTGGCCTTTGAAGACAAATTCAGTTATCTTCCTTAAGAATACGCTATCTACTCCTTCTTGTGCTATGATGCACAGCTTCTTCCTTTCCAACTGTATTACGATTTGTGCACACTCCTGTAGCATTTGATACGTTTCTCGAGTATCCTGCATCTCTCCCGTAGGGCTGAGGGTAGCAAAAGGGTATACCGTTTACCTTCCTTGTGGGTTCCATTCCTTCTAATCTCTAGTCGTGTACTAGAAGCTCCGTATACTATTTGCCCTGCCGTTAGCTGAGTACTGAGTATCTCCCTGCCGATTGGACAGGATTCCCTCGCTCTTGTCAGTATTCCCTTTTCTCCCTTGTCATCGGCATCTACTATTAGTAAAATATCTTCCTCGTCTCCACCCCAATTGGGAGTTCCTTCCTCTAGCTTGGTTTGTAGGAAAGCTTCCTCCGGCCAGTCCTGATTAGCAGTCTCCAGCCACTCCTCATAATCTGTGGTTTCCTTGGTTGCCTTAATTATTGCCTCTGTCTTTTTTCTCGTTTTCTCCTCCTTGTGCCACTTCCCTGTAGGGACGGTTTGCGTCGTGGCATCCACTGAGTTTGCCTTGCTTCTAGGGCAGGTATCTGTTTGCATGTCTGCGTCAAACATTTGTTTTTCGACTCCCTCCCACTTGTTGTCCTCCAGCCATTGTCTTATGGAGTCTCTATTAATGACGTCCACTGACCTTTTCAGCCTGTTTGCCAGTTCTTTTATTTCCCTTTTAGTATTCGGGTTTTGTTCCAACATTTTCTCTAACCTCTTTGTATGCTGCGTAATGGCGTTTAGGGCCTCAGTTAAAGCGAAGGCCAGTTGGCTTTCCTTTCTTTTGTACGGCTCTAGGTCCGTACTCCCGAGGGAGGTATCATGCACCTTGCGCTTCCTACTCTCCTCCCCTACTGAGTTGCTCCTCTGCAATTTACTAATTACCTGTATCCTGCCTATCATAAGTTTGGATTGAGTTCCTTCCGCTGAGGTTTTCCCTCCCGTTGCTTTTACCTTGTCCGTTGCCATGGTCATGCTTCGGTCTGCCGATTCCCTTGGTGGGGACCTGGCAATGCTGTCACGTCTCCTGAAGGGATCGGTCTCTCTATTTTCTGAGCCAGCAGCTTTTTTTTGTTCTTTGATCTGGTTCTCTCCCAGGAATGCTGTATCGTCTTTTGGTTTAATATTCACCACTTTCAGAGTTACCGTAGAAGGTCTGTTTTCATCTGCTTTGTTTAGTTTCTCCATTATTCGTCCCACGAGTCGGGTCGATGTTCGGTCAACCCCCGGAGGCAAGGCTATATTCTGCGGAGGTCGCCCGGTGTCCGCAGGTTTTAGCGACTTTGCTGTCGGGTCTTTTATAGAGGTTTTCTCCTCGTAGGCCGGTCAGTTAAGGCAAGCCTCCCGGTCACAGTTCCCACACGACATTCCCCTGTGGTGCCTTTTTTTCTTTTCCGCAGAGGTCGTTGAGGTGTGGACCGTGATTATGGTGTTAAACGAATAAGTGGCACGGCTCACTCGTGGCTCGGATTACCCTCGGGTGCGCCAGTTCCCATAGCCATACCACGTGTGGTATGGTTCCTGAGGCTGAGCTGTCCTTAGTTTTTCGCCGCTCACCTAGGACCTTACCGGCATGGGTGTCCCTGCCGGGAGTCAATTGCGGGACTCCCGCCGGCATTGCTCCTCGGATCATCGTGGTTACTTAAGCCCCTCCACCCACGGCAAGGTCTCACAGCTCCTCGGAGAGGAGCAATACCTAAAGACGATTTACTTTGTTCATCTGTAGAACTTGTTTATGGCCAAACTTTACGTCTCCCTGGTGAATATTTTATTAAATCACATTCTGATACTAAAGGGCCTTTATTTATTAATAAATTACAAAACCATTTCAATAACTTACAATTCACAAATCCTAAATGAAACCATTTTCGAAATACTTTTGTCAGTTCTGACATTAAAAATTGTAATAGACCCGGAGCCAGTGACACTGAAAGCCCCCTCATAGCGGAATCAAAAATTTTTGATGTGAATTGATAGTTAAAAATTATACGAACAAAATAAGCTTGGTATGCGTAGATTTAAAAAGCCGAAAAAATGTTAAAAAAAAATAATTATTATAAAAATGCAATAATGGTTTACCGACATCGCGGATATTGATTATTTGTAGTGTCTTCGATAGAAAATGTCGTACTCTTTCAGAAAAAAATTACGCAAACCACTTTATTTGGCCGGACGGGTGTGGCATACCTATTTGAAGTGTGTGAAGGGGGATGAAATTTCCCCGTTATAATGTGCAAACTTTTTTTTTTAAGTTTGTTTCGATGTGATTGTTAGAAATATCTTGGTATGCGGGCCCAAAAACTGCCGGAAGTATCCGGCATACCAACTTTATTGCATGATCTCGATTCACATCTATTACAAAAAGTAGTACGTTAAACAAATTTGTTTTGGAGTAAAATTTTTTATAGAATAAAATGTCTTGTTCCTTTCTTAGATTTATAATTACATGAGGATAAATATGATAAAAGGAATTATAGGAAAATTTTTACTTTAAATGATTCAAACAATAAAATAAAATTGATATAATTGACAAGAGTTTATGCCCAAGCATAGTATATTTATTAATAATCATCAGAGTCAATATCATCAATATTATAAAGTCTTTCATCCTCCGATTCTTCACTTTCTTCTTCATTTTCTTGGACACTAAGAATTCCTTTAACTTTTGAAGGTGCTGCTGTGCCTTTATAATAATAATAATAATAATAATAATAAATTAGTTTATTATGTGTTAAAAAAAATAGACTACAATAATATAAATATATAAAAACATACGAGAAAAAGATGGTAAGATGTTTGACAAACAATAAAACTTAACACATAAAAGGTGAAAGTATTGTCCAAAAAGACATTTTTCAACTTCACCTTGTTTCACAATTCAAAAAATATGCTAAAAGTAATAATAATTATACAGAAGTTTGAATCTCACTTGAGGTTTTATATCAGTAGATAGAGTTTTTCTTGCTTGGCATATTTTTTGAATGTGGCAATGTTCATATCATAACAGTCCTCAGGTATAGCATTAGCTATTTTAGTCGCAATATAAGAAAAACTTGATTTAAACATTGTTGTGTGATGCCGTGGAATGTCAAATTTAGTTCTGTTTCTTGTTACACGGTCATGCACTTCATACCGGGGTTTCAGCTTGTTATATAAGAATTCGAGAGTTTCATCCAAAATAATTTTAAAAACAAAACACACTAAATGCAGTCTTTGTCTTTCATCCATTCGTAGCCAGTTTATCTCTTGTATATGGTGACTAGTAGGCTCTCGTCTTGGCAATTGCAAGCAGTACCGGGTTCCAGCATTTTGCACTCTTTGTATTCTCTTCTTTGTCTTTGCTGTTAAACATGGATAGTATACACAATCACAGTAATTGAATAGCAAGAGAGTCAGCGAATCAACAAATAAAAGTTTTACATTCTTAGGCAGAATATTTTTATATTGATATAGCGTTTTTATCCTGAGAAATGCCGCTTTAAGTTTATTTTGCACATGCAGTTCAAAATTTAAATTTTCATCCATTATCAAACCAAGATTTTTTACACTTTCACTGTACTCCACAAGTTCATCTTTGATTTTGAGTTCATAGTTCAATTTAATTTCTGTTCGAAAGTTTATTGGGCCAAATGTAATTAATTGCGATTTGGATGGATTCACCATTCGCTATATAATTCCCTAAATCATCAATTTCTTCATTTAGTACATCAAATGCAGTTTTAGTGTCATTATAAAAAAAACTGATAAGTACCTGGAAGTCATCAGCATACATATATAATCTACAATGTCTTAGAGCCTCTGGTGCATCTAATGTGAACACCTTAAACAATAATGGCCCAAGTATTGATCCTTGTGGCACACCTGATTGAACTACACATGGCTGTGAGAAAACATTCACATTTTGTTTCTTAATCCTAGTAATAACTGTTCTACCACTGAGATAATTAGCAAACCAAGATAAGGCACTTTCTCTAACTCCATAAGACTGTAGCTTTGCTTGCAATAGGTCCAAATTCACTGAATCAAAAGCCTTTGATATGTCAAGTAGAACAAGTACAGTAGCCATACTTTTATCTTTCGCGGTTATAATATCGTCCATAACACTAGCCAGTGTTGAGACAGTGCTATATCCTTCCCTAAATCCTGCCTGTCTTGAAGGAAATAGACTGTGCATGCTTAAGTGATCATATAGTTGATCGTATACAATTCTCTCAAGTGTTTTCGATCCAGCGGGCAAAATGTTTATTGGACGCAAATCTTTACCTTCTTTCACTTTGTCTGATTTAGGTATAGGTTGTATTATGGCCGTTTTCCATTCATTCGGAATTATTCCCCATTCTAAAGAGACGTTAACAATATGTGTTAAGGGAAGTAAACAATGTGGTAGGAGAAGTTATAGCATATACACAGATATACCATCAATTCCAATAGATTTGGACTTTATTCTGTTAAGTGCTTTTTTTATACATTCAGGATCTACATAGTGAAAGTTGAAAGTATCATCTTTAGCGCTATAATGATCAAATATTACTTGGTTAATTTCTGGTTTTAACACGCAGCTTTGGAAATAGTCACTTATTACTTGAGGGTCATTTAACTCTCGTGGTAATTCAAAGTTTTTATCTTTCTCTCTAATACCTAGCTTTTTTGATTCTACCCATATGTTAGTGCTATTATTTTCATATTGATTATACTTTTGCTTAAAATAAGCAACTTTCTCCCTATTAATCGCTTTCTTCACTTCTTTTCTCATACTTCGATAATATCCACGTGATTCATTATTCCGATTTTTTAGATAACTTTTCTTGGCTTCACTTCTCTCCTTGATCAGACACTTAATATTATATGTAATCCAAGGTACCCATTTTCTTGATCTTATTTTAGTAGTTTTAAGTGGAGCATTTACATCAAAGACTTGCAGGATGTTTTCATTAAATAACTTCAGTTTATCATTAATATCTTGCATCATGTAAATATCATTCCAGTTGACCCGGGCAGCATCCTGATAAAGTTTTTCAATGTTCATATTTTTGAAATCTCGATATGTGATAGTTACCGGATCTATATACTTCTTCACAAGATCCATGACACAATATGTTAGTTCATGGTCACACTCCATTTCGGACATGTCAACAGTTCAACAGACTCAATTACATTTCGAGTCATATCAGTTATTACAAGATCGATTAATGTTTCTACATTATCTGATATCCTAGTTGGTTCTGTAATAAGTTGGTTTAAATCAAATATTTGCAATATGTTTATAAAGTATTGTGTAGCAGATGAATTATTCAGTAGGTTTAAATTAAAATCACCAGTACATATGCAGTAATCATAATTAGGAATTATTCCTCCTAACATTTCTTCAATAACTTCCATTCTATATATTGGTAATTCATGTGGTATATATACCGTGTATGTAGTCGCGGGCTAGACATGGGGAGAAGAATTACAACATCGCGCGTGCCAGCTGGCTGCAATGAAATAACAGAGCTGGAATGCTCCACCAACGGACGAATTTACGGCTGCCGGTGTTGTCAAATCTCTCGCGCTACGTGAATGTACATTCCTAATGGGAAATTACATGCACGGTATACATCCAAAAGCAATAATTATTTTTTTTAGGCTAACCTCTATCCATAATTGTTCCATATCATCATTAACCTCATTCAAATTTTCAATAAGCTTACTACTTATATGGGTTCCGCAATAAACTGCTAGTCCACCATATTTCCTATCAAGTCGGTAAATTTTATACCCTGGGATCTCAATATCAGTATTATTAATTTCAGGTTTTAACCAAGTTTCACTTAAACCTATAATATCATATTCGGCATGAAGGATATAAGTTTTGAAGTCAAAAAATTTTGGTAATAAGGACCTAATATTTAAATGAGCTACTTTAATAAATTTTTGATCTGCATTAGTATCTATAAAAAATCTGTTCTACTTTTTTTAATCTCCAAATTCCTTAAGTAGGCTGGGCATTCCTTACTCCATGTGTTATGATGATAATCAATATTACTAATCTTCAGTTTGTCCACTGCATATTTGCAATTCACACATATTGTCTCATTACCCACAGCTTTACAATCATTTGTAAGATGATCTCCTCCACATATATCACACACCGTTTGTTTGTTGCAATTCTTTGCAATGTGATTAAAACCGCAACATTTAAAACACATTGTGATATCCACTGCATCATATACAGCACGTCTATCCCAGCCGATGTTGACTCTTGCCGCTTTCAGTATTCTGCTATAACTTTCTCCATCTATTTGTAAATAGGCTATACAACTTCTTTTGTTTTTTTTATTGGGAGCAACATGTATCACATTTATTTTAGATTTCTGTCTGTTGAAAATATCATCATTTTGTGAAAATAACAGATCCTCTATTTCTTCAGGAACATTAGTTTCTGTAATCCCTACTATTTTAACTTTGGGCAGCTGCTTTTTTGGTTCAATAATGTTATACTTTTGCCCTAATTTATTATGTGGCTCTGCTCTTAGTGTGTCGGCGGCTGCTTTAGTTTTACATTCAATTATAACACCCCCATCTCTCGAATTTTTCATGCCAGAGACTGCAATCTTTGTGGGGTCAATATAATTCTTTACTTCTTTTCTTGTGTCATCATTTTTCTGAGTATTATCTTTAGGTTTGATTACAACCACTGGTTCTACAATCTTTTTCTTGGCCTTTTCTGCATATGATTCCGTTATATTCTCTTGAGCTTTTATTACCTTGCTTATGCCGGATTTCAGTTCATTGTTCTTGAATTTATGGCTAAAGTAAGTGTTTCAATTAACTGCCCCTGTTTTTCAATGAAGGCCCCTTGTGCTGCAATAATCATTTTTTGATTTTTGAATTCTTCTTGAATATTCTCAAATTGATTAATAACTTCCATTAGTAGTTTATCAGGCATATTCATTTCACTTAAACTCTCCAATTTTTCTTTACAGCATTCACACAGAAACATCTGCCGTTTTTTAATGGCAACAGCTCTTATTTCAGAGGCAGTAAGGTTGGTACATTTTAGGCATTGTGACGATTGGCAAACATCACATGAGACTATGTCATTTTCCTCTTCTTTGCATATACTGCAAATAGTCATTTAAAACGGCAAGAGTAATTTAGTGACCTGAATATAATCACAACTAGATCTTCCAGACCCGGTCCTGTTTGTTTAATTTCTTTAGTTGATCACCCTGTATTTTTAATATTCACTTTATCTTGAATCGATACCACAATGGTTCAAGTCTTTTGTTTTCATTTAATTACCATCCACATTCGGTTGGTTCATATAAAATACAAGTCGGTTCGGTAGCATTTTGCCACATTGTATTTATAAATACGGTGCGAAAAATTTTTTGCGATAAGGTTTTGAAATTTTTTTCATAAACTTTTCATTAAATTATGTTATTTTTGAATTATGCAAACAATTCAAAATAATATTACATTTGAATTTTAAAGAACGTTTAATAAAAATTATAAAAGTGCGTGAAAAATTCAAAAATTCGCAACGAACGTAAATTTGCAAATTAGGGTTTAAAAACAAAGGAAATGTTTTTTTTGATGATCTGAATCTATGTGCAGAATTTGGTAGATATCAGAATTCCGCTTAAGTATTAAAAGTATATTAATTTACCAAAACCGCAATTATAAAATAATTCGTTATTTAAAATAATTTTTTTGTGCAGCCGTACGTGAAATGAGTATTTCGCGTTCTCAGAACTGTCCGAGAAATTCAATTTCACGGTCGTTACCCTTAGTAACGGCCGAAAAACTAAAAGTCACTTTCATAATAATTGACGTTTAAGTCACTTCAAAACTGACATTTCTAAAATATGACAATCAAAAATTGTTGTATTTTATTAAACAGACTATCAAGTATACATTCAAAATATACCGTTTCCATAGAAATGCTCTGACGTTAAGGCCACCGCGTTTATTTAGCAAAATATAGCATAAACGGTGGTGTCATTTTCACCATCTATACTAACTGTAATTTACGGTTGTACAAAAAATAGTGTTTATACCAAGGCCGCGAAATTTTTTAGCGCCCTCGAGATAATTTTTCTCTCGGTATGTAAAAAGGAATTTCGCGGCCTTGGTATAAAAATAACTATTGTCGGTATGATGTTCTTACCAGTCGCTGTTCAGGTTCCAGTATAGGGAATTAGAAATAAAATACTACATATCCATAATCTAACTATATTACGTTTTTCTTAATATACTTGTCTAACTTGACTCGCGTTCTAATTTATATTCATCTATATTTTTGTCGAAACGTTCGTTTCCAGTCCAAAGCAAATTGCCAGTCGGCAGATTTGCCATGTTATCGTTAATAGCAAATTAAATAGAACAATAACAATTAAACTTAAACAACTAACTTACAGGGTGTCTTAAAAGTACAATTTACAATAAAATAACTTATTATATTAGACCATCACACCTCCCATGGGCAGGAAAGAAAAAAAAACATCTGAGCTCATTGATGCATTTTTTTTTTCTCTATCCGAAGAACTATGAATGGTATAATTTAACTCTATTTTTGTGAACTTCTACTAGCTTATTACCTATTTTAATTATTACATTTGGTGATTTATTTTCTACGATGCTATAGGGACCTTTATAAAGAGATTCTATTTTATTTCCTACTTCATTTCTTAACATAACTTTATTGCCTGGGCTATAACTTATAGTTTTCGCCTGTTTATCGACTCTCTCTTTTCTTTTAATCTTCGATGCAATCAAATTATTTTTTGCGTCGTTGCATGCTTGCTGCAATCTATATTTTAACTCTGCGGGATATTCGTCAAAATTATAGAGTGGATCAATCTTATTATTTGCAAGGTTAGAAGGTAATTTTGCTATTTTACCGAAAATGAGTTCATAAGGTGTGTACTTTGTCTCGGAATGAACTGTGTTGTTATACGCAAAGCACCAGTATGGAATCCATGAACTCCAAGTATGGGGGTTTTTTGCCACTTGTATTCGCAAATAAGCTCCTAAATGTTTATGATTATTTTCGAGTGAGCCTAGAGTTTCGTGATGATAAGCCGTCGAGTGTATTTTTTTAATTTTTAACAATTTGCATGTTTCGTTCAGTGTAGAGGCTAAAAATTCTGTACCCCTATCTGAAACAATTTCTTCAGGAATTCCATACCGTAGGATAAAGTTTTCCACAAAAGCTTTGGCTACCGTGAGACTTTCTTTATTTTTTAAAGGATATCCCTCTACAAACTTACTTAACTCACACTGTAATGTTAAAATATAGCGGTTACCTTCGCAGTCTTCCTCTATGGGTCCCACAAGATCCAAATAAATTTTTTGAAACCCGGAAGAAGCTGTGCTTGTTATTGACATAGGTTCTTTATTTGAAATAGAATATTTATATCGTTGACAGTCGTCACATTTTTTGACATACTCTTCTACGTCTTTTTGTAAGCCTGTCCAGAAATAACGTTTTTTAATATTATTGTACATACGTCTTATTCCGGCATGTCCTCCGGTAGGTAGTATGTGATAATCATTTAAGATGATATGTCTAGTCTCTAAGTCGGTGATGTTATTAACATCTTTTAGTATAGATATTTTCATAAGTGAATTTTTTATTTGGTTGGAATATTTTACGAGTTCTTTAAGCAATTGCGCGCTATCTTCATTCTTAATTATGATTATTTCCGGAATTTCATATTTTTTATATAAAATATTCAGGTCTCTCAACGTTTTACCTAGGTTTAACGTTGATCGAGAATCCTGCAACAAATATATGATTCGTGCGTCTTTAACACAAATCAAACTCCCTAATTTAAAATCGTACCCGTGAAAATTTTTTAACTTATAAAAATCGGAAGTTGTAATTGGACATAATTGAAAAGAGTCCTTTGGTCGTTTTAACAGTTCTACGACTCCGGGGTGATCAAGCCTTTCGTCGAAGTCTGTTTCTAATGTTTGTTGAGCCTTATTTTCAATATTCTTATACTGTGCCCTAGTTATAGCATTAATAGAACTACAAACACCCTTATTCATATTTTTTAATTCGTCAGATGAAATATCGATTCGCGAAAGCGCGTCTGCAACTACGTTATTTTTCCCTTTAATATATATTACCACAAAGTCGTATTCTTCCAAGATTAACCTAAATTTTGTTATTCGGCTTGACGGATTTGTCATTCCGAATAAATAAATCAATGGCCTATGGTCTGTCATGATAACAAATTTCCTAGCAAATAAATATGGCCTAAAATGATTGACAGCCCAGGTTAAAGCTAAAAGCTCTTTGGAAATAACACTGTAATTTTTCTCGGCTTTATTGAGGGATCTGCTTGCATATGCTATTGGTTTATCATCTGAATTTGAGAGTACAGCCCCAATACATGATGCCGAAGCATCAGTCTTTAGGATAAATACATTGTCTTGAGAAAAATTGATACTGTAATATAGGAGGGTTCATTAGGGCTTGTTTTAATATTTCAAAAGACTGTTTGCATTTATCTGTCCATACGAATTTTTGTCCTTTCTTTGATAAATTATTTAAGGGCGCAGCAATATGTGAAAAATTTTTGACGAATTTCCTATAATAATTAGCAAACGCTACGAATCTCTTTGTTTCGTTTGAATCT
The DNA here is from genome assembly GCA_936432065.2 of Rutpela maculata. Taxonomy (NCBI): domain Eukaryota; kingdom Metazoa; phylum Arthropoda; class Insecta; order Coleoptera; family Cerambycidae; genus Rutpela; species Rutpela maculata. The sequence continues at coordinate 28,144,600 of OW386289.2, forward strand.
TTAGGAACCGGGTAATTTTGAAGGGCTTCATTTTTTGAAGGATCTGGGGAAACTCCTCCAGAAGAAATTACATGGCCTAGGTATAAAATGTCTTTTTTCAAAAATTCGCATTTGTTGGGATTTAGTTTCAAATTTACGCCTCTTAACCTTTGAAGAACTTTGGTTAAGTTTTTATTATGGTTTATTAAATTATTTCCAAAAACAATAAGGTCATCTAAATGTACAAAACAAGATTCATAAGTTAGTCCTGACATGGCTACTGACATTGCCCTACTGAAAGCGTGAGGACTAGACTTAAGTCCTTGTGGTAATCTACGTAGCCTATACTGTCCCCGATCAGTGGTAAAAGCTGTACATGGTCGGCTGGACGGTTCTAAAGTAATTTGATAATATCCTTGTGATAGGTCAACGTGGGTGAAATAGACTGCCCCGGACAGGGAGTCCAGAATGTCTGTAATATTTGGCAATGGGAACTTGTCGTCTTCAATCTGCTTATTTAAAAGCCGATAGTCGATAACGAGTCTCCATTTTTTGGTGCCATTTATATCACTTTTTTTTGGTACAATAAGTACAGGCGAGGACCAAGGTGACCTTGTTTCCTCAATAATGCCAGCGCGTAGCATGTCATTTATTTGTTTCTCCACTTCTTCTTTTTGAGCATGTGGTATTCACATAGATCGGTTTTGCGAATTTTTGTAAATGTATGCGCTCTTCGTAAACATTACTTACTGTAAGCGCATCGTTTTCAAGATGAAATACGTCCGAGTATTTTGCACAAATTTTTTGTAAAGAAACCCGTTCTTCTTTGTTTAAACCTTGTACTTTAATTATGTCTAATAGCCTATCTACCCTATTTACTGAATTGTTATAATTATTCTGAAAGTTGCATAAATTATAGTCTTGCAATTTTTCAATTTTTGGTTTAAAGTTTTTAATAGTAATATCCTCGTCCCTGATATTTAATATTCTAACAGGTATCATATTTTCAGCATTTGGCGTGGACAGACTAGCCGCAATAAAAACGCCTTCACAAATTTCTTCTGGCACAACAACACAATCATGTGTAGTCTCTACATGAAAATAACATATTTGTTCGCATCTCGCGGATATTGATTTACAGTACGTGTATGCACTTTGCATAGGAATTGAAATTTTATCGTTTTTTAGCCACAGTGAAAGTAATAGTTTTTCATAATTTATATCTGCTGAGTAATCATAAAAGAAATCTGATCCTACTATACCATGCCATTCAGTGTCAAGGTCGTTAATTACTACAAATTCGTGACATAGCTTTAATTTATTTACAAACATGGTAATATTAACTGAACCTTTTGCGTTTATTGACCCAGATATTCCATTTAATTTTGTTTTAACAGAAGTATTTATTATTTCATCACTGGATAAATATTTGTCAAAAATAACACTAACAGATGCTCCTGTGTCTACCAAAAGCTTTAATTTAGAGTTTTTGTATTCAAATTCTACAAAATTTAACCCATTTAAATTATACAATTTATTTTTACTAATTTGTTTATTGCCTGGGGGCTCGAAAAAATTTCTCAACTGATGTGTTTTGGGAGTTTAGCGTTTCTAAATTTGAACTACTCTGCGGACGATTATCTAAGTTGGAAAGATGATATAGGTGTGAATTATTATTATTTCTAGATTGATTATTTCTTCCCTGATTCCTAAAATTACCCCTATTAAAATTTGTATTTCTATAACTATTTGAATTACCCCTGTTGTAGCCGTAATTGTTTTGAGGTCTACTAAATTTATAATTATTTCCCTTATTTTGGTTTGTATTAAGATGTGTATTTCCTCTGTTATTATTAGAACTTCGCCTGAATTGTTTATTTGTGTAAAATATTTGGTCTCCTTGTGTAGGTAATTCCTCGTCCTTAGCTCCTTGTATGGCTTCACTTAATTTGCTGTAATTTCGCGCCTTTACTACGGTTCTTAAGTCGCTATTTCGTAAACCATTTGCAAAAGCGCTAATCGCCAGTTTTTCATTTACCTCGTTTAAAATTTGAACTGCATCTTCCTTGCCCTCGCTTTGTGTTATGGTAAGGTTTACAAGTAGATCTTCTATTAAACTACCGAATTCATCTATAGTTTTATTACCCTGTTTTGCGTTATTTAATTTTGAGGATAATGCTGGTGCCGATTTTTTGGTTATAAAATGTTTTCTTAAGTCAATAATCAGAGCTGCGTTAGATCCGTACGTTTTGTTTAATCTAATTTTCGCATTTTGTGATAACCTAGTTTTTAAAATATATGTTGTTAACAATTTTATTCCCGTTTGATTTAACATATCATCATATAATTCGATGGCATCGATTAGTTGCTTGGTTACATTTTCGTTACCGTTCATCACAGGCAATAAAGTTGCGGCGGTTTTCAAATCAAAATTTTCCGCCATTTTGTCGTCGTTCGAACAATCTGAGTCAGTGGAATCTGAACTTGACTGAATGTTAGAGTTAATTGAGTTTAAATCTTGATTCACCGTTTCAGGTTGTTCTGAGCGAGACAATGCCTTTCTTTCATCTAAAATTTCATTAATAGCCTCTAAATATTTGTTTATAGCATCTGCAAACCCCCTAATTTCATCTTTTACTTTTATATCTAACTTAGATTTATTACATATATCCTTTAACTTAAAAAAATCACTTCTTAGTTTATCTAATTTTCTACACTTACGGTTTATCACTATAATGTCTTTTCTTCGTGCACTATTGTCCTTATTAATATTTCGATAGAATACCTTTAGTTCTTCCAATAAATATCTAAATTCATTTCCATTGGACATTTAGGTTAGTTACTCCAATTCTAGCTCCATACCAGTAAATTATTATTATTATTACTATGTTCCAATAATCACCCTAAAAACCTAAAAAAAAATTTCAGAAGTCTTCTAAAGCAATGTCCTGGCTTCTAGTAATTTCTGTTCTTATCTTCTTTTCCAATCTTTTTTTATATCTTCCAAAGCAGTAAACCATTATAATTATACAACTTATTATAATTACTGTGACTTCCATGATAAGTTTTATTGAAAATCCATTTCCAGTTCCAACTGTATTGCCTCCACTATTCCCAGCCTGTGCGACAATAACTTCTTCCTTTGACTGAGAACTTCCCATTTTCCTTTTGTGGTTTTTTTATTTAATTTATTTCCCTTATACTGTTTGCAGGATCGCCATATGATGTTCTTACCAGTCGCTGTTCAGGTTCCAGTATAGGGAATTAGAAATAAAATACTACATATCCATAATCTAACTATATTACGTTTTTCTTAATATACATGTCTAACTTGACTCGCGTTCTAAATTATATTCATCTATATTTTTGTCGAAACGATCGTTTCCAGTCCAAAGCAAATTGCCAGTCGGCAGATTTGCCATGTTATCGTTAATAGCAAATTAAATAGAACAATAACAATTAAACTTAAACAACTAACTTACAGGGTGTCTTAAAAGTACAATTTACAATAAAATAACTTATTATATTAGACCATCACATCGGACTAGCGATACATACCAATTTTTTTGTAGGACATTATTTTATTTGGGTAGAGAATACACTGACCTATCATGTATTATCTTTATCCTACAGTCAGTAATGAGAAAAGTGTTACCATGGAACTGACAGTTTCCGAGCGTAGGACTGAAAAATATACCATTTATTAAGCAATAGTAAAAAAATCAGCTGGTTAGCAATAATTTTTTGTGACCTCGTTATTTAGACATGTTGGGAGTGGGGACGCTTTGGTCAAACCATCGATTTTGTATCTGCAGATTTAACTAAAAAACTAACTGTTAGTAATTAAATTTGAACAATCACCCAATCGACATATATACACCCAAGCGCAGTTTATTAGCTACCACTACCGAGAATTTTCGCAAAGAGAAAAGTTGGGCGTCTCGTCAAAACGAAGTTACTCACGAAAAATTAGCCTGTTAGTAATCATAAAAAAAAGACTTCAAAAAATTTAAAAAAGGAGGAGGTTCTTAGTTCGACCAGTATCTATATTTTTTAGACAAGTATACATTCATGTTCAATTATTAAGCTTTTCGTCAGTTTTGAAAAAACTGTCAAATAAAATTTTCCAAAAAAATTAAAGATTAATAATAATAATAATAAAATAATTTATTGAAAAGTATACATGAAAAATATACATAATCAAAAGGAGAAGGCATTGCCGTAGACATTTTTCAGCCTCCCCTATAACCTATAGCTATGTTATGTCTGAATATGAGTACAAATGATGTGTATAGAGACACAGAACAAAACAACAAAACGAACAAACATAAATAGTAAACACAAGTATTACATGGCACTTTGTTTCATTAAGAGTCTTAGTTTTATCTTACAATATGGCACTTTGTTTCATTAAGAGTCTTAGTTTTATCTTACAATTGAATTGGTACAATGTAGAACTAGAAACAAAATATCGTGAAATTCATTCAATAGTTTAGGTGCTAAATAAGAGAAACTGGATTCATATTTTTTAGTTTGATGCTTAGGGATACTATATGTGTCGGAAGTTCTAATGTTAACATCATGTGCTTGAGATCTGCGTTCGAGAAGGTTATACAAATATGCAGGTATGTGTTGATTTACAATATTAAAAAGAAGACAGGAGAACAACGTGGTAAATCGAGAATCAATCTTTAATAACTCATGACTATTAAAATATGGCGTAATATGCTGTCGCTTATCGATATTATAGGAATATCGTAAACAACTATTTTGCAACACTTGTAATCTATTTTGAAATGATTGTCAAATGCCAATAGTAAACACCACTACAATAGTCAAAGTTACTCAAAATTACAGAGTTAACGAGTTTCCATTTGATTTCTGAGGGCAAAACATGTTTAAATTTATAAAGAGTTCTGAATTTGGCGTAGGCTTGCTGACACTTAGCTATGACATGCTTTTCGAAACACAATCGATCATCGAAGATCACTCCTAGATTTTTGGCACTATGTTTTATGTCTATCACATTATCGTTTAAAACTATGTCACTATTTAAAATGTGAGAGGCTTTGTTACACATGGCACTAGTTCCAACGTACATCGCTGTTGATTTCAAATAATTAATTATTAGCCCGTTATCAATAGACCACTTAGCTATAGATGTTAGAGTGTCATTTAGCTCAAATACAGTCTCACTACTATATGATGGATCACATGATATATAGATCTGTGTGTCATCAGCGTAAAGATGAATCTTACAGCTGGCAGATAGCACTGTTGGAAGGTCGGCGGTAAAGATTGTAAACATTAGAGGACCAAGAATGCTTCCTTGGGGAACACCACATGGAACTTGTTGTTCAGAAGAAAATACATTGTCAATTTTAACTACTTGAGAGCGGTTGGACAAATAACATTTAAACCAGTTCAAAAGCTGTATATCTATCTTATAGAAATGTAATTTAGCCAGAAGTAAATCGTGATTTATTAAATCAAATGCTTTGCTATAGTCCAAAAGTACCAAGTATGTAACATTGTCTATAGCGTAGGTCAAGTTATCGGATATTTTTAGTAAAGATGTTGAAGTGCTGTGCTGCTTTCGGAATCCTGATTGTTGTATAGGTAAAATCTTCTCACTTTTTAAATGATCAGTTAATCTTATGCTAACTATTTTCTCCAAGAGCTTAGACCAGCAGGATAAAATATTGATAGGTCTCAGATGATTAAGTTCTTTTGCTAGATTTACTTTAGCTAGCGGCACTATAATTGATTGTTTCCATACCCGAGGGAGAGTTCCAGTTTCTAATGAATAATTCATAATATGTGCTATGGCATATTTACAATATGGAAAAATTAACTGTAACATTTTAAGATTAATGCCATCTGCTCCAAAGGCATTAGAGTGGAGTGCTTTTAGTGCTTTTTCAATTTATTCGACCGATATTTGAGATGCTGTTAATTTCTTTTCTACAAGTGGAGAAGTATTTTGCTGGTAATGTATCAACATATCTAAATTTACATCTTTTTGTGTGATGGAGGAAAAGTACGTATTGATTTCATTAGGGTTATTGATGTCCGATGAAATAAGATTTCGTGGTTTACTATGCACATTGAATTTTTCGAGATTACGCCATAATTTCTGAGAATTATTTTTATTATTATTAATTTGATGACTAATATATGCAACTTTCTCATTGCGAATTGCCAAGGACAGGTAATTTCGAAGGTCTTTATACAATTGTAGTTTAGTTTCTGATTTAGTTCTTTTATAATCATTCAAAGCTTTATGCTTAAGTCTACTGATTTCTTTAATTGTTTCGGTTATGTACTGCTTAGATGGTTTATTCGGCACAGTTGTTCGATAAGGAGCGTGGATATCAAATATAGTTAAAATTGCGTTATTCAAAAAGTTGGTTTTATCGTCAATGTTAGGGAGATCCTGAATAAACTCCCAGTTAACGGCAGTAGCATCTTTCACAAATTCCTTCTTATCAAAGAAACGATAATCTCTATAAGTTATCTTTGGCACAGCGGCTTAACAGTTGTGTAGTCAAAAATAGCATAAGTTAGGAAGTGATCAGTCATATTTAAAAGATCAATAGTTCCGCATTCAATTACTTTCTCTTGCAGATCAGTACAAATTATATCAATTAAAGTAGATGATGTGTCAGCAATTCTCGTAGGTTCTTAAATTAATTGGTTCAAATTGAAACAATCAAGGATATTTCTGAGGTAGATTGAATTGTAGGACTCCTTTTTGAAAAAGTCAACGCCAACGAGTATAATATTGTCACACTCTCCTACTACATAAGTTAATACTTCTTCAAGCCTATCAAGGGAGGACATTTTAAGGTTAGGTGGTCTGTATACCACACCAAAGGCTATTTTAATGTTATTAATATCTGCCAAAATCCACAATTGTTCAAGTTGATCACCTCCGGCATGATTAATTTCTATAATTCTGTATTTTATATTTTTGCTAATATACCAACAGACACCTCCGCCTCTGGTAGGTCTATCAGATCTCACTAGCGAATAATTCTGAATTGAAAAGTTTACAGTGGAATCACTACTTGTTAGCCATGTTTCTGAAAGACCAATAAGGTTATAATCATTCTGTAACACGAAAGTGCAAAAATTATCGAAGCATGAATTTAGAGATCTAATATTCACATGACAAACCCTTAATTTCGAATCTTTATTGTTATTTATATTTATAGTGTTAGGTTCAGTTGATAACGTTGGTTGCTATTGGCTTAAATATTCAATTCTAAGGTTCCTCTTCTTTAATACCCTTACATAGCATGGGCAATTCTTATCCAAGGCTGAATGATTTGTATCTATTTCAATGTTTAAATTGGTCTTTGCTTTTATACAGTTAATACATTTAGTTTGCTTGGAAGTACAGTCTTTGTAATTGTGACTTTCTGAACAAAAGGAACAACACTGGTTCTGTTCACATTCTTTCGCTAAGTGATTAAATCCTTGACAATTAAAGCATTGCAAAATACTTACGTGATTATACATGTTACCTCTTGACCATCCAATATTAACTTTTTCCTTTTTCCTTGCAAATGTTTGTGTGTGCTTGGATCTAATTCCACTATTAAAGATGAATTTTTATATTTTTTATTTTCAATTATTTTCAGAATTTTCATATGGGAGTCATCAGTTTTATTTACTTTATTTTGCGTTATTATTTTCTGTATGATATCATTTTCCGGTTCCTCAACATCCTCGTTATTTATATTAGCAATTCTTAATCTAGGTTTTTTTATATTAGGTATTTCCACATTATATTTCGCATGCATTTTTTCATTAATTTTTGTTTGCAAAAGATTTCGTTCCTCAGTGTTTTCACATCCAATAACAATAGCACCTTTTGATACTTGCTTAATCATCGAAACATTCACACCAATTTCAACAGGATTAATAGCTTGTTTTACACCGTTTTTTGTCAATCTACTCTCTTGATCTGCTTTGGGTTTAACTAATAGTACTTGCTCGGGTTTGCTTTTCAATATATCGGAATATTTTCGGTTGGTTGATTCGGGAACTGATTTGTGCATATCGTTTTTTAACTGATCTAAACTTGCTTTTATTTCTTCAATCATATTAATCATCAAAGGCATTTTCTTCATAGACTGTACACATACATCACATAGAAACCACAAAGATCTTTTTTGCAGAGGTAAACATTTAAGCTCCTAGGCTGTTAAATCGGCACATGATTTGTGTAGAAAACATTGACATACATCACATTTTAAAAGATCATCTTGTTTGCTAAGATATTGATTGCATTTAACACATTTACAGTCAGTCCCATCCATTATACCTAATTAAAATGCTAAGTCTAGTCCTGTGTATACATTAATTAAACTCACTTTTTACTGAAGAAGAACTTTTAAGCAGATATGTGTTTTGTTAAGTTTTTTCTTAGCACTTTTACAAATTAGTTCATTTAATTGCAATCAAGATTGTTAAATATCTTTGTTAACAATGAATTATGTTCAATGCAACTTATATCACTTGAATCACAATTACTAAGTTAATATTTAGTAAACAATTTATTAATTTGTATCACCAATAAAGCACTTAAAATTCCATTTTTTACCAGACAAAAGTAAACAGTAAACAGTTAGCATGAATAGGATATCTGTCTGATTACTTTGCTTAGGGTCGATTTCATATTCCTTAGTTTTTAGAACACCATAGTATAGTTTATGATATCTTTGACAATTTCTTATGACTTCCCAAGATTAGCAAACTCTTTCCGAGCACACACTGTATATCGAATTAATTTCATTAAACATCAAATCATTTTTTATTGCTAATCTATATATTCCAAGTTAATCTTTCTGAATCTTTTATTGAGGGAGAAAAATATCTGTCAAAAATTAAATGTATTTCTGATGCGGTGGTGTTGCATATTTTTTTTAGAATAAATTCTGCGATCTTGCCAAATGCTTGGGGCACAGATGGCCCTAAATTGTGTAATAAATTGAATTTTGCAAAGACCTGATAAATTTCAATTCCAGTAGTATTCCTCCATGCTGGAAAACCTTATCGCAAAAAATTTTGCGCACCATATTTATAAATACAATGTGGCAAAATGCTACCGAACTGACTTGTATTTTATATGAACCAACCGAATGTGGATGGCAATTAATATGCTATGCCTGGGCATAAACTCTTGTTAATTATATCAACTTTATTTTATTGTTGGAATCATAATTCCTTTCATCAGTAAGTAAGTAAGCAAGTAAGTAAAGTATTTATTTAGCAACTGCTATTTATAAAAAATACAATGACAATGTAACATTTTGTGCAATATAAATGAAACAACAACAAAAAAAAATGCGAACAGATTATCACTACTTTCAGGTACAATTAAATTAATGATACTTAATAACTAGTCTTAACATATCTATTGATTTCTCTTTTAAATGTAGTTAAATCCTTTTATTTGTTTTACCTCGTTAGGGAGAGCATTGAACATTATTAATCCTTTAAAAAATAAATAATTTTGTGCAAAACTTTTTTGCCTAAAGTGTATATAAAAATCATTTTGTTGTCTAGTGTTGTGATTATGTCTTTCAGATATATAAGTGATACGGTCTTGTAAGTATTCAGGCAACAGTTCCTCTCTTATTTTAAAAATAAAAATTAATGTATTGTAACATATTCGTTGTTTTACTGACATAAACTTCTATCATGTTTCGTATAGAGGTATATCCATTACATTTTAAAATAACACGCATCGCTCGATTCTGAAGTTTTTGTAAAACTTGTATATCCGTTTGATTTAAGAAATATAGAATTGAACCACAATATTCAAAATGAGGAGAAATAATACTCTTATATACAGTTATCCTGGCAAACATTGATATATCATTACTAATTCTAGATCAAAAATTGATTTTCTTTGCAACTTTTTTACAAATATATTGTACATGTGCTTTAAAATTTAGTTTAATATCCACTATTACACCTAAGTATTTAATTTCAGCAACTTGTTCTAACCTCTCTCCACTCATCAATATTTAAATTTTGGTTTATATTACTACGAACACTATTTATTAACATACATTTGGATTTATTGGAATTTGATTTCAAACAATTAAATGACATCCACTTGTCCATCAACTGTAGGTCCTCATTTAACTTATCTTCAATAACTTTAATATCTTTTCCACTTTCAAATAACAACGTATCATCGGCAAACAAATTTATGGAGCAGTTTTTTATTGCATCTTTTATGTCATTAATATAAACACTAAATAGCGTTGGACCCAGTACGGACCCTTGTGGTACTCCATATTTCGTTTCTTTCTCCCCAGATACTTCAGACCCATACTTAGTTTTTTGAAAACGTTCCATCAAGTAACTTTGATACCACTTTATAACGGTTCCATTCAGACCATACATTTTTAGTTTTTCCACTAATTTTCCACGATTTATTGTTTCAAATGCCCTTTTGAAATCAATGAAGACGACACCAACTGCACATCCTATATCTATACTTTCCTTCCAATTCGATATTATATTTTGTAAAGACGTCTCACAAGAATGATTTTTACGAAACCCCGATTGTTCTTGTACCATTATGTTGTATTTTTCAAGATGGTTATCAAGTTGTTCTTTTACAACAATTTCTAGAATTTTCTCATAAATGGGTAGAATGTTAACTGGTCTAAATTCGTGGGCATTCTTCGTACCATGTACTTTTGGGATTGGTAAAATGGTGGACGTTTTCCAATGTGTTGGAAATTTACCTGTACGAAGTGAGTAATTTATAACACTTAATAATACTTCTCCAATTATTTCAAATGCATTTCTTATAACTTTAACACTTATACCTTCATCTGTTCCTGCTTTATTCGGTAAATTGTAAACGATTTGTTTTAAATGATTATAATCTATTTCTTGAAAAAATTCCCATTTCATGTTATTATTGAAATCTTTAGGTATGTCATTTATTTCTAGTGGTTTATCAATACTATCTACTATATCAGTTATACTGTCTATAAAATACTCATTAAATTTTTCTGCAATTTCTTTTTCATTTTCTTTTTCCACATTTTCAAAGTATATACTTTCTGCATTAGTTTTTGGAGGCGGTTTTAAAATTGTTTTCAAAGTTTTTCACATTTCTTTAGGATCTTTCTTATGATCATCTATTTGTTTTTCATAATATTCTTTCTTTGCAGTCATTATCATTTTAGTAACTTCATTTCTTTTCTTCTTAAATTTGTTCCAGTCCTCTTCTAACTTCGTTATTTTTGCCCTTTTATAGCAGACATCTCTCTCTTTAGAAATATTTTGTATGCTTTCATTGTACCATTTATTCTGTAGCATCTTACTATTTAATTTTACCGTTTTTAGGGGTGCAACTGTATTCAATGCAGTAACAACGTCATTAATGAGAATTTCAGCACATGAGTGGTTATTTACATAAATATTTGCTAAATTTTCCTTGAATAGTTGTACATCAAAGTTTCTCTTTCTTATTTTGATTTCTTTGACCGTTTCATTTGTGTAGTTCTTTTTCTCTGTAGGAATTGATATTTTTATTATACTATGGTCAGATAGTTTGGGTGTATCTAATACATTTACTTTTATTGCTTTAGTGTTTGAAATGATCAAATCTATTAATGTTGCTGTATTTTCTGTTATTCTGGTTTCCTCCTTCACAAGTTGTTTCATACCATACATTTGTATTACTTGTCTTAATTTATTTGAATAGTAACTTTCATTTGATAAATCTATGTTAAAGTCACCAGTATATATAAATGAAATTCATCAAATATTTCTTCCAGACAATTTAAAAAAAGTGCTTCACTAGAACTAGGCGATCGATATAATACTGTTAATGTAAAACTTTTGTGTTCGTTATTTTTAATGGAAATCGTCGTTAACCAGTATATTGGATGATTTGAAACTTTTTTTATTACATGATATTTTATATTATTTTTTATGAAAAGCATCACTCCTCCTGTTCTTCTATTCAAAGAATCACAGCGTACATTCTTATAACCATTTATATTAATCTCATGATCACTAATGTCTTCAGTGATATGTGTTTCTGAAATGCACACAATTTGAAATTTATTTTTATTAATAAAATCTCTTATTTGCTCTTTGTTTGCTACAAAACTTTGCGCATTTAAATGTACAATATTAATTTCTTCATGGGCTAGTTGCTACATTTCATATTTTGTTTTTTTGCTTTTAGACTTTTGCAATCTTATTAGTACAGGACACTCATAATCAAATATCGGATGTTTCACATCTAAATTAAGTTTCAGTTTTTCATTATGTTCAATACAGTTTATACATTTTGTATCATTTTGACAATTGTTGGTATTGTGACTTTCATTAATCTCATCTCCACAATTAAGACAAACTTCTTTGCTTTTTTTACATTCTGATACTTTATGACCAAACTTTCCGCACCTGAAACACCTGATAAGGTTAAAATGTTCATAAACTGTACATCGATCCCAGTCAATGTTGATTTTTCCTTTCCTTGCTTCCATTATGTCCTGGAAAAGTTCACTATTTACTTCAACTATTGCTTGATACTGCCTATTATTTCTAAACATCTTTTTAATAACTTTTATTTCAAATGTTTTAATTTTACTTTCAATATTTTCATTTTGCCTTTTTAAGTAGTCTAATATGCTGTCCTTTTCATACTCTTTAGATAATCCCACTATTTTAATCATTGGATTTCTTCTACTTGGTATCTTCACATTGTAATTATTTCCTAATTTATTTTTAACTTCTTCTTGCAATTTGTTTACTTCCTGTTTACTTGAACATGCTACAGCTACTCCCCCACTTTTCAATTTTCTAATATTTGCTATTCCAACTGCGATATCTTTAGGGTTTACTTCTCTTTGTAAATCATTTTTCGTTTTATCACTCTCTTGCTTATTTTTTGGTTGAATTATCACTACATCTTGGGTTGATACGACCTTGCTATATAGTTTCTTGTTCTCATTTAAGCTAATATTTATATTATTTTTCAAGATTAGTGTTTTCAATTCTGCAATTTCATTTATAACTGATGTCATTTCTCCAGAAGTGGTGTTGTGTCCGTTTTGTTCCTTTAAATTAACTATTTCTTGTTTTAATTCTTTTATATCATCCTCTAATAATTCAATGATCCTATTTTTGCTTTGAATTTGGCTTTTCCTCTCATCTATTATTGCCTGAAGTAAGGCATACGATTCAAACTTAAGACATGCTTCACAGTAAAATTTTAGAATTCTACTTTTTAATTGCATACACTTTGCTTCTGAAGCTGAAATTTTTGCATCTAATTTACAAAGACGTTTTTTACACCCATCACATGTATATATTTCATCAAAACTTCTTTTACAAGTATCACAATCCATATTTCCTTCAGATTGTCGTTCCACTTTCTTTAAAACTGGAGTTCATTCTCCTACACCTTTTATTTATCTACTCTGTATATTTAAATCCTATTCAGATAGTCTTACTTTTCATTTTTTTTTTTTTATAGAACGTTTTTTGTGATTAAAACTTTTTTCCTGTTTGTAGATAGGTAAAACTAATAATCAAAACTTTACAACAATTATTTGTTGAATTACACTAACACTTTTATAAAACTGATTATACCAACTCGTAGACTATAAATTCTTCTACAGGCCTATGCAAAATAATTATTTTAACTTTCGCCTGAAATACCTGTAAACATGGAACTTATTGGAGTCTAATACAATCACAATCAACACACTTTTCAATGGAAAAAAAACCTCATATTTATCCTCATATAATTATAAATCTAAGAAAGGAACAAGACATTTTATTCTATAAAAAATTTTACTCCAAAACATTTGTTTAACGTACTACTTTTTGTAATAGATGTGAATCGAGATCATGCAATAAAGTTGGTATGCCGGATACTTCCGGCAGTTTTTGGGCCCGCATACCAAGATATTTCTAACAATCACATCGAAACGTACTTTAAAAAAAAAAAAGTTTGCACATTATAACGGGGAAATTTCATCCCCCTTCACACACTTCAAATAGGTATGCCACACCCGTCCGGCCAAATAAAGTGGTTTGCGTAATTTTTTTCTGAAAGAGTACGACATTTTCTATCGAAGACACTATAAATAATCAATATCCGCGATGACGGTAAAATATTATTTCATTTTTATAATAATCAATTTTTTTTAACATTTTTTCGGCTTTTTAAATCTCCGCATACCAAGCTTATTTTGTTCGTATCATTTTTAACTATCAATTCACATAAAAAAATTTCGATTCCGCTATGATGGGGCTTTCAGTGTTACCGGCTCCGGGTCTGTAAAGGGTCTCGCTGGTTAGGTATATGGAATTGGGCTATTCATTCGCATGAATGTTGCTTATGACTAGGATTGCTCAATAAAATATATAATAAACCTCTATAAAAATATTCAAATGAATTTGATTTGGATTGTACCCGAAATAATCAATAACGTAGTATTCATAAGTTATATATAATTTCTTACGTTAACCTTCAAATAATCTTTTTTCATAATTATTAAAAACACGAATTTAATATAAATTGACCCCGTAATAATCAATTGCATTACTCTTAAGGTATGGTCATAATACTTTCTTAGGTAAATTATAAAGTGAGGGTTTTCAGGTCGAAGTTACGCTCAGTGCAAAGAAATGAAAAAAGAGTGACAAAAACCGCTACTAAATGAAAAATTCTACAGGGCAGTACATATCAGCATAGCACACGTAATAATCAAATGCATTACTCTTATAGTATGGTCATTATATTTTCTTAGGTAAATTATCAAGTGAAGCTTTTCAGGTCAAAATTGCGCTCGTTGTTAAGTAAAAAAATCTACATTATAATTCACACTAAAAATGGGGAGACCAGGTTACACGTGGAAAACAACAGCCAAGAGGATCATAAACAAACTGGGAAAGGACCAAACATACTGGGAAAGAAAAGCGAGGAGGAAAAATGAACTCCACAAAGAAACCGCAGCGATGTACTCTATCAGAACCAGAAACCGAGGAATCAGAAAACCCAGAAGGAGAAGGAGAAAATCTGTAGAAGCAGAAACACAAAAAGAAGAGCATAAACGTTAAATAACGAACATAATGCGGCAACGCATTGGACTTGTCATCTTGCTGTCGAGGCGACCAGACGTACCTTATAATGCTCTGTCATCAATGGATACTCATAAAAGTTTAAAAAGTTAAATAGTGTCAATGTGTAGAAGATATATTTAAAGTATAAGTGGATGTGTGTTTGTAAAATAACCCAGCAAACATCGTTATATATTTAAAATATTTTTGTTATATAACCCTACCAACTTTAAATGTAACGAGTTATGTAACACCTACAAAATAATGGTATAATGCTAATGTTATTATTTCCCACTCAGACTAACTGAGACATTATATAACATTAATATAACTAGTTATAATAACAGTTATATAAATATATATAACAGTTATGTTATGGCAGTATAATCTTTAAGATTTTGTAATATTATTATTATATAACGAAAACAATGATTTTATCAAAATGTTATATACTTCTATTACTAAATATACAGTGTGCTGCACAGTGGCGGCTGGTGAAATTTCAATATTTTTTTTCTCGTCTGTGGCACATGGGACCCATACGAAATATGGGAAATAACATCTAGAGAAGCACTTCTCTAATGATCCCTAAAAAATTTTGAAGAAGCAGTCTGCGAAAAAATTTTTGAAAATTCGGTAGCCTCCCCTGGGTCTAGGAACTCCTGTTTATTTTTATTTTTTTTATCATATGTATTTGACTTTTCATAAAAATACAACAATAGATTTTGGAGTTTATGAAAATATTTTCATTACTAACTGATATACAATGAACTGAAATTTTGTAATTTACTATTGTTACACTCTTAAGTGCGACACTCTATATACCCAATTTTAAATACACAAATCGTTAATTTGAAATACTGGAAACACATTTGTACTTACGTGATTTTTGGCATATTTGAATATTACTTCAACTCCATAAACACACACGTATAATTTTTCTTGTTATTTTAAATTAACTATTTAAATTTATTTACATTGTGAATAACAACATTCCAGGTGACACATGGTATAGAAGCATGCTTCTATATTTGATTTTAACTTATCCAGACGAACTTTGCAAAACTAGATTACCGCTAAAAAAATGTATTTTTGAACATGTCAAACATCCCATTTACCAGGAAATGGATTCAAAAGTAATAATTATTAAAAAAGCAGTGAGAGTTATAAATCTATATTTGGAAGAAATTCACATGTTAACAAAACTATAAAAAAATAAATAAAATAAAAGTCATCTGCTATACAATGGTGGAAGGAATTTATTATTCACTTCACTTCATACATAAACAATGTACTAAATAATATTCAGTTTATCTAAATTCGTGTAATTAAGTTATCCATATCTCAGTACTGAAGTATGGGACTCAAGACATAGCTACTATAAAATAGGTATTAATTTTCAGAATAAGAGCGAACATTATTCATCAAAGGATTTCACATCTCGTCAAAAAAATGTAGATTTTTTACGAAATTACACCCTATTGAAATTTTATAAATAAAAAATTCAAATTTGTCAACAAAATTTTAAATCTGCAGATATGCCCTTGTTCTGAAAAAAATATTTATTTTTAAATTATTTTAGTAGTAGTATTTTCACAAAAAGCTAGGTTATGTAAGGCAGCTCATTTTTTAATTATTTGTCTCAAATTTCAATCGCAAATTTTTCTAAAAAAGTTCTTAATTTGGTCTGCATAGTCATGCCTTAAATTATTATTTAGGTCCCATACTTCAGTACTGAGACACGATTGACCTACGTTTCACCCGGAGATCCCAGGCCGCAGCTTCCTTTGGAAGCATTTCAAATTCTTGTCTATATAAACTTTTTAAAAATATCTTTGGGCACAAAACTACATCTTGAACTTAATGACATGAATTTAAATATACCGTGTAAAATATACAAAACGAAATTTTTAAATATTCATCCAATCTCTGTAACACAAAATATTCTATCTGTGGTGGCATAACATTCTATTTATAACAAAAAAAAAAAAAATCAAGATCAAGCTAGTATTGTCAATACAAAGCAGTCCAGACGGTAGGACATTTTATAAATGTGTCGACAAACTTCGACTAGGCACAACATTCACAAAATTTAAAAAAACATTTGTAATTTTTTTTCGAAACTTTAAATTTGCTATATGTAGGTAAATATCATGGAAATATAATTACTCACGTAGAATAAAATTGTAAATTGTGTTCAGTGGTGTAAAAATGGATAAAACTTGCAATAGTTGTATTACTTCTATACAAAACTGAACAATATTAAAAAAACAATAAATTGAGATTATTTTTCATTTCTCTGCTTAATATGTGTTGAAAATTACTTAGTTTCTAACAAAGATTTATTTAGATTTTTTTATTAAATTGGTAAGTTCTATTCTTTGTCGCTTCTAAGAATACTTATGCAAAAACCTGTATAACAAATTTCCAGTCAAACTAGACGCACACACACTGGCTTTCCAGAAACCTACAGCTACAGACTCCAGGTGTCAAATGTTGTTATTCCTCTGCACTCAAAAGATGCCTTGTGTTTCTTTTCTCTCTTATGCCTCTGTTTTGCTAAGCGAAACCATTCTGATGTTATCTGCTCTATTGTGTGTTGCATCACATATGAAAAACTTGCAACAAAAACTTCTGAAACAATGATAGCAATATTAATAAGATATTCATATAGTTATTGGTTAAAGTTCCTCACCTTTCTTTGCTGCGATAACTTCCAGGTCAACGCTTTAAATTATTCCAATAGCCCTTCCTGAGCATTTCGTGGCACTTTCATTAGTAAATAAAATAGTATCCTGAGAATATTATCTCCAGAATTGCTTCTTTCCACTCTTTCTGGAATCAATATAATAATAATGTATATTTTTTAAAATACAATACCGTCAAATAGGTAGGTAGTTTAGTTCAGAAAACTTCAGTTATAATATTACATAAGAACATTGAAAATGAAAATTGTGATGGTTACTTCAAAAGTACCTAATTTAATATGTCGTTTATTAACGTAGCAAAGATTTATATGAGCTGAACATCACATTGATAAAACAAGTCAAAGATCTCTTAATTATACCCCTAACAAAACTTATCAATCAATGTATAAAAACGGGGATCTATCCTGACTGCCTTAAATTAATTAAAGTAATTCCTATTTTTAAAAAAGGTTCAAAGGAGGAGCCCAACAACTACAGGCCCATCTCACTGATACCAGTCATCTCCAAAATTATAGAATATCTACTAAGAAAACAACTATACGAATTCTTTGAATCCAATAATATATTTATAGAAAATCAATACGGTTTCAGATCAGGAAAATCAACAGTAGCAGCCTCCATCAATCTTATTGAAAATATACTCGAGGGTTTTGAAAAAGGGGATGATATAGGAGTTATTTTCTGCGACCTAACCAAAGCCTTTGACGTGTAGACCATGATATTTTGATAAAAAAATTAGAATTCTATGGTGTCAGTGAGATGAGCCTAGAGCTAATGAAAAGTTACCTAACAAACAGACACCAGAAAACTTTTTATGATGAAGAGCTCTCCGAGAGCAAAGAAATAACCCATGGGGTTCCACAAGGCTCCTTATTGGGCCCAATTCTTTTCCTTGTTTATATCAATGATATCTCTGTTGCTACTAGCAATAGCGAACTAATAGTATTTGCAGATGACACAACATTAATTAACAGAAATCATGATCCAACAGAGCTAGCAACTACTGTAGAAAGAGGTATCGTGGATATTGCTGATTGGTATGCAGCAAATCACCTGAACCTAAACTTAGCCAAAACTGAAAAAATGTTCTGCTCTCTATGCAAGGATCAATTGCACAACTCTAAATCTGTCACATTTCTCGGAATTACTTTTGACAATCAGTTAAAATTTGACACACATGTTGACAATATTTCAAAAAAAATCTCAAAAAACATATATTTGTTGAAAAACCTAAAATACAAGACCGAACAAAATATTTGTAATATGGCATATCATTCTTTAATACAGTCTCTGTGCACCTACTGTTTGTTAATATGGGGACATTCACCACATGCCCATAGAATATTTGCTTTACAAAGAAAAGCTGTTAGAGTATTGGCGGGCCTAGACTACAGAGCGGATGTTAGACAAACATTTATTGACATGAGTATATTAACCATTCCGTCCTATTACATTTTTGAATGCCTGCTTTATGCAAAGCAGAATTGTGATAGGTATGGAACCCGTGGAGATACTCATGATCATGACATTAGAGGTAGAAACAATTTGGACATTAGATATTTAAGATTAAAAAAATCATGGAACTCTACATTATATTATGCACCAACTTTTTTTAATAAACTCCCAGAGGACATCAGAAATTTAAATTTTAAAAAGTTTAAATCTGTAATAAAGGAGTATCTGATAAAAAATCCCTTCTATAAGATAGACGATTTTATTGACCACACATGTAATTTTTAAATTTTTATCTAAGAACGAAATGTAATGTTGTGTAGTAACCCCTCTTTGTAATTTGTATTATTGTACTTGATACTATTGTTTTTCCTGTGGACTTGTGTAAGAAATTGTATTTTGTTAGCACCAATAAATATCTATCTATCTATCTATCTATCTAACTGAATATGGAATACTTTAGAGAAAAACTGCTTTTAATGGTAAAAATATCATTTTCAGTTCAATAAAATATCATTTTCAGGAAAATTATGATTGACATTAATTATCTACATTTTCAATTGAATTTCTACACATTGATGATTCGTGACAGGATAAATGACTAAGTGACTTTACCTTTTTTAATGTTTCAACAATTAGTTTGTTAAATATATTTTCATTCCATATTTTGATTTGAGGTTAGAACTGAACAAGTCATATTTGTATTTGATAGACATAAAAATTATAATATATTTTATATACCTGCTTATCTTTTTCAATGCACACTGATCACCAATATTAACTAAATTTAAATCGAAGAGCACAAGACAACTGTAGTTTTTACATAACGGTGCTGGGATGTTGAGCTTAACTTAGTGAAAACACACGACAACATGAGCAAAATGGCCTCCGCCCTCCGCCTAGAGGTGGGTAGTACTCGTATGATTCGTATCATTGGTACGAATCCTTGCAGTGGTACGAATGGTACGAATCCCACAATAATAAAAGATTCGTACATTTCGTATCGCCGATACGATTGGTACGAATATGGAATTTCGGTACCGGTATTGTGATGCGATACTGGGCCAGCTGTATAAGGTTAAACTTTAAACGGTGGATGGGGATCGCACGTTTAAACTAGAGATTTTAGATTTTAAAATTCTCATAATCTCATAATTGAAAAAATTCCCTGTTTTTATATGTAATATATGATGGATATATTCGAAATATTTGATTATTACTATATGATTATTATCAATGTAGCTACTGCAAAATAGCATTTATTTTATACAACGTACTGATTACAAAATCTGTGATATATTATCCTTTTTTTGCTTTTTTGTTATTGTTTTTTGTTTAGTTGACTTGCTACAAATGTACAAATATCTATATATTATGGTTAAATAAACGCTATCTAACTATTTTTTACTGATGTCTAATGACGACGACGAAATTATTAATGTAATAGAAAATGCTCGAAGTCCTAAGTTTAAACTTTACGGTTAATATAACATTATAATACTCTGGCCCTAACTAACACCACATATAATATTCTATAATCTATGCTGAACACTGTGGAGTGGAAGTGTGGTTACGAATAGTACGAATGGTACGAAATCAGTACATGATACTGTTTCGTATCATAGAATAAGTAGTACGAATGGTACAAATCAGTACATGATACTGTTTAGTATCATGGAATCAGTGATACGAAGTGGTACGAATCGTACGAATCTTTTCTTGATACGGATTCATTTGGTACGAATCCTTAAAAAGAGTCGAATCGCCCAACTCTACCTTCGCCGAATGCCAGAGTCTGCCGCCCTACCACAAACGTTTTTAAATATAAATTTACCAAACTTCAACATAATAGTTATACAATTTTTATTATCTAAGTTATATATTCATTATAAGAGTTTTTATGTAACAAAAATATTATTAAACCATACATTGTTATATAACTTTATTATATTAGCTGAACTTTAAATGTTACAAAATTATTATATTACTAAAACATAACAACACATTGTAACATGATTATGTTATTATTTTATAACAAATGTCATAATATTAACATAACATTAATAAATACTGTTAATGTAGCCCATTACTACCAGGTTATATAATATCAATAAGTTTTGTTTGATGGGAATATATATCTCGGAACATTTTCAGTAATTGATAGGAAATATTAGTTAGTGTTGAATTAGGTATACAAACCAAAACTACACAGTGCTTCTCCTCTAACACAGTAAATCATAGAATATATAGTGCAGTGAAATCGTGCCAGACGGCAAAGAGGAGAAAGAAATCAGTAATAACCGAAGAGAGGACTGTCTATATGGAGCACTAAGCCATCAGTTAGAAGGAGAAAACATAACAACCCAGGCACACAGCAACGCCAAGAAAATGCCCATTATACTATTAGAAAAATTCAATGCACATATAGGAAAAGACGATCAGAGGAGGAGGACAAAAGCATCATAGAAAAAACTATGCTCCACACATGGTCTAACGAAAATGGAAACGCGCTGAAAAACCTGGCACACATGTTTGACTTAACAATAAGAAATACATGGAGCAAAAGTCAAACCTGTATTGACACCTGGAGTAATGGAAGCTCAATCACACAGACCATATCCTGGTAAGCAGAGAGATAAGGGAAAAGATCAAGAAGGTTAAAGCAAAAAGAACAGCAGAAATCCTACTGAAGAAAGCGCTAACACTGAACAGCAGCAAGATAAAATAGGGAGACCATGTTACACGTGGAAAACAACGATTGAGAGGATCATAAACAAACTGGGAAAGGAAAGCGAGGGGAAAAATGAATTCAACAAGCATGACCCAAACTCAACCCAGCATGGGAAACCGAGAAATCGAAAGACTCAGAAAAAGAGAAACACAAAGAAACACAAAAAGAGGAGCATAAGCACTCCATATCAAGACACAACACATATTTTACACGAAGATTCAGAAGAGGCAGATGCCCAGAACCAAAAACACAAAAAAGGGAGCTTAAACGCTCCCTCACGACACAATGCGGTAACGCATCTCACAAATACCTACACCTCCCATCCCATATTCCTTTACCATGCGCCATGTGGCTCTCGCTGCTGGCAACAAGCATGACCTTAGTCCAACCCAGCGTGGACGTAGCAGGCCCAGCTGTATACCTGGGAGTGGCAGCAATGCCTACCGCACGCTGGTAAATCAATCAATCAATCAATCCCCTATATTGGCAAAGTTATGGGGGTAACAACCCTCAACTTTAAAATTAATTTTTTTCAAAACTATTGAAGATAATTAACAGAAATTAATAGACGTTGATATAAAATAGCTTTATATTTTAAATTTTTTTTTACATTCCTATTACGTCATTTAGTATATAAAAAAAATAATTAAATTTTTGAGGGTGCAGTTTTTATAACATCCCCTTGAGTGACACCTACCAAAAAAATCTATATTATTTAGCACTAACCTAATTATCTTGTGTAAAAATTACTTCAAGGTCAAATTGGGAGAAGATGCTTAAAAATATAAATCTAGATAATGAACACAGGCACACAAAAAAAATTTAAGTGACCTAGACCACTTAATTCCTACTCATTTGGAAGCTAATAATCAAAAAAATATGCCACTACTTTTAGTTTGACTCTCAATTATTTTTTTTTTGCTTCAGAAGTATTGATTTTATTAGACAATATGGTTAGGCCATTTTAATTAATCCACAGTAATATCTCTTCAGGAAAGGACATTAGCGGAAAATGTTTCAGACAAAAGTTGTTCCGCATCTTTTAGGAGAATAATTTTCCACTTCCCACCCCTGATGAGCTTCGGGTGGGGATAACTTTTGAATTTTTAATGGCACTCTCCACTTTTGATCGCGTATTCTGATTCTACGAAAAAAATTACATAACTTTTGTACCAAACATTTTTTTCTCCCCCGACCCTGATGAGTGGGGACGGAGGTGTAACTTTCGAATTTTCAAAAACCTGCAGAAAAACATCTCTGAACTAGGGCATTTTTAGGTAAAATGTTTCAAACAAAAGTTGTTTAGTTCAGAGAGGGGCATCTTTTGTTTGAAGCATTTTTCCTAAAAATGCTCTAGTTCAGAGATGTTCGCCTGCAGGATTTTGAAAAATCGAAAGTTACACTGCCATCCCCGATGATCAGAGTGGAGGGGGCGAAAAAAATGTTTGGTACAAAAGTTATGCAATTTTTTTCGTAGAATCAGAATACGCGATCAAAAATAGAGAGTGCCATTAAAAATTCAAAAGTTACCCCCACCCCCCGCTTATCATGGGTGGGGGGGTGGAAAATTGTTCTGCCCAAAAGATGTCCCCCTCTGAATGGAACAACTTTTGTCTGAAACTTTTTTCGCTAATCTCCTGTCCTGAGGAGATATTTCTGTGGATTAATTAAAATGGCCTAACCATATTGTCTAATAAAATCAATACTTCTGAAGCAAAAAAGATAATTGAGAGCCAAGCTAAAAGTAGTATTATATTTTTTTGATTATTGGCTTCCAAATAAGTAGGAATTAAGTGGCTTTTCACTTAATTTTTTTTGTGTGTGCCTGTGTTCATTACCTAGATTTATATTTTTAAGCATCTTCTCCCAATTTGACCTTGAAGTAATTTTTACACACGATAATTATGTTAGTGGTAAATAATATATATATTTTTGGTAGTAGGCCAGGCGACAGGTAAAAAAAAAGCCTCAATAAGGAAATAATTAGTGGAAAGCTGGAAATTGCTTTAATCGCTTTATTTGGACCCAGATATTACTCTCCCAAGTTTTCCCCCTCGAGCGAAGTCGGCGTTGGCCCTTCTGGCCCTAAGAAGGTACCATTTTTCGGTTTTTTGCAAATATCTCCCAAACCATCAACTTTATCAACAAAATACCTATTATAAAAAATAATAGAGTAAATTTGCTACAAAAAAGTTCTTTATCGTTTGTCTCTAAAGTGAACCGGTACGATGCTACGACCATTCAAAGTGGAGCCCTTTTTGATTCTTGCGGAAAAGTTATCGAAATCATATGCCATATCAAAGTTTCTACATGTTATAAATATTTGTCAGCATTCCAGGTGCACAAGCTGTTAACTTGTTACAAGTATAACAGCTTTTCAATGTAAACAGCTGTGGCAAAGTACCTACGATTAGTATTATTATTGACTAGTATTGACATAAAATCACTCTTTTCCACACCACCTGGCGGTAGAGTAAATGGCGCGTTTTTTTGTAAGTGGTGTCCCCAGGAGGCCTAATCCACTGTTCAAATGCCGAAGTTAGTCGATTTTCAACCGTTTTGATGAAGGCTGGCAGTCTTGATCGTCTGCCTCAATTTCTCCGTCATCGCTTTCATCGTCTGTTTCGATTTTCATTTGTACATGAGCGTCCCATACAATTCTTGCAGATTCTGGAGCATCGGAGGCCCGTTTTCCTGCAACCACACGCTGCGTTACATCCTTTCGAACATTTGCAGGACACTGTTTAGAAGCGTTTGTGGTGCCGGATCCGTCGTCGTAGGTATGGGAGCCAAACCAAATTGAGAATTTTTTCAGCCCCAATCCAGTGAATTTGTATTATTTCCATACCATGTTTGGACTTGATGGTATGTTCTTAAAGAGTGCTCACGTGCCGCTGATTCGGTGGGAGGTAGGCTTGTGAGATTAAATCAATGTTTGCTTAGAGATTTTGCAAACAGTTGGAACCGCAACTCATTCAGGGTGTTTCCCGTGGTTTTGTTGTCATAAAGCCTAGCCACAACCAACTGGCCCGCTTTGTCAATTTCATCGGGGTTTGCGTTCACGTCTCGTAAAACCCTAACAGCTGTCTGCAGTTCCTCATTACTCTTCAGCAGTGTTACGAATTTCATTTTGCCCTGCCTGAAAAACGAAGACGTTGTATCGCACCCACTAAACGCATGCAACAAGAGGATGTTTTCTTGCACACACGACGGGAGATTGAAACTTGTTGTGCAAAATAGTTGTTCTTTGGTTGAACCTTTGCCGGGTTTCATAAAATACATTTTCGTGGAGGGTAGCTCACGAGCCGCCAAAATGACCAGGATATCTATATCTTCAGCCACTATAATGACCGAATTGTCAGGCTGAGATAACTCGAGTGTGGTGGTAACGATGAGCACATCGGCATCTTCTGGAGCTTGTCTGGTTTCGATTCCTTCGCTTTCGAATTTGACGCGCAACAAGTCGATCTTCTTCTTCTTCTTCTTCTTCATTTAGCGGGGCGACGAAGGGTCGCCGCACTCAGGCCTTGTGGCCCATTGTGCTACCGCTACGAATTTATTGAATTCCCCCATTCCGGCCGGATTCTAACCCAAAGGCCAAAATCCTTCCTATAGGGGCATTCCTTATTTCCTCCAGCACCGGAAAACCAATGCCGAAGTGTTTGTACCTCAAGTTCGTAAGACTAGGGCAGGAAGTAAGGACGTGGATGGAAGTCTCCCCCTCGTCCCCGCAGAACCTGCAGTTGGGGTTATCAACCTATAATGTGCAGGTGTTTTTTGAAAGAGCCGTGTCCAGTCAAGAGACTTACCACGATTCTGACTTGTGTCCTGCTTAGTCGCAGGATTTGTTCTGCTCGCTTCGGCAAGGGCCCTGAGATCAGGAGCTTCGCTTGCCGGAGTCCTGGGTAGGATGCCCAGAAGTCAAAGAACTGGGACTGTGTCCAGTTCTCTACTGACTTATTGGCAATTGATCTAGGGTAGCCGAGAGCAGGCTCCGGGCCCAGTAAAGGCATCTGAGAGCCCCCTCTGGCCAGAGCGTCTGCCCGCTCGTTACCCTCGATGTTGCTGTGTCCAGGCACCCAGAGAAGCTTGACCCAGTTGGATGAGCCAAGTTCACAGAGTGCCTGTTTACAGTTTTGAACCAATTTTGACTTGGTCCGGACTGATGCAAGGGCCTTGAGGGCCGCTTGACTGTCGCTACATATATATATGTGCTTGTTGGAATATTTCCTTCGAATATTCTGCTGTGCGCAGACCAAAATAGCAAAGATCTCGGTCTGGAATACCGTGGCGAATTTGCCCAGGGCATAAGAAAGTTCAGCTCTGGGCCTTTCACCGTATATCCCCGCTCCAGCACTTTCCTCAAACCTCGATCCGTCTGTAAACCAGACGATATCGGCAGGCCTGAGTAAGTCCTCGAGTGGGTTCCAGTCTTCCCTTTTGGGGATGACAACCTCAAAGGGTTCTGAGAAGGAGAAGGAAGGCACCATATCATCACTCCTGGCCTCCAGAAGTGAGTGAGTCAAGTCAAACAAGTCGATCAATCTTCGTTTGTTTGTGGCATAGGTGCCGTCATGGACTCATCAAAAAAAACATTAGCAGCATCATGCTTGTGCGATCGTCGAAGACGTTCAGCGGACTTGGTACTACGAGCTGCTGGGTCGTCAGGATACCCATCGAAAATGATGACACTGTTTTTGAAGTTTCTTTTGACGTAATTCACATATTTGGCGCTAATGTCGGCAAAAGTATCGGTTTGGTGCCAAATTACACAATGCAGAAGATATCGATAACTTTTCCGCAAGAATCAAAAAGGGCTCCACTTTGAATGGTCGTAGCATCGTACCGGTTCACTTTAGAGACAAACGATAAAGAACTTTTTTGTAGCAAATTTACTCTAGATTATTTTTTATAATAGGTATTTTGTTGATAAAGTTGATGGTTTGGGAGATATTTGCAAAAAACCGAAAAATGGTACCTTCTTAGGGCCAGAAGGGCCAACGCCGACTTCGCTCGAGGGGGAAAACTTGGGAGAGTAATATCTGGGTCCAAATAAAGCGATTAAAGCAATTTCCAGCTTTCCACTAATTATTTCCTTATTGAACTACCTGTCGTCTGGCCTATAGGTGTCACTCGAGGGGTTGATGTAAAAACAGCACCCTCAAAAATTAAATAATTTTTTTTATATACTAAATGACATAATAGGATTGTAAAAAAAAAATGTAAAATATAAAGCTATTTTATATCAACGTCTCCTATTAATTTCAATTAATAATCTTCAATAGTTTTGAAAAAAATTAATTTTAAAGTTGAGGGTTGTTACCCCCATAACTCTTCTAATATAGGAGATAGAGGTTTATTATATATTTTATTGAGCATTCCTAGTCATAAGCAACATTCATGTGAATGAATAGCCCAATAAGCCAATAAGCCGCTGGGCCCAATTCCCTATACTTAACCGGCCATATACTTAACCCTTTGTTTTCATTCGAAAAGATAGACTTAAACCAACTTTATCCCCTTGGTACGAACTAAACGTGGACAGGATTTTACTGCAGCTTTAGACAGAGTTAAGCCTGCATACTTATTGAACAATGTTGTCGATCTACTCTCAATTCTGACTGTAAAAAGTCCGTTTTAATATTGATACTTTGGTAGGTTGATTTTTATTTTGCAGGGGGGAGTATATGTGGCATACTCGCCTATATTCTTAAGCTCTCTGTTACTATAGATATAGATATATAAAAAACAATAACAATTTTATTATAACAAATATATATCGAATGTTATTTTAAATATTAATCTAATATATAAAAATCTCATGTCACAGTGTTTGTTATCGAACTTCTCCGAAACGGCTTGACCGATTTTTATGAAATTTTTTATGTATATTTGGTAGGTCTGAGAATAAGTCGTAGGCTATTTTTTATACCCCTAGGTGATAAGGGTGGCCCTATCCAGAAATTTTATTTTTATTTTTTTTGACAAAAATTTATAATTTATATGGCAAAACAACGTTTGCTGGGTCAGCTAGTATATATTTTAAAAATTTGAATTAAATATTTATTTTATGGATAAATCTCCATCGCTCAATCTCCATACTCTTTTAGGGTCAATATTTTTTAATCTACTAGTGAAATATTTTTGTTTAAATCCTCTATATATTTCCTTAAATATATAAGGAATAAAAAACCAGACTGCAACCAACAGCTATTCTCCAGGCAGTAGATGGAGCCTGCCATTTTTGTTGCATGTCATGATTTTATAAATCTCATCATGTACCAAGAGTGAACAAGTGCCTCTTTCCAGCCATCTCAGACCCACCTTGCACTGACGAGAGCCAATAGCTCGATACTGCAGTCTGCAATTGGTGTGGAGTGGCTGGCACGAAAGCTCCTTGGATTAGGAATAAGTCTTTTGGCTGGTGTCTGATGCAATCGAAACTTTAGCTTTTTGTGTCAATACGCAGTTATTGCACTTAACGTAGCCAGGTTTGTAATTTGCAATTCAGCGCTCTGCGGGGCATTAGAATAGCTGTTGGTTGCAGTCTGGTTTTTTATTCCTTATATATTCAAGTAAACTTATAGAGTTCGACAAAAATATTTCACTAGTAAATATTCCGCCCTCTAAAAGCATAACCTATTTCTTTTTAAATCGCTCTTTGTTATAATACTATGTTGCTTTTCTTTTGGTTTAACTACCAGAACTTCACTATTTTTTTTTTGCCATATTCGCATAAGTTTCCTTTCCCTTTGATTGTGCCATTTTTGAGATCTCATTTACCAGCCTGTTGATTAAAACTGCCTTGTTATTTAATTCATCGTCCTGAAAACGGATCTCTTTATGAAGATTTCTTATTTCGTCAAGAATAGTAAACACGATAACTTCTGTTATCCATACCATAGAATTAATTTTTGAGTTTAATAATTCATGAATTGGGGGAAACTGACATTTTTTGCATATAAATTTAAGTATTTTGTTATTTTACTTCCACATCCAGTGGAAGTATAGTAACGACAAAAAAATTTTTGAAAATTTTTATTGTTCAAATGGGCTTAGAATGTCATGAAACGTCGAGATTTTAAATTTGAGCGAAAAAAAAATATTCTATCTGTCTGTCGGTTTAAGATACTGACTTGAAATTTGGTACACGTATGTACTTTAATGGGATCTGGAACTAGATTATATTTTCATCTCATTCCGTCGAAGGGTTGGGGGGTAAAATGAGGTAAATAGGTAAATTAAGCAGGTAAGAGTTCATAAAATTGGTATTTAGTGTATACCAGAGAAACTAAGGTGTCAAAAAATTTTTTGGCATTAGCCACCCCCCATTACCACCCTTACCCAATTATTAAAGGGGATGAAAGAAAAATTGTGATTTAGTGTGTACACAAGAACCAAAAGCCTCAAAATATTTTTTTACTTAATCCACCCCCCCCATACCATACGCCAGAAAGTAAGAGAGAATTTAAAATGCAAAAAAGAGCAATCAGACACATAGTAGGAGTGAATCCAAGAACCAGCTGCAAACTGCTCTTTATGGAGTTAGGCATCCTAACGTTACCTTGCATATTTATTCTACAGTTACTAACATATGCAAAAGCTGAATTTAATAGGCTTAATCAATTAAGTATGAACCACAATTATAATACTGGAAATAATCTAATATTAGAAGTTCCCTGTTGTATATTATAAAAAGTATGTAAAAACTTATCTATACGTTCTGGCCCATGTACATGATTTTATACTGAAATAAAGACAGTCTATCTCCAACTGGTGTTTTATTAACATGACATGGCACAGTCGGTAATTTATTTAAAAAGAATTGAATATAAGTAAGTGATATTGGAAGGTGCAAATAAAGTATCAAGTGCAAATTATAAATTAAATAAAATTGGTGAAAATGGGTGACTACAGAGGTATAGAACCTATGAACTTTACTGGAAATTTAAGTGAAAATTGGAAACTATGGCGTCAAAGGTTCGAGAATTATTTAGTGGCTTCCGAAATCGGTAAAAAGGATGAAAGTATACAAGTTGCACAATTAATTCATTACATTGGAGTAGAAGGTATACGTATTTATAACACGTTCACGTTGAACGAGGATGATAGTAAGAAATTAAAAAAAAGTGCTAAGGTGCTTCGAAAATCATTTTTTGCCGAAAAAAAATTTATCATATGAACGATTTAAATTTTTTACCCGTAGACAAGCAGAAAATGAACCTATTGAACAATTTATTACCGATTTAAAAAATTTGGCTTTAACTTGTGAATTAAAAGACTTGAGACTCTTTAATCAAAAATTTAATTATTTGTGGTTTACAAAACGAGGAACTGAGATTAAAGTTACTGGATGAAGATGATAAACACGATCTACATAGTGCAATTCAAGTACGTATACGGTACGAGAATACTAAAGAACAGTCAAATATTACCGCCAAAAATACAAGTGTATCAGTGACGGGAGAAATACAAGCTTTTCTCCGGCAAGGACAACTCAGCAATCGGATTCGAAATAGTAAACAAACCGCTTCAGCATCGATGTACAGTAACGCGGTAGCAGGACCGAGTCGTTCACAGTCACGTGGTAAGTCACAGGACCAAAGAGGAAGTTGGAATCAACCCGCGAGTTCAAAATCTAACCAATCACCGAGGTTCAGAGGACAGCTCTTGAAAATAAACGACGGAGTGTGCTATAGGTGTGGTAGTGCGCATGGTAAAAATCAGTGTCCAGCGCATGGTAAAAAGTGCAATGCTTGTGGCCATTTGAACCATTTTTCTAAAGTATGTCAAAAGCATAAAATTCATACTGTAAATTTTGATCTTTACTGATGATAACAATTATGTATTTATAGGCTCTGTAGAAAATTGTAATGTCAAAGATAACTCATGGTATGTTTCGCTGCTTTTAAACAATAAACAACACTATAATTTCAAATTAGATACTGGCGCAATGGCAAATATAATTCCGGTAAAAGTTTTAAAAGATATCAATTTAGACAAAAAACATTTAAAGAAAACTGATTTAAAATTAAAATCTTATACAAATAATGACCTACCTATTATTGGAACTTGTTACCTAAATTGTCAATATAAAAATAAAAATTGCATTTTATAATTTTTTGTGGTTGAATCAAATTCACTATGTATTTTGGGCTTGGATAGTTGCAAAAAATTAAATTTAATTAAACGGATGGGTATTGTTAATAATGTTGGAGAGGCTCAGAAATAATTATGAAAATATCATTAAAGAAAATTCAGATTTGTTTATAGGTATTGGTTGTATGAAAAATAAATATCATATTGAATTAATTGAAAATGCTAAGCCTGTAGTTCATCCCCCTCGAAAAATAGCGGTACCTTTACTTAAGCAATTTAAAAATACTCTTGTAGATTTGGAAAAAAATGGAATAATTAAAAAAGTGGATGAACCCACCGATTGGGTAAATTCTATAGTAATAGTTCGGAAAAATAATGGATCACTTCGTATTTGTTTGGATCCTAAAGATTTAAATTTGGCAATAAAAAGAGAACATTTCCAATTACCTACAATTGATCAAATTACAAGTAAATTATCAGGTGCAAAACTTTTCAGTAAATTAGATGCCAACAGTGGCTTTTGGCAAATTTGCTTAGACGATGAAAGTGCAAAATTATGCACATTTGCAACCCCCTATGGACGTTACTGTTTTTTACGTCTACCATATGGAATTAAATCAGCCCCCGAGGTTTTCACAAAAGATTTAAACAAATTTTCGATTTGAAGGGAGTCGAAATATATATTGACGATATTATAATTTGGGAAAGATCTCAGGCTGAGCATGATCAAAGATTAAAAGAAGTGTTTAGAATTGCGAAATTAAATAATATTACTTTCAATAAAGAAAAGTGCAAATTTGGCATGCGTGAAATAAATTTTATTGGTCATAAAATTACAGAAAATGGATTTTTTTCCCGATGAAAATAAAATTTTGGCAATAAAAGATATGCCGATACCTAGAAACAAAAGAGAGGTACAAAGATTTTTAGGAATGATAACATATGTTGGTCGTTTCATTCCGAATTTATCAAATTTAAACTTACCCCTTAGAGAGTTAACAAGAAATGATACTATTTTTGAGTGGACAGACAGACATATGAAGTCATTCAATAATTTAAAAAATATATTAACTGAGAAACCTGTATTACAGTACTATGATGTAAATAAACCAGTTGTAATTTCAGTAGATTCGTCCAAATTTGGGGTTGGGGCTGTTTTATTACAAAATAATTTACCCTGTGCATATGCGTCACGTGCCCTCAATGAGATACAACAAAGGTACGCACAGATTGAAAAAGAATTAAATGCAATTGTTTTTGGCTGTGAAATATTTTATGAATTTGTGTATGGACATGAATTTGTTGTGGAAACAGACCACAAACCACTTATATCAATTTTTAAAAAACCTTTAATCACATGCCCCGCCCGCTTACAGCGAATGTTAATTCAGTTGCAAAAATATGACTTAGAAGTAGTATATAAGCCAGGTAAAGACTTATTTATTGCTGATGCCTTATCTAGAGCATTTTTAGAAAATCAAAAAATAGAAAATAGTTTTGATACAGATATGGAAATTTGTGTAATTGATATGCCATACAAAATGACAGACAAAAAATGCAATGAACTGATTAAAGCTACATCTGAAGACAAAGTGTTACAAGTGTTACATAAATATATAAAACAAGGTTGGCCAAAAAGTATAAACAAAGTACCGGTTGAAATAAAAAATTATTTTAAATGTAGAAATGAACTAATTGAAAGTAACGGTTTATTGTTTAAAGGACAGCGATTAATTATGAGAGGTGATATAATAAATAAGATTCACTATGGTCATTTTGGTATTGTTAAATGTAAAAATCGAGCAAAAGATGCGTTTTACTGGCCTGGTATGTGTAAACAAATCGAGGATGTTATTCTAAATTGTAGAATATGTTTGACACATCGAGTTTCACAACAAAACCAACCTTTAATTTCACATGAAATACCAACAACCCCTTGGTACAAAATAGGTTGTGATATCTTGTATTTAGGTAATGTTATGTACTTATTAGTTATAGACTATGATAGTAAATGGATAGAATTAATTCTACTGGGAAACAATGGCTATTCAGATACTGTGATTAAACATTTAAAGTCTATATTTGCCGGGTTCGGCATACCTGCTGTAATAATATCTGATGGAGGCCCACAATTCAGTTCATTTAATTTTGACAAATTTGCTAAAGAATGGGGATTTTCACATATTAAATCTAGTCCCCGGTACCCACAGTCGAACGGAATGGTTGAAAGGGCTAAACAAAACGTTAGAAAAATGTTATATAAAGCTCTGGAGGATAAAAAGGATTTATATCTAGTTTTGTTAATGTATAGAAATACACCAATTGACAATAATGTTTCTCCATCTCAAATACTTATGTCTAGAAAACTCGGAGATATTTTACCATCAACCGTAAATAGTCTCAAACCGAAATCTATTAACTGCACAAAGTACAATAAAAATATTAAATTTAAGCAACAAAAACAGCAAGCTTATTATAATAAAAATAGTAAAGACTTAAAATCATTAAAAATTAACCAAAAAGTTCGGTTTCAGAATACTTTAGGTTCAAAATGGTCTTATGGTAAAAAAAGTAGATAAAACGTGAGATCGCTCATATAAAATTGAAAAAAAAAAGATGGTTCTTATATAACTAGAAATAGGCGATTTATCGAAATTTTACTAAATGACTACAATAATTTTGAAAACAATCCTGCATCAGATGAAAATATTGTTATGCAATCAGATCTTGATGTAAAAAATACAGATTCCCACACAGATTCATCTATAAATGTAAGTACACAAGGTGATAATATTTATAATATCCCGGAATGTACTAAATTTGGAAGAATCGTTAAAAAAGTGCAAAGATTAGAATATAATTAGGTTCTTATATAGTTTTATTTAATTTTATGATAAAATGCATATTTACGAATGGATTAAAGTTATTTCTTCTTTTTATATTTATATTGTATCATAATTAATTTTTGTATATAAAATAGTTTGTAGTTTAAAATATTAAAAAAAGGGAGATGTTGTATATTATAAAAAGTATGTAAAAACTTATCTATACGTTCTGGCCCACGTACATGATTTTATACTGAAATAAAGACAGTCTATCTCCAACTGGTGTTTTATTAACATGACATAATCTATCTCTTTTTGAAAAAAGCCCTGAATATCTTTGCTATCAAAGTCTATAACAAGTTGCCTAATGGCTATAAAAATTTAAATGATAAATTATTTAAACAACAAATAAAAAGATTATTGACAGAAAAATGTTATTATGCAATTGGTGAATTTTTAAATGACAATCTGTAAGATTCTTACCACTACTTTTTTAATAATTTTAAAGATATAAGATATACAGTGTGTCCCAGGATAGATGTAACGAGGTGTAATGGACCAAAAATTTTGGAATTTTAGAATGGTATTTGGGGATTGAGTCCTGCTTGTTGTAAAACTAAAGTATACCAAAAATGACTTGATTTGGTGTTCTACAGGGTGTTTTATAAGCGAAGTTGTAAAAATCACCACTAATAAAGTACCTTTATTTTTCAAAATATGAACATTCCACTAAGAAAAGTTATTTAGAATGCAATTTTATACCTCTATGCCAAATTTCAGGAATATAAAATTATTTTTTTGAAACTTCTCATTTTTGCGAATTAAGAGTTGAATTCATATTTAAAGTTGTATGGGAGCAAATGTTAATCATCTCAAAAAGTAGGCTATTGGTAAATAAAAAATTGAATATAAAAAATAATTTCTATGCAGTTTTAATTGAATGGTTCAAAATAAAATACTAATTTATTGACAAAATGGGAAGTTTCAAAAAAATAATTTTATATTCCTGAAATTTGGTATAGAGGTATAAAATTACATTCTAAATAACTTTTCTTAGTGGAATTTTTTCATATTTTGAAAAATAAAGGTACTTTATTAGTAGTGATTTTTACAGCTTTGCTTATAAAACACCCTATAGAACACCAAATCAAGTCATTTTTGGTATACTTTAGTTTTACAACAAGCAGGACTCAATCCCCAAATACCATTCCAAAATTCCAAAATTTTTGGTCCATTACACCTCTTGTTAATCTATCCTGGGACACACTGTATATATTGGAGGCTGTAACTTGCTGAGAAACCCATTGGAAAAAATAAAATATCGCTGTTTCGGAAAAAATGTATACTTTTCGTATATTAAAACACAAATTCGTTTACTTTTATGCATTTTTTCGGAAATATGATTAATCATATCATGATAAGAAATTGCGATTGACACGATCTTATCCTTATAACTATGAAAATATCTTTGATTGTTTTGAATACAAATTCTGGAACTTTTCCAATACATTAACAAATGTATAAGGAATTCAATGGATATAGCTGAAATGTGGATAGGTGTAGGTATCTGTAATAAATACAATGCAGAAAGGGGATGTAAAAATTCATGCGAGCGATTCAGCGGCTATGTGTGGTGTCTGTCTATACGTTCATAATTATATATTTTCCCTCCAGACTCACTATTTATCCTCTTAGTCACTAAGAAAAATGTTAAAAATGTGTAATCAGAAAGAGAAAAATGCTTTATTTTATTTGTTAGAACTGCTAAGAATTTTTAGAGGTTCCGTTGTATGCATTTAACCGTGCGCTTGGCCGAGCAGAATGACAAAGTTACGTCACTATTTTTTTCCGAGAAAACCATGGCTTTAGGGATAAATTTTATTAGGACATATTTTGTTCAGAAACACGTAGCCTGACTTAATTTAAAAATTTTGAAAAAATTGATTAAAAAAAATCACTTTTTTTTATGTTCTGCATCCGAGCGGAATGTAAAGTTTTCGGGATATTATCCTATACACTTTCACGAACTCATTAAAAAAAATTATTCAGTTTGCAACTTTTTGTGGGTTTCACTATAAAATGATCTCTGTCGTCTGGGCTATGATAAGTTTTTTTGCAAAAACCTGGTACAGTATGGATAAAAATAAACAGTTGGTTTCAACTAGGCAATTAATTTTAGAATTTTCGTGTATAATTAGTTATTGTTGCAATGATTATTTAATATCAGAATATAACTTGCTTTTAAGGATCATCTTGGTATAGGTTTTGTGTTATATCTTTAAAAAATTCACACCAAAAAACTCGATTTCTTAACAGCACACAAACAATACACACATAGGTAAAAAACACATAATAATTATTTTTACTTATGTCTAATTATTTTTACTTTGAAACATATCTTGAGAATATTTATTATTATTTTTACATTGAGTTCCTTTAAATATTTTAATTTTAAAATTATAAAAATAATAAAAAATTAAATTTCGAATTATCACAGTCGAAATAGTCATATACTTTTTTTTAATTAGGTATGAGAAAGTAACATTTTGCAAAAACTTTTAAAATGTCAGAATTTATTTCATATGGTCTTTTGTGGGCACTACATCAACTGCGACATGTAGCAATAAGGGGGTCTAGAAGGAAATGCCGAGATCCCATTTTTTGACTTGAGAGCTGTGTTTGGACTATTTAGGAGGTAAACATACCAAAAGTCCCCCGAACATAGGAGGTGAGGGGGGCGCAGGGGGCACGAAGATTTTTTGTTTTTCGCTCATATCTCGAAAATGGTTAGCCCTACAAAAAGTGGCTATATGGGTTATTCTCAAAAATTGGGAGAACAACACTTATGATAAACAAAAAATTAATGTTACCCAAAAATTTATAAAAAAAATACCAAGGGTTCCTTAGTAGTTGTAGATTGAAGTAAAAATATCAGCAGAGCTCAATTAGTTTTCAATACACTGTAATTAAAAATTAATTAAATACGAGTCCACGTTAATGATAATGGTGGACATGTAAATGACAAATCCTAGACATTGCATCTAAAAAATAAGTGGATAGCAGGATAATGAGAATTTATTATATTGTATTAAAATAAGTACATTAGATTATATTTAAAATAACTAAATAAGTACATTACAAATAAACTATATTTTCATAACATCTGAAAATATTTTATTAATGACTTCAAAATTTGGAATTTTAAATAATCTGCTAGAAACAGGAATTGGTGGGTGTAGTTGACATAAGATTCCATCTTTTGGCACCATCTGACAGTCTGCTGTTTCTGGCCATTTAAAGTGGTTGCCCGATCTATTCATGAAATTAATTCTGATGTATGTTTCTTCAATGATCTCAATAACACCTATTTAAAATAACGAATATATAATGACATTAAGAGAACAAAATAAACCAATATTACCTGGATACCATACACCGTCGTAAATAACAGCGACCCAATCATTTACTTCAAAAGTAGTTTTAGTACCAGCTGAGGTAGAGGGAGTTGGATTATCTGGAACTATGTGCTGAAAATTTTCAGTCGTTTGTTTGCATTCCTTGAGATTTAATGGCTTCCCAATCTTATAATGATTGCAGCTAGTTCCCGATTTACAGATGAAACAGGTAAGTGAATTAAGACATATCATCTCTTTTTCCCTATTCCAAGTTACCTGGTGAGTTTTCATAATCCCCGGACAAACTGGTAAACTTGCTGGTAACTGAGTGTCCACTTGTTCAATTTCATTTTCTTGGACATTTTTAATACATATGTTTAAATTCTTCTCGGAAATCATGTCAACAAATGCGCTAAAAGAATTAATGTCATGATTAAAACCTACATGTCTATCGGCGCTCCTCTTCAGTGTAGCTCCAATTCCATCGGGGGCACCTTTTCCATGCCCTGCTTCTGAATAATTCCACGATATATTATTAATCACTGGTAACATTTCAGGTAAATAGCTATGCAATAAATATATAATTTTTCGGTTTCTATATTGACTACTTGGACTATCTGACAAAAAATGTAATGTTGTAACTTTCTTGTACTTGGATAAATAGTGCAAAATAATTGACTTAAGATGAGCCATAACTGCACATGGGTCGTGACGTAGGGACTCCGATAAAGTGCAGAAACCTTCCTTGTCCTTCATATAATATGCAACTCCAGTATGCAAACTTATTTTCTGTCTGGATGCACCGAAGTGAACAGATTGAATTTCTTTCGCGTACTTGCAACAGTAGTTCTCGGAGAAATCAATATGAAACAAAATTTCTGTTTCTTTTAAGTTCTGTTTTAAGTCTTTAATTGTATTGTATTGATGATTGACATTCAAAGTATGTAACATAAATTTAGGAATAAGAGCATTCAGGTTGGTAACCACATCATCAAGGGAAGCCGTAACTTTTTCTTTTACATTCCTTTTTACTTTTATTTCTCTCTTTGTTTTCATACTTATCCTCATTTCAATTTTTTGGATCCATTTCTCATAGTGGTACATATCATTTCGCAAATCATTATTTTCTATTACAAAAAACAACTTATTACTTTTACAAATGGGGCATATTCGTTTTAAGCAGTCTTCCTTTCGATTGTCACAACACAAAGTAGTTAAAACCTCATAAGCAGATTTTTCTGGTAGTATTTTTCTTCTGTTTAGAGACTGAATAATCATTTCCATATTTTCATGTTTCGTACAGAGACACGTATCGTGTTCTGATACTTTGGGTTGAACAACCCAAAAGGGTTTTAACTTGCAAAATGACGAATAAGACAATGAACTACTTTCATTTTGTTTTTTAAAATCGTTAAACAAAATGTTCATTGAGTTATTTAGATACCTCTTGTTTCTTTATACCGTTTCTCGTTATGCCTTTTACCAGGACATAGTCTTGAATTTACATCAGAGCATAAAAATTTGAAAACACTTTTTCTAGCGATTTCCAATTTAGTAGAACGTCTCGTTCTTTCATATTTTAGAATGTTTGACCGGCATATGTTTCTTTCATACAGCTTATATGGTAAGAAACTCTGCACTTCGTGTAATAGCCTGTATTTCTTTAAAAGTCTTCCTTTCACACATTTACTAAAAATTTGTTTCGACTTTTGATCTTTTAAGTTATCAAATGTTGAAGACAACTCTTTGTGTATAACTTCCCCAAAAAGTAGCTTTTTCTTCACTTCCTGGGGTACTTTATAACCCCTCAGCATATTATTTACTTTAGTGTTTGGTGTGGTTTCTCTAGTATTATGTTTGTTTTTTTCACGATAATATTTTTTTTGTAACGTTCGTACTTTTTCTGCAGCTGGGCTATTTGAGAATCAAGTTTTTTTATTTTCCGGTAACATTTAGCTCTATCTTTTCGCACTAACTTTCTTCCTATAATTTTCTGCCGGCTACAACTTGAACTCGGCTCAATACTTGAATTTACTGAGAGTAAAGAAAGAGGTTTTGGTGTTGAAGATCGTAAAACTGAATTGTTCTCATTGAATTGCTGTTCTACATCACTCTCCGGGGGTGTGTTATTAACAATTTCTTCTAGTAACTTCTTCATTCTGTATTTTCTAGTATTTTCTCACCACTGTTTTCTTTTAGCTTTCTTTTCTCTGCGACTCACATTTTCAATTCCTTATTTTGCAAATATCTCTCATGTTCTGCAATTTTGTGGGCCGCATATTTTGCCGGATCATTTTTAATTTTATCCCTTCTGCGTTGTTCACATTCTCTTTTGCGTTGTTCACATTCTCTTTTGCGTTTTTCCGCTCCGCGTCAGACATTTTAGTTCTGGCCATTTCACCTAAACATATTAATTAACTAAGAATCAATCGACTATTTCGAATATCATTCACATAAAATGTTGTCATTAACATGGATTAAAAATATCCATATTAGTCCATGTTAATGACAGAATTTACTGTCCATGTAAATGACGAATCTTGGGTTAGGTTAAATAACGTGTTTAATATAACTATGTAAAATCTGCACTAAATAAGTACATCAACTACATAATATATTGGAGCTCATAAGACATATTTTGAAATTTTAATTTAAACGTAAAAAATGTATACAGTTGACATGTTAATGATAAATAGTTTAAGTACTTACCAAGAATTAATAACAACCTCACTCCCGAAAATTTCAACATGCACTGAATCTGTCGCAATTCGTCAAAACAATAAAGAATATATGTTTCTTTATCTAACTACATAGTCGCCATCTGTGCAGTCATAAATATAGCAAGAAATTGACGCCAAACAAGGAAACTCCACGTAAATGACATCAAAACTAGGGACTACCCTCCATAAATTCTATATTTTTTCGCAATTTTATTTGAAATAAGTCTAATGAAAGTAATTACATAATCCTTTGATCCAATAATGCTCTAAAGATATTTTAATGAAAATGTTTAGGGGGGAAAAATAGAGAAATTTTAAAAAATGTAGCTAGGGACATCCATGTTTATGACATTTTGATTAAATAAACATATTTTTTACAATAAATAATAAACATTAACATTTTATTTTGACATGATGTAATGGAAAAATCATTTCCTTAAGTGGAAAAAAATAGGAGAAACTTAAAATACACCATACTTGTGAAATATAGCCCAAGGACATGTATTCGCCCGTTTCCTGAGAAACACCCATATGCAAAATTAAAGCTGACTAAATATTCTACAATAATGTTTCTATTAATTTTTTTCATATCTGTTATGGTTCAGTAATGGATTGTATATCTTTTAACTGTATTCTAACTTTATTATAAATTGAAAAAAATTTTAATAATCGTAGAAAAAAATTTTTTGTACAGATATCCATTTCATAGCAGACTGAGCTCAAATATCGAATAAAAAATGTCTTTATGTCTGTAAGCGAGTGTGTGTGTGTATACTGTATACCATTTCTTGCAAACACGATAACTTCTGTTAGACTTAAAATATTTAATTACAATTTGGAGCATATGTAAAACAGCATAGTACAATATAATCCCTATTGAAATTGGGCCATATCTGTAGAACATGGTGATAACCATAGGCCTACAAACTCACTCTCACTCCACTATTTTACGTAAGAGTGAGAGTTTGTAGGCCGCTGGCATTGAGTTAGGACGGGAGAAGCAGTCTCGTGATCAAAAACGCATCACTTCATTAAGGTGTTACTACTTTTCCGTCAAATAGTGACAGTTTGTTTTCCGTGCTATTTATTGTGATTTTTACTGATAGTTTGTTATATTTTGGACAAAAGAAGTTGCTCTTCTAGATGATGTTGACAAGAAGAAATTAACGGGAATAAAATTTCATAGGTAGTGTAAACAACAAACAGAGCCGCATTAAAAAAAAACAGCTAATTAAGTGTAATAAAATTTTATTATTTAGAGTTCAATAAATATATATTAATTTGTTTATTTTGTGTTTTATTTGAATATTTTTGCATTTATTGAATTCAACATTTTTTTGCGTTACTCAGATAGGCCGTCTCGTCTTATAATTTTAAATAGTCTGGATCTGGCAAAACCACCATTTTGTTCCTACATTTAGCCACGCCTACTGGTGCCGTTTCTGTATAGGAAATTTGTACAGGATGCCATCTCCTTATATTCTAACTCAGTGGCCTCTGGTTATCACCATGTGTTACAGATATAGTCCAATTTCAATAGGGATTATTGTACTATGCTGTTTTACATACACTAGTGGCAGCTAGAAATCTTGGGTCGATCCCTATAAATATAAATAATATACGCAAAAGAAAGCGATATATAAACATTGATGCCAGGCACAGCATGTTAAGAGTTTCACCGGCGACTTACAAAAGTAGCTAAAGAGAAAAGTGGCAACAGCGTAGGTTAAATCTGTTTCTTTTCAGCATATTATTTGTGCATATCTCTACTCTTCTGCCTTACATTAGCATCGACACAATATTTTAAACTACCACTACTGTATGTTCCAAATTGTAATGAAATATTTTAAGTCTAACAGAAGTTATCGTGTTTACAAGAAACGGTATATACACACACACACACACACACATAAAAACATTTTTTATTCGATATTTGAGTCAGTCTGCTATGAAACGGATATCTGTACAAAAAAATTTTTTTTCAATTTATAATTTTATAATAAAGTTAGAATACAGTTAAAAGATATACAATCCATTACTGAACCAGATATGAAAAAAATTAATAGAAACATTATTGTAGAAAATGTAACCAGCTTTAATTTTGCATATAGCCACTTTTTGATTATGGCTAACCGAGATATGAGCGAAAAACCAAAAACCGGGACCTCGTTCGTGCCCCCCTTGCACCCCCCGTCACCTCCTATGTTCGGGGACTTTTAGTATGTTTACCTCCTAAATTGTTCAAACACAGCTTCAAGTCAAAAATTGGGATCTCGGCATTTCACTCTAGAAACCATTCATTGACAGGACTAATGATACATGAGGATTTTAGAAATGATGGGAGAACAAAAATATTTGTTCATGTGTTAAAAACAAATTGCTATTTATTGATTTTTGCAAAATAATTATTTTATTTTATATTTTTTTTTGCAGTTGTGTTCTGGACTCTGTCAGGGAGAAGGCTACATATTCAGAGGAAGCTAAAAGTTGGCTAACAGAAATAGTCCAAACCCTAGAAAAACAATATCCTAATGCATTTGATAAAGAAGTGCTTCACATCCTTTCATCTACTCAAGATAAAAAAATGCTAAAAAAGAAAAATATCCTCTCAAAAATTTTGAAAAACACCATGACATACAAGGGAAAATTTGATGTTTTTGAAAAACTCCATCACCCTAACCCACAATTTAGAGGCCAAGCTATTAAATATTTACTGGAAAATTACAATTTGATGAAAGAAACTGATAAAGAGATTATTAAAAATTCATTTATTGATCGTCTAAATGATGATAACTTGAGTGTGGTTCAAGGAACAGTAATGATAATAGAAAAAGCTTCCCTATTGAAATGGGAGGATTTGAAAAATGTTTTTATTACACTTGCAAATAAGTGTTATAAAAACAGAAAAATATGGGGAAACATTTCTCATTCAGTATTAAAAATATTATGTTCAAATACCAATGTAGAAGACTGGGAGGTATTTCTGGTGGTTTTTCCATTTTTACTGCCAGAGTCATCAAATGAAATGATATTTTCGAAAAAGCTCATCAAGTTACCTTTTATTTCTGAGAATGAATTGTTTAAACCCTTTTTAGTAAAATTACAAAGTGCTTCTGAAGCAGAACAAATTGTGAACATAGTTTTTAAATGTTTACAGAGCAACAGTACGTGGGACAGAGTTAAAGAATTTCTAGAAGTATTACAGAGAATTCCAAATGAGAAACATGATGCCTACCACAAATACGTAGCCTCTCTTATTTTAACTAATATTCTTCCATCAGACTTACCAATAGATATTAGTATACTAGTTTTGGAAACTTTACTAACTTATTCTAAAATGTCCGAGGTTATATCAATATCTGAAGAAGAGGCTTCCATCATAGACTACATTAAAATAGCTATCAAAGATGAGTTTCCAACTCAAGGATACTTAAAGTGCATAGGGAAAGTAATGGAAAAAACCCAAAAGCCCTCGTTTAACTTAGCTCTAACAGATTTTTCCAATAATAGCTCCAACAATAAATATTTTGTCTTACTTTCAAATATATTCATTAAATATTATAATAACCAATTATGCAGAAAATATCTCGAAGGTTATCAATCCCGTTTTTGTTCTGATCTTTCGAGTCGTGTCAACTTTTTACTAAACTTGTGCATTTCTGAAAATGGACACTTGGAGAGTACATTTAAAAAAGATTCGTTAACCTACTTACTACGAGGATTGAGGTTTTGGAAGAAAGATGATGTTGAGCAACTCACATACATTGACGAACCAACTAGCACATTTTTGGTAATATTACTCTCTGATCCTAAAGAAGAAGTCAGAGAGGCAACTTTTCAGCTTATCGAGTTTCTCATAGATGTATCGACAAGGAGGTCGCAGTCATACTATTGTCTTTTTGAAGGATTAAAAAGGCACAAAGAGGAAATCATTATGGATCATGAACAAATTCCGCTGATTACTTTTAACATACTAAATCCTGATAATACTAAAATGAGAAAATGTGCAGCCGACCTGAATT
Organism: Rutpela maculata; assembly: GCA_936432065.2. Classification (NCBI taxonomy): domain Eukaryota; kingdom Metazoa; phylum Arthropoda; class Insecta; order Coleoptera; family Cerambycidae; genus Rutpela; species Rutpela maculata. Next base: position 28,188,651 of record OW386289.2, read on the forward strand.
CTATTCGTAATCATCTGGTCAAATTAACATGTAATGAAGCCACACCATTTTACCTAAAAGCTGGTGTCTTAAAATTGTTATCACACATTAATACGTTTAGCATTTTGGAAGACACTGCTGAAGTAGCCTTACAAGTTCTTCAGCAAAATCCAAATGTAATTGAAGGGTTTAAGGCTACAATTGTTGGAAAAGTCATAAGCAGAGTAGAAACAAGAATCATCGATAAAGTCAATTTTGATTCAAATACGTGGAAATTGATCAAGTATACAATTAAAAATGACAAGACGGATATTGTAATTAACGAGTTTGTCAAAGTTTGTCCAGCCGTTCTTATGCTGAATCAGTTGGAGAACGACATTTTCACAGTTCTTGATGAACAGGTTGTAAAAGCTCTATTAGATATGATAGTAGAAATATCTAGCATAGCTCACAATCCCGAGGTTTTACCCGCTACAAGTCGCGTATTTAAACATATCGACTTAGATGCTAATTTAATTTTGGACCTGTTAATAAAAATGCGAGACGTCCAATCTTCGAAACAAGATCTTACAAAAAAAAAGCGTCGAATAAGTATCATACCTACGGCTGATATCTTGGATACACTGGAATGGAAAAAAGGTGTGAGCGTGCTAGAGTTCATACAAGACAAGAAGAAAATAAGGAATGCCAATAATTTACTTCCTGTCTTATTTGATATTTTGAAAAGGTGCCTCGATTTTGATGAACAAGTTGCTGTTGAGTACCCAAAGCAACTCATCCTCTCGTTAATACTGCACTGCTGCTTGAAAACGGCTGGAGAAGCTATACCTGAAAACATTTTTAATATGGAGCTTATCGTTCAATGCATACGAGCATCACAAAATCCCCAAACTCATCACCATGCGTTACTAGTGCTTGCGCATACTGCAGATTTGATCCCAACTCAAGTATTACACCATATAATGGCCATATTCACATTCATGGGTTCATCGGTTCTCCGTCACGATGATGCGTACAGTTTCCAAATAATAACCAAAATAGTGGACACAATAATTCCCATTCTGGTGAAGGATAATCAAGTTACTAACATTGCCAAAGTTTTGAGGGTGTTCGTAGATGCGCTTCTAGACATTCCCGAACATAGAAGAATGCCGCTTTATAAGCAGCTGCTGGACAGAATTAATGCTAGAGAAAATTTGTTTTTGTTCTTGTTGCTAGTTTTCGAATCTCAAGTCATCCACAGCAGTACAGAAAAGGTGAGGAAGGACCACAGCTCAAAAAAATTCGAGATAGCAGCTAATTTATGTCGTGAATTTTCACCAGATACTGTCATTTATACTTGTATTAAACTGATCATGTACCTTAATGAGTTACCCGATGAAAAGGATGATACAATGGAAATTGATTCCGACTGCGGCACTTTTAATGTAGCCGCTCACACACCTAAAGATTTTCGCCACTATAAATATTTAATGCTTAAGTTTACTGCTGGTTTATTAGCGTCTCAGGAATTTGTGAATCAAGTTGCAACACTAAATGAAGAGCAAGAATTAATACTCGAGACCTTATTTAAAGAGATGATAATAAACAGTCTTCAATACATACATAGGATTTCAAAGGTAGCGGATAAAGCCTCAAACACCCCGCAAGCCCAATACTGGAAAGTAATTTTGCATCATAGTTATGACATTTTAGATAGCCTGAATGCTTTGGTAACGCCGCAAATGTTCCTTCTAATTACTAAAGGATTAATGGTACATACTTTGAGTACCGTTCGAAGGCGCATCCTAGAATTACTGAATAATAAATTGCAATACAAATCACAGTTCTTTTCCGATTGTGACAAGAACGAAATGTATGCCCTTATACCTCCAATAATTTCTATTATCAAAGGTGTTAGTGACGAAATAGAACCAGAACAGGAAATTATTATACAGACAGCACTTTTATCTTTGAAATTGTTAGTTAAATTTTTAGCACCCGAGGCTCCTGAGAAATTCGTTCAAATATTGGAATTTATAACAGAACTGATCAAATCGGGGAAAGCACAAAATAATGTACTGGCTTCTGTGGTGCTCTGTCTAGCTGAGCTATGCATAAGTTTGAAGGCACACGCAATCACAGGTGTTGCATATTTCATGCCTGCCGTTATCAAAGTTTTAAAACAACAAAAACTCGAGGAGAGCCCAAGTGTACTTTCTCGAAGTATTTTAACCACCATAGAGAAAATTGTTGAGAGCATGCCATTGTTTTTAAGCCCATACCTTGAAAAATTATTGATTGAATTATCGATGTTGATAAGTAAGTGGGATAATCCTGACGATCCAAAGCTGCAACCGTTTGTGAACAAATTAACATCTATTAAACAGAAAATTGGTTCCGTCGTTCCTCCAAGAGTTCTAGTGCCCGCTATTGAACTGTGTTACAACAGCTTAATCGAGAAAGAATGTTTTAGTGCTATTAGTGCGCTTATGGATATTTTTGCTGAGAATTTATCAAACATAAAAGGGCCAGAAATAAATTCCAACTTATCTGAAATTTCTAGTTTCTTCCTAAACGCCTTGAAATTTAGAGAAGATGGAAATTCTGTTCTGGAGGAGGCAAACGTTGTCGAAGGGCACATAATTCAAGCTTTCACTGTGCTCATTTTGAAGCTCTCCGAAAGTACATTTCGACCACTTTACTATAAACTCTATGAATGGGCAGTAAGAACTGAAGTTAAAAGTGAACGCGTGATAACATTTTATAGCGTGTCCAGTGGCATCGCTCATTCGTTAAAAGGTCTATTTGTGCTCTTTGCTGGACACTTCTTAAATAACTCCGCCCAAATCTTAGATGCTTGTAATGCAACTAAAAATGAAGAATTGTATTTCAGTGAACAACATAAGAATATTTTGTTACTGGAATATGTTCTGAAAACTTTGAATACAGTGTTTTTACATGATAATCAGAAATATATTAACAAAGATAGATTTGATGTTCTAATGCAGCCTTTAGTAGATCAACTGGAGAATACTTTAGGTGGCATAGGTGGACTTTTGGAGCGTAATGTGGAGTTGTTAACTCCCTGCCTAGTAAATTTTTGGCTGGCCATAGCAGACGACGCCCTCTGGAAACAAATGAACTATCAAATTTTGCTAAAAATGCGACATGATGTACCCAAAATTAGACTGATAGCTCTGCATTGTTTAACTGAAATTGTTAAGAAGTTAGGGGAAGATTTCTTACCGTTGTTGCCCGAAACTATACCATTTTTGGCAGAACTATTAGAGGATGAGGAGGAGGATGTGGAAGTGGCATGTCAAAAGGCTGTGCAAGAAATGGAAAAGATTTTGGGCGAACCTTTGCAAAAATATTTTTAGTGTCAAGTAAAATGAGATGTATTAAATGTGTAATTATTTTTTATTTAAAATATAAAGCATAAATATTAATATTTGTTTTTTACTAGGTCCTATTTCCATGTCCCCAAGGATTTCACACACATGTCTAAAGAAAATTAAAAAAAAAAATGAATAAACAAAACAAATGAATAAAATAATATTTACAAACTAAAAATAAGCGAAAAAACTATAAACATCACTCAACTCGCATGCTCAATGCCATTTTATAAACCTTTATTCATTTTAAATAGTCTAGTTTACTAATAAGAAACATCAATGTTAGTATTCTAGACACAAAGATTCTAATGCCACATGCCAAAAATTTGAATTATTAGGGAAACCCAATTTCACAAGAAATTTTTTATACAGGGCGACTCGTAATTATGAGACAATTTAGGGGCCGACAGTAGACAAAGACTAAAATTTGTTGTTCGTTTTTACATAGAACAGAGTTTTGATATCACGTGAAGCACGCATATTCTCTTTTTTCTCATCAGTTTTGCAAGTTAGGTTCTATTACACACCTTGGGTTGCACTCCATTCTCGTTCAGTGAGCCAACACAGTTTCGCTGATAAAAGTATTTTTAATTGCTTAATTCTGCAAGGAATTGATTTTAATCATAGCTTTTTAAAAAGGGAACATGTTATTCTAAAAAATGATACCATTTCAGATCGATTTGAACTTTTATTAAGTCCTAAAATTGCTGTCAAAAATTGCCATAGTTGGTCTGTATGATGTACGTACGGAAGCACTCTACAGGTCGCAATCCTTAACGGATCCACTTGAATGTTTTTTTAGTCGCTTCGTTCATTATCAAAATAGAACCCCATTGAATTTCATGATGATTTGTCAAGTAGTTTAATTATAAATAATTTTATTTAACACTGTCACGAGTTTTCGCCGACCATTTCTCGTTATAGGCGTCTATTAGATAAATAAAACAATTATTTTTTCGTTGAAATGTTTGCATTACTTCCTCATCCATGTATGTAGTGGAGTGGAAGTATAGTATAGTAACGGACAACGGTAGAGAAACAATTTTTTTTTGCTCAAATAGGCTTAGATATTAGCCGATCTGGAGAATTATAAACTTCAAAATTACTTCCGCAGGAAAGAAAGCTTTCGTGGAGGCGTGTGCATTTTCAGTATGAACAACCTGGATGTTACTCCTATTGACGGTATTCAGAATCTGTATCAAAGGTGTGTTTGAGTATACTGCAGTAAAATGGAGTAAGAATGAAGAAAATGTGACTGTACCTGTTGTGTAAACAGAATACCAAACTCAAATATTAGCATTTTCCTGAATAAATTACAAGATGCTCTAAATTTATTAATGAACAAAAGATCAAAAAAAGATGTAGTAGTACTCTGTGGAGACTTCAATATTAACTTCTCTGTTGATTCTGCTAATACACAAAGAATTAAGTAACTGTTCTTCTCTTATGAGCTGAACCTCACTATTGAAGGGTTCACAAGAGTGACAGCAAATTCATCAACACTTATAGGTAATATTGTTATTAATGTAGGAAAAGAATTTTACAGCTCTGGTGTAATCCAGGGACGCACCCAGAAAATTGCTGAGGGGGGGCTACTACAAATGATAATATAATTAATATATTTATTGAACAAAAGATTAACAGGGAGTATAAAACTACAACACAAAATCAATTCGCCATGGTTATGCAAAGCATAGCCCATGATGTATATATTGTAACGACCGCGCACTCGTATATTTCGTACAATGTATTTTGCTTTTATATTTCATTTTTACTTTAAAATATGTGATGCTGGCCCACGGGGGGGGGGGGCTTTGGGGGCTTAAGTCTTAATTTTGAATATAAATCTTGTGCAATGTTATTTCCTATCATTATTTTTTGTTTAAACATTTTAATAAGATACATTTCATACTAATAGGTATATCTACTCATTGAAATATGAAATTTGAATAATATATATGACAGATATTCAAGTCTTGCAGTAACGTATGATAGACCAAAAATTAAATTTCGCCAACAAAGTTGGTATCACTAAATTTAGAATGTTCAAAAACCAACATTATTTACACGAAAACTGCGAAGAGTATTCTATAGAATGTGCAACAATTATATAAAAAGTCCAACAACCGGCGAAAAGTATGATGCTTGTGCTTTAAATAATGAAAATAAAAGAAAGTAATAGTGTATAAGGGATCTTTTGCTCATAGTTATACACGAAGATTTAGATCAAAACCTGTTAAAAATAATTTGTCATTGATATAAAATGGGACATTGTTTGTGAAAGAGTTGCTGTGTAGCTGTTGTAGCTTCTGATTTTCTGGTACATCTGTTACGAGTCTGCAGCGTAAACACCACACCAAGGACCTTCACTCTCCGTTTAAAATTGACACCAATGTCATATCTGTATACATGTAATTTTTATTTTTATGGTTTTATATTTATTATCTATTATTAATTTATGGAAATAAATAATGATCATAATGAATTTCACAACTTTTTTGAAATAACAAATGATTTATAACTTTTTTATTTGTTGATTAATTTTGTTTAAGAACAATAGGGTTCTTCCTTGAGCGAACACTAATTACTCAAAATTTTACTGTCCACCACGTAGATGTGAAAGTAAAATCACCAAAATCGTATTCTTAACTTAAGAAAAAAATTACACCCATTTCAGTCATAATTTTACCTACTTATTAAATCTGCAATTAATTTACCATAAGTTTTTTTCATTTTCTGTTGCTTTGAGGCAATTAGTCATGAACCCAATAAACACACACACCTTAAAAAAGCAATTGAAAATGACGATAACCGAACGTTACATAAACGTAACTAATATTCGTTGAATAAACGCAAAAATGTCGCCGAGATCCATGGAGTTTTCCACTCTTAAATAGACTACTAATCAACGTTAGTTAATTAAGGTATTTTAACGTTTTTATTATTGGTGGAAAACACGTAATATTATTTACTTGTTTTATAGTAAACCAACATACGTCAGAAAGACATTTTAAAATCACTTTATATAAACGTGAATAATATTCGTTGAATAAACGCAAAAATGTTGCCGAGACTCACGGAGTTTTCCACTATAAAATAGACCACTAATCAACGTCAGTTAATTAAGCTGTTTTAACGTTTTCATTATTGGTGAAAAACACGTATTATCATTTACCTGTTAAATAGTAATCCAATATACTTGTAAAAACATTTTAAAATCATTTTATATGGCATCCGCTTCGTTCAGTAACCACCATTTTCTGAAGTGGGTTTTTTGATTTGGTTCTTTTTCCCATATTAGCATATCATAATTTAAAATGGTGCGCTTTACTTCCAGTTAATATTAAGTTTTACTATCCATTTTTTTTGGAAATTTATCTGTTAATACCGTTTTTAATTTGCCCTATGGTGAAAGGAGTTCAGGTCAAAGTTTTATTTTTTGAAGTTGACCAGGGTCCGCTTCTCATTCAACTGTCACGGAGCTGCGCCCCGTGAATGGGACACAGGTGTCTGGAATATATTGTAATATATAATAATAATAAAGTTTGATTGTATTATTGTATTGTATTGTACATCGTCCTACCCCAAACAGCACAAATACATCCTATGGACGTCCATAAGTTATCCACAATGGATATAGTGGACATCCAGCGGACATCCGCATTTGGTCCAAAACACGTACAATGGACATCCAGTGGACCATACGTTTGTCACAAATTGGGTCGTCCATATATAACACATTTTGTGTCCGGTTGTGGACATTAGGGTGGGCCGAAAAACAAAATATGAATTTGCAAATGATATAGTTTATAATTTGTTGCCATATATCTAAAACTAATTCGGCTAAATTTTTAACAAAATCGGTTAATATTTAGCCGCGCCCCCATGGCCTTCAAAATGAATGAAAAGGCAGATTTTTCGATTTTTAACATTTTTCAGATTGACGTTTGAAATTTTTTTATGACTATTAATGTCTAAACGTGTGTGGCAAGAGTTTTCCGAATAAAATATTTTTCAGTTCCAGGGAATGTTGTACAATTATGTGCATTTTCATCAAATTCTACTTTTTAGTGACACATTTCTAATTTCCATGGAAGTAAAAAAATATTTTATACGGAAAACACTTGCCACACACGTGTAGACATAAATAGTCATAAAAAATTTCAAATGTCAAAAATCCTTCATTTTCCAGGACATGGGGGCGCGGCTAAATATTAACCAATTTTGCTAAAAATTTAGCGGAATTAGTTTTAGATACATAGAACAAATTATAAACTATATCATTTGCAAATTCAAATTTTTAAGTTTTTTGGCCCACCCTAGTGGACATCCACATACACTCAAAATAGTTTTGATCAGAATTTACTTATTTAGTCAACATCAGCCTTAATAATTAATTTATGGATTTGGGATTGACTATATACTTTTTGCCTTAATGTACACCAAGTAAATAGTCAATTATTCCACATCTATATAAATTAATTGTTAAAGCCAATGCTGATGAAATAAACATCAAAGCCCTTTTGGTTCACCTCTAAATTTAATGGTGTAACGGTTTGTTGTCGGGTAGCTGGTTTGGAGATTAATCAGGGTCCAGATTAGTTAATAAGACAGCCCAATAAAGATATAAACAATTTATTTACTTTTCCAAACAGGTAATGTGTGGCAGTGTTACATAACATACAGGTACAGGTTATATGTCCGTATCTTTTACGGTTCTTAGGACAACATTTTCTATTATCTGAGAGAGAGAGAGAGTGTAACGGTTGCGATGCGACGTCTCTGGCTTTGGCGGCGAAACGGCGCCGAGGAATGACTAACGACTCGAGGGGTCCCAGTTCAACACGCTGTAGGATTCCCAGGGTCAGATTGCAATCGTTCCGTCGTGTTTGCGTCGGGAGATGCACAAAACTGCAATATGTCCAGCTCAGCACGCTGTAGACAGATTGGCAGAATTATCCACTCTCCATTATGTTGATTTGCGGCCGGGCTTTTATATCCGAGAATCCTCGCTTACTGGTGACGTAGTACTGCGTATAGTTTAGTGTCGTGTGCAAATCCGCGCCTCTAGACGGGAGCTGGTAGATTTGCGGGCCGTGTGCACATTGGTGTCGTGTGTAAATCCGGAATCTTAGTAATGGAGCAGGAATTTAAAGAATGCTTCATTACAATGGATATATCCAACAATATGTGCACTAGGTAGTTTAATTATTTAAATATCAAATGGCAAAACCATTATTATTTATATGGTCCTTTAAAAGAAATTGGATTTAAATACGTTGAAACTACTATTTTAAATAATATATAAAAATATATACGTAAATAGTTTAATAAATTGTATGGATTTATAAAAACAAACAATTAAAATAACTGCAATACTTTTGACTGTTGATTAGATGTTAGATAGTTAAAATATAAAAAATAACTGTTTATTCTAAAATTAAATTATACATTAATTCGCATTTATCCTCATTCAATAGTATTATAGCCGCTTCTTTAATTGTATTTTTATGAAAAGTAAAATGCATATAACAAAAAAAAATAATTTTAAACAGGAGTGCCTAGACCTGGGGGGGTAACCGAATTTTGAAAAAATTTTTTGCAAACTGCTTTTTCAAAATTTTTTAGGGGTCTTTAGAGAAGTGCTTCTCAAGATGTTATTTCCCATATTTCGTATGGGTCCAATGCATCACAGACGAGAAAAAAATTATTGAAATTTCTAGATCCGCGCTTGATTCGAATATTAAGCATACATTGCAACAATGATATTCATGGTGAGATATAAATAAGTATGTAATGTAACACGTTAAATAAGTATGTAATATGACAAGTTATATTGATAAATTATTACGTCAATATGTTATGAACATTAAGTAATATTTTCACAATGTTACCTTTTTAACAATGTAACAGAGTAACATTTAATAGTATGACAAATTACTTTGTAGTAACATTACGACACTGACACTATTCATGATCTGTTTTACATAAACATTACATGTAACTTTGTAATATTGAGGTTCTATTAAAGTAATAATGCATTGTTTAGTGGGATATCACTATTTGAAGGCTTTAACTTTTTCTAGAAAAGAATATGGTAATGTGACATGAATTTTTAGGTTTAATAATGTGATGTGCTGCAACCCCTTCAATTAATTCAGATGTATTTGCACCTACTCGAGAAAGAACCTACCAGTAGTAGTTCTAGAGTGATGACATCTGGAATTATCTAGAGAATGGTGGCGTCATCACAGAACAATCGAGATCTGTCATTTTTAGGTGTAAAAGCGACCGCATTCTCGGCGGGTAGTTCAGAAAGTACAGAAAGTTTTGAAGTCTTGGATTTGACAAGTGAGATGTGAGGTTAAGACTCCAATGTGAAAAACAAAGTGATAAACATTGTTATTTTTAGTCAGTAAAGTGCATTTAAATTAAAAATAGTATTGTGAAGTATCCAGTAAATTGTTTAATAAAGTGTGTTAGTGGTTATCTCTTGTTATAATTTTTGGAACCCACGGAATTTGCAAGGGGTAGTTTCCTAAGGGTGGAAACACGTGCCAAATTGGTGTCAGAAGCGGAATTTTATGACAAGAGGAGCTCTGAAGTTGTGTTGGAGTGTTCGAGAAGTATTCTCGAGGGTTAGTGCTAACACAGAGGACTAATTTACTGGACATTGTTCGAGGGTTATTTTCGAACAGGAAAATAGTGTTAAGTGCATTTTTGAGACATTGTAGAACATTTTAATTAGAACATTAGTGTGATAATTAAATCCTTTGAACTGAGAAGTGATAGAGACACTGAAAAAAAAACTCATTTGTGTTAGTGCGTAAAAATTCAAGAACTTTTCTATTTGGACATTAGTGGAGATTATTAAATTCTCTGGACTGGAGAGTGACAAAAGACCCTGGATAAGACTTTTTCGTGCTGTTTCGAGATTTTTCTGGAAAGTTCCATTACCGATATTGACGTGGCAGTTAAATTTATTTTATTTCAACATAATCGTATGCCTATTACAACAAGAAGCATGGCTATGGAGAAACAAATGAAGGACCTACTTGCAGAGTTTACGAGGATGATGGCGCAGAAACGCCAGGAAGATAAAGAAGAGCAAGAGAAAAGACGTCAAGAGGACAAAGAAGAAAAAGAAAGAAGACACCAGGAAGAAAAAGAAGAACAAGAAAGAAGGCGTCAGAAAGACAAAGAAGAACAGGAAAAAAGACGTCAAGAGGAAGAAAGACGACGTCAAGAGGAGAAGGAAGAACAAGAAAAGCGACGTCAAGAAGAAAAAGAAGCGCAAGAAAGAAGACGTCAAGAAAAGAGAGAAGAGTTAAAGAAAATGATGGAAAATCTGGAAATAAGACGCCAAGAAGAAAAAGAAGAACAAGAAAAACGCCAGGAAGAATTAAGGAAAATTCTGAGCGATCAAATAAAAACACAACAGGACGCAATCATTTCTGCCAATGAAGAACTAAAGAGTGAAATCAAGGAGGAAGTAAGCGAAGTAAAAGGGGAGGTAAATGAAGTTAAAGAAAAAGTAAACAAGTTCGAAGAAGAAGTCAAAGGAGAAATAGACCGGCTTAAACGACAGTTGAGAGATAGAGGAAGCCAGCAGGTGGTATCATCAGGTCAGCGACTAAAACCTCCTTCTTTTGACGGCCAAAGTTCCTGGACGACGTACAAGAGGCAGTTTGAGGCAGCAGCGTGTGCGAACAACTGGGATAACGAGGAAAAGGCCATGGCATTAGTTCTGGCGTTAAGGGGCCAGGCCTCAGAGTTGCTTCCGAGGATAAACAAAGGGACTTCAAAGTCTTGGAAGCTGCATTGGATTTGAGATATGGCGACCAACATCTCGCCCAAGTATACCAGGCCCAGCGGACACAAAAGGCTGGAGAAAGTTTACAAGAATTCGAGGCTGCCATAGAGAGACTGGCACACCTGGCGTATCCGAGTGCACCTAGAGAATTTCAGGAACAATTAGCCATAGGGGCCTTTTTAGATGGCATAAGGGACGAAGAGGTCAGGCGAGTTCTGAGGCTGACGAGACGCCAAAGTAGTAGCGAAGCTTTGGTGCGTGCACTCGAAGTAGAAGCAGCTTACAGGGATACGCCAAGGTCGAGAGTGCGAGCTGTGACTCTCGAAGAATCGCAACCAGAAATGAACCAGAACCCCATGTTGACTGAGATGCAGAAAATGTTTACCAAATTATTCAACAAAGTGGATGATCTTAGGGAGCAGAGAAAACAACAAAATAAAGGAAAGCCGAGCGGAGGTATTAAATGTTACAACTGCGGCAAGGTAGGACACATGAAGCGAGACTGTCGACAGCAGAATTCGGAGAGTCGAGTAAATGCTGTGAATCTTGAAGAGAAGCAGGAAAACAGTACCAAGGGGGTTGTTCTGGCTAGGGAATAAAGATTTCCCAGCTTCGAGGAATTTCGAATAGTCTATTGTTACAAGGCCATGTGAATGGAAGAAAATGTTTGTTTTCCATCGACACAGGTACTACGTCATCAATAGTACGGCCAGGATTTATATCGGGCATAAAGATTACCAAGAGGCAAAATGAAGTGATCGTCCGGACAGCTACGGGGGACAGTGCTACGGTTCATGGAGAAGTAGACCTGGGTTTGCAGATTGATGTACCTGAAGTTTCGAACGTTCACTTGAACGAATTTCATATGAAAATGAAAAATTAATAAAAACTAAAAGCCGACTTAGTCGTACAATTTTTTTAGCAACATTTGCTGGAAACAATATCTAAAATACTCTTTCAAAGCCTCCTTCGCATCGAAGGTCTCCAACGCACCCTTAACCACCCTTAAGTTAAAAAAATTACCAAAAATTAAATCTGGCTTACACCAAAAATTTTCTTGGCCACATTTGCTTAGAATAATGTCCTAAACATACCCTCAAAATCTCGTTCTCACGTAACGTGCGGAACACACCCTTAATCAACCCCTCATTTTATAAAAATTGACCAAAAATTAAAACGGGCTTACACCAAAAATTTTCTTGGCCACATTTGCTAAGAATAATGTCCTAAACATACCCTCAGAACGTCATTCTCATGTAACTTGCGGAACACACCCTTAACCAACCCTCGAATTTAGATAATTACCAATAATTATATATTTCTTACACCAAAAATTTTCTTGGCCACATTTGCTTAGAATAATGTCCTAAACATACCCTCAAAATCTCGTTCTCACGTAACGTGCGGAACACACCCTTAATCAACCCTTCATTTTAAAGAAATTGACCAAAAATTAAAACGGGCTTACACCAAAAATTTTCTTGGATACATTTGCTAGGAATAATGTCCTAAACATACCCTCAAAACGTCATTCTCATGTCACTTCTGGAACACCCCATAATCATCCCTCATGTTAAAAAATTGACCAAAAATTAAAACTAGCTTACACCAAAAATTTTCTTAGCCACATCTGCTAAGAATAATGTCCTAAACATACCCTCAAAACGTCATTCTCATGTCACTTCCGGAACACACCCTTAACCAACCTAACCAACCCTTGACTTTAGAAAATTACCAATAATTATATCTTTCTTACACCAAAAATTTTCTTGCCTACATTTGCTTAGATTAATGTCCTAAGCATATCCTCAAAATCTCGTTCTCACGTAGCGTGCGGAATACACCCTTAATCAACCCCTCATTTAAAAAAAGTGACCAAAAATTAAAACTGGCTTACACCAAAAATTTTCTTGCCTACATTTGTTTAGAATAATGTGCTAAACATATCCTCAAAATCTCGTTCTCACGTAACGTGCGGAATACACCCTTAATCAACCCCTTATATTAAAAAAATGGCCAAAAATTAAAACTGGCTTACACCAAAAATTTTCTTAGCCACATTTGCTAAGAATAATGTCCTAAACATACCCTCAAAACGTCATTCTCATGTCACTTCCGGAACACACCCTTAACCAACCCTTGATTTTAGAAAATTACCAATAATTATATCTTTCTTACACCAAAAATTTTCTTGCCTACATTTGCTTAGAATAATGTCCTAAGCATATCCTCAAAATCTCGTTCTCACGTAGCGTGCGGAATACACCCTTAATCAACCCTTCATTTTAAAAAATTGACTAAAAATTAAAACTGGTTTACACCAAAAATTTTCTTAGCCACACTTACTAAGAATAATGTCCTAAACATACCCTCAAAACGTCATTCTCATGTCACTTCCGGAACACACCCTTAACCAACCCTTGACTTTAGAAAATTATCAATAATTATATCTTTCTTACACCAAAAATTTTCTTGACCATATTTGCTAAGAATAATGTCCTAAACATACCCTCAAAACGTCATTCTCATGTCACTTCCGGAACACCCCTTAATCATCCCTCATGTTGAAAAATTAACCAAAAATTAAAACCGGCTTACACAAAAAATTTTCTTGTCTACATTTGCTTAGAATAATGTACTAAACATATCCTCAAAATCTCGTTCTCACGTAACGTGCGGAATACACCCTTAATCAACCCCTCATTTTGAAAAAATAGCCAAAAATTAAAACGCCTACACCAAAAATTTTCTTAGCCACATTTGCTAAGAATAATGTCCTAAACATACCCTCAAAACGTCATTCTCATGTAACTTGCGGAACACACCCTTAACCAACCCTCGAATTTAGAAAATTACCAATAATGATATATTTCTTACACCAAAAATTTTCTTGGCCACATTTGCTTAGAATAATGTCCTAAACATACCCTTAAAACGTCATTTTCATGTCACTTCCGGAACACCCCATAATCATCCCTCATGTTAAAAAATTGACCAAAAATTAAAACTGGCTTACACCAAAAATGTTCTTGCCTACATTTGCTTAGAATAATGTACTAAACATATCCTCAAAATCTCGTTCTCACGTAACGTGCGGAATACACCCTTAATCAACCCCTCATTTTAAAAAAATTGACCAAAAATTAAAACGGGCTTACACCAAAAATTTTCTTGGCCACATTTGCTAAGAATAATGTCCTAAATATACCCTCAAAACGTCATTCTCATGTAACTTGCGGAACACACCCTTAACCAACCCTCGAATTTAGATAATTAGCAATAATTATATATTTCTTACACCAAAAATTTTCTTGGCCACATTTGCTTAAAATAATGTCCTAAACATACCCTCAAAATCTCGTTCTCACGTAACGTGCGGAACACACCCTTAATCAACCCTTCATTTTAAAAAAATTGATCAAAAATTAAAACGGGCTTACACCAAAAATTTTCTTGGCCACATTTGCTAAGAATAATGTCCTAAACATACCCACAAAACGTCATTCTCATGTAACTTGCGGAACACACCCCTAACCAACCTTTGACTTCAGAAAATTACCAATAATTACATCTTTCTTACACCAGAAATTTTCTTGCCTACATTTGCATAGAATAATGTCCTAAACATACCCTCAAAACGTCATTTTCATGTCACTTCCGGAACACCCCATAATCATCCCTCATGTTAAAAAATTGACCAAAAATTAAAACTGACTTACACCAAAAATTTGCTTGCCTACACTTGCTTAGAATAATGTACTAAACATATCCTCAAAATCTCGTTCTCACGTAACGTGCGGAATACACCCTTAATCAACCCCTCATTTTGAAAAAATGACCAAAAATTAAAACTGGCTTACACCAAAAACTTTCTTAGTCACATTTGCTAAGATTAATGTCCTAAACATACCCTCAAAACGTCATTCTCGTGTCACTTCCGGAACACACCCCTAACAAACCCTCGAGTTCAGAAAATTACCAATAATTATATCTTTCTTACACCAAAAATTTTCTTGCCTACATTTGCTTAGATTAATGCCCTAAGCATATCCTCAAAATCTCGTTCTCACGTAGCGTGCGGAATACACCCTTAATCAACCCTTCATTTTAAAAAATTGACCAAAAATTAAAACTGGTTTACACCAAAAATTTTCTTAGCCACACTTACTAAGAATAATGTCCTAAACATACCCTCAAAACGTCATTCTCATGTCACTTCCGGAACACACCCTTAACCAACCCTTGACTTTAGAAAACTATTAATAATTATATCTTTCTTACACCAAAAATTTTCTTGGCCATATTTGCTTAGAATAATGTCCTAAACATACCCTCAAAACGTCATTCTCATGCCACTTCCGGAACACCCCTTAATCATCCCTCATGTTGAAAAATTGACCAAAAATTAACACCGGCTTACACCAAAAATTTTCTTGTCTACATTTGCTTAGAATAATGTACTAAGCATATCCTTAAAATCTCGTTCTCACGTAACGTGCGGAATACACCCTTAATCAACCCCTCGTTTTGAAAAAATGACCAAAAATTAAAACTGGCTTACACCAAAAATTTTCTTAGCCACATTTGCTAGGAATAATGTCCTAAACATACCCTCAAAACGTCATTCTCATGTAACTTGCGGAACACACCCTTAACCAACCCTCGAATTTAGAAAATTACCAATAATGATATATTTCTTACACCAAAAATTTTCTTGGCCACATTTGCTTAGAATAATGTCCTAAACGTACCCTCAAAATCTCGTTCTCACGTAACGTGCGGAACACACCCTTAATCTACCCCTCATTTAAAAAAAATGACCAAAAATTAAAACGGGCTTACACCAAAAATTTTCTTGGCCACATTTGCTAAGAATAATGTCCTAAACATACCCTCAAAACGTCATTCTCATGTAACTTGCGGAACACACCCTTAACCAACCCCCGAATTTAGAAAATTACCAATAATTTTATATTTCTTACACCAAAAATGTTCTTGGCCACATTTGTTTAGAATAATGTCCTAAACATACCCTTAAAACGTCATTTTCATGTCACTTCCGGAACACCCAATAATCATCCCTCATGTTAAAAAATTGACCAAAAATTAAAACTGGCTTACACCAAAAATTTGCTTGCCTACATTTGCTTAGAATAATGAACTAAACATATCCTCAAAATCTCGTTCTCACGTAACGTGCGGAATACACCCTTAATCAACCCCTCATTTTGAAAAAATGACCAAAAATTAAAACTGGCTTACACCAAAAACTTTCTTAGCCACATTTGCTAAGATTAATGTCCTAAACATACCCTCAAAACGTCATTCTCGTGTCACTTCCGGAACACACCCCTAACCAACCCTTGACTTCAGAAAATTACCAATAATTATATCTTTCTTACACCAAAAATTTCCTTGCCTACATTTGCTTAGAATAATGTACTAAACATATCCTCAAAATCTCGTTCTCACGTAACGTGCGGAATACACCCTTAATCAACCTCTTATTTTAAAAAAATGACCAAAAATTAAAACTGGCTTACACCAAAAATTTTTTTAGCCACGTTTGCTAAGAATAATGTCGTAAACATACCCTCAAAACGTCATTCTCATGTCACTTCCGGAACACACCCTTAACCAACCCTTGACTTTAGAAAATTACCAATATTTATATCTTTCTTACACCAAAAATTTTCTTGGCCACATTTGCTTAGAATAATGTCCTAAACATACCCTCAAAACGTCATTCTCATGTCACTTCCGGAACACCCCTTAATCATCCCTCATGTTGAAAAATTTACCAAAAATTAAAACCGGCTTACACCAAAAATTTTCTTGCCTACATTTGCTTAGAATAATGTACTAAACATATTCTCAAAATCTCATTCTCACGTAACGTGCGGAAGACACCGTTAATCAACCCCTCATTTTGAAAAAATGACCAAAAATTAAAACTGGCTTACACCAAAAATTTTCTTAGCCACATTTGCTAAGAATAATGTCCTAAACATACCCTCAAAATCTCGTTCTCACGTAGCGTGCGGAATACACCCTTAATCATTTTAAAAAAATTAAAAAAATGACCAAAAACTAAAACTGGCTTACACCAAAAATTTTCTTAGCTACATTTGTTAAGAATAATGTCCTAAACATATCCTTAAAACGTCATTCTCATGTCACTTCCGGAACACACCCTTAACCAACCCTTGAATTCAGAAAATTACCAATAATTATATCCTTCTTACACCAAAAATTTTCTTATCCACATTTGCTTAGAATAATGTCCTAAACATATCACATAATACATCATATAATACACCCTTAATAAACCCCTCATTTTAAAAAAATGACCAAAAATTAAAACTGGCTTACACCAAAAATTTTCTTGGCCACATTTGATAAGAATAATGTCCTAAACATACCCTCAAAACGTCATTCTCATGTAACTTGCGGAACACACCCTTAACCAACCCTCGAATTTAGATAATTACCAATAATTATATATTTTTTACACCAAAAATTTTCTTGGCCACATTTGCTTAGAATAATGTCCTAAACATACCCTCAAAATCTCGTTCTCACGTAACGTGCGGAACACACCCTTAATCAACCCTTCATTTTAAAAAACTGACCAAAAATTAAAACTGGCTTACACCAAAAACTTTCTTAGCCACATTTGCTAAGATTAATGTCCTAAACATACCCTCAAAACGTCATTCTCGTGTCACTTCCGGAACACACCCCTAACCAACCCTTGACTTCAGAAAATTACCAATAATTATATCTTTCTTACACCAAAAATTTTCTTGCCTACATTTGCTTAGATTAATGTCCTAAGCATATCCTCAAAATCTCGTTCTCACGTAGCGTGCGGAATACACCCTTAATCAAGCCCTCATTTTAAAAAATCGACCAAAAATTAAAACTGGCTTACACCAAAAATTTTCTTGCCTACATTTGCTTAGAATAATGTACTAAACATATCCTCAAAATCTCGTTCTCACGTAACGTGCGGAATACACCCTTAGTCAACCTCTTATTTTAAAAAAATGACCAAAAATTAAAACTGGCTTACACCAAAAATTTTCTTAGCCACGTTTGCTAAGAATAATGTCGTAAACATACCCTCAAAACGTCATTCTCATGTCACTTCGGGAACACACCCTTAACCAACCCTCGACTTTAGAAAATTACCAATAATTATATCTTTCTTACACCAAAAATTTTCTTGGCCACATTTGCTTAGAATAATGCCCTCAAAACGTCATTTTCATGTCACTTCCGGAACACCCCATAATCATCCCTCATGTTAAAAAATTGACCAAAAATTAAAACTGGCTTACACCAAAAATTTTCTTGCCTACATTTGCTTAGAATAATGTACTAAACATATCCTCAAAATCTCGTTCTCACGTAACGTGCGGAATACACCCTTAATCAACCTCTCATTTTGAAAATATGACCAAAAATTAAAACTGGCTTACACCAAAAATTTTCTTAGCCACATTTGCTAAGAATAATGTCCTAAACAGACCCTCAAAACGTCATTCTCATGTCACTTCCGGAACACACCCCTAACCAACCCTTGACTTCAGAAAATTACCAATAATTATATCTTTCTTACACCAAAAATTTTCTTGCCTACATTTGCTTAGATTAATGTCCTAAGCATATCCTCAAAATCTCGTTCTCACGTAGCGTGCGGAATACACCCTTAATCAACCAACTCATTTTAAAAAATTGACCAAAAATTAAAACTGGCTTACACCAAAAATTTTCTTGCCTACATTTGCTTAGAATAATGTACTAAACATATCCTCAAAATCTCGTTTTCACGTAACGTGCGGAATACACCCTTAATCAACCCCTCATTTTGAAAATATGACCAAAAATTAAAACTGGCTTACACCAAAAATTTTCTTAGCCACATTTGCTAAGAATAATGTCCTAAACATACCCTCAAAACGTCATTCTCATGTCACTTCCGGAACACACCCCTAACCAACCCTTGACTTCAGAAAATTACCAATAATTATATCTTTCTTACACCAAAAATTTTCTTGCCTACATTTGCTTAGATTAATGTCCTAAGCATATCCTCAAAATCTCGTTCTCACGTAGAGTGCGGAATACACCCTTAATCAACCCTTCATTTTAAAAAATTGACCAAAAATTAAAACTGGCTTACACCAAAAATTTTCTTGCCTACATTTGTTTAGAATAATATGCTAAACATATCCTCAAAATCTCGTTCTCACGTAACGTGCGGAATACACCCTTAATCAACCCCTCATTTTAAAAAAATGACCAAAAATTAAAACTGGCTTACACCAAAAATTTTCTTAGCCACATTTGCTAAGAATAATGTCCTAAACATACCCTCAAAATGTCATTCTCATGTCACTTCCGGAACACACCCTTAACCAACCATTGATTTTAGAAAATTACCAATAATTATATCTTTCTTACACCAAAAATTTTCTTGCCTACATTTGCTTAGAATAATGTCCTAAGCATATCCTCAAAATCTCGTTCTCACGTAGCGTGCGGAATACACCCTTAATCAACCCTGCATTTTAAAAAATTGACCAAAAATTAAAACTGGTTTACACCAAAAATTTTCTTAGCCACACTTACTAAGAATAATGTCCTAAACATACCCTCAAAACGTCACTCTCATGTCACTTCCAGAACACACCCTTAACCAACCCTTGACTTTAGAAAATTATCAATAATTATATCTTTCTTACACCAAAAATTTTCTTGGCCATATTTGCTTAGAATAGTGTCCTAAACATACCCTCAAAACGTCATTCTCATGTCACTTCCGGAACACCCCTTAATCATCACTCATGTTGAAAAATTGACCAAAAATTAAAACCGGCTTACACCAAAAATTTTCTTGCCTACATTTGCTTAGAATAATGTACTAAACATATCCTCAAAATCTCATTCTCACGTAACGTGCGGAAGACTCCGTTAATCAACCCCTCATTTTGAAAAAATGACCAAAAATTAAAACTGGCTTACACCAAAAATTTTCTTAGCCACATTTGCTAAGAATAATGTCCTAAACATACCCTCAAAATCTCGTTCTCACGTAGCGTGCGGAATACACCCTTAATCAACCCCTCATTTTAAAAAAATTAAAAAAATGACCAAAAACTAAAACTGGCTTACACCAAAAATTTTCTTAGCTACATTTGTTAAGAATAATGTCCTAAACATATCCTTAAAACGTCATTCTCATGTCACTTCCGGAACACACCCTTAACCAACCCTTGACTTCAGAAAATTACCAATAATTATATCCTTCTTACACCAAAAACTTTCTTATCCACATTTGCTTAGAATAATGTCCTAAACATATCACATAATACATCATATAATACACCCTTAATAAACCCCTCATTTTAAAAAAATGACCAAAAATTAAAACTGGCTTACACCAAAAATTTTCTTGGCCACATTTGATAAGAATAATGACCTAAACATACCCTCAAAACGTCATTCTCATGTCACTTCCGGAACACACCCCTAACCAACCCTCGACTTCAGAAAATTACCAATAATTATTACAACCATTATTACCACGGGACTTATCACATGGAGCCGCAGTCGCGTGCCGATTAGATACGAAAATTCATAACAACCTACGATGACAGGACCAATCATACGTGACATTTCATCGAGGCCTCTTGTTGGGTTAGCTCTAGCTACGCCATTCGCCACCTATAAACAGAAAAGAAACAGTAACACAAAGCCGTGGCCAAGAGTGCGCATGCGCGACTGGGCACAGGACATTTGTGGAGAAACATAACTCGGAGAATTTCACTTCAATTCGAGCAGAAGCAGCAGTAGGCAATCAACAAGAACCCGAAGATAACAGGTAAAATTTTATCGAAACGTCGTTTAAGCAAACATAAAATATAAAAAATATTCCTTGGAAAGAGAAAACATTGAGGAGTCACTGAAAACTTGAAGGTTAGGCAGGTTACACCAATAATATTAACAAACCCATGCGTCCCTAACTCCAGCGGGTACAGAAATGTGTTTTTAGGAGTGTAAAGGGGTAAAAAATAGATTTTTTAAAATTATCTCGGAAAAATATTATCTTTTTTTAAACCTCTTATTTTTCTCGCAGTTGATTTTGATTTTCTACCAACCCCTGTATGATGAACATTGACCGAGACAGAAAACTATGTTTTTTTTTAGCGAGTTGAGAGTACGGCGAGCAGGTACGCACGTACGTGCACGATTGCGTGCATGTGTACACGTCCGTACGTGTGTGAGCCATCTCGTTTTCGAATGTTTCAAGGCCTGTCAGACAGTCTGAAACATAGATAGGAAATTGTATAAGGGGTGTTTGGTAGAGCGATGCTGAGACCTTGAACAGAGAGGTATAGGGGGTCATTTGGCATATATATCACCAAACATACATACCTATATGAAAAATGTTACGATTTTTTTTATAATGCCGATTTTGTATTTAAAAAAAATGCAGTATGTCATAATTTATATAATTGTTACACACTAAATTTAACTTTTCACACTCTGAAATATTTTTTCTCTTCATCCGAAATAAGTAAATAAGTAAATAAAATAAAAAAAATCGTTTAGATTTTACAATTATTTTGAAAACTTCTCTAACCTCTTCTATTGGTATTATACACACATACATACAAGTTTTATCCATTATCAAAAACGTTACAGAATTATTACTTTTATGCTCAAAATGAGTTCCATTATTTTTAAAGTATTTCCGTGCTCGACTTCTTATTTCAACCGTAGTCATTCTTAGTGTCTTATTTCTGTTCGTAATTACAGGGCAGCTTGCTTCATTTTTGCCATCGAACTGATGGCAAAAATGAAGCAAGCTGCTTTGAATTTCTCACTGTAGACAAGTTTCTTCGTTCTTGGCAAATGTGGCCAAGAAAAATTTTGATTTAAGAAAGATATAATTATTGGTAATTTTCTAAAGCCAAGGGTTGGTTAGGGTGTGTTCCGGAAGTGACATGAGAATGACGTTTTGAGGGTATATTTAGGACATTATTCTTAGCAAATGTGGATAAGAAAATTTTTGGTGTAAGCCAGTTTTAATTTTTGGTCATTTTTTTAAAATGGGGGGTTGATTAAGGGTGTGTTCCGCACGCTACGTGAGAACGAGATTTTGAGGATATGCTTAGGACATTATTCTAAGCAAATATAGGCAAGAAAATTTTCGGTGTAAGAAAGATATAATTATTGGTAATTTTCTGAAGTCAAAGGTTGGTTAGGGGTGTGTTCCGGAAGTGACCTGAGAATGACGTTTTGAGGGTATGTTTAGGACATTATTCTTAGCAAATGTGGTTAAGAAAATTTTTGGTGTAAGCCAGTTTTAATTTTTGGTCATTTTTTCAAAATGGGGGGTTGATTAAGGGTGTATTCCGCACGTTATGTGAGAACGAGATTTTGAGGATATGTTTAGTACATTATTCTAAGCAAATGTAGGCAAGAAAATTTTTGGTGTAAGCCAGTTTTAATTTTTGGTCAATTTTTTAAAATGAGGGGTTGATTAAGGGTGTATTCCGCACGCTACGTGAGAACGAGATTTTGAGGATATGCTTAGGACATTAATCTAAGCAAATGTAGGCAAGAAAATTTTTGGTGTAAGAAAGATATAATTATTGGTAATTTTCTGAAGTCAAGGGTTGGTCAGCGGTGTGTTCCGGAAGTGACATGAGAATAACGTTTTGAGGGTATGTTTAGAACATTATTCTTAGCAAACGTGGCTAAGAAAATTTTTGGTGTAAGCCAGTTTTAATTTTTGGTCAATTTTTTAACATGAGGGATGATTATGGGGTGTTCCGGAAGTGACATGAAAATGACGTTTTAAGGGTATGTTTAGGACATTATTCTAAGCAAATGTGGCCAAGAAAATTTTTGGTGTAAGAAATATATAATTATTGGTAATTTTCTAAATTCGGGGGTTGGTTAAGGGTGTGTTCCGCAAGTTACATGAGAATGACGTTTTGAGGGTATGTTTAGGACATTATTCTTAGCAAATGTGGCCAAGAAAATTTTTGGTGTAAGCCAGTTTTAATTTTTGGTCATTTTTTTAAAATGCGGGGTTGATTAAGGGTGTATTCCGCACGCTACGTGAGAACGAGATTTTGAGGATATGCTTAGGACATTATTCTAAGCAAATGTAGGCAAGAAAATTTTTGGTGTAAGAAAAATATAGTTATTGGTAATTTTCTAAAGTCAAGGGTTGGTTAAGGGTGTGTTCCGGAAGTGACATGAGAATGCCGTTTTGAGGGTATGTTTAGGACATTATTCTTAGCAAATGTGGCTAAGAAAATTTTTGGTGCAAGCCAGTTTTAATTTTTGGTCATTTTTTTAAAATAAGGGGTTGATTAAGGGTGTATTCCGCACGTTACGTGAGAACGAGATTTTGAGGATATGTTTAGTACATTATTCTAAACAAATGTAGGCAAGAACATTTTTGGTGTAAGGCAGTTTTAATTTTTGGTTAATTTTTTAAAATGAGGGATTTATTAAGGGTGTTTCCGCACGCTACGTGGGAACGAGATTTTGAGAATATGCTTAGGACATTAATCTAAGCAAATGTAGGCAAGAAAATTTTTGGTGTAAGAAAAATATAATTATTGGTAATTTTCTGAACTCAAGGGTTGGTTAGGGGTGTGTTCCGGAAGTGACATGAGAATCACGTTTTGAGGGTATGTTTAGGACATTATTTTTAGCAAATGTGGCTAAGAAAATTTTTGGTGTAAGCCAGTTTTAATTTTTGGTCACTTTTTCAAAATGAGGGGTTGATTAAGGGTGTATTCCGCACGTTACGTGAGAATGAGATTTTGAGGATATGTTTAGTACATTATTCTAAGCAAATGTAGGTAAGAAAATTTTTGGTGTAAGCCAGTTTTAATTTTTGGTCATTTTTTTAACATGAGGGATGATTAAGTGTTGTTCCGGAAGTGACATGAAAATTACGTTTTGAGGGAGTGTTTAGGACATTATTCTGAGCAAATGTGGCCAAGAAAATTTTTGGTGTAAGAAAGGTATAATTATTGGTAATTTTCTAAAGTCAAGGGTTGGTTAAGGGTGTGTTCCGGAAGTGACATGAGAATGACGTTTTGAGGGTATGTTTAGGACATTATTCTTAGCAAATGTGGCTATGAAAATTTTTGGTGTAAGCCAGTTTTAATTTTTGGTCATTTTTTTAAAATGAGGGGTTGATTAAGGGTGTATTCCGCACGTTACGTGAGAACAAGATTTTGAGGATATGTTTAGTACATTATTCTAAGCAAATGTAGGCAAGAAAATTTTTGGTGTAAGCCAGTTTTAATTTTTGGTCAATTTTTTAAAATGAGGGGTTGATTAAGGGTGTATTCCGCACGCTACGTGAGAACGAGATTTTGAGGATATGCTTAGGACATTAATCTAAGCAAATGTAGGCAAGAAAATTTTTGGTGTAAGAAAGATATAATTATTGGTAATTTTCTGAAGTCCAGGGTTGGTTAGGGGTGTGTTCCGGAAGTGACACGAGAATGACGTTTTGAGAGTATGTTTAGGACATTAATCTTAGCAAATGTGGCTAAGAAAGTTTTTGGTGTAAGCCAGTTTTAATTTTTGGACATTTTTTCAAAATGAGGGGTTGATTAAGGGTGTATTCCGCACGTTACGTGAGAACGAGATTTTGAGGATATGTTTAGTACATTATTCTAAGCAAATGTAGGCAAGAAAATTTTTGGTGTAAGCCAGTTTTAATTTTTGGTCAATTTTTTAACATGAGGGATGATTATGGGGTGTTCCGGAAGTGACATGAAAATGACGTTTTGAGGGTATGTTTAGGACATTATTCTAAGCAAATGTGGCCAAGAAAATTTTTGGTGTAAGAAATATATAATTATTGGTAATTTTCTAAATTCGAGGGTTGGTTAAGGGTGTGTTCCGCAAGTTACATGAAAATTACGTTTTGAGGGTATGTTTAGGACATTATTCTTAGCAAATGTGGCCAAGAAAATTTTTGGTGTAAGCCCGTTTTAATTTTTGGTCAATTTTTATAAAACGAGGGGTTGATTAAGGGCGTGTTCCGCACGTTACGTGAGAACAAGATTTTGAGGGTATGTTTAGGACATTATTCTAAGCAAATGTGGCCAAGAAAATTTTTGGTGTAAGAAATATATCATTATTGGTAATTTTCTAAATTCGAGGGTTGGTTAAGGGTGTGTTCCACAAGTTACATGAGAATGACGTTTTGAGGGTATGTTTAGGACATTATTCTTAGCAAATGTGGCTAAGAAAATTTTTGGTGTAAGCCAGTTTTAATTTTTGGCTATTTTTTCAAAATGAGGGGTTGATTAAGGGTGTATTCCGCACGTTACGTGAGAACGAGATTTTGAGGATATGTATAGTACATTATTCTAAGCAAATGTAGACAAGAAAATTTTTTGTGTAAGCCGGTTTTAATTTTTGGTTAATTTTTCAACATGAGGGATGATTAAGGGGTGTTCCGGAAGTGACATGAGAATGACGTTTTGAGGGTATGTTTAGGACATTATTCTTAGCAAATATGGCCAAGAAAATTTTTGGTGTAAGAAAGATATAATTATTGATAATTTTCTAAAGTCAAGGGTTGGTTAAGGGTATGTTCCGGAAGTGACATGAGAATGACGTTTTGAGGGTATGTTTAGGACATTATTCTTAGTAAGTGTGGCTAAGAAAATTTTTGGTGTAAATCAGTTTTAATTTTTGGTCAATTTTTTAAAATGAAGGGTTGATTAAGGGTGTATTCCGCACGCTACGTGAGAACGAGATTTTGGGGATATGCTTAGGACATTATTCTAAGCAAATGTAGGCAAGAAAATTTTTGGTGTAAGAAAGATATAATTATTGGTAATTTTCTAAAATCAAGGGTTGGTTAAGGGTGTGTTCCGGAAGTGACATGAGAATGACGTTTTGAGGGTATGTTTAGGACATTATTCTTAGCAAATGTGGCTAAGAAAATTTTTGGTGTAAGCCAGTTTTAATTTTTGGCCATTTTTTTAATATAAGGGGTTGATTAAGGGTGTATTCCGCACGTTACGTGAGAACGAGATTTTGAGGATATGTTTAGCACATTATTCTAAACAAATGTAGGCAAGAAAATTTTTGGTGTAAGCCAGTTTTAATTTTTGGTCAATTTTTTAAAATGAGGGGTTGATTAAGGGTGTATTCCGCACGCTACGTGAGAACGAGATTTTGAGGATATGCTTAGGACATTAATCTAAGCAAATGTAGGCAAGAAAATTTTTGGTGTAAGAAAGATATAATTATTGGTAATTTTCTAAAGTGGTTAGGTTGGTTAGGGGTGTGTTCCGGAACTGACATGAGAATGACGTTTTGAGGGTATGTTTAGGACATTATTCTTAGCAGATGTGGCTAAGAAAATTTTTGGTGTAAGCCAGTTTTAATTTTTGGTCAATTTTTTAACATGAGGGATGATTATGGGGTGTTCCAGAAGTGACATGAAAATGACGTTTTGAGGGTATGTTTAGGACATTATTCTAAGCCAATGTGGCCAAGAAAATTTTTGGTGTAAGAAATATATAATTATTGGTAATTTTCTGAATTCGAGGGTTGGTTAAGGGTGTGTTCCGCAAGTTACATGAGAATGACGTTTTGAGGGTATGTTTAGGACATTATTCTTAGCAAATGTATCCAAGAAAATTTTTGGTGTAAGCCCGTTTTAATTTTTGGTCAATTTCTTTAAAATGAAGGGTTGATTAAGGGTGTGTTCCGCACGTTACGTGAGAACGAGATTTTGAGGGTATGTTTAGGACATTATTCTAAGCAAATGTGGCCAAGAAAATTTTTGGTGTAAGAAATATATAATTATTGGTGATTATCTAAATTCGAGGGTTGGTTAAGGGTGTGTTCCGCAAGTTACATGAGAATGACGTTTTGAGGGTATGTTTAGGACATTATTCTTAGCAAATGTGGCCAAGAAAATTTTTGGTGTAAGCCCGTTTTAATTTTTGGTCAATTTTTTTAAAATGAGGGGTTGATTAAGGGTGTGTTCCGCACGTTACGTGAGAACGAGATTTTGAGGGTATGTTTAGGACATTATTCTAAGCAAATGTGGCCAAGAAAATTTTTGGTGTAAGCCAGATTTAATTTTTGGTAATTTTTTTAACTTAAGGGTGGTTAAGGGTGCGTTGGAGACCTTCGATGCGAAGGAGGCTTTGAAAGAGTATTTTAGATATTGTTTCCAGCAAATGTTGCTAAAAAAAATTGTACGATTAAGTCGGCTTTTAGTTTTTATTAATTTTTCATTTTCATATGAAATTCGTTCAAGTGAACGTTCGAAACTTCAGGTACATGCAGATCAGCGGCGGCTGGTGAAATTTCAATATTTTTTTTCTCGTCTGTGGCGCATGGGACCCATACGAAATTTGGGAAATAACATCTAGAGAAGCACTTCTCTAATGACCCCTAAAAAATTTTGAAAAAGCAGTTTGCGAAAAAATTTTTGAAAATTCGCTAGCCTCCCCTGGGTCTAGGGACCCCTGTTTACTTTTATTTTTTTTTGTCATATGCATTTGACTTTTCATAAAAATGCATCGACAGATTTTAGAGTTTGTGAAAATATTTTCATTACTAACTGAAATACAATGAACTGAAATTTTGTAATTTACAATTTAACAAATTACAATATTTCAATTCGTTGTATCTCAGTTAGTAATGAAAATATTTTCACAAACTCCAAAATCTGTCGATGCATTTTTATGAAAAGTCAAATGCATATGACAAAAAAAAATAAAAGTAAACAGGAGTCCCTAGACCCAGGGGAGGCTAGCGAATTTTCAAAAATTTTTTCGCAAACTGCTTTTTCAAAATTTTTTAGGGGTCATTAGAGAAGTGCTTCTCTAGATGTTATTTCCCAAGTTTCGTATGGGTCCCATGCGCCACAGACGAGAAAAAAAATATTGAAATTTCACCAGCCGCCACTGATGCAGATTGGACAATTAAGGTTCGACCACACGATCATCGTGGCTGACATCACGGATGACTTCATTTTGGGACTGGACATTATGGAACAGTATGGATTTATTGTTGATGTAGGAAAGCGAGTCTTAAGGATTGGGAACGAACAATTTATTCTGTCAAAACTGAACAACCAATACGAGAAAACCAGGCTGTTGACAACGCAGGCAGTCAAAACTCCTGCATTATCCAGAAAACCAGACAAGGAAGATTGCAAGCGCTACCCTCAGTTGAGAAAATTGCCGAACATGGTTGAAGTT
Source organism: Rutpela maculata (assembly GCA_936432065.2). Taxonomy (NCBI): domain Eukaryota; kingdom Metazoa; phylum Arthropoda; class Insecta; order Coleoptera; family Cerambycidae; genus Rutpela; species Rutpela maculata. Next base: position 28,217,105 of record OW386289.2, read on the forward strand.
AACACTGTCAAGGTCGATCTTCCAGACAGTTGGCAAAAGGAAACTCTGAGGCAAGAGCAATTGCGCGATGTAGAAAAAGGGTCCCATGTTGAGAGCAAAAGAAGGCGGAACGCGTCCAGAGTAGATACACAAATAGAGTACGATGCCACTTTAGAGGTGGGTAGTACTCGTATGATTCGTATCATTAGTACAAATCCTTGCAGTGGTACGAATGGTACGAATCTCACAAAAATAAAAGATTCGTACATTTCGTATCGCCGATACGATTGATACATTTCGTATCACCGATACGATTGGTACGAATATGGAATTTCGGTACCGGTATTGCGATGCGATACTGGGCCAGCTGTATATGGATAAACTTCAAACGGTGGATGGGGACCGCGCGTTTAAACTGGAGATTTCAGATTTTAAAATACTCATAATCTCATAATTGAAAAAATTCCCTGTTTTTGTACGTATATAATATGATACAAATATGTATATAATATGATTAATTAAACGCTATCTATCTATCTTTTTACTGATGTCTAATGACGACGGCGAAATTATTAATGAAATAGAAGGTGCTCGAAGTCCTAAAAGTTTACACTGTATGGTTAATATAACATTATAATACTCTGGCCCTAACTAACACCACATATAATATTTTATAATCTATGCTGAACAATGCGGAGTGGAAGTGTGGGTACGAATAGTACGAATGGTACGAATCAGTACATGATACTGTTTCGTATCATGGAATCAGTGGTACGAAACATACGAATAGTACGAATGGGTAAAAACCATAGACTTAAAAACAAATAGACTCCAAGACAAAGCATTTCCTTGGGGCCAGAATAGTTACGACATTCTGCACTATCTCCTTCGCCTTTCATAATGTAGTAGGTATATAAAGCTGTCTCTCTTTGGAATTCTGAGCAACTGTCTCTTTATATTTCATTTTCACTTCCAATTAAACTGTCTTTGTTTAGCACTGGACTGGCATTAGACATGATCAAATGACTGTTTGTTGTTGTCAAAGCTTTTTTTGTTCTAACCTCTAAACGTTTGGACCTATTTTCTTGTTTATAAACAAAAGAAATATACACCGACTTCGTTAAAGGATGATACAATTTTTTAGAAAATAAAAAGAGAAAGGGAATGTTCCTGCACGATTGGAGAAAGACACAAATTCACGGATGTATTTTAGTCAAGCCAGGGAAAGGTCAGGCCTGTAGCCAAGGGGTGCTTAACACTTTCTAGGAAAAATTTGTGCATCCTCGCCACCGACAGCGGAAAAGAAAAAGTTAAGTAGTACTGTACCAAGAAATATATAAACGACGGATGGACTATATGAGAATACATAACCTCTTGGCTCACTTGGCTGCAGTCATAACTTTTGCTTGCAATACTGTAGTGTGCAAATCCACCCTTCTGAACGTTGATTCAAATAAATCACTTTCAAAGAATGGGCATGTACATATATATATATACACACTATCGGCAATTGTTTTGTTTGGCATGCCAATAAGAGCAAGCAAGAGCGAAGCATACATTGTGTACAAGCCACACTCGATAGGATGATAGGGTGTGTCCATTCTTTACCTCTGCTAGCGTACTGGTAGATGCCTTTATTGTGGGCGGTCGGTTAATATCGCATATAAAAAAAGGAAAAATAGCCGAACCTGTATATCTCGGATTTCTACAGCTTTCGCTGCCTCTCCGTCCCCAGTTTCCAAGTCTTTCTATCATAGCACATTTCTGTGTTCAAGCCTCTCGCATCCATGGCCTCCTGGATGTCGTCTCTCCAACTTCTTCTTGGTCGTCCTCTCTTTCTTCTTTCTGGTGGAGTCCATTCCAATATTTTTCGCGGTCATCGGCCCTCGTCCATTCTTTTTACGTATCCGAACCATGTCAATTGTCTTTTGTCAACTGATTCTATTATATTGTGTGTCATTTGCATGGTTTCTCGGATTGTCTCGTTTCGAACATGGTCAAGTCTGGATTTTCTGCAGCTTCTCCTTAGGTAGTCCATTTCTGTCGCTGCTAGCTTTTTCTTGTTTTTCTGGCTTATACCCCACATCTCGATGCAATAGATAGTTGTGCTTTCCACTATACTTTGATATATTTTCTTTTTTGTTTCTCTTTTAATATCCCAATCACACAGTACTGAATTCAGACACTTTGTAATGTTCCGTCCTTTATTAATTCTTTGGAAGATTTCATCTTCACTACATCCACGCTTGTTTAATATTATACCAAGATATTTACATGATTTTATTCCCGGGATAGATTCTCCTTCTAATGGTAAATTTTAAATCTCTTCATTTCCTACCATGAGATATTCTGATTTTTTCATATTTATTCTCAACCCTGCCTGTTCATAATGTTCTTTCAGTTTCCTTGCCATCTAGCTTAAGTCATCTTGGTCCTCAGCGATCACCACTTGGTCGTCGGCAAAGTAACGAGTAAAGACATTGTCATCCTCCACTGTCAGTCCCATTGTTTTGATTGCATTTGTCCATCCTTTTAAGGCCCTGTCAAGATATATTTTGAAGAGAGGGGGAGATAGACAACAACCTTGCCGCAGACCTTTAGTTGTATTAAATGCTTCAGTAAACTTTGTACCGTTCTTAATTTTGGTATTGTTGTCTTGATACATCTTCATGGTTTCCAAAGTTGCGTTGTTGGGCATGTACCACCATTAAAGAATAGCAGATTTCATTCTGCTGGCACTAGAGAAGGAACGCGCACAAGAAATAGGCATTGATGCCTTTTTCAAAAAATTTAATGACAAACATAACGGACAATTGCAACTTATTTTTTGTCTTATCTACTCGAGTTTTTGAAATAGGTGTTTGCAACCTTGTTAATTTATTTTTCCTTTATGTATAAATATAATTTTTTATTCTTTAATATTTTTAATATATTAAAGACTAATGGAGTTTGTGAAATTTATAGGCCTCCCCTGAAATCCCATGGGCACCCCGCACAATTTCTTTCCATTTACAGGCCTAGGAAAGGTTCACCCATTCCAATGTGAGAAAAATAATAATCCTTATTAGCATACATGTAAACTTAATCTACTATTAATGTTATTAACATTGTAAAGTCTTCGATAGATAGATAGATAATAGATAGATATTTATTGGTCACATATATATATATACACACACAGAAATTATGCTTTGACATGTCAAAAGGATACAAGATATAGTAAAAAATAAATAAAATAGTAGTTGCCTTAAATAAAAAATGACAATATAAATAAATAACATAACGAGCAAATAACAGATATGGCACATAGAATAACAAACAAAACAGTTATTATCATTAGTTTCTCTTTGCCATTTTCAGAAATGTACAGAAATTAATATCTTACATTTTACGTTTATAGTGAAGTGTTTATATACAACATTTTTTGTGTTCACATACTGATATGTTTTTAGCTGCAGTAGAATATTGTATAATTGAATACAGTTTGACTGTCTGAAATAATCGAGTATTAAAACTGAGGTTACAATTATTGTAGGAATATAATTCTTTTTATGAATGATGGCCATAAATTATTCATAATATAACAACACTAATAATATTTATTAACGAGTGCCAATATACTGTGTACAGTATTTACGCAAGTCAGTATAAAAATTACTTCAAAATTTATTACAACTAAGTTAAATACCAGGAATAATGAAAATATTAAAACATGTATGTAAAAATAGACTAATAATAATTTAGAAATTTATAACACTATGACAAAAACTGAACTTTTATTAAAATAAATGTAGAGTTAATTACAAGAACATTTTTTTTCTCAGTAAATGCCTTCATTAAAACATTTAGTTTGCTTAAACAAAAATGTCCTCTCATTCAAGTAGCAGAAAAGCCAAACATTTATACTATACAAATGAAGAATTAACTATTTATTCATGACTAAATAAAATTAATTTGGTGTATTTCTGTCGTATCCGTGATTGCTTCTGCTCTTGATTTTTTAAGCTAGCTTCATAGTGGAGCCTAACCTTCAAATACATTTTTGTTACTAGTTCAATTAACTGAATGTGGTGATTATCAAAAGCATCTTGGAATTTTATATGTTCCTCCATCACACTATTATCAAAAAATGTATCAGTTCTTAAAAGCTTAGACAATAAGAATTTTTCTATATTTTTTTAATAAAAAGTTCCTCTTTATATTGCCTTATTAGAAGTTCAAGTACTTTACACCTTTCGTGACCTCACTATTGGGAACTATTAAATTGCCTCTGTTTTTAATTAGAATTAATGCAGAAGGATCTGACCCTAATAGTTGTGTTCTGCAAGTTTCACAAATTATTTTCTTTTGAATTTTCCTCACAACAAAACCACTTATATAATCAACCGTATCTTCTACAAGAGCCGATAAACCAATTAGTGTTTCAACATAGTCGTGATCACTTTGCACAAATATAATGGGCTCTTCGTTAACATCAGACTCTTCTATAATAACATCTGCAGTGTCTTTTACACTACCAGCACCTACATGTAGTATTAAGGTAGAATCAAGAATACTGCAGTTTCCAGTTGCCGCAGCACACACTTGATTTCTGACCATCAGCCGCTTGTAGGCAGTCTTAAACTGCAACGAGGTGGGATTATTGTTCCACCCACCCCGTCTTCTCACCGCACTAAACAACATTTCTAGGTGGTCTTGACTAAGTTTATAACTCAAGATATACGACAGATATCCAGTCACTAAACTAAATCTTCGTACAGATTGAGAAGACTTGTAAGACCAATGTTCAACCCCAAAAACTCTGTTTTTCTATTTGTTGTTAATATAAATCTTTTGTTATCTTCATCCTTTAAAACGCTCAGATATTTAATAAGATATTCTATTTTCTCCTTATAAGACTCGTAATTTTTTTGTGATAAGCCGGTGTTGTAAGTGGTTTTAGCAAACAATTTTCTTGCATTTAAAATATCGAATGCATCATTTATATTTAAACAAAATTCTGCTGTGGCTTCACAATCCTGAAAACCTTCCATATCGCTATTTTTACAATAAATCAAGGCAGAATGTACACTAGCACTCAGTACCTGTACTGCCAATTTAACTTTCATTTTCTCATTGTGGTAGAAGATGTGTCGTGATGTTAGTTTTGTAGCTAACCGCAGTCCCTCCTTTTTTGGATTTCATGCAAACGTGTAATGTGGTTCCAACAGATTTTTTTCCCACAGCCTGTAAACAGCACCTTCTTATCCCCTATTGCATTTCTTATTAATTTAACCATGTGGCAGGGATCCCAGATAGTATAAACCTTTTCTTTGGTGTTTTTATGCTCAAACCATGGTTGTAAACATGTTACATCTATGTTCGTCTGCAGTTTTTCTTTCCCTTTCTTTATTTCCGTTACTCCAACATTGTAATTACTTCCTAATGCATTACATGTACTTATGTTTACTGCGGTACCATCATACGTGATGGAATTACAAATTGCACCCGTTTCATAAAGTAATTCCAGGCAAGTGGTTAATAAATTTGCTCTCTCAGCAGCATTCAAACCGTCAATCAAAAAGTAACCAAGTGGTACTTTCCAATGAGCATTCATTGCTACGGCCATAAAAACGAACGCATGCTTTGCCTCTGCCTGATAGTCTCCATCCCCAAGCACCTCATGACCAAGGTCAACATAACCATGATACTGCCCCCCTTGATATTGTACAAATTGTTTTATACTAATTTCATCCATTACCACGTTCACTATCACCTTTTTATTTTTCGCCTGTTCACTTTCACATTTTAGCTTTATTCCTTCAAAATATTTTTTTGTGAAACCGGGTGAACCATCCACAACTAAGTACCACAATCTTATAGTCTCTGGATGTGGTAGCAAATTATTAAATTGGGTCCTCAGAAAATTGTATGCACTTGGTGAATAAAAATGAAGCGTAAGTGCAAAGGCTCTAATTTCCTCTGAATATTTTCTGTTTCGTGCCACTAATTGTTTCTTTAGAATCTGCTGTAGACTGCTTGGTGTAGCTTCCTATAAAGAAATCATACTTGCATTGATATAATGGCAACATTAAAAGAAAAAACTGTTGTTTTGTAAAATGTGGTGCAAAACATGCGGAATTTTTTTTGCAGTTGAGTATGTAGGGCTACTTGAATGGAAATTACCATTGCACAAATTGTTCCTACCTTTTATTAAAACAGGCAAACATAAATGATAATGCAGGAATCTGAGAAAAAAAACAACAAAAAACAACGTAAATGCAATAAAAAGTTAATCCCGTACCATTATATTATTACTGATGTCTTCGTTCAGGAGCTTATCATCACGTAATGTTTCCAATAGTTCCTCCAAAGAGTTTATGCGACCTTCCAGTCTTTTCTTCTGTTTAAAAAGAAGCTTAATTTTTTTTCTTTGACTACTGACAGTGTCTTTTATCATTTCTAAATTCCGCTTTGCCTTCCTTGGTGTATTAAAATCAGTTGCCTGCAACTCTCCAATAAACCTGGCATCAAAAGAGGGACGCTCCTTATGGCGCACAAGTTCCTGTTGCAAACTCTCCTCACGCACAACTTCATCGGTAGCAGCATAATCAACTAAAAAGACCAAATGCATAAAGCTACATTTAAACACGATACATGTCATCATGCCATGAGAAATACACGATAAAATATTTAAAGTATTTTTTATAATACAATATAATACGATATTTTCTTGAATTCAAAATGTACTCATGTACCAATCACAATGTGGAATAAAAGCGGATTGCATTATAAAAAATGAAGTGAAAGTACTGATCTACACTACCAGATGGGAACTTATTTTTTATGATTTATGCAATACTTCTTTTGTTGTGAAAAAGTATTGTGGGAATTACGGATTACAAATAAATTAAAAATTTTCAAGCCGCTGCTTTACTGGTTTCATCAATATCTTTAGTCAAGAAAAAAAAACTATAACAGCCAGTTTTTCAATGTCGAGTTAACTCTTGTAACGGAGTTAGCTCTGGATTAAGAGAAAAATTGCGTATTTCAAATGCGAGTTAACCTGAAACCTTGAGGGTGAAGTATGAGTTAACTACAAATTTCGGTTTAAAATGAATCTAAAATTGTTATATAGTGTAAATAAATTGATATTTTTCAAATAACACATGATGGATTATGATGTAAATGCTTATAGCAGTGATGTAGAAACTAGAAGACCCAAGTCACTTCGAAAAATGGAATTGACATGATTTTTTTGTGTGTTTTCATTTGTATCCTACTGTAGAAAATTTATTAAAAGTGCAAGATATTATTTCGTATCCTACGAACACATAATGTGTGTTTTCCAGAAATGTCTGCCTTTCGTCAGAAAACTAGTTGTTATTAGGTTTACGATATTATACTACCGATTCTTTTCTTAGTGCCACCGTAGATTTTTGTGGGCGCATAAATCCACAGCAAGTAAATGCATACAGTGTGTAAGCAATAGCTAATTTAAGGCCCAATTATATAAAAATGTCTCAAACAGTACCTACTGCAATGCAAGCAAAATTTTTTTAATATTGCACGATTTCCGAGTCATTGGAGCTATTGGCTGTAGTCATATAAAGGAATTCAGTCACCTGGTGGAGACGATGCTGAATTATTTAGAAATCGAAAGCAATTTTTTCTGTCTACATGTTCACACAATAGCAGATTAAAACCAAAAAATTATTGCGGGCTTACCTATTTTAATAACTGTATAAAATACAATACCAATAATATATTAAAAAGTTAGGTTAATTTAACATTTAATACTACTTACAGACCTATTATAGAAGAGATCAAGAATTCTCGTCCAAAATCCCGAAAATATAAGTAAAATTCATACTCGTCATACCAACATAATAGAATACTACACACGTCTTGAGTTAACTAACTTGAATGAAAAGTTCTAATGAAAAACAGTTGTAACTTTAACTCGAACTTATACTCGAGTTAACTTGTGAGCTAGGGTTATCTAACTCGACATTGAAAAACTGGCTGTAAAAGTATACTTTGTAATAATAAATTGTACTTAATATAAAAATTACCAGCTTTTTCCTGTGGAGTTGGTTGTATCAAAATTTGGGGTTGTGTTGATGGTCCAGCCTCCTGATCAGATATAACTGATGCTGCTCGTATGTAAGGATATTTTACTTTTGGCACAGAAGTTTTAAGTAACACTTTTCTCGGCCATAGAGTGCTGTCATAATCGCTGTCAAGAAAATGTCTTGAACAAACCATGTAGAAGGGCTTAAAATCACGTTCTGTGAGGAAACAGGCATGCATCCACTCGATACGTTTCACAGCATTCGTGGGGAACCTATAATTTAATAAAGAAGCTTAAATAAAATTTAGTAACAATTATGGACAGTATCATGCAATTCCTCCAAAGACCTCAATAACCATAGTACTAATTGCGCCTGCAATAACAGGTCAAAAACAAAAGCCTCGATAAAATTATATTCCTTTTTTTAAACACGCTGAAATTATAGGTTATGTTTACACATGCCATATAACTCGAATACTTACTTATGGAATGACAAGTTATAACTATTTTTGGGCGTTGCACCGCAAACACAACACTTAACCATCTTAAAATGTTATAACAATATATATTAACTAAATTCAAAGCAAACACGCCAGAGCTAAAGTAAATATTTGTTGTCTGTACTTTAAACTTTTAACAGCGACTAGGCAGGCCTGCGATCAGACGCCCAAACCACACCCAAACTTGACAAACGCCGACTCTTATTGGCGCATACATCAGCGCGTAAGTCGGAGCACATTCCAGCTGAAGGTAATCCCAATGAGAGACAGAAGATATGGTCTATAGTGTATATGAAGGCGACAGAGCTAATAAGGCATGCGGAAACTTTGGAGACAGGTATTTAAGTAAACGTATATGGGATCTTGGGGTCTATTTGTTCCTAAGTCTATGGTTGCAACTCGGGATGGAAAATTTTATGTAATGAACTTTAAATATGATGACATTTTTGAAGCCAACGTAGGAGAAAGTGTTGAATGTGATTTAAAGGACTGGCACGAGAAATTGGTTCATCAACATATTGACAGAGTAAAGTGCATATTAAAAGAAAATAACATAAAGTGTCCAGATAGTGATGAGATATGTACAGCGTGTTTGGAAGGAAAGCAACATCGACTACCTTTCCAAAGGTCCGAGAAGTCTACATTACAAACATGCGAGCTGGTTCATGCGGATGTGTGTGGACCGATGGAGGAAGATTCAATAGGAGGCTCCAGGTATTTTTTACTTTTAAAAGATGATTATTCTAATTACCGCACAGTGTACTTTATGAAAGAAAAATCTGAAACAATAGAGAAAATTAAACATTTTTTGAAGTTCGCAGAATCAATTACAGGAAATAAAATAGGAACCCTACGAACTGACAATGGGTCAGAGTTTGTTAATACCGAAGGGAGGTTATTACTAGAAAGTAAGGGAATAGTGCATGAAACTACGGTACCTTACACACCTGAGCAGAACGGGAAGGCAGAGAGAGACCCGAGGACCATCGTAGAGGCAGCCAGAACGATGATATATGCAAAGAATTTACCTAAAAGCATGTGGGCAGAAGCAGTCAACACAACAGTGTATGTTTTAAACAGAACAGGCAGAAGTAAAGTACAAGGAAAAACGCCATATGAGGTATGGAGTGGAAAGAGTTTTGATATAAGAAGTCTGCAAATATTTGGGATGGAAGTTTATGTACACATTCCTAAAGAAAAACGGAAGAAATGGGACCCTAAAGGAGAAAAAGGACTCTTTGTAGGATATGGAGAAACAACGAAAGGTTATAGAATTTATTTCCCAGAGAAAAGACAAGTAGATGTGAAAAGAGATGTGATTTTCGTTAAGTCAGAAAAACAAGTGGTTAGTCAAGAGAAAGAGCAATTAATGGAGGTACAAGAAATATTAACAGTGGATGAAATGCCAGTGGAACATGAAAGTTCTCAGAGTGAAATAGTTCAAGAGCAAGAAAGTAAAGTTGAACAGGGTGAAACTGAAAGTGAGGTACCGTTACCTGAAACCACCACTCGGAATCAAAGGAATGTACGAAAACCAGGTTGGTTGGACAATTTTGAAACGAGCTTTGTCGTGTGTCTTGATAATGAACCTACGAGTTATGCAGAGGCTATGAACAGCAAAGATGCGGAAAACTGGAGGCAAGCAGTGAACACCGAGCTACGTTTGTTAAGTGAAAATAATACGTGGACAATTGTGAGTGAATTACCAGAAGGTAAAAATGCAATAAACTGTAAATGGGTATTTAAAATTAAGAAATTAGAAAATAATGTGGTATATAAAGCACGACTGGTTGCTAGGGGCTTTGAACAAAAAGACCACTTAGATATGTATGATATATATGCTCTCGTTGCAAAATTGAATACGTTCAGAATTTTCATGGCTGTAGCTACAAAATTAAATTTGCAAGTGTATCAAACGGACGTATGTAGTGCATTTTTGAATAGTGAGATTGAGGAAGAGGTATATTTAAAGCTTCCAGAGGGCCTTGTCTTTGAAAATAACAAAAATGCAGTATGTAAATTAAATAAATCAATATACGGTCTTAAAAAGTCACCTAAATATTGGAATAACACATTTGATAAAGTAATTTGTTCAGAAGGGTATATAAAGTCAAGTAAAGATTGTTGTTTATACACAAAATGTAACAAGAATACTAAAATGTTTTTACTTTTATACGTTGATGATATCTTGTATTTTGGTAACAGTAAAACGGAGATAGAAAAGTTGAAAAATGTGTTAAGTATAAATTTTAAAATGAAGGACATGGGTAATGTAAGAAAGTATTTGGGTATTAATGTAGAGCAGGATCTCACGAGAGGCGTAACAAAAATAAATCAACCTGAATATCTGAAAAATCTTTTAGAAACCTACGGTATGTCAAATTGTAAACCGTTATCATTGCTAATAGATAAGAATTTTAAGTTTGATTTATTAAACCGAGATGAATCGGAAAGTAAAGAGATAGAATCAGATTGTAGAAAGTTGATAGGATGTATTATGTATGCAGTAATGGGCTCTAGGCCAGACTTGTGTGCTGTAGTTACCATGTTAAGTAGATTTCAGAGTTGTGCAAGTGCACTGTTATATAAACTATTAAAAAATATTTTAAGATATATAAAAGGCACATGTGATTTAAGTTTAGTTTATAAAAGGGATGAAAATGAGTTAGTACAAGGTTTTGTAGACAGTGATTGGGGAGGTGACCCTCAAGATAGGAGATCAACCACAGGTTTTTGTTTTAAAGTATTCAATTGTAAGTACTGTTATTTGGTCATCAAAGAAACAAAAATCAGTTGCAATGTCAACTACCGAGTCAGAATATATTGCATTAAGTACGGCAACCAGCTTGTTGGCTTAAGGATTTACTTTTAGAATTTGGTGTTAATGTAAATTGTATTACTTTGTATGAGGATAATCAATCAGCAATTAAAATAGCTCATAATCCTGGAAATAGGCGAGTGAAACATCTAGATATTAAACATTACTTTATTAAAGAAAAGTTAGATCAAGGCATAATAAAAATTGAGTATGTGTGTACTAATGAACAACTAGGTGATTTATTTACAAAGCCATTGGGAGGAAACTTGTTTACAAAATTAAGAGATAGAGTTTTCTATTGTTAAAAAAAAAAAAATAATTTATTGAGAGGGGGTGTGAAAAGCAATAAAGTATTTTAAGTTGGTAACACTGTTAGATATTAGTTTTGGTTATTTTGTGTAAGTTAAGTTGGTAGTAACAAGTAGATAGAGCACAAAGCGTCGTAAAGAAGTTAATGAGAAGAAAAAAGTTTTTATGTAGTTTTAAACGGAATGTAAAATGTTCTTTTGTATCTGGTTCAAGTAATAAGAATTAATAAAGTGTTTGTAAGTTCAACAGAAGATTCTACTGCGTGTCATTTCACCTTGGACCATAATAACATAATCACGTTTTATACGGTTCAAAAATGACTAAGGATTGTTTAATTTACTAAAAGACCTACAAAAGGGAGTAATCTCGTTCGTTTTATATGCAAGCATAGTTGTGTACATAGTCGTAGGTTAGGGTTATAGTTAGGTTTATTATCTTATTGTTTTGCTGATCTAGCAATAAATAATTTTTCTTCTGCCTCTCTCGTCTTTACACTCAAGTAAAAAACGTAAAAAGACAGTTGTGTGATTATCAGATAGATAGATTAATAGATTTAGATTTATTTCTCTAAATTTAAATGTTACATAAGTATACCAATTTAAATTTGGTACGAGTATTTCAAACTTTACAGAATGTTTACATTATTACATAATAATAGACTGTATTAACTTTTCTAAATAATAATGCACTGATCCCCAGCTTTAAAATTGGCAACGTTATATGTAATGGATGTATATCTGCGTTTTTCTAAATGTGTAACCCCCTTCTGAACAATCTTGACTTTGAAATTGTTGGGGTTGCCTGATATATGTGGTACATTATGTTGTTATTCCGTAGGCTCCCAGAAAATATTACGCTTAGAAAAAAGTGACTCGCTGTCCTACAGGTAACTGACCAAAATTTGAAGCATTTACAATTACGTATGCTTTAATCGTTTCAAGTTTGATGACTTTTATGTAACCCGGACAGGAAAAGGATGTTTAAGAAAAATGTTTGTTTCCTATAGTAGTTTTACCAAGAGACTCATTTCACTTCCGTTATCGTATCAAGGGTGTCTCATATAATTTGCTTTTTAATACTAACAAGAGTCGAGTCGAGGCTACTCTCTGCTTTATCTTTGCTTTTACTGGAATTAATTCAGAATCGATACCTACAGACCCGACGAGAGAGGAGGGGTGCGGGGGTGATGCCCCCGGGCTTGTCTAGGGGGCCCGGAAATTTTAAAATTTTTTGAGGGTCCATATTTTCTCTCCACGGCCCTGCCAAGATACCGATATAAATTAAATTTACTAAGTTAGAAAATTAACTGCAATTTATTATATTTTTTAATAGCCATATCAGATTGAAATAATTTGATGCGTTGTATCGAAAACAGATTTGATAAAGAATCTGTTATCTTTATCGTAACTATATTCAACAATATTAAAATTAAAAACTGGAAGTAATGGTGCGGGAGCTAGGTGGCTTTTTCGGGCACTCATCGTTACAAGCATTTTCTATGCGCTGATTAATTCTATCGAACTTGACAAAATAGACTTCTGGCTTATGTCAGCCCGTCGAGTTGGCCATGGTTCAAGATATAAAAATCAGTGAAATTATATCATCGTTACAAAGCCAAGTTTTTTTGTGTGTACACATTTTATGTTTAGAATGAATAAAATAAGATCGCCAGAAAGTGTGGGCCATCAGGGGCGCAACCAGAAAGGTCAAAGAGGTAAAAAAACGAAGTTATATAACATCATCGTTACAAACTTTTTTAAGGTTGAACATATTTTATGTTTTGAACAGAAAAAAATTCCCAGAAAGAAAATGTTTAGGATTTTTGAAGAAAATTGCATTTTTTTCCGCATATTTCATCTCAGAACTCTAAACTCATCGTTACAAGTTCTGGCTCCTTTTTAAAACGTAAATAAGCTCCTTCATCAATAGAATAGCCTCCCCATAAACAAAGTCAACAAAAGTACCATAGGCTCTTAAATATACAGGAATTTAACACTTTCGGCTAACTTGACTCCATACCGTATCTCACATGTATTGTATCATTATTACCTTTCTGGCTGCGCCTCCTGACGGCCCACACTTTCTGGCGATCATATTTTATTCATTCTAAACATAAAATGTGTACACACAAAAAAAATGAGCCTTGTAACGATGACATGATTTCACTGATTTTTAAACAGTGTTCGTGACGCTCCTGACAGGAGGTGCCCCGCCAGAAGTCGATTTTTTGAATTGTTATCATCCATTAAACCATAAAAATATCTCAAAGTTCATAAAGCGATGAGCTGCCGAAAAAGCCACTTAGCTCCCGCTCTATAAGGTAGTGCATTATGTAGAGTATATTTGTTTACAATATAGAGATTTAAAAGTTTTGATGTTATTTTTGTTTTATGTATATGGTACGGGTAGCGTATGACCAGATTCATTATACAGTATCGGAAAGTCTTGGATTAGGCATGCAAACAGAGCTGCCTACGCACATGTGGTGAGGAAAGCAGGTGGCAAGAGTAGGATGTGTTATACGATAAAAAAAATAGCCTAGTTGTTTCGCTCTCGCTTGCTCTTATTGTCATACCTAATCAAACGCTTGCCGGTACTGTTGAGTGATAAGTATGTAAACTTTTAGATGAATATGTTATACTGTAATATGAAATAATACTAGTTGGTTTCATTTATATGCTAACATATATAGATGTTTTTATTTTCTTGACCGTCGATATCAAATTAACTTGATGCAGTTATATCCTGGGTTATCGGTCTTTATAATAAAATTACTCTTTTCTTACGTTTCGGTTTATTCAACCATCGTCAGAGAACTACAATTAAGTGAAGACCAATATTTTTTTAAATGCTATTTTGTATACACATACAATTTAAATCCATGTATATAAAAAATAGCATTTGAAAAAATATTTGTCTTCATTTAATTGTAGTTCTCTGACGATGGTTGAATAAACCGAAATGTAGCAAAAATAATAATTTTATTATAAAGACCGCATAACCCCAGGATATATCTATATCAAGTTACTTTTATATCCTAACCAAAAGTTAATTTTTTTTTTACTCAGAAAATGTAGAGTAACTTATCGTTTAAGAACCATTTAACTTTGAGAATTGACAGTTCAATACTTTCATTTCTCTTCAATAACACATTTTGTAAAAATTCTAACCAAACAGTACTCTTTTTGTCTCAATAGAGTCGTATTATTGTCAGATATAATATTAAGTAATAGTCGAGAACATTAATCGATTATTTTAAAAATTTTAACCCCCTTATCTGTCTACGCCTCTGATTAGGCGACTCCATAAACATAAACATTCCTCTCCACTCTGCCCCTTTGAAGGTTATCCTCCCTACACACAACTTCTGTGTACTTCAAATGAGATTATTTATCCATATTTCTTTGTTTATCTGAGAATGCTATCGCTGAAATATAGACTATCCGCAATACAGTAGACGATTGTCTTTCACGACCATAGAGCGTCAGAGGAATTATCGCGATAATGCGCGCTTAGCAGTCATTTTGAAGAACTAAAATTTTTGTTGGTTCAAAATTGAAAACGCCATATTTGCTATTTATCCTTGCCCAAATAAAATTATTTAGAGCAAGGATAATCAAAGAGAACTCCACAAGATTGACAAATCGCAAAATATGGTGTTTTCAATTTTGGGCCAACAAAAATGTTAGTTCTTCAAATGACTACTACGCGCGCATTATCGCGACAATTCCTCTCTGCACTCACCCTTGGTGTCGGATCGTCAATCGTGATCGTATCGTGAGTTCGGAATCTGCCCGCAGAATTTGAGGTTAATTTGAATTTAGAACGTTGATGTTAAGATTCTGATCTATTAACTAAGTGAATAATTGTTGATAAATTTATATTATTCATCGTATGGTCATATAAATATGGGCGTAACAATTTTAACCCAATTTCCTACAGAAAGTAGGACAGGTCCTCAAACAATAGAAGTTCTATCGAAACGAATAATAGCATTAGGTGCCTTTCAGCAGGGACAATTTCTTGTGGACTGTGAAACATATACATCGGTACCCCAATTAGGCCCTCAAAGAACAGTTCATGTTTTACATAATTCAGAGCAACCAGCCACAGTGTTTTCACTCCTAGAAACAGGAACTAAAACTATTCCTCTAGCTACAGATGGACTTTTTGATCTTCTTATGATGAAAATGTCCAGTTTTTATACATCGAAGAAGCAAACTAAGGCCGAATCTAAGGGCACAAGATATGAAATTGGCGATTTTTGTGTTAAACTTGGTACAGTTACAGTGAGCAGTAATTTTAAAGGAATTTTAGTTGAAGTTGAATATAAACCTTGTGTAGTGCCTGCTATGTGTTGGGACTTGTTGAAAGAATTTTTACAAGGATTTTTAGGACTCTCTGGGCCCACTAATCCTCCAGCTTATTTACAAAATAGAATGCAGGAAATTTATTCTCCGATTGATACTATCCATCAGTATTTAGAACATTTCACTTTATTCAGGAAATCTCCCGGTATAGGAATGAGACCATAACAGGAATAATATTCTTTGTAAAGGATCATATTGCTCGTCATTAATTTGATATAATGATGGAGCTTGACTCTCATAGTATCTCCTTATGCATAATATATTTTATAAAGCTAAAGTTATGTACAGTTGTGACAAATTCAACTTTGAAATATTTATTTAATTCTTAAAAAACAGTTTTTTTTATTAAACACACCACATATAACTAATAGACAAAGTCAAGGATGTCCGGGAGGGGGTTACATATTTGGAAAAATGCAGACATACATCCATCCCTCCCCCCTGCATTGTTAGTGCCTGAGCTGGGGCTCAAACTCTGTACACGATAGACAGTACAATTCGCCACACAATATGCCTTAGTAGCCAATTGAGCTTCCGCACAGTGATGGAAAATGGAAACAATTCCAGCCACTCGGCAATTTCAATCGTACAGCAATACATTTTTTTTTATTCTCCTTGGAATAACATGTATTTTATGGGGGAAGTGCGGAAAATGTGAAATTTGGTTAAGTGTTTTCGTAAATTGGAGAAGGAGCCATTAGTCGCAGCATGGAAGTACCTAAATCTCAGAAAATCGGTATCTACGAAGCTAAAAAAAAATAATAATGCGATTGAGGTTGAAAGTATTATTAAAAGTATTATTTTTTTTTTAGCTTCGTAGATACCGATTTTCTCAGATTTAACTTCCATGCTGCAACAAACGATTTACGAAAACACCAAACCAAATTTCACATTTTCCACCAGGGTTGGAAAAAAAACAGTTTTTTTTCATTTTAAACAAAAAACTTTTTATTTTTTAAACAGTTTTTTGTTTTGTTTTAAATGGTATGTTTAAAATAGGTTTAAAACGCTTAAAACTATTAAACTAAAATTAAATCGTGCCAAGTTACTGTGTCTGCTACTACTACTTTATGCTAGATGACGCTCTTAAACGGATTTTACAGCACTCTAGAAATAAAACGTTCAGTTTAGTGCAAGAGACCACTGACCATTTGACTGATAAGAGTAAGACTATAGAAGCTATTTTTTTGTGTGTTTACTTATATTGGAGTTATTTATCGAAATGGACCATCATCAGCACTTTTCCTGCTTTTTCACAATCTCCAAAATAATACATTTGTTTAAAACATGGTGCGATATTTTAAGCATGTTTTAAACATGCCAACTTTGTTTTCCACACTTCCTCCTTAAAATACAAGTTATTCCGAGGAGAATAAAAATAATGTATTGCTGTACAATTGAAATTGCTCTAATTGTTTCCATTTTCCATCACTATGTGCCATACCGGTTAACATGTGTTCAAAGTATTTTGTACTCTTAAACTCGTTATGGTTTTAGGTCATTTTGTTAATTGATTTTTGAGAGTTGAACAGGTTAATAAAAAATTGGGACTGTCGAGGGGACTGTTTAAATACGAGCAGTTGTTAGGGCTCGTAATTCTGTGGTATGCATTATTATATACAGATTAGAATAGAATAGAAATAAACATTATTTTCATATTGTTACATTTATAATACTAAACAAACAAAAAGAAAAGTCGTCAAAAACAAGGGCATCGAAATTGATGTCATACAAAACCTATATGCTGCTAGAATAGATCTTTCTTAATTTAAAAACATATTTAACTAGCTAAAAATCATCTATATTATAGGGTTCGAAATCAATTTAGAATTTTTCTTATTTGCAATTTGAAAAGTTTTTGGCTTTGTATTATTTCAAGGGGCATGCCACTTCCAAAATTACTCGTACAAATCACTTATTATTATTTTTTATTACTTATTATTATTTATTATTACTCTTTATTACTTTTTATTACCTATTATTATTTTTTATTATTTATTATTACTTATTATTACATTTTATTACCTACATCAGGAGTGAGAACTCAACAACCTGCAGTGTGCAATAAGAAGGCCAGGACTTTTAATGTAAACTCAATGCGTGTGTAAGTTTTACTTAGTAACAACCGAGGTAACAACAAAAAAAATTAACATTTTTATTGTTCACACAGGCTTAGAATGTCATGAAACGTGGAGATTTTAAGTTTGGGCGAAAAAAATTTTCTGTCTGTCTGTAAACATTTTTGTGCGCACGATTACTCTGGAACCGTTTAAGATATTGACTTGAAATTTGGTACACGTATGTATTTTAACGTGATCTGGAACTAGATTATATTTTTATCTTATTCCGTTGAAGGGTTGGGGAGGGGGGGTACATTCGGGTAAATGGGGGTAAATAGATAAATCAAGCAAGTAACAGTTCATAAAATTGGTATTTAGCATATATAAGAGAAGCTATTTTTAGCATTAGCCAACCATTACCACCCCATTATTAAAGGGAGTGAAAAAAATTGCGATTTAGTGTGTGTACAAGAACAAAAACCTCAAAATATGTTTTTACCTCATCCACCCCCACTTCCACCCCCTATCACCACCCCCACCCCATTACCGATGTGGGATATCGTTTTATGGGTTTTTGGGGTAGACGATTTCAAATATTATATTATTAAAGTTCCATAATCAATTATTTCCACATACAAAATTTTTTCGTTGTGAGAGACTTGGATGGAAAATCTGGATGTGGAAGTAATGATTCCTTGGGCAGCGGTTTTTCATTTATGCCGGCACATGTTAGGTACTACTCATGAAAATTAAATTAAAATATTTACTTTGATATCGTGTCATGTAGGTAACATACCAATTATTTTTAATAGTCTTGTCATCTAAGATATTTAATATAATAAGAATATACCAAAAGAGGCGACTTTTCAAGTAATTAAACTGCTACAGAACCGAGAGACAAATCGCGAAGGAAATCTGGTGTACACCCGGAAGGAAATCCGAGGAAATCTTCGTTAAAGAGGAAATCTGGCGTGCAAAATTTTGGGCACGGTTGAGTCCTCGCACAAAACTAATAAAAATAATTTTACAATTATTCTTATTATAGATATCTAATTGATCAAATAGGTAAATTTTAACTGGACGAACATTTTTAATAATCCTCATAGAAAAAATATTTTTGTACAGAAACTCATTTCATTTCATAACATGCTGAATTCAAATATCGAATAAAACATATGTCTTTGTGTGTAGATTGTTTTTTTTTTGTAGACGCTATAACTTCTTTTAGACTTAAAATTTTTATTTCAAAGGTACGCATATAAAATAGCATGCTAGAATACTTCCTATTAAAATTGGACCATATCCGCCTTACAGGGTGATCGTCAAAAGCGTGTAAACTGTCATGTCATTGTGCCGTAATCGAGCAATATGATAATCAAATAGGTATTCTCAGTGCCGAATTTTATACTATGCACCTCTTGCTGCCACACAGTGCTCCGAAATCCTAAATATACATATAAAGATACCTACATTTTTAAATGTCAGTCAGCAGATGAATTTTTCAAGTGTTACCGAAAATGTTTAAATTTTAAAGTTCATTTACAGAATGAAAAGTACTATGGTGTCTTTTACAATAACGTGGTACATTGGAAGAATTCTTTCAAATGATAACTCTGAGGATAATTCGGATAACGGGGTTACCGAAAATTTTTGAGACAAAATTATATTTCATTTCATTATCTGGAAATGGACCATTTAATTTAAAATGAACGGACAAAACTAACATACCTAATTAAAAAATATAAAAAGATCAAGAGAGATTTCTATAAAAAATATTGTTATTATTGTTTATTATACTATGTGCCACATGTAGTATATTAAGAGACTTAGTAGTTGGAAAGTATTTTTAAGGTTTTATTTTGAATAAAGAAGTATATATAGTGAAACTTTTATGTATTTAATTATTTAATTAATATAAATATTTAATTATTTGTATTTTGTATAATGTATACATTATACAAAATATGTATACATGTATACATTATACAAAATACGAGACAAAATACAAATAATTAAATACTTAAATTAATTAAATAATTAAATACATAAAAGTTTCACTATATAGATATTTCTTTATTTAAAATAAAACCTTAAAAATACTTCCCTACTACTAAATCGCTTAATATACATGTGGCACGCTTGTAATTTTCTTTCTATACTTGTATTCAATTTATTAATATTTTTGATAATATTATTGTAATTACATTTTACCAGAAATTACTTTTTATTATGATTTATTACTTAAAATTACTATAATTACATATTAATTCTTTATTATTATTTATTACTTGATATAATTACTTATTATTACTTTTTATTATCCTAATTACTTATTATTACCTTTTATTACCCTAATTACTTATTATTACTGGGATCGAAAAAGTAATTAGGGAGTTATCGCAAAAGATAACGTATTTGCGTTAAACGTTATTTTTGACATCTAAGCAAGCGCATATTGGTTTTCACGTACAAAAACAAACATGCGCAAGCGTAGATGTCAAAGATAACGTTTAACGTACATACGTTATCTTCCGCGATAACTCCCTATTATAATTATTGTACGTTATTTTGGGAGTGGCACGCCCCTCGTATTATTTTGATGTTGTCAGGCAATCTATTGAAGAGTTTTATACCCATATAATGTGGGCTTTTTTCTGTTAATGTGAGGCGATGAATGGCATAATTTAAGACCATTGTTCTGGTATAATGCTGATCAGCGGCGGCTGGTGAAATTTCAATATTTTTTTTCTCGTCTATGGCGCATGGGACCCATAGGAAATTTGGGAAATAACATCTAGAGAAGCACTTTTCTAATAATCCCTAAAAAATTTTGAAAAAGCAGTTTGCGAAAAATTTTTTGAAAATTCGTTAGCCTCCCCTGGGTCTAGGAGCTCCTGTTTATTTTTATTTTTTTTTGTCATATGCATTTGACTTTTCATAAAAATACAACAGATTTTGGAGTTTATGAAAATATTTTCATTACTAACTGAAATACAATGAACATTTTGTAATTTACAATTTAACAAATGCTGATGGTAGTGTTAGCTAAACATCGATAGGTTGGTACATCGATAGTTATTGATATATTTTTAAAACTATCGAATGAACTATCAATAATTTCGATAGTTTTAAAAAATATTTTAAGCATAAAAAGTGGGAAAAAATGTTGGCACGTTTTTATTGAAAAAAACGAAATAAATATATAACAAAAAAACCTCAACAAACATCAGTATAAATATAAAAAGGTATAGTATAATTCCTACCTACAAAAAGTAATAAAAAAACTAAACATAAATCAATTTTCTAATAAACAAAATAACGTAAGTACCTCAAGTAACTAATTGACGATTTGCACGAAAGAAAGTTTGGTAAAAAGTATCTAGATTGGTATCACTGTAATTCACTGCACATGTTGATCAACTCGTCTAATTTCCAAACTTTGCAACAATTAAATACCTATAATATAATAATCCTAACATCGTTTTCATTATCTTTAATGGTAAACCTACTTCCATTGAATATTAATCATATTTATAAGGTTTTTTCGTAGTCTACAATATTTAAAAAATGTCGAAGTATGCAAATTGTCAAACACTGTTTCCAACTCTCAGTTTAGAAGAGTTGGCAGCAGTGATTGGCAAAATGCATAATTCGACATTTTTTAAATATTGTAGACTACGAAACAACGTAATAAAGATGATTTATATTCAATGGAAGTAGGTTTAACATTAAAGATAATGAAAACAATGTTATGATTATTATATTATAGGTATTTAATTGTTGCAAAGTTTGCAAATTAGACAAGTTGGTCAACATGTGCAGTGAATTACAGTGATACCAAACTTTCTTTCGTGCAAATCATCAATTTAAAAATAACTAGGTAACGATCTGACATCTGACATCTAACAAGGTAAATAAAAGAAAACAATAATAAAGATAAAGACACTAGACAAGTACATGGCCACGTTCTTTTATTCATCGATGAGTCGTGTCTGGTTCTGCTGTCTGTCAGAGTTACCTCTGCTGCCTGTGCATCAAAGCCGTATTTCTTTGACATTGTACTTTAGATCAGATCAGTTTCTTCTCGTTTCTGATTGGTTGAAGCAGCTTAAATCAACCTTTCAAACCAATCAGAAAGGAGATTAACTGAAATGATTACAAAAATTTACTCAAAGAAATACGGCTCAACTACAAATTATTTTGATCAGTCAGAAATTCTGCATTTTGATTGGTTCTTGGGAATCAGCTGATCAAAATGTTTAGTTAAAGAACATGCTTCATATAATTTTGGCGTCTGAATACAAGGCCACATGTATCAAATCATTGTATATAGACTACCCTCGTCATTGTATAGGTCGTGTGCGCGTGACGTCACAGATCTGAGACCTTAGGAAAACAAACCGCTGTCATTGCTGTCAAATGGCGACTGATTGAACCTAAGAATTGCATTTTTCATAATATTAGAGTTTTTATGGACATAATATACAAAATGGCAAGTTTTTGTTGTATTATTAGTTGTGGAAGTGTGGCAATCCGAGACAACATCAGTTTTTATAAAATTACGCCGATTTACAGCCAGAAGAGGTTAGGATTAAAAGATTTCAAGCATCGACCTGTGTAGTATGCAAAAATCTTTAACTACTAGATGGTTTAACCCATAAGGAATTCCTATATGACAAAGCAGCAAACATCTCAACGGAGAAAGCAATATTAACACGCCTCAAAAAGCGAGATAGCAATGCTGGAATTGTCGGACTTTACCATTGTTACGTCGGATCAGTTCGAGTTTGTTAAACAAGATTTTTAGCTCTTACAGCGCAAACGCAATCAAATATCAATGGGCACTAAGAACTAACTGGAGCAACCAGCGGTGTTGCCAAACTGCCACCATTTTCTCTACATTCTCCGATCGCACAACGTTATTGCATTTGACTACTTCAAAATTCCCCGCTTTAAACGACTTTTGTCTCTGATCGTTGACAACGTCGCGAAAGTTTGCGACTAGAAGCAACTAGAAGTGAGGCATGTCCATAGACAACACGCGTATTTGGAGTTGGGCCCAAAGTGGGAGCAGAGTGGGAGAGATAATGGGCGGCAGGCCCTGCGCATTCCCACTATATTTCAAAACAGCGTGTTTAGTTTGAACTTCCGTCGATCTGTCGCTACTTGTACTTGAATCACACGGCGGCTGCGCAAATCTGAGGCATGTTTTTGCACATAAGACGCTACAAACCGCGATAAGCGGAGCCATCCGAGCGAATAAGCTGTGACGTCACGCTTAAAGACGCTTAAAGCGGTATCGCGCGGTCTCACTAGGGCGCTAGAAAATGTGTAAGCGGAAAACAGTGGGGATATGACATAAGAACGTTAGAGATGGTTAGAACTAAACTGTTAAAAAAAGCTAAAAAGACATTCATTTTTGCGGAGAAATATATGATGACGTAACGCTTCAAGGCGCTTAAAGCATTGGGGTAAGACGCGAGATCGCAAAAATATGCCTTTGGATCTTGCCCGACTGTCAGTTGTCGCGCCATTATTGTTTACATGTCTGTGCTTTGTGTTTTGGACATTAAACTAATAATTATTAAATCCATAGAGCAGGAGTCCATTTGCTTATTTGTAAATAATGTGAGTTTCCAATGAAACTGACTAGAAACGACGCTGTTCTGTTAAATATTAAAAACTGTAATGGGTTATAAGTGTTGTGTTCACGTCGTGTTGCGACTTCGAAAAATTCCAACATGCATATAGTATAATATGTACAAAGGGATACACATTAAACTTTAGTGTCTAAATATAAAATATCTGCAAATGACAACAAAACTATGTGGTAGTTATATTGTATACAATTGTAAAATACTTACTGCAATGCAATTAATGTATACTTGGAATAATTATAAATGATAATAAATCACGGGAAAACAAAAAACAAAACACAAATTGAAATCGACATTTGACAGCAGAAGCGCGACGTACTGTGTGCTAATATTAGCACGATGAGCATGCGCATTAACCTAAGGACCGTGGCGCGCATTTAAAAAATTCTTCAAGGGGATTGTAATGACATGGAAAACGGAAATCTAAATATAAAAGATAAAATATAATTAAATAACCATTCCAAGTCTGAACTACCTGCTTAAAAAATGCCGATAGTTACCAAGATAGTTACTATAATTAATTGAACACAGTACATAAATTAAAAAAGGGTTATTATTCATTATTATTTAATATTTCATTCATTATTATTTAATATTCGATCACAATTCTAAAGTCTGGATTCAAAATTTAAAACATATTTCATATATACAATATTGACGAACGATTTAAAATTTATAAAACGTCATACATCGCACAGGGGATGATTATAAATGTACTTAAATCAAATCTGTATAGATAGAGAAATATCATAATTATTTTTGTAGGTAGGTAGATAGGTAGGTACTATAAAACTAGCATTGCTGTCTCATCAGTTGTGATGCAGGTTTATTTTTATTAGTTTAAAAATCGAACCAATCAGCGTTCGCGTTAAAATTGCTGAACTTTTGATGATATTACTGTCTGCACGGCGCTCGGGCGATGCAAATATTTCTACAAAAAATATACCTGTATTATACAAATAAAATCATTGACGAATGTTTATACGATGTACATGAACACATATACGAAGAACGTTCCCTGATACGTGTACACAGTATATGCGACTGCGAATATAAACTTTTCTGTATATTCCATTTATATCGTAAGTATAATCATATTGTATATGTGAAAATATTATTTATATTTGAATGTTGAGGGAACATACATGGCAAGTACAGAATGCAATTAGAACATTGGGAATGCAAAATGTACATTCGTGGAATAATAAATGCTATCTGGGTATAGATATGTTTACTTTTCAAAATCAAATATTCTTAACGATTATTGATACATTTTCAAAATTAGGACAAGCCTTTCCCGCTACAAAAGATGCTATTTCAATTCATAATAACCTAGTTAAATATTTTTCATTCTATGGAACCCCAGAAACTATTGTTTCAGATAATGGAACAGAATTTAAAAATCAAAATATCCAAGAATTATTAAAGAGTCATAAAATCAAAATTCATTTCGGAACACCTAATCATCATGAAAGCAACAGCCCAGCTGAAAGATTTCATTCCACCCTAATCGAGCACTTACGGTTATTAAAAGAAGGAGAACCTGATTCTCCAATAACTAAATTAATGCCCTATGCTATTATTGCTTATAATACAGCAATTCAATCAAACTTAAAATTATCTCCTTTCGAGATTACATTCGGACACACGAACTCGCAAAACCTCTTAGAACTTATTGAAACTACATTTTATACTGACTACGTAACTGCACACAAAAACCGTACCCAAAATTTATATCAACTCATTAATAACAAAGAAATTACTCAAAAACAAAAGGTACTCGAAAAACGAAATACCAAAGGAGACGTACAACTCGAATTTAGAATAAATCAAACAGTGTATAGAAAAGCAGACGACAGATCGAAAGCAAAAAATAAATTCATAGGACTTTATGTAATTACTGAATTATTAGAATTTAATAAAGCAAAAATTAAAAATCCCAAAAATAATAAAGTAATAACAGTTCATCTAAAAGAACTTCGTAAACCTGTTACAGATGCTGTATCTCCTTCGCAACCGCAAACCCAACAATAACGAAAATAACAAATAACCCAGGCTTACTACCCTTACAATTAGGACAAACTTCTATAAGTAATGACTACTGGAACTATGTACAAATATATGACTTGACACCAATAATAGACGAATTTAAATTAATTCAGGAACATTACAAATTACTAAAAGGTAAACTTTACAAGACAGAGGCATATAAAAAAGAGTATTCAAACTCCTTTCCTTTATTAGATAATCTTGAACAAAAAACTCTAGGTCAAATTCAACGATTAAATCCAAATTTTAATAAACCTAAACGTGGAATAATAAATGGCCTAGGATCTATCATCAAAGCAATTACAGGAAACCTAGACCAAAACGATGCTGAAAGATATGACAAACAAATTATGACTATCGGTCAAAATCAAAATAAAATCAAAACCATCCTGGAAAACCAAATAACTATTTTAAATTCAACTATCGCCAATTTCAATGAACTAGCTCAAAACTTATCTCACAATCAAATCATTTTAGAATCCAGAATCCAACGCATGGAAGCCAACGTTAATTATTTTTCAAATCATGAAACTGAACATTATCAATATTTCCTAACATACTCATTGCTAACACAATTGACATTTTTGTACCAAAATATTTATGACATATTAAAAAAAATAGAAACTGCTTCAACCTTTGCTAAGTTAAATACCTTGCATAATTCAATTATTTATAATTGAATGGATTTATCCAACAGAACTTCTGTTAGAAATAAAAGATACTAAAAAAAAATTTAATTAACACCCAACTGCCTTTTGAACCTGAAATCAGTAACGTACTTAAATATGAAAAAGTCATTAACATTAAAGCCTACTCAAAAGAATTTGCAGCTATTTTCATATTGGAAATTCCTTTAATTGAAAATGAAAATTTCCAATTTTTCGAATTGTATACATTACCTGTACAACATAATCATACCTATCAATTATTATTACCTAAAACAAAATATATAGCTTTAGGAATAAAACACTATGTATTAATCAATAATAATAATAATAATAATAATGCGCGGTGCTGATCCAGAGTCAGTCACCGAGCTTCAGCCAAATCGTCTGAAAGCCCAAATAAAAGCTGCCGAACAGGAGAATCTGTTCAGGCAGCATGTCGATAAACCCATGCACGGTGTGTACTATAAGAACATAGAAACACTGGGTTTATCGACTAGGCTGACATTCGCCTTTTTAAGGTCAGCTGGGCTTAAGTCGGAGACCGAGGGGTTCATTGTGGCCTGTCAGGATGGTGTAATAAACACCTTGGTCTACCGAAGCCGCGTAATGGGTGTAGAGGTCCCTGATATCAACTGCAGGACCTGCCGTCAGGCGCCGGAATCACTACCATCTAAGGCACTCGTACGGGGTAGATCAAACACCAGTGCTGCCTTACATCCCCGGAGATATTGAGTCCGTTGTCGAGAACGAGAGGTGCCGAATTTATTGTAACTACTCGTTCCCGACCGTCAGGCTAATTCAAGCCAACAAGCCTGACATAGTCCTCCTCGACCATCAGAACAAAGTGATGTTTGTCATCGAATTCTCAGCACCTGCTGAGACAAACATCGCTTTGAAGGAGGGGGAAAAACGGACCAAATATCGTGATCTCCGGTATGAGCTCCAAGTGCTGTACCCAGACTACTCGGTCAAGATGGTCGTCCTAATAATCGGCGTACTCGGAGGGATGAAGCCTTCGCTGCTCTCAGAATTAAAGATCATACCGGCCTGTCAGAATTCGGCAGAATGGTTGGCAGGTCAGATGCAGAAGGCGGTTATCTTGGGGTTCCTTCGTCTGCTTAGGGCACATAATTCAGGTGTTTACAGTCACTAACTCCACAGGTCGTGGAGAGTGGCTGTAATAAATTAGCCGGCGCGGCTACCGTGTGGTGTCGGAGGCCACGGAAGCCCTGTCCTGTCCGGCAACGGGAAACCATAACAATAATTATAATAATAATAATAATACTGGTACTGATTATAGGAGCCCTCGGTGGAACGAGACACACACTGCTTTCAGAACTTAAGATCATACCGGCATGCCGAAATTCGGCAGAGGTCTTAGCCGGCAGAATGCAGAAGGCCGTCATCCTCGGTTCATTACGTCTGCTCAGGGCACACGATTCCCGGACCCAGTAGTCACTTACCCCACGGGTGTGGGGAGTGGCTGCCGGTACTACCAGCTCCCCTCTGTGAGGGTCGGAGCCACAGAGAAGGGTGACTGGTTTATAACAAAAAAAAAAAAAAAATAATAATAATAATAATAATAATAATGGTGGAATGAGGCCTACGCTGCTCTCGGAATTAAAGGCCATACCAGCCTGCCAAAAGTCAGCCGAGTGGTTGGCAGGCAAATGCAGAAGGCAGTTATCCTGGGGTCCCTTCGTCTTCTTAGGGCACACGAATCTGGCATCTACAGTCACTAACCCTGCGGGACGCGGGGAGTGGTTGCAGATAATCCGCTGGCGCTTCTCCCGTGAGAATGTCGGAGACACGGGAGAACTGTCCAGCATCGCACACGCGACAAAAAAAAAATAATAATAATAATACTTTATTGCACTTAAAACATACATTACAGTTGTATAAGCCAGTCAACAAAATGAATAAAAAATCTACTTATATAAAACAAGTTAAAATTTCGTAAAAATCTTTAAAAAATACTATACAGTTATTACAAAAATGTTATTATTTGTAGTTTAAAATATAACAATTAAAATAATAAAAATAAGGAGACTATACCAATATTACTATCTAATCCTATTATCTAAAAACTCATTCACAGTGTAAGGTTCCAATTCACAAAGTAGTGATAAAAGCGATTTTTTTATTTTATTAAATGGTTCATTGACTTTTAAATAATTTGGAAGATGGTTATAAAGTTTTATACAGGCATATACTGGGCTAGTTTCGGTAAGTGTGAGCCTATGGTTAGGGTAAGTATACCACTCCCCATGTCTAGTGTTATGCATTGGGTTCATTAAGTGTATTTGAAAATTATCTCTATTATTATATAAAAATTTAATACATTCATATATGTATAAACCACTAAGGGTTAAAAAAACCTACATCCCTAAAATGTCCTCGGCATGACTCTCTAGGTGCCAATTTTCTTAGAATACGAATTGCTCTTTTTTGAATTTTAAATGTGCTATCACTATTAGTACTATCACCCCATAGAATTATCCCATAACGAATATGTGAATAAAAATTCGAATAATAAAATGTTCTGGCTATATTATCATTAGCATACTTAGCAAGTATTCTCAATCCATAGTAGGTTCGACTTAATTTTGCATTTATATATTGGATGTGTTCATTATAGCGTAATGCTTCATCTAAATATATACCTAGGCACTTCCTATGCTTTGAGAAAACAATTTTATGGGAATTAAGAATAATGTTAGAAGGCGTATCAAGCCTTTGATTAGTTTTGAAAAATATTGCATTAGTCTTATTCTGATTTAATATCTGTTCATTTTCATTGCACCAGGTTTCCATATCCTGCATAATGCGTGTACCATCAATAACTAAGTCAATAAATGATTCATGATTTTTTATGATTATATTCGTATCATCTGCATAGTTAATTAGGGAGATTTTTTCGCTGCTAAGTGTGTGAATATCATTAATGAATATCAAGAAGAGTAATGGTCCTAATGTGCTGCCCTGTGGAACTCCCCTGGTTACATTCAGTGCTTCTGAACTCACATAATTACCATTATTAATATTGAGCATTTTAACTGCATGTTTCCTATCTGATAGATAAGATTTAAACCAATTTAGAGCTGTAACTCTTATACCATAATGGAATAGTTTAGTAAGTAATATAGTGTGATCGATGAGGTCAAAAGCCCTGGACAAATCCAGGAAAATTCCACAAGTAATGCAGTCCTCCTCTAATGCCGAGTATATATAATTTGTAAATTCAAAAAGAGCAGTTTCTGTGCTTTTGCCTCCCAGAAAGCCATGCTGGGACTTGCTAATTAATTTATGACAATTAAAAAAATTTATAACTCTATTATAAATAATTATTTCAAAAAATTTGGAAAAAACACTGAGTAAACTCAGAGGACGATAATTTTCGTAAAGACTTGGGTCATCTTTTTAAACACTGGTTTAATAATTGCAAATTTTAAGTTTGAGGGGAAAATGCCAGTTTCTAATGATTTATTAATGATATCACATAATGGAGCTACGATATATTTGAAACATTTTTTAAGTATAAACTCAGAAATTTCATCATAACCTGAACTCTTTTTTGCCTCCATTTTATTCAGTATTGCCCACAATTCACTTATAGTGGACTGGTTCAAATACAATCGAGACTGGATTTATAGGTATACTACATGTGTAATTTGTTGGTACTTGTTCATTAGCAGTTAAGTTTTGTGCTATATTATTGAAATAAACGTTCATGTCATTAACACACTCCTTAATGTCCTGGTATGGAGGTTGATGGTCAGTTTTTACATTTCCTACTATATCAGATATAATTTCCCAACTCGCTTTAGATTTATTTCTGGATTTTTCAAGTCTATTTTCATAGTGTTTTATTTTTTCATCTCTTATTAAGTTTTAATATCTCCGTTTATAGTTTTCAAGCACATTTTTATATTCTGGAACATCATAAGATATGTTTTGATAAAGTAGCATAGCTTTTTTGCATTCCAAGATATTGGGGTTATTATTTAAGTTAAGCTTATGTCTCTTGTTACTAACAGTTCTGAGAAAAAAGTGTTTATTAAAATATAATAGAAAAGTATTAATAAAATTGCTATATTTAGTGTCAACGTCTGTCGCTTGATAAACTACTTGGAAGTACTTCGAAATCTTTGCAGAAATCTTTAATAGCGCTTTCAGAAAATATTCTTCTCTTACTTGACTGAAATGTTTTTTAGCAATATTAGTGGCTAGAATTTGTGCTGAGTGGTCAGATATAGAAGTAAGAAGGTTTTCAGTTTCAAAATAGTTTTCAAAATTGGTAATAATATTATCTAAACATGTTGCACTTGTCTTGCCTTTACGAGTGCACTCATTGATTGTACAATACGCACTATATGATAGAATTAAGTTTACAAAATCATTTTTAATATTAGTATTAGTCAATAAGTCAATATTAAAATCCCCTGCTACAAAGAATAGGCATTTTTTTTTAAATAGAACATCAAGCATAATATTAAATTTATACATGAACATATTAATATCCCCATCAGGGGGTCTATATACACATGCAACTAAAATGTTTGTGTTACCAAAATATATTTCTGCACCGCAGCACTCAAATAATTTACTTTCAGATATGTCGTTGATTTCTTTAAGCGGTCTTGTTCGGATTCCTAATGAAGAATATATTGCTACTCCTCCATGTTGATAAACTGGCCGACAAAAACTTGAAGCCAATACGTAATTCTTAATGTTAATTACGTCTAATTGTTCCTGGCATTGCCAGTGTTCAGAAATGCACAATATCTGAATATCCTGATCTTCAATAAAGGCTTCGAGTAGATCTGTACTGTTACCTAAGCAGCACACATTATGATGTAGGATTTTAAAATTGTATATTTATAGATACCAATGAATTTTTTTGTAAAAATGTAAACCCTATTCCAATTCGTAAAAAACCACCTTGTGAAATAGCTTTATTATCATAAGCTAATGATTTAAATGATTGTCACCCAATCAATGTTGATATCACAGAAACTAAAATTCAAAAAATTAAACCTAATAAATGGATTGCTATAATTCCACAAGAAATTATAACTACTTTGACTTGTAATAAAATTATCACTAAATCAAAATTACAAGGAACATTCATTATTAACTTGAATAAAGATTGTCAAATTTTAATTGAAAAACAGATGTTGGAAACTCATGTTTCCAATTCACATGAAATGAAATTTAAATTACCAAAATTAAATGCAACTTATTCTCAAAAACCAAAAATTAATTATTACCCAGGTCCATTGCAAATGGAAACTATTATTAATCATAAATTGTTAGAAACTCAAAATTTACTAACAGAACAAACAAAAAGAATTCAAGAAATTAATGATGTTCAAATTAGTTATTCAACCAGTGTTTGGACCATTCTATTATTATGTTTAATATTGTATATTTTCTATGTCAAAATGTTTAAGAAATTTATTATAAAACAAAAACAATGTAAAACTCCCCCTACCGATGAGATCATAATATACCCTAATAGCACACGATGTCCGCCGGACGTCCGTTTTATGTCCATTTAATGTACTGACGTCCATGGACATAAACTGGACGCCTACCAGACGTTTATCATCGGATTTACTTTGAAATTGTAATAAATGGATGTCTATTTTATGTACGGGAAGTACCCATTTTATGTCCATATACCCAGCAAACATCGTTATATATTTAAAATATTTTTGTTATATAACCCCACCAACTTTAAATGTAACGAGTTATGTAACACCTACAAAATAATGGTATAACGCTAATGTTACTATTTCCCACTCAGACTAACTGAGACATTATATAACATTAATATAACTAGTTATAATAACAGTTATATAAATATATATAACAGTTATGTTATGGCAGTATGATATTTAATATTTTGTAATATTATTATTATTATACAACGAAAACAATGATTTTATCAAAATGTTATATACTTCTGTTATCAAATATACAGTGTGCTGCACTTGAGAGTGTAACACCTTTATAACTTCTTTCCTCCCGATTTGAACCAAGTTTTACTCAAATAGAGGACAAATTAGGATCTACTTATGGCAAAAAAAAACATTTGCTCTTGTCTTTGCATTTATTTGTAGGGGACAAATGTTTTTTTTTTAGCCCCAAGTAGATCCTAATTTATTCTGTGAGCAAAATTTGTTTCAAATCGGAAAAAAGTCATAAGGGTGTTTGTTACACTCTTAAGTGCGATACTCTATTGTAAATACACAAATCGTTAATTTGAAATACTGCAAACACATTTGTACTTACGTGATTTTTGGCATATTTGAATATTACTTCAACTGCATAAACACACACATATAATTTTTCATGTTATTTTAAATTAACTATTTAAAGGGGGAGGGTCAATAAGGCCGGTTTTCGGCCCCCCTCAAATTTGGCAAAAAGAAAAAAGAAAATGTTTTTTAACAGTCTAGGATTAATTTAGAGTCGATTCGACCACAAACGGAACCAACCCCACCCCCCTCTTAGGGTCATTTAATGGTCAAATTATGAAAAAGCCGTGAAATAAACTCGCCTTTTCGGAATGAGTAGGCTTATTCTGGGACTTCGATTTAATATATATATTTTATATCACTTAGAACTGTGTTCACTTTTTAAAAACTTTTATTCTTGGTTTTACAAAATATTTTATATGATTATATATTTGTTACAATAGTTAAATGTTGTAGGTATAAAGAATAAATGTAGACTGACTGCAGATGCGTCTCTGGGTGATATTTATAACATACTGCTATCAACGTAGGCACATGCATTTCTCGGAATTATGCTATGCCAGCGTTTTACATGAGAAAGCTTTGTTTTAAAGGGAAGTTGTTATCGCTTTAGATAAGGTATATCAAATTATATCACGTACCGAGATAAGGATATAAAGTTACTTGTTGGATAAGATACTTATGCATTTGAATGAATTAATACAGTTTGTTTAGCATATAACAACTCCCTTTCTTTTTGAAAAGTCGGTGTTATTCACCGACTTTTGAGGGAAAATCGGACATTTCTTCCTCTTCTGTAGGTAGATGAGGTCTTCTTCTCAGGAGGGTGCCAATTCTTTTCAGCATTTCATTAGGGGTGGTGTCCTTGGATTCCTTACAACCACAGCATCTTTTCCTGCATTTCCAGGCGATGAAGGCGGCTAGGAGACAGATGGACAGACCAATAACTATATACATGCTTAAGGAAAAATGTTTGGTTATAAACGGCTCGTTTATTAGTTTGTCTAGATCTCTAGAGTATTGCTCGAGTTTGTGGTTGGCTATGTCTAGATTTTCTACATTTAGGTGATCGAACTGGAGAGGTTCCAACTTGGGTAGCTGGAGTTTTTCGGGAATGTCACTACAACAGTCATAGGGTATAACCACTGGATGGGAATTGTCTGTAATGTTGATGGTGTTGCGGCTTTCTGCTTGCACTTTTGTTATACCGACAAACGCGTAACAGTCCGGATGTAGTTTTAATATGGAGTTCTTATTAACAGTGGTAATTTTCGTGTCCATTTTATTACAGTTTATGGTGATATGAATGGGTTCAGAGACAATTATTAACCACACATTGCCTTGTAGTTTCTGAACGTTATAACCTTGTCCATAGACGAGAGAACTTACACAGTTTTCGGGGATTTTTCTGAAGTTTTTCAGTAGCTGGGCTTCGCATGCTGCACTGCTGTCGATCGGGTAGGCGTAGAGGTCTGAGCATAGTTTCTTATGGGAATCTAGTTGTTTGCATGTACTCAGATCTTTGACGGGAATGTACATTAGTGAATCATCGTTACGCGCAATGAATTTTTGTGAGAATGACAAGACATGGTGAAGGCCAGTTCTGTTGTCTAGTATAGGGATAGAATACAAATGATACAGGGTATAGAGTTGCTGTTCTACTAGTGGTATTTTTAGAACGAAAACAAGATCTGATTTTGATTGAAAGGCTTCTAGTTCGATAATTTCTAGGTATTGGGGAATTTCTGAATATTTTACTGGTAGGGGTAGATTATTTTTTACTAAGTTTTGAGAGATTTCCTGAAGTGCAGTAATCAAACTTTCGGGTGAAATAATTGAAGTGTATTATTTTCAGGCGAGCGAATGTAATCGCGTTCAAAATGTCATCAAGGTTGCTCTGGAGGTACAAGTAACTTTCGGTCAATTTTTCACATGTTTCGATAAATTTTAGTTCGGCTTGAACCAGTGCAACTCTATCATTTGCTTTATGCAATCCGATTTGAATCTTTTTCATATCCTCGTTAAATGTTACTATATTAATTTGCATATTTTGGACCGTTTCGTTAAAGGTTTTTATGACGGTAGAGGTAACGGATATTTGATTTTTCAGGAGGTTTTCTATTTGATGTCGATCTTTGTTTAATTTGTTAATACTGTCTGTGAAGAATTGTCCATCTTCAGCATCTAGATTGCCGGTAATTGCTTTAAATATACTACCTGCTCCATTTAATATACCGCGCTTGAATCGTTTGGTGTTAACAAAGATTTCTTCAAATTTTACCTTAAGGGAATTTGATACTTGGTTTAGGAGTGTTATGTGTGTTTTGACTTTGACTAGGAATTCTTTCGTTTCGCGTGTATCGGGGGTGAATATATTGACAATTGATTCTAAAATTTTGTTGTTGTTGATAAAGGCTTCTTCGAGGCTTGATAGATTTTTATGGACTAGCAGAGTCCATTTATTATTGGAAATTATTATCCTCGTTTCGTCGTGGTAA
Organism: Rutpela maculata; assembly: GCA_936432065.2. Classification (NCBI taxonomy): domain Eukaryota; kingdom Metazoa; phylum Arthropoda; class Insecta; order Coleoptera; family Cerambycidae; genus Rutpela; species Rutpela maculata. Next base: position 28,252,329 of record OW386289.2, read on the forward strand.
TAGACTCCGACGGTGTTATTGATGGGTGTTATTTGGTACTGGGACATGGCTGCTCCGATCAGCAAGGTGAACCTGTAAGGCAATTTAGGCTTCAATATATGGTTTTAACCTGTCAAAGTTAGCTTTAGTTTTTTGTTTTGTTTTTTTGTTAAGGAGGGTGGCTGAGTTTTTGTGAAGTTCCAAATTCTCAAATGGTCCGTTATATTTATTACGTAACTTATCGGGGATTTGTGATTCTTTTAAATACACCTTTTGACCAATCTGATATTCGGGGGTTTCCTTTGAAACGTGGGCGTCGAACCGAACTTTCGCTTTTTGTTTCTGTGTTTCAGTTCTGGCGCGCGCGACTTTATAATAGTAAGAGAGGCGATTATTTAAGTCTCTGACGTATTTCGTGACTAGCTCTTCCTGATTATATAGCGTTTCAGGTGGTCTACTGGACGTGTGTCCGAAAACTAACTCGTAGGGTGTAAATCCGTGAGTTTTATTAGTAGAGGTATTATAGCATATTATCGCGTAAGGTAATATGTTGAAGGGGTGTTCGTCAGGGTGTTCTGCCACGTGTGCTCGGATCATTTCCAACAAGGTAGCGTGGAACCTTTCTAAGGAACCATTAGATTGGGGGTGTCCGACACTAGACTGCGTTACTTTGATGTCATAGAGGAGACATAAATCTTTTAGGATGGCGTTATCGAATTCTCGGCCATAATCGCAATGGATTCGAAGGGGTGTTCCGAAGTGCTGGAAGTAAACGAGTAGAGTGTTTGCGATTGATTTTGCTGATTTATCTTTGATAGGATACGCTTGAGTGAATTTTGTAAGTTCGTCGCGTATAGTAAGTGCGTAATTTTTCGTTGGGACTTCTAGGACGTCTATGTTTATACGTTCAAAAGGGGATTTAGGCGTCTCCGTAATTACGAGAGGGTTATCTAAATTTTTGCGACAGATTTTTGTTTCTTGGCAGATTTTGCAGGCTTTTATGAAATTTTCGACGTCTTTAGTCAATCCTTTCCAATTGTATTTCTCTCGAATACGACGAATAGTCTCATTTATTCCGCGGTGGAGATGAGCTTTGCCAGTATGATGCTGGTCGATAATAATTGGGATTTCGTCGTCACTAGGTGTTCTAGTAACGTTTTGACATATTTTCAGTTTCACGTCTTTTTCCGATAAAAGAAATGACAAAATTTCAAGAATAGGGAGTTCGACATTGTTTTCGATACAATACGTTTTGGAGTTGTCGAACTCTTCACGACCTTTGTATAGGGAGATAAATAGATTTTGGATTACGGTTTCGGGGTCGTATGGTAGAGCCACGATAAAGTAATTTCTATGTCGCACCGACTTACTCGATAATTTATTTAATTCTAAATCTCGGAAGTCTGCGTTTTCTTCGAACAAATCTTCAAGGATTTTATAATGAAAATCTTTGAGATTGTTTTGTTGGAAAAAGGTCACTATATTTTTGTTGGTTTTGTCTAAGAGTTTGCCCGTTCGAAAATTCGATTTTAGAATAATCGATAAGTGACTTCGTTTTATACAACTTTACGAAAGTTTCGAATTCGTTCAGGACATCTTCTTGTTCGTTTGTTTCCGTCGTGTCGCTTGTCGTGTCCTGACTATCAGGATCGGGTTCTATTGGAGTTGAGGGACTTTGAACGGGGTACGTTACTAGTTTTGATTCTGCTTGAAAGTTAGAGGAATCTTGGATGTGATTTATCTTTATGCGGGAAAGAGCGTCTGCGGGTTTCTATTCGATTTCGTATTCGTATTCTTCAAGCTTCAGTCGCCAACGTGCTAGGCGGCTACCGGGGTCTTTTATCGAAAAGAGCCACGTTAAAGGTCTATGGTCAGTTATTAGTTTGAACTTTCGACCAAATATGTACGGACGGAAGTGTTTCACGGCCCATACTATAGCTAAAAGTTCACGCTCTATGGTTGAATATTTGGTTTCGGCTTTACAGAGGGTCCTCGAGGCGAAAGCTATTGGTAAGTCTTTGCCAATGGGGCCTTGTGAGAGCACGGCGCCGATGGCGAATGCGCTTGCATCAGTGGTGAGTAGAAACGTTTCGTCGAAGTTCGGGTAGATAAGTACTGGGGTCGAAGTGAGGGCTTGTTTCAATTTCTCGAAAGATTTGTGACATTCTGAGTCGAAAGCAAAAGGGACATCCTTTTGTAACAATTTGGTGAGGGGCTTGGATAGTTTCGCGAAATTACTTATAAATCTGCGATAATAACCTGCCAACCCGAGGAAGGATTTGATTTCCTTCTGGTTAGTGGGTTGCGGAAAGTTTTGGATGCACTGTACCTTATCGGGGTTTGGTTTTACTCCTTCTTTAGTTATGAGGTGACCCAGGTATGCGACTTCTTTACGAAGGAACTCGCATTTATCAGGTTGGATTTTTAAGTTAGCATTTCGAAGGCGTTTGAACACTTCTGTGAGACGAGAAATGTGTTCGTGAACTGTCGGGGAATATATAATAATATCATCCATATATACCAGACATCTCTCGTTCTGAATGCCCATGAGGATGTTGTCCATAACCCTTTGGAAGGTGGAAGGGGCGTTTTTAAGGCCGAAGGGCATACGAACGAATTCATAGTGCCCGTTGTCTACGCTAAATGCACTTTTCGGAATGTCTTTCGGGTCTATCTCGATCTGGTGGAACCCAGAGGCCAAGTCCAATGTTGTGAAGTACTGGCACTTGCCTAATTGGTCCAGGAGATCTGAGATGTTGGGTAGAGGGTATTTATCTCCTACAGTTAACTCGTTGAGTTTTCTGTAGTCTACAACCACACGCAATTTCGGCTTACCCGAAGCATCAAGTTTCTTAGGGACAACCCACACTGGAGATGACCAGTGGGAGTTAGAGGGACGAATAATATTTTGTTCTAACATTTTGGATACCTGCGTTTTGACTTCTTCTTTGTGTATCTGAGGGTATCGGTACGATTTCGTGAATACCGGTTTCGCGTCATTGGTATCTATCGCGTGTTTAATTTCATTGGTGAAAGTTAGTTGGTCACCTTCAAGATAAAAAATGTCCGCGTATTCTAGACAAAGTTGAGTTATTAGTTCATTTTCTTCCATGTTTAGGTGGTCTAGACGGAGTTGGTTTTTTATTTCATAATGTCTGTCTACGCAAGTTTGGGAGGTTTCTTCGTCTATATTATGCAGTGAGAAATTTTGGATCGGCTCTAGTTTTAAATTTGAAAAATTAACGGTTTTGGGTACCGCGTTTACGTTTAATATAGAGGTAATAAATTCACCTTTATCGTCTATCTGAACTATCGCGTTAGGGAGTCTTACCTTGTCTACTTCGGTAGCTAGCAGTATAGCTTCCGTATTGGACAAGTGACATTTAAGTTTGGTAATTTGTTCTATACGTGGTTCAACTGAAATTATATTTGATATATTACGAGTGGTATCACGATTATCTGGATTTGGGTAATTTTGTATGTTTGGCAGACCCTGGTCCGTGACTTTGTGGATCGGGATTGTTTTGAAATTTGTTACAAGTTTTTTGTTTTTTATATCCACTATACAATTGTAATGTTCTAAGAAATCAGACCCTAGGAGTCCATCGAATTCTATGTCAAGATCGCATACATAAATTTTAAATGCTTCATTGTTGTCAAACGGGATAAAGACGGCTTCGTTAATATTTATTTTTTGGTCAGTTATGCCTTGGATCGTAATGTTTTCTGGACATCTCCTACTATAATTTTCACAAATTTTAGGTTTGAATATGGATAGTCCTGCGCCCGTGTCAATTAATAATCTATGCGTGTTAGTAATGTCATAGATATAATACAAATTTTTGGATTTGACAGATAATAAGGGGCTTATAGGAACTGTTGTTCCGGGAAGTTGAGATTTGGGTTGAAATTGTCCAAGTTCATTTTGCCAAATTGAGTTTGCAATACTGTCATCTCGGGGTCTCCGGTTTTGTGATAAGGCGGGTCCGACTGGGCATGTGGGCCTGATCGAAAATCCCGATTATATACAGGTGTTGTATCGAAAGTGGATTCGTCCGTGTAATAATTTTCGGAGGGACTATTAGCAGTATAATAGTCTTCGTTGCTGTTGTCGTATTCCGAAGTATTAGCTGTATAATAGTTCGGACTTGTGTAGGGGTTATTATCAGTATAATATCCCTCGTTAATATTTTCGTAAGGGTTATCGTGAACGTAATAACTTTGATTTTGTTGCTCTAGATGTTCGGGTTCAGTATTTTGATTGAGATGAAGCGTTTTTCTATTTGAATTTGGTCTATAATAATTAGGGTTAGGTTGAATCGCAGGTGGTCTTGCATTATTGAAATTTGGGTTTGGTGCAATGACGGGTGGTCTTTGTTGCTGGAAGTTTTGTGAGCCTCCAGGATTTTGGTTATAGTAGTTAGGTCTTTGTTGTTGGAAATTTTGCGAATTTCCAGGATTTTGATTATAGTAATTAGGCCTAGGATAGATTTGGGGAGTACCAAAATTTGGGGGTCGAGAACTTTGTTGTCTCTGACGACATTCATTAGCGACGTATCCCGTACGTTTGCAAAATGAACAATGTCTTGCAGGTAAGGGGAAGTTTTGGTTACGCGTGGGAGTGATTGCACTATTGTTGCGATTGGTTTTTTGCGTTTCAAAGTAATTTAATTGGAGTTCTTTTCGAACTCTCGTTATTGCTTTTAGCATATTCTCAGGGTTGCTTGCCCTAACAACATGCGCAAGTTTGGGTTCTAGTCCCGTGAGTAGGGTGTTCAAAACCATGCCCTCAGTTAATTGCGTTTGGGCTTGTTTTTGTGCCGCTGTTAATCGCTGTTTATGAACAGAAGCATGCATTTTTGCTTCGTGGGTTTGTAAGCGCGCAATAAACGTGAGCGGAGATTCACCGGGAAGTTGTCGCATTCTTTGCAAGTCTTGTATTAAGGAGGTTAGGTCTCTACTATCACCGAAATGATTCTCTAAAAGAGTTTTAATTTCTTCCCAATGAGTGGGATTTCTAGAGTTCACTAGTTCAGCTGCACGACCTTTTAATTTGTTTTTTATGTGAACCGTTAAAAGTACCACCTGCTTACCAATTGACATGCCAAAAACAGTTCTACATGAATTTAAAAATGTATTTAAATTTATTTGGTTACCGTCATATTCAGGAATAATTGAAAATATTTCGCTCAATTTATACGGTTCAACAGCGTCTGGTTGAGGTTGAGGTTGAGGTTGAGGTTGTGGCTCGTGCTGTTGTTGGTTTTGTTGTTGTTGGTGAGCCATATTTCGAGTAGTTACTGGCATAAACTAATTTGAATTTGAAAACTTAGATTTATTTTACTTATACTAGTAATGGACAACAGAACTGTTCTTTTCCACGGACAATACGCAAAAAATGATGCGATTATTATTTTAATTAAATTTGCACTAAAAACGAGATGATTCAATAAGTACTTACACGTAATAAATCTTCATTCGTAGGTGCTTTCTTGATTTAAGGATTGGAATCCGCCGCCCGTCGTCAAAGGTCTCCTTGTTCCGGCGATCCTTTCCTGAAGTTAGGCCCTCTTTTTTTTTGGGGGTATTCCTTGTTCTTCGGGGAGGTTTTCGTCAGTTAGGCTTTTCTTCCAGGCGTTGTTATCAATCCTACCGACTGCGCCAATTTTATATCACTTAGAACTGTGTTCACTTTTTAAAAACTTTTATTCTTGGTTTTACAAAATATTTTATATGATTATATATTTGTTACAATAGTTAAATGTTGTAGGTATAAAGAATAAATGTAGACTGACTGCAGATGCGTCTCTGGGTGATATTTATAACATACTGCTATCAACGTAGGCACATGTATTTCTCGGAATTATGCTATGCCAGCGTTTTACATGAGAAAGCTTTGTTTTAAAGGGAAGTTGTTATCGCTTTATTATAAGGATATAAAGTTACTTGTTGGATAAGATACTTATGCATTTGAATGAATTAATACAGTTTGTTTAGCATATAACATATATATATATATAGGTTTTTTGGGTCGCTGATTCCGAATCCGAGGTCAGTTTGTCTGTATTAAGGTCATTTCAAGGTCATTTGAAGGTCAAAGTGATAACATACCAAGGAACCATTTCCAATCACTTGTTATATGAATTTTTCGGGTCGTTGATTTTGAATCCGAGCTCAGTTTGGCGGAGGTGGCTTTCGTAAAAAGTATTTTACCTATACTAACCAATATTGTCAATACCTACGTACATTTCTTTTCAAAACCACATATTTCTTTATGCTCACCCATTGTAGCGCATTCCTAGCTCTTCGCATACCATTGCCAATATCATTTCATAAAGCAGTATAACTACATATTAAGAATCTATCTCACATCACATCCATTTCATCCCATAACCACTCTTATTACTGTGTGAAAACTCTTCTACTAATCCATGAAACGTCCTACAACCGATCTTACTTTGTACTTATTCAATCCTACAATAGCCTGGGTTATTATTCCTCTGACTACCTCCTACAACTTCAAGAAAATCCACGTTACTAATTCGTATTGTACCATAAAAACTTATGTTATATTTCGGCCCATAAAAAACTATATACTATTTCGGTCAATAGTGGCTGTTACTTACATTTGGCAATACATATCGACTTATGTAATAATTTTTAATCCACTACTTTTAAAGTTAAAAAATGTAGTATGTAGATTAAAATAATTATTTCAGAAATTAGATATTTCTAGTTATCTTATGCCATTATTATCATCATATCTGGTGTATACTGTAATTGTCGAAAATATTTCAAACAATTCGTAAATAATTACCTCCTTTACATTATTCTTATGATTTATTTTCTAAATCTGTTTTAACAAAAGCAGATATTTTTTTTATTTTTCTTAACTTATTACTTTTCTGGAAAAATCATTCTACAATTACAATTCTCTTCTCTAAGTTTTCAAGACTTTTGGATTATGTAACGGAGCATTTCCAAAAACCGAAATTCATATAATGAATATTCATCAAAATAACGCACCTAATGACAAACAAAACCCCGAAAACGCTCTTAATGAGAATGTACAGCTTCCTTTCGGGCATACTTCTAAAAGTCACAAGAATTGTATTGTATGTAAAGCTACTCAAAATCTTATTGTAGTACCCGCTCGAACGAAGCTTGAAGTATTTATTCATCGTGCTATTATAATTCAAGGAAAACCGCGATGCTGTAGAAGACATTTGGATGGTAACTTATTCAAACAGAAGGACCTATACAGAATTAAAGAATGCGAAAATTCAACTAAAATGAGTAATTCGGAAATATTTCAACTTTTGAATGATATTCGCAAATTAGCCCAGCAGCGATCATTAGACTTTGATGAACCGGGAGCACTTAGTGATCAAGATTACCATCGACTCAACGGAATATCTAAGAACAACTTCAATCACCTTGTCAGTATGATCGATAATATTCGCAATACTCAGAATAGAAGTGCACGTACGTGTCTTGTTTTACTTTTGATGAAACTGCGAACAAATATGTCCCTATCAGTACTTTCAACACTTTTTGGAATATCAAGGCGAACAGTGGGTAGAGCAATTCATTCGGCTAGGAAAGCGCTAATGGAGGGTTTTGTGAACAAATATCTTGGACTCGGTCACATTTCACGAAATGATTTCATTGATCTTCACACTCGTGATCTGGCTAAATCCCTCTTCGCAGAAGGTAATAATGTTGCCATAATTGTAGCAGATGGGACATACATGTACATAGAGAAAAGTAGCAATTATCCCTTTCACGTTTTCAATGCATAAAAATAGACCATTAGTTAAACCTATGAGGCTCGTTAGTACTACCGCTTACATTTTAGATGTATTTGGTCCTTATTTGGCTGATGGTAAGAACAATGACGTTAATATCTTGGATAGCTTACTAAAGCAAAGTGCTTCGCAACTTTTAGAATGGCTGTGGCCAGAAGATGTTTTAGTTGTAGATCGTGGATTCCGGGATTCTATAAGTACTCTAGAAGAATATGGGCTTATTCCAGAAATGCCTCATTTTTTGGAAAGAGGTTCCCAACATGACACCATGAGCGCAAACGAATCCCGGCTTGTTACTAAGATAAGGTGGGTAGTAGAGTCTGTAAATGGTTTAATAAAACAGTGGAGAATGTTAGCAAGTGTCTTTCCTAATACACAAATTCCTTATATTGGGGATTACGTTCGTATTGTGTGCGTTGTCTGTAATGCATATAGAGCTCCACGGGTCCGTCCATCATCAGACGATGATGAAATAATTGCAGAGAGAATGCTGACTCTAAGTAAAAAAGCGAATGAACTTCAAAAAGTGGTTGAAGATAATAATTGGAATCGAAAAACAGTTATATGGAATAAGATAGAAGCTGGATCCTTACCTGATTTCCCACGGCTAACCCTTGACGATCTTCACAAAATCACAATTGGCGTATATCAAATCAAGCAGGCCTAATCATATACAAGAGAACACATTAACGATGATGGTAGTTACGTCATTTATGTGCACAAAGAAGAGAGCGATATTTTGAGAGTAAAACTGCAATCTCGTCATGTTTCATCGAAACAGTACCAACTCTGGATTAGATATTTAAATGATGGATTTGAACCAATTAAAGGTTGGTATTGTCAATGTAAAACCGGAGCTCGCACTGTAGGATGCTGTGCACATATTGCCTCACTTTTATGGTACTTAGGTTATTACAGGCACTTGCAACAGAAGCCACGATTTAGTAGTGATACTTGGATTGAGCACGAGTTAGATGCTATGACTTGGTCTGAATCAGATGAAGCGTCAAGCGACAGTGATGATGCTGATGGGAGTTAAAAAGAACAATACTCGGTTTTGAAATACGAATCCTCAAAAAAAGAAAAAAAAGAAAAAAAAAATAGACTTAGACAAACACAGACACATATTAACACTGATTGACGTAGATTGAGTCATATACTGATGAAAACTGCAGAAGATAGATTGAATGGACAGTAATACATACAAACGGCCCTTATCAGGGCCAATGATGTGCAAAGTCCGATCGCGCAACCTCGTGGTGCACATTGGATAACGCCAATGCCGACGGTGATGATTTTCTAACGAACTGACTGCACGATTTGTGTCAAAAAGCTCATTCCAACTGATCTCGGATTCAAAATCAACGACCCGAAAAATTCATATAACAAGTGATTGGAAATGGTTCCTTGGTATGTTATCACTTTGACCTTCACATGACCTTGAAATTACCTTAATACAGCCAAACTGACCTCGGATTCGGAATCAGCGACCCAAAAAACCTACATTTCAGGAAGTTGGACATCGTATATCTGGTTTTTTATTTTGACCCTGGAATGACCTCAATATAGACAAACTGACCTCGGATTCGGAATCAGCGACCCAAAAAACCTATATTTCAGAAAGTTGGACATCGTATCTGTTTTTTTCATTTTGACCTCGGAATGACCTTGAAATGACCTTAATATAGACAAACTGACCTCGGATCCGGAATCAGCGACCCAAAAAACCTATATAATATATATATTAAATTGAAGTCCCAGAATAACCTTACTCATTCCGAAAAGGCGAGTTTAGTTCACGGCTTTTTTATAATTTGACCATGAAATGACCCTAAGAGCAGGGTGGAGTTGGTTCCGTTTGTGGTCGAATCGACTCTAAATTGACCCTAGACTGTTTCTGTGTTCTTTTTTCTTTTTGCCAAATTTGAGGGGGGGCCGAAAACCGGCCTTATTGACCCTCCCCCTTTATTTACATAGTGAATTCCAGGTGACACATGGTATAGTAGCATGCTTCTATATATGATTTTAACTTATCGAGACGAACTTTGCAAAACTAGATTACCGCTAAAAAAATGTATTTTTGAACATGTCAAACATCCCATTTACCAGGAAATGGATTCAAAAGTAATAATTATTAAAAAAGCAGTGAGAGTTATAAATCTATATTTGGAAGAAATTCACATGTTAACAAAACTATAAAAAAATAAATAAAATAAAAATCATCTGCTACACAATGGTGGAAAGGATTTATTATTCACTTCACTTCACACATAAATAATGTACTAAATAATATTCAGTTTATCTAAATTCGTGTAATTAAGTTATCCATATCTCAGTACTGAAGTATGGGACTCAAGGCATAGCTACTATAAAATAGGTATTAATTTTCAGAATAAGAGCGAACATTATTCATCAAAGGATTTCACATCTCGTCAAAAAATGTTGATTTTTTTACGAAATTACACCCTATTGAAATTTTATAAATAAAAAATTCAAATTTGTCAATCAAATTTTAAATCTGCAGATATGCCCTTGTTCTGAAAAAAATATTGATTTTAAATTATTTTAGTAGTAGTATTTTCACAAAAAGATAGATTATGTGAGGCAGCTCATTTTTTAATTATTTGTCCCAAATTTAAATCGCAAATTTTTCTAAAAAACTTCTTAATTTAGTCTACATAGTGTCTCATACTTCAGTACTGAGACACGATTGACCTACGTTTCACCCGGATATCCCAGGCCGCAGCTTCCTTTAGAAGCATTTAAAATACTTGCCTATATAAACTTTTTAAAAATATCTTTGGGCACAAAACTACATCTCTAAATTAATGACATGAATTTAGATATACCGTGTAAAATATACGAAACGAAATTTTTAAATATTCATCTAATCTCTGTAACACAAAATATGCTATCTGTGGTGGTATTGTCGACGGACCTTTTGCACAGGACCGTCGAATCTCCCTGCAATTTATAAGGCACACCCTGTATGTTCACACTATACCACATAAAAAATTCCAGCCTCGTATCTCAAGAAATTACAAAGTAAGAAGTGCTCAAATAAACTTGAGAATGAAAATAAAAATAAATAAATAAAAAACTATTTCTTTTCTTTTTATATGCAACACGAGACGCCCCTGTCCGGCCAGCGTTCAAGAGGCTTCACCTCGACCCGGCAGGCAAAACTGGTGCGCTTGAAAGGGCTGGCTAGGCGCCGGTTGTCGCGTAGGAACACAATTACGCACCATTGCGCGTCTTTGCATTAAATAAATAATTAAATTCAACCAATCGTCATAAAATTTCACACAGTCAGTCTAGAAACCTTCAGTCATATCTCGTCAAAATTTCAGATCCCTACGGCATAGGAAAATATTTTATTTTTGCCCTCAAAGGTGCGGATCGCGCTTTTAGGCCAGGTAATCGATGAGCACGGGGAAGCCTCGCGACTCACAGATAGTCAAGTGGTCTCATTCGACGAGGCTCGTCGTCCCGCACACAGGGCGCGAGCAATTAACCTAGTAGGTCGCAACCGCGGGGCGTAACTCCAAAAACAACGCGGAGACTAAACTCTTTAATATTAAATAATTCATAGCTGCCGAGCCATTCACGGTGAAGCGCTAAAAATAGGCGACGAGGGGTAGAAAATCCTCAACTTTACGAGGGGACCATCCGCGGAACAATCTGCGGGGTGGTTCACGAATTATCATCAAATACATCACAATTATGCAATTTTGCATATGACCACTTGACCTATGGCAATAAGGGTCCTTATGTTCCGCTCGAAACCTACGCCACAAAAAGCAACACCCAAACCTTCGAGGGTACAAAAGCAAAGACAAGGGAAAAGGGAGGCAGTCGTCATTTTTTTTCGCCAAGAGACACTCCTTTGCATAAGGGTGTTCACCGCGTCGATCATTTTTCTTTGTTTTACCAATATTAGCTCCTCATTTAAATTCAGTGAAATAAATCCTTTTAGTGTCGCAGGCACTTTCAGCCAGTCGGTTAAACCAAATTTTGCACAACTAGTGACTCCTACCTGTTTAGTGGCACTTAGCAGTCCAACCGCGAAAAATTCCGCGGCGTCAGGGACGCCGAGTCGTTTTTGAGACTTTACAGTAATTTAACCATAATTTTAAACCTCGATGCTTTCACCTGTACATCTTTGGAGCAACGGAGAGCATCTTCATACTTTTGAATTAATTGTTTTAGTTTGTCATTGACTTGGAAGAATAAATTCAAATCAACCTCTCAAATAATTATCATTGTATTATTTCGTCTAGAGCAGTCTAGAACACCTGGCTGGAAACGCATTCTTATCAACCTAACCGATTAACATAAATTCATCCCCCGTTGATCCGCGAGTGTGACACAGGTGTGAGCAACAGGTGTAGTGACCTTCTTCGTTCCTCCGGGATTACAGCGAGGGATTTGAGTAAGACATATCTGTTCGACGTCAGCGGCCAAGTTCAGGCAAGTCCCGCAATATCTACCTGTGATAGCTGTTTACTGTACTAATTATCTGCTAACAGGTGAGAACCGCGGAACCATAGCCTGAGCGTGGACCTGGCGTTCATTGCCATTATTGTTTCTGTATAATTATTGTTTAATTGTGTGGGTTAGTGTGACGTTGGACTATTTCCGTTATTCCCGACAGGGACAAGGGTATAATAAAAGTTCTTTTGTATTTCAAGTAACAACCATAAAAGCTAAGCTTTCTCAACCGTAGGGTTGTAAATTCAAGGACTGACCCTCTCGAAGTAGGATTAGTTTGGCTACCAACTAATTTTTTGTCAAAACTTATTTAAAGCAGTTAGACAAAATTATATTCAGTTTTCTTTCTTTTCAAATAAATAAAGACGCGCTGGGACCGTCATTTTTGGGTCGTCGTAGAGCACTGGAGTTGTAGAAAAAGACGGTAGGGGAAGTTGACTACGCGCGTCAAAGGCAAATATTAGTGGTAACTTCTTTAATTAATTTCTGAATGAAAAATAAAACATAGGAAACGTTGAGAAATACAGTAGAGAGTGTTAGGATCGCGGATTCAGAGGAAACTTGATAACGTAGTGAATTTCTGTTATTAAAATTTAATTGAAATAATTTCTGAGCCGCCAATTGTACATCTATACGCGTCTTTCGTTCCAGCGGAAGACACGAGGATTGCTGGCGTCTTACGCAAGAGGGAGGCCCCGCCTCCATCTTCGAAGGGCCGCAGCAAAACAGGAAGTCCGCCATTAAGGCTTTGTAGTAGCGTCCATTGTGGCACCTACGAATAACAAATTAAACTACACTAATTAACAGTTACTCACTTACCTCACAGTTCCTCTCTTACTCACTCAACTAATTAATATCATTATCACCGAAACTCTTACCGCCAATCAATTCGCTCCCTACCTGTCTCAGCTACCACTCGGGGCTCTTATAGGCGTTACCTGTCATACCTGTCAACGCCCAGTAGCTAAAATTCACACCTGAACACATCCAGCATAGATGTTCAGTTAAGTAAACCCTAGCCAGTGATAAATAAACCTTTTAAAATTACCAAATTAAATTCATTCGACAGTTGACAGGGGCCTTTATTAAGTACCAATTTTTTATTTAATTTTTTTTTTTATCCTTGATAGCCACTCGTAGTTTCCTAGGGGATCACGAGTCACTGATCTCCCCTCGCAGACGAGGAAGGTACCCCACGTCGCACTGACATTTCAGGGAATAATTTTTTTTTTTAATTTTTATTACTACTTTCAATTGTAATTTTTTTGTTTTGTTGCTAATTTTAATTTTTTTTGTTTTTGCTCTTGCTACCTGTACTATTAAGTACTTACATTCAAATTTTATTTTTAGTAGCTCTAACTCTTTTACTAATGGGCTATCAATGTATTAATTCGATAATCCCTACCTCACGCTTAGGTTAATCTAATTACTTGTATTATTATTTTACGTTAAGTCCTTTCTAACTTTAAGAATCATTTTAATTCTTTAATTATTAGCTGACATTCTACCAGCGAAGTATAATACACCCTTCGCAACTATTAGTAATAGAAAGTAAAATTCAAATTAGCAGGGCTTAGCCCGAACCTGAGTTGACCTAGGGGTGGAAGTACGGCAGTAATAAAAACCTTACCTTTAGAATCTCTGCTTTCGTCCGTTCAATTCGAATGATCAATTACATTTTTAACGGCAGAATATTCTCTTAATTTTAATTTTGCATCACCCCGGTAGTCTAATAGTACCAATAAAAGACGGAATTCAAAAATAGTATAATTTCCTTACCACTTTGAAAGTCCCGAGAGGTTAAAAAGGAATAATCACCGGCGAGCGCGTCCTGTCGTTCACGGACCTACCTGCCCTGGACAGGTTGTTATAGTCCAGGAGCGCGCGCAAATAGCCGTACTTCTATCACGAAGTTGTTTAGAAATAAATTAGTTTTAAGTCGTTTATTCGTAAGTACGTCAGTAGTATGCCGGAGCCCAGTAATCATTAATCGATTCGCTCCCCTGTATTCTGAGTCTTAATAAATCGGGCGAGTGACCTTAGACAAACTATTTTTTTTTATTTTTCCTCCTTTTAAGTTCACACATTGACTCACATTTCTGAGTTCCTACCTTACCTTACAAGGTAACAGCATCGCGGGGTGACTAAAAGCGCCCGCCAGCTACTCGACAAGCCGCTGTCGTGTTAAGTAGCCATCATCAGGTGGTGAGTAACGACTAGCCGCCTCACCTGGAGCGTGTCGTGGTCTATTCGTTCCCCCCCCCCCGCGGTCGGTTGTAGGAGGACGAAGTAGAGTCTCTGCCTCACAGATTTGGAGGTAATCTTCCGCCATCTGAACGAGAGTAGGCACAGGTACTCTTGGAGGGCTAGGTGACGTTCCTAGCTGCTGTGTCTATCCGCGTCTTGTTCTTATATTGTCCTCCTCCAGCTATATACCGAAGGTGTGGCGGTAACGTCCACGATCTCACTCCTCCATTGTGTTTGGTGGAAGGGGGTTGGTCCTCCACCTCCACTAACCTGAACAGCCCCGAAGCTTATTGAACCTTGCCCTGAGAGTTCGACAACGTGGTGTGGATAAGTATTCCAGGTAATCGATGGCGCCCTTTACAAATTTGTGATTATCTCACCTAATTCGACAGGTAGGCAACCGGACAGCCATCCACAACCATTCTCCCATTGATAACCACCCCGTTTACGTCGACAGTATAACATTCTATTTATGACAAAAAAAATCAATATCAAGATAGCATTGTGAATACAAAGCAGTCCAGACGGTAGAACATTTTATAAATGTGTCGACAAACTTAGACTAGGCACAAGATTCACAAAATTTAAAAAAACATATTTGTAATTTTTTTTCGAAACTTTAAATTTGCTATATGTAGGTAAATATCATGGAAATATAATTACTCACGTAGAACAAAATTGTAAATTGTGTTCACTGGTGTAAAAATGGATAAATGCAATAGTTGTATTACTTCTATACAAAACTGAACAATATTAAAAAAACAATAAATTGAGATTATTTTTCATTTATCTGCTTAATATGTGTTGGAAATTACTTGGTTTCTAACAAAGATTTATTTAGATTTTGTTATTAAATTGGTAAGTTCTATTCTTTGTTGCTTCTAAGGATACTTATGCAAAAATCTGTATAACAAATTTCCAGTCAAACTAGACGCACACACACTGGCTTTCCAGAAACCTACAGCTACAGGCTCTAGGTGTCAAATGTAATTCCTCCACACTCAAAAGATGCCTTGTGTTTCTTTTCCCTCTTATGCCTCTGTTTTGCTAAGCGAAACCATTCTGATGTTATCTGCTCTATTGTGTGTTGCATCACATATGAAAAACTTGCAACAAAAACTTCTGAAACAATGATAGCAATATTAATAAGATATTCATATAGTTATTGGTTAAAGTTCCTCACCTTTCTTTGCCGCGATAACTTTCAGGTCATTGCTTTAAATTATTCCAATAGCCCTTCCTGAGCATTTTGTGGCACATTCGTTTGTAAATAAATTAGTATCCTGAGAATATTATCTCAAGAATTGCTTCTTTCCACTCTTTCTGGAATCAATATAATAATAATGTATATTTTTAAAATACAATACCGTCAAATATAGGTAGGTAGTTTAGTTCAGAAAACTTCAGTTATAATATTACATAAGAACATTGAAAATGAAAATGGTGATGGTTACTTCAAAAGTACCTAATTTAATATGTCGTTTATTAACTGAATATGGAATACTTTAGAGAAAAACTGCTTTTAATGGTAAAAATATCATTTTCAGTTCAATAAAATATCATATTCAGGAAAATTATGATTGACATTAATTATCTACATTTTCAATTAAATTTCTACACACTGATGATTCGTGACAGGATAAATGACTAAGTGACTTTACCTTTTTTAATTTTTCAACAATTATTTTGTTAAATATCTTTTCTTTCCATATTTTGATTTGAGATTAGAATTGAAAAAGTCATATTTGTATTTGATAGACATAAAAATTATAATATATTTTATCAGTGGCACAGCCAAAAAATTCATCTGAGGGGGGGGGGGGGGGGGGGCAATAGAACCGGCCTCCCCAGAGGATGAGGACAATTTTTCAGAAAATGGTTGAAAACGGATGTGTATGTAAATTCCTCTATTAGATAATATTGGCATTAATTACAAAATATTTATTTCAAGGGATAATTTAGTTACTGCTTTGTACTGCTTCTTTATTTTTTGGCTCATGGAAGACGGCTTGGGTGGGGGCTGGGCCCCATGGCTCCCTCCTGGCTGCGCCCATGTATTTTATATACCTGCTTATCTTCAATGCACACTTGATCACCAATATTAACTAAATTTGAATCAAAGAGCACAAGACAACTGTAGTTTCTACACAACGATGCTGGGATGTTGAGCTTCTTTAGGCTTAGCTTAATGAAAACATTGAAATACGAACAAAGAACAAAATGGCCTCTGCCGAATGCCCGAGTTTGCCGCCCTACCACAAACGCTTTTAAATATTAATTTACCAAACTTCAACATAATAGTTATACAATTTTTACTATTTAAGTTATATACTCATTATAAGAGTTTTTATGTAATAAAAATATTATTAAACCATACATTGTTATATAACTTTGTTATATTGGCTGAACTTTAAATGTTACAAAATTATTATATTACTAAAACATAACAACATATTGTAACATGATTATGTTATTATTTTATAACAAATGTTATAATATTAACATAACATTAATAAATACTGTTAATGTAACCCATTACTACCAGGTTATATAATATCAATAAGTTTTGTTTGCTGGGCTTGTATTTGTCAATAACGCAATAGCATTGATCAGGAATTGTTATTAGATAATTTCCCTTGAGTTGTCTCTTTTTCTTCATCTCGCAATATGTTTCGGCTATAATAGTGATGGGACTTGTAATTATCCATGAATTTGAGTTTTCGAACCTTTGAATTTTCGGATTGTTGATATTGATTTTTGTGAATGCACATCTGTTTTCTTCTTGGGAAAAGTCAATGAGTTGAATTTCACAGAGTTCGTTTGATGTCCTTTTTATAATAGAATTGTGAGTACACAGGAATTTTTTCGATTCTATTTCTGTACAGGGTGTGTTCGTGTACGAGTACCAATCTGGGTTTATAAGTAGATAGTTTCTTCTGGGTATAATAGTGAAGTAAAAGGCGTTATTCTCTACAGGCAATGGGTATAACTTGTAGTAGTCATAAGATACTGTCTCTATCAATGGTATTTTAATAATGAAATATGTATAGGAATTCTTCTGAAAAACTGAAGTTTTGCATACTTTATAATGTTTTCGAGAGTAGGTTGAAATGGTAGTTCTACTCTTTTTAGATAATTCTGGATTTCTAATAGTTCTTTGATAAGATTAGTTGGTTTTATAATTGTTTGGTGCATTTGTCTTAAATCTGCAAATGAGATTGCTGTCGAAAGTTCGTTTAAAAAATTGCAAATAAGTGACGGGGAGTGTGATAATTGATCTAGAGTATTTTGTACAACCAATAATTCAATGCAGCGTGCTGTTGTTTCCATTTTCTGTCCAATGTCAGCCATTGCTCTATTAATTTTCTTTTGGTTCTCTACGAGAATGGTAATTGATTTATTTGTAGATTTAATGAGGTCATCCGTAATTCATAAGTGTTTTTCCATGTCTATTTTTAATTTGTATTTGTATATGTGTTTGCATTGTTAAATAATTTCTTGAAATTTTGCTCATATCTTTCGCCATCTTCGGCATCTAGGTTGCCCGTGATTGATTTTTCAATTGTATCAATAAAGTTAAATGCTCCTCTTGGTTTTCTAATGTGGTTTGGTAAAACTTGTTCGAATAATGTATAGGTTCTGGTTATTTCAAAGGATAGAGTTCTATTGATTTGGGATAAGAGGGTGTTTGTTATGGAAGTTTGTTGTTTGTCGCAGGATAGATTCAGTTCTAGGTATCTGTTGATGTTTGCTAGGATTCTAATAATTTCGTCATTTTCTTGAATAAAGGTTTCATATAACGGTTGTATGTCAAATGCGTTCATTATTTCCCATTCCGATACAATATTGTCTGCTGTACCCATGCGAATCGGTAGAAGTTCGGGGCTGTCATCTAGGGATTTCCATTGGATGTCATCGGCTGCTGCGAGGGTGGTGGTGCATCTGTAAGAGTAGATTTTAAGTCAGACAAATGGACTCGGCGTTCTTTTTTATTTCTTAATCTAATCATGTAGGTATTGTCATTACTAATAGAAATGACTGGGAAGAGTCCCTTTTTAGGGACTGTTTTGGAACCTCGTTTTTTGGGTGCTCTGACATAGACCTTTTGACCTATTTTATATTTCTCTTGTGGATTTGTTATCTCGCTGTTCATTATGTTGACTGTTGTTATTTTTCGACTTTCGATTCTTTCGTAAATAATATCATAAAGTTGAGAAAATTTCTTTCTATGTTCATCTAGTGAATAATCGAAAACTATTTGACTGGTTTTCGTATCAAATAAGTTTTTGCTTGGTGAATATCCGAGAACGACGTCAAAGGGTGTGTTTAGGGTGGCCCATCTCTATAGGGGGTGAATTTTTTTTGCGTATTTTTTAAGTCTCACCCCACGAAAATATACTATTATACTAGGAATAATTTATGTCAAAGTTTCAGATAATTCGGTGAACGGTAACCCGTGCAGCATTCAGGTAGAAATTTGTAGATAAGATTTTATTACGGTAAAACACTTAAATTTTACTTAAAATACAAATATCTACCTCTTTTCTCATAATGTTTTATTGGTGTAATTATTTCCTAGAAATTATTTGTTTTGGAAGTTTGGAAATATAATGCACCTACGGTAGGTTTTTATGTCAGTTTGCAATTGTGTTTTACAGTGGTGACATTATAAGTTCTAGCATACGTTCCTTTTTGAAAAATCATTTAACGATGGCTGATGTTAGATCCTTACGAAAGGATACTTTCATTTACTTAGTTGGATACTATTCGTCACAAATAATTGGCAAAGAATTGCCATCTAATAGACAAGTATTACAAGTGCTCTTTTATAACATTCGTGAAGTGAAGCTAAGTGTACATGAAAGTGCTAAATTAACTATAAAAGAGGTGTCAGTTTTTTGGGATAAAGCTCGCATTCCGACACGTCAGGATTTTCATTGTGTTAAACAACTAGATAAACTTTATGCAGAGTGGAGGAACTTACAAAAATCGGCTAAAAGGGCCAGTGCGGGAGTAAAGAAAAAAATTTCGTTGAAAAATTGGACGATCTCTTTGACATTTCTCATGCAAATGCATTGGAGTTGATGAAAATAGATGAAGATAAGCAGTTTTTAATTAACCAAAGAAAAAAGGGACGTCCTGGATTTATGCATGGTATTGATTACCAACTTGCTTCTCAAGAAAAATCAGCTGAGGAGAAATTACAGAAATTATCCGAACGAATGCAACGAAGTCAACAAGAAAAAGACAGATTAGAGGAAACATTCACCTGTTCATCATCGAGTAGTAATTCAGCCGACTCCAACGAAAATGAAGATGAAATAATCGAAGCCCAAGAAGAGTTGTTACAAGACCAACCTGGTCCGTCACAGCCAAAAAAGAGGAGATTGTATGGAACATGTAGCATCATCACACCAAAAATAGCCGCTGCATTTGATGCTTGCAAAATAAACGACAGGTATGGAGTCCATATTTTGACGGCAGTAGCAGAAGCACTAGGACATGACACCACATCTTTGTCCATCAGCAGAACCACACTTCAGCGCTCTAGACAACGCATCCGCGAAGAAAGAGCTGAAATATTAAAAACTACCTTCGGTAATTCTGAATTACCGGCCCCAGTCATCCATTGGGATGGAAAACTTTTACGTTCTCTCACTGGAATGGGAAATATCAATAGACTTGCTATCTTAGTTACTAGTGGAGATATTGAACAACTGCTTGGAGTACCAGCTTTGCCCAATTCAACTGGAAGAGAACAGACTGAAGCAGTTTATGATGTGCTTTGTGAATGGAATTTGGACGAAAAGGTAATAGCTTTGTGTTGTGATACAACAGCATCAAATATGGGTTATATAAATGGGGCAGCCACACTATTGCAACAAAAATTAGAAAGAGATATTCTATATTTTCCTTGTAGACATCATATTTTTGTAGTGGTTTTGAGAAGTGTGTTTGACACAAAAATGCCTTCCTCATCTCGTCCAAATGTGCCACTATTTAAACGTTTTAGGGAATTTTGGCCTAAAATCGATCAAAATAAACTAAAAACTGGATGTCAGGTATCAAAAATTAAACACATTTTACAACGAGTTAAAGCCGAAATTGTAAAGTTTCTAAATGCAGCTTTAACTTTGCAACAGCCTCGTGATGATTATAAAGAATTTTTAATGCTTTCTAAACTTTTTGTTGAAGAAGAGCCCACTCACACGACATTCTATCAACCAGGGGCATTTCATCATGCACGTTGGATGGCCAAAGCCATTTACTGTCTAAAAATATTTTTTTTCCAAGATCAGTTCCAACTAACTAAAAAAGAAAAAATAGGTATTGAAGATATATGTCTCTTTATTGTAAAGGTTTATGTATGGTTTACAGCGTCATTTGCTAGTAAAGCACCACTTCATGACTTAGACTTTTGTAAAGAACTAATTAATTATCAAAATATTGACAAAGAAATATCTCAAGCCGCAAGTAGGAAAATAGTGAACCATTTGTGGTACCTTAATTCAGTAAATGTTGGCTTATCTTTCTTTGATGACGATATTTCAGTTACCACTAAAAGAGAAATGGTTAAAGCTTTGAATAGGAAAGCACCAAATCAAGAGGGTATTAAACGACTTATGATTAGTAACATTACTGACGTTGAAAACAAGGAAATTCAGGACTTCATATGCGAGAACACTAAACAGTTTTTTTCAAAAATTAGGTCTGTCTATGGAATTTTTGGAAAATGATCCAACAACATGGAGGGAAAATGAAAGTTATACCCGATGTTTCAATATTGTAAACAAAATTAAAGTTGTAAATGATGCCGCTGAGAGAGGAATCAAACTTATTACTGACTATAATGACATTTTAACAAAAAATGAAGACCAAAAACAGTTTTTACTCCAAGTTGTACATGATTATAAATCACAGTTTCCAAATGTAAAAAAAGAAACCCTGTCGCATGCTTTGGCCTAGTGCAAAAAAATATTGTTTTTATTACTATATGTCTTGTAGATTTAGGATAATATTTGGTACTATGTATGAAAAAAACGTTTCATAATAAAATACACAAAGATAAAACGAGAGTTTTATTTCAAAAACTTCTAGTCTAGTTTTCTTAGACTACGAATTTACAGTAGTATGACACATGTCATAGTCACAACAGATAATGTCTTTGATATTTGTATGACTTGATTAGTCATTCTAAAGATAAATGTTGCTGATTAAAAAAAAAACAATCCATCAACCAAAAATGTAAATAATTCCATTTACTTTTATTATTGCATAATAATGCATTCTGCGGCACCTCTTGCCTTCAATTTGCCTCAATAATATTTTGAGGGGACTGTTTTTTCTTCAAATGGAACCATTTGCAGGGGTGAGAAATAAAAAATTTCGATTTCGAAAAAGATGGGCCACCCTAGTGTGTATCCTGTAGCAGAATGGTTTGTGTGGTTGTAAGCAATAACAGCTAGTTTCATAAGTTCTTCGGTAGTTTTGCTGTTAAGTTGTGGGTCTTGTCGAAATATTCGAAGGTGTTCAATTAGTGTGGAGTGGAGGCGTTCCACAATGCCATTTGATTTTGGATGGAATGAGGTTGTGAAGTGAAGATTAAGCTTGTGATAAGCCAACAAGTTTTTTATTTGCTTGTTAACGAATTCGCGACCATTATCAGTTGTGATTGCGGTTGGGGTTCCATAATGTTCGAAATAATCAATTAGGGCCATCGCTACTTCACATGCTTCTTTGCATTGAATAGGAATTGCTTGTCCAAATTTGGAAAACGAGTCTACTAGGGTTAGATAGACTTTTTGATCAATGGTAAATGTGTCCATGAAAACAACTTCGAATGGTTTTTGCTGGGTAGGTGTTTGGTTCATTGGTGGATGTCTATCGTATTTTCCTCTTTGGCATATATTGCATTTATTGATATATTCTTGTATTGTGGTTAACATATGACTCCAATAATATTTTTGTTTCAATTTGTCATATGTTTCTTGTGAGCCCCTAGGATTTGTTTTGCTTTCATGGTACAACTATATAATTTCGTTTATTTCTTCTTTGTTTCTTAAATATATTCTTTCTTGGGTACATCTTACTAATTTTGGGCCGTTGTTGTTAAAAGATTGATTATATATTCGACAAAAGTCTTCGTACATTTTGTCGTTATCAAAATATATATAGAAGGTAGTTTCTTCAACTGTATGATCTCTCAATAGTTCAAGAATTTGATCGTCTTTGTCTTTCTTCGTGATTTCTGCATATAAAATAGTTTTGTTTTCTACATGTAAAGTTCTGTTTCTTTTGGGGTTCATCGATACTGTTTTTATAAATATTTGTTTGGGTTTTGTGTTTATTACATCGTCTATGATTGGGATCGTGTTTCGTGGTTCCTCGTCCTCGTTAGATCGAGCTGTAGAAATTTCAGGAATGTCAATTTCATTTGTTTCATCGTTTCTGTCTTTCATGTTTTCAGGAGGGTTGAGTATTTCTTCGATTTCTTCTTGCGTGGGCGTTCTTAGTTCTGTCTCTCTGTTTAGGTCTTGTATTATTCTGTCCAGTTCAGGATCATTTATGTTTATTTGCATCGATTCGGTGTCAATTGGGTGAATTTCAATTCTTGACAGCGCATCCGCATTCGTATTTAGCTTGCCCTTTTTATATTCTATATCGAAATCGTAGTCCTATAGCTTTGTACGCCATCTGTTGAATTTAGAGTTTTGCGGATCTTTTAATGAGAATAACCACCTCAGTGGTCTGTGGTCTGTGGTCTGTATATATGGTGAAGCGTCTGCCGTACAGATAAGGCCTGAAATACTGGGTGGACCAGACTAAGCTCAAAAGTTCTTTCTCCACAACTAAGTAATTTTTCTCTGATTCGTTCAGTATTCTGGATGCGTAAGCAATGGGTTTATCGCTTCCCACCACCCCCTGTGATAAAATACTTCCGATGGCATATTTCGACGCTTCGGTTGTCAAAATAAATGGTTTGGAAAAATCCGGGTGTTGTAAGAGTGGGCTGTTGGTTAGAATGTTTTTACAAGTTTCAAAGGATTCTGCAAACTCTCTTGTATGTTCTATTTTGGCTCCTTTCCTTTAATGGTCTTGCCAGTTTTAAGCAGTCTTTTATATAATATCCTATTAATTCAAGAAATGACTGAATTTCTTTTTTTGTCAAAGCTTTATGGCAAACAGAGAAAATTCGTGGGTAAGACCGCAGAGAAAAAGCTTTGTTCCGCATTAACACCTCCTATTTTTTTATTCTTCCTTGGGTCCAGTGATTCCACGCAGGTAGCTATAGTTGCCTCCGTGGTGTGTTAGTTGTCGCTCTGGAAATCCAGGGTCTTCTAACTCTTGCCACAAATGTGCGACTGGCTGCCTGTCAGTGGTCACCGTTTGTGTCAATTCCTAAGTTGTGCCTTTCCTTTCAACTTAGCTACACCGTGCTGATGAGAACCAATGAGTCCGAAACACGTATCCACGGTTGCTCTTTTTCTCTGCGGTTGTAGAAGAACGCACTACCGGGCGTCAAAATGACGCGACACCAATTTATTTCTCAGGGGGCGCCAGTCGCGTATTACCCCGTTCTTCTACCTCCCAGGCGGGTTCGAGATAAGATGCACTTCGGTAGCCGAGTAATGGACCAAGGCTGCACTACCACAGATCGGAAACTACGATCTCTCTGGGCCTGAATTCCCTCGTTAGGGGTTTAGGCACCTCTTAATTTCCTGAATTTTTGTAAAAAAAAATCCCAACCGAAGAATTTCTCTGCGGAGGGATTAGTTTTGGTACGCGGAAATCACGTTTTGGTCCATTAATAACGGAATATATTTCTCAAAAAACGCATAAAAAAATCCCTATCAAACCTCCGTAAAGCAACCAGAAGGTCGAACGTTAATGCGAATTAACTCGACACATCCGGTTTTCTATACGAAAGTTCCAGGGATTATAGACGTCAACAGGCCTCAAAATCAATTAAGAAACAATAGTTCAAAGAATCCGTTTATTTAACAGAATTGGTTATACAAAATTCTCAAGATAAGAATCATGCCTTCCCCAATCAAGGTAGTGACTTTCAGACCATACAAGCGAGAGCGCTCAGGCTAACGATCGATTAGGTAGAAAAGATTCATACATACCTTCTCAGAATCAAAATGCGAGCTTTTAGAATCATTTCAGACTCTGGGTAAATGAATAATTAAGGCTGACTGAAATTAACTTAAAAAAGTTTTACTAAATGAATTTAGTTTCGCTAGAGACTACTTAGCTTTAAAGTTCTTGTATCGTGTTGATTCACGTACTCAAACACATTCAGAGGACTTATTACTGCATAAGTTGAGTGGCGTTCGATCAGTCCACGACTTACTAACCCTTATCACAGTCGTTCAATATTATCGATTTGGCAGCGTCTCACCTTCGAGCGACTTTTAGGCAAAATTGAATTTTTGGATTTTTATGCACAAGGCGTTTTCCTCTATAACTTTGTCATTTGAAAAGCCCTTTTATTGGCTTTTCTACCATCGCTTTGTCTGGACCACTCAACACGCTCGACCAAATTGCGAGCCGCTGGGTCAATCCAAACTCTTTCTATGCGAGAAACCGGCCTTGCACATGTGCATTGATTTTTATCAATTTTTGCTTATCGGCACTACGCCGGCTTTGACAAAATCTTCTATTTTGCCTTTTGGATGCAGTGCATCGTTAAAATTTTATGCTCATACTTTAGAATTTGGGCTTTCAATGACCGTACCTCAAAGGTCAATGTCTTTGGTTGAGGAATAAAAATAAAAAATAATTTAAATTATATTTTCGTGGTACTTTTTAAACTGACTTTGTGGTACTTTTGAAAAATCCATTTTAAGACCAATTTTAGCGTACTTTTGAAAAATCGATTTTCGAGCCAAATTTCAAGGTACTTTTGAAAAACTAATCTGTGGGTGAAATTTTGGCGTACTTTTGAAAAATCGATTTTCAAGCCAAATTTCAAGGTACTTTTGAAAAGTTAATCCGCGGGTGAAACTTTGGCGTACTTTTGAAAAATCGATTTTCAAGCCAAATTTCAAGGTACTTTTGAAAAACTAATCTGTGGGTGAAATTTTGGCGTACTTTTGAAAAATCGATTTTCAAGCCAAATTTCAAGGTACTTTTGAAAAGTTAATCCGCGGGTGAAATTTTGGCGTACTTTTGAAAAATCGATTTTCAAGCCAAATTTCAAGGTACTTTTGAAAAGTTAATCTGCGGGTGAAATTTTGGCGTACTTTTGAAAAATCGATTTTCAAGCCAAATTTCAACGCAGTTTTGAAAAATTAGTCTGCAAGTGAAATTTTGGCGTGCTTTCGATAAATCGATTCCTGGGCCAAATTTTGACGCCCTTCCAAAAATATTATTTTTCAAAGTCCAATTTATGGTACCTTTGAAAAAGTATATTATTCATAAATCTTTGTCATTATATACTTCTACTCTCATATTCTGAACCAAAAACATTTTTCCTAAGTGAAAATTCGGTGTTTCTTCGAATTTTCACCTGGTCATTTCCAACGCCTTATAGAACCCAAAACGGCCCTTGTGGACTGATCTGCGCCTCTGCAGACTCCCAAAAATGTCTTCAAATGAAATTTTTGCCTAAGTCGAATTTTGATTATGTCTTCAACTTAGGACGATTTTGGAGAGTTCTACAACACTCCCCTCCTTTGGTTGAATCTTTTCTACTCATCGATTGCCCTTAATTCCATATTCACTTGTATGCCTGTATGCCTTCATTTGACGGTCTGATCTATGGTACAGATGTTTAAAAATAACGGCCTTAATTGGGGCAGACGGCTGATTCGCCTATCTAACTTAAAAATAAATACATTTTTTAAACAATACGCAAAGTTGATACAACATTTTTATCAACTTAATTACACCCGCGTCGAGGTGCGAAGCGAAGCGAAGCGTAGCACAATTTTGATTAGCGTCCACTCTCACTAATTCGTTGCACTCGCTTTTTCGCCCTGGTCTCGCTCTTGCTTAACTTCGGCCCTTTCTAGAAGAGGCTGTCTATATCTCCATGACGCGGTTTGGACGATCCTCGCCTTTGAGTTCCAGACTTCACCATGCCGCGCCCTTGCGACAGGCTGGGTCATCTTTCCATTTCTGCACATGGAAAATGCAGTTCTGCAACTAGATTGACTTTTTAGTCGTCGACTGGGACGCGTCGACTAACAAACACAATGTGTTGTTTTTAATGAAATATTTTTCTAACATGAATTTTGTTAACTTATAATGGTTAGAAATTGGTTCTTCGTAAGGTAGATTGAATCGGCTTACGATACTCGTGCGGTCATCACTACTTTGTGAAAAAAGTATAAAAAAAAAATTGAAGCGTCTTCTTGAGCGAAGAACGGCTTCTGAAACTCGTCTCGTAGTTTCTACTTCGTAAGGTAGATTAAATCGGCTTACGATACTCGTGCGGTCATCACGACTTTGTAAAAAAAGTATAAAAAAAAAAAATTGAAGCGTCTTCTTGAGCGAAGAACGGCTTCTGAAACTCGTAGTTTCCATTTGGGGTATACGTTAATTTTGTTGACTTAAAATGATTAAAATAGAAGTTGTCTTCTTGCATAAGAAAAATAGCTTCCGAAACTCGTACTGATTCGTACTTATGCCTACGTCCATTACTCGAACTTGGCGGCTCTCGCTCTTGAGAAGCTAGGCTTACCGGATCGCGCTCTTGCGTCGGGTTCGCCATCTTTCCATGTCTGCTCATGGAGTAGACTTTAAATTTTCGATTCGACCGCATATAGGTCAAAATCGCCACTTAGAATTTTGAGAAAACATATAAAAAAAAAGCGAAAATGGCTATTAGCCGTGGTCGACCTCGGAAATATCTAGAGGCGACTCTTCTATGTCTGGCTCATCTCGAGCATCATCGGGATCTCGACTTATTACATCCTGCTCATCTTGAGCACTTGCGGGAACATTGATTTGAACTAGTGTGGTATCGCTACATCGCTCTGACCTGGGCGCGATCTCATTGTCTGATGAGGAAGCGTCGTCACTAAGATGAGTTTCATCCGGACTATCTTCTGATTCTTCAGACAATTCCAATTCAACATCGGGATCTCCCTTAGGTGCCGGCCTGATGGCATCGACATGTAATCTCGTCGAAGTTACCCCCTTGTGAATGAGGTAAACTTCATCGGACAATCTCTTTAAAACCTTGTGTGGCCCACTCCACGACGGTGCGAAGGTATGATCCTTCCTGATCCTTTTAGTCATTACCATATCTCCCACTTTATATACGACCGGCGTTACCGCCACTTTGGGCGCGTAACGCCATTGGTAATTTGTTTGATTTCTACGAATCTCCTTGACTCTTTCAAGGCGGGGAACGTCCGCTTGATTACGACGTTCTTGTCTATAAGCGAACATATTCCAATCACCAATCTGCGGTAATTCATAGCCGAGTACGACGAAACTGGGCGTATGCCCCGTAGCGGCGTTTTTTCTTGTTCTCAAGATATATGCCATCTGACTAACATGTCGATCCCACTCGTCGTTGGGTAAACCATATAATAAGGTTTTTAAGATCTTCTTAGCTTCTTGCACCCTCCTTTCTATTGGATTGGCCTGTTGGTGGTAAGCTGCTGTGAAGAATCTTTCAATATTGTTACGTGTACAGAACGTATCGTAAAAGCCGGAATTGAAGTGGCCTCCCTGGTCGGAAATGATGACCCTCGGAACGCCATATCTCGCCACTAGTTCCTCTTCGATAAATTGTGCTATTGTTTTTCCACTGACTTGGGTGAACGCCTTGGCTTCGACCCACTTACTAAATACATCCTCTACCATTAATATACCGGGTGCCTACGATATTACTAGCCAGCCTATAAATTTCTTGTAAAGAAAGATATCGATTTCAAATTTTAGGAAGTTGTATGGTTGAAGACGGTGCATAGTTTGATTGCTCCAAGATCTGATTTTCATTTCCGGTTTAACCGGAAACAGTATAAACTTTGTTATTTTTAATGGAACACCCTGTATATTATCCGAAATTCTAGGTTTAAAACATATGGAATTCCCTATATCTATCTTTGACGGTTTTCGAGAAAATGGCGGTTGAAATTGTTATATTGATCATAAATTATTTCATTTTCATATAAAACAAATGAATGTAGGAACACATCTGCTACGGTTATTTAAGTTTTTTGGTGAGTAAAATTTGATAAAGTCATAAAAATTTCATTTCCGGGTGAACCGGAAGTACTACGAAAAGTGAAGCTCAAATTACTTCGATATTTTTAATGGAACACCCTGTATTGAACCTTAAATTTACATTTTACTAACCTTTCTGGATATTTTTTGTTTCTGGTGTCCTTTGTCTAAACCTAATAGTTTTTGAAGTATCGGCGACTGAATGTTCACCCGCACTGTAAATATGTCACAAATCTGCTCAAAGCAGAAAAATGAAATAAGTATTAAAAGTGAAACACTAAAAGTAACAGGTAGATATAATTTATTTTAACCATAATTTAAATGTTCAAAATGTACACCGTTGACTTCTCGGCAAGAATTAATCCTTTCTTTAAATTCTCGAAGGACGTTTTCCATCTGAATTGGAGTAATAGAGTTTATCGCTTGCGTAATTCTATTTCTAAGGTCACCTACGTTATGTGGTTGTGTGTTATACACCTTTTCCTTGATATGCGCCAAGTAAAAAAAATCCAAAGGTGTAAGGTCTGGGGATCTCGGCGGCCAGCGTATAGGACCATTGGTACCTATCCAGCGATTATTAAATGTTTCACTTAAATAGTCGGTGACTACATGTCAGAAGACATGTTCATGCTGTACAGGTAAAACTTCAATAAAATTTTGAATTTCGTTTTGTAGAAAATGTAGGTATTGGGCCGCGTTTAAATGTCCGTCAAAAAATATTGGTCCTATAATGCGTGTTCCTATAACGCCCAGCCAAACGTTGATGCCGAATCTTTCTTGGAAAGCCCCTCCTCTAAATAAATGATTATTTTCAGTTGCCCAATATCTCGTATTGTTCCTGTTAAACATTCCCATGTTGGTAATTCGCGATTCATCCGAAAATAAAATGCTTGATTTTATATTTGGCTGATGACGCTCAGTTTCTAGATACCAATTGCAAAAATTCAATCTTCGTTGATAATCTCCCTCGTAAAGATGCTGATGGATTTGGTACTTAAAAGATTTGTACTTATGTTTATGTAGAATCTTTCTAACACTTTCGGGAGATATCCCAATACCACTGGCAATTTGCCTTATAGAACTTGTTGGATCAATCTCAACACAGGCCAGTGTGTTTATCTCTGCCTCCTCATTTACAATAAATCTGTTCTCATGTTCATTATCATTTTCCCTTTTTAAATGTTCTTCCAACCATGGAAAATATTGTGCACAAGGTTGGTCACGTTCTGGATAACGTTGGCCATACAATGCTCTGGCTTCCCTTCGGTTTTTTCTTACCTCTCCATATACTAATAACATATCAATTTGATGCTCGCGCCTAAACACAGCCATTTTGAACAACCAGATAACACTTAAACACTTAGTAAAAGGTAAATCAAGAATAAAACGCAAAAATTAAATGACAACTGTTGAGAGAAACTCTTAAATAATGCAGCAGTACTGTCAAAATCTAAATGAAAATCGGTAAACAGTTCTTTTGTTTTACAGCCTTCTTGAATCAAACTTCTGTTTAAACATAATTTATTGTTTTGTCTTTGTGATAGTACAGGTGATCATTCATTCGCCGATATCTCAAAAACTATTAGATTTAGACAAAGGACACCTAAAACAAAAAATATCCAGAAAGGTTGGTGAAATGTAAATTTAAGGTTCAATACAGGGTGTTCCATTAACAATATCGAAGTAATTTGATCCTGAAAATCACTTTTCGTAGTACTTCCGGTTTAGCCGGAAATGAAATTTTTATGATTTTGTCAAATTTTACTCACCAAAAAACTTAAATAGCCGTAACAGATTTGTTCCTACATTCGTTTATTTTATATGATAATGAAATAAATCTATGATCGATATAACAATTCCAACCGCCATTTTCTCGAAAACGGTCAAAGATAGATATAGGATCTGCTACATATTTTGGAACTAGAATTTCTTGGACAATCCAAATTTCGAATAATATACAGAGTGTTCCATTAAAAATAACAAAGTTTATACTGTTTCCGGTTAAACCGGAAATGAAAATCAGATCTTGGAGCAATCAAAATATGCATCGTATTCATGTATACAACTTCCCAAAATTTGAAACCTATATCTTTTTTTACAAGGAATTTACAGGCTGGCTAGTAATTTCGTAGGCACCCAGTATATCGGTTATCTGCATCTTTGGTTCGCTGAAGCGGTCCTATTACATCGACGCTTAGAACTTCGAACGGATGCGATGGAGCATGGCTTCTGAGAGGAGCCTTCGGTTGTGACTGTCTGCTTTTTACGGAATTACAAATAATGCACTCATTTAAATATTTGTTAACTAGTCTTGACAAATTATTAAAATAATAGCGACCCGAGATGATTCTAACAGTTTCATCGCGGCCGGGGTGACCTACTTCCGGTCGGTCGTGAAAATGAGATATTACTCTCATGACTATACGTTTTGGTACGTATAATTTTTCTTTGACATTTTCGCCTCTCGTCCAAAGTGTGCCGCCTATCACTTGTCGTGTATTGACGAATTTCACCTCTGCCTCGGTTTTATCTGCTTGTCGCATTAGAGTATTCCATCGTTCAATTTGGTCTTGGATATCTCTGGAGTGCGTTTGCGCTTCTCTGATCTGATCGTTTAATTCCAATGTGGTAATCACTGATATTCGTTCCTTGTACGAGAATTTTGGTGGATACATTCTCTCCTCTTCGTCGTCTGCTTCGACGTTCGGGCCTTGAGGATTTCTGCTCAAATAGTCCGCCAGTATGTTTTCTTTACCAGGACAATGCTCTATCGAGAAGCTATATTCTTGAAGTAATAACGACCATCGTGTAAATTTGGTCTTTTCATCTTTATGCTTATTCAGCCATAGTAATGCTCTGTTGTCAGTTCTAACTATGAAAGGATGGTCTGCCAAATAAATTTTGTATTTCTTTATATAGTTAACGACGCTCAGACATTCTAACTCGTTTATGTGATAGTTTATCTCTGTTGGAGACAGCGTATTGCTTGCATAAGAGATGATGTGCTTCTGGTCGTTATCCCCTAGCTGATAAAGGACGGCCGATAATCCTATCAGGGATGCATCGGTTTGTAAAATGAACATTTTGTTAAAATCGGGCCGGTGTAGTCCTAGAGGTTGATTCGATACTTCTTTTAGTAAAATAAAAGCTTCTTGGGCTTCCGGATTCCACTTGAAGCGCCAGTCTTTCGAGAGTAGTCGGGTCAAGGGCTTAGTAATTATTGCTACATTAGGGATATATTCGCGTACCCAATTACATAGGCCAAGGAAACTCTGAAGCTGGCGCCTCGTCGTAGGGGCCGGATAATTTTGTATCTGTAATATGTGTTTTTCTAACGGCTGAGTGGTGTTGGCATTTATTTGATGCCCGAGATAGGTTATGCTAGACGTGGCTACCACACATTTTTCCGGTGGTTTAAATTATGTAAACGCAGGCGTTCAAAGACGGCTCTTAGATGATTTACACGCTGATTTATGTTTTCACTATAGATGATAATATCATCGAGATATACTTTGCAGAAATGATGCAAGTAGCCGGTCAATACGTCTTTTGCCATAAATTTTTGGAACGTACATGGAGCGGTCTTCAATCCGAAAGGCATCACGTTGAATCGGTAAGATGCTCCATCCAATGTTGTAAACGTAGAATAATTTTTTGACGACTCCTCAAGAGGGATTTGCCAGTATCCGCTCTTGAGGTCCAACACCGTAAATATGTTGGCGTTTCCTAGATCCTTTATACTCTCGTATATCTTAGGTAAGACGGATGCTTAGTCTTCCGTTACTTCATTTAAGTGACGATAATCAATGCAGAAGCGAGGCTTCTTGCTGGGCCTTTCTATTAAAATGGGAGGCGTACTGTACTGAGCGGTACTCGGTTCTATAACTCCGGCTTTCAGCATCTCTTCAATTTGATCGTACATAACTTTCTTCTTAGTAGGAGACATAGGATAAGGTTTGATATTAAACGGGCGGTCGTCTTTAACTTTTATTTTATGTTTCGTTGTCACCGTGGTAGCTTGGGTAGGCACCGCGGTGAACAATTCAGCGAATTCCTCGAATAGAGGTTTTAAATTATCGTTTCCGATGATCAGTTCTTCGGGAAGCCGGCATTGCTTCCTTGCTTGATGTGCCGCTTGATTCCAGAAGACGGTTATTCGCTCTTCAGTGCCGACGTAGACACATTTACGTTGATAATCGAATACGACATTGTGGGCATATAAAAACGGGGCTCCCAGAATGAGCTCTTCGTTTAAATTTTGAATGACCTGAAACGTGGTCTGAAAGGGTACATCTAGTACATTAACGTTTATGGTCGTAGTCCCGAGGGATTCTACTAAACCATCGCCACAAGCCATAACAAACGTTTGGGGAGCTGTAAGTTGATCAATGTCGTTCAAAAATTTCGGTTGGATAATATTCCTTGTCGAACCTGTATCCAATAAAGCGTTAACCGCTCGATTATTAATTATAATCTTAATGCGAGGCAGAGGGAAAGCGTCGTTAGTTTGATTGATAGATTCTAATGGAGTGAATCGGTGGGGGAGATAGGTTGACTTCTTGATCCTTAAACAGGTAATTAAGGTCAGGAAGGTCATCGAAGTTATTTAATTTAAACTTCTTGCTTCGGAGCTTCCCCGAGGGTCGCTTCGAGCCTGGTGGGGCCTGGTAGGCGGGGCTTTTACAGTTCGGCCTGGGCCATCGCCTCTGATCCCCGCTTGGTTTCCCGTATTCGTATTACGATAGGGATTGTTTGGGCATTCCGCATGAAAATGCCACTGCTCAGTTGGGCAATATCTGCAAGGGCGATACGGGACTCGGGAGTTCCTTACGTCTCCAGTACCCCTTCTCGGTATATCCCCTCTGGGCAGCGAGGAAATATTATTTGCAAAATGCACCCTTGGTGCTGGTGGATTATCTCTTCGTTGAGATCCATTGAATGGTGCCCTAGATGCACCAAAGGAACTGGAGGACGGCTTCGCTAATGCGGAGGGTTCCGTTCTCCAGTTACTGCTCGATTGCTGATTCCCTTGAGCTGAAGCAGTAGAGGTGGACGCTTCTTGGTCCTTGCTTTTTCTGACATTATGCAGAGTCTCGAATTCTTTATTTTCATCCATGATTTTGGCCATTTGTTCGGTCATCGTCACTAGTGTATTTGTATCTGGTATGACGGCACTCTTTAGGAGCATTTTCATATCAGGTCTCAACTGATTGAAGATGATAGCCGTCTTCATTGCCTCCGGCTTAAACGGATCGATTCTCTTGAAGAGGCATACCTTCCTGGAAATAAATACTGACGTATTTTCCTCGGCATCTTGTTTCTTGCCATATAAATTAGCTACTGCTTCGGTGAGTACTTCACCCGAATCGTAACGGCTTCTGAACCGCTCGAGGAATAGAGGGTACGTGGTAATTAGGGTTCGGTATTGTTCGAACCATTTCCTGGCATCGTCTTTGAGCTGTTCTGATATTTTATATAGACGGTCGTTATCCTGCGTAATTCGTACTCGGACGAAAAATTCCTCCATATGATTAATGAAGGTTCTTCGTGTTCGAAGCCATGAAATTCCGCATTTGGATGCTTCGACCGATACTTATGCTCGTGCGTGGCTTCGCTTAGAGCTTTGGCAAGACCTGCTGCCATTTGGGCGAACACTTGTTCTGAGGAGGGCTGTATGACTCCTTCAGTGGTACTCGGGCCTACCCCCGAACTACCCAGTACATCCTCCGCGCACGGCCTCTCTAACCCTCTAGAGACGTTGTCCATCACAGATGTCGGCTCGTCGTAAAACTGGAAAGGCGTTGATTCATCCATATCCTTTCCAGAAAGCCCTGCTGACTAACAACGCCCCACGTTGGGCGCCATGTAGAAGAACGCACTACCGGGTGTCAAAATGACGCGACACCAATTTATTTCTCAGGGGGCGCCAGTCGCGTATTACCCCGTTCTTCTACCTCCCAGGCGGGTTCGAGATAAGATGCACTTCGGTAGCCGAGTAATGGACCAAGGCTGCACTACCACAGATCGGAAACTACGCTCTCTCTGGGCCTGAATTCTCTCGTTAGGGGTTTAGGCACCTCTTAATTTCATGAATTTTTGTATAAAAAAAATCCCAACCGAAGAATTTCTCTGCGGAGGGATTAGTTTTGGTACGCGGAAATCACGTTTTGGTCCATTAATAACGGAATATATTTCTCAAAAAACGCATAAAAAATTCCCTATCAAACCTCCGTAAAGCAACCAGAAGGTCGAACGTTAATGCGAATTAACTCGACACATCCGGTTTTCTATACGAAAGTTCCAGGGATTATAGACCGTCAACAGGCCTCAAGATCAATTAAGAAACAATAGTTCAAAGAATCCGTTTATTTAACAGAATTGGCTATACAAAATTCTCAAGATAAGAATCGTGCCTTCCCCAATCAAGGTAGTGACTTTCAGACCATACAAGCGAGAGCGCTCACGCTAACGATCGATTAGGTAGAAAAGATTCATACATACCTTCTCAGAATCAAAATGCGAGCTTTTAGAATCATTTCAGACTCTGGGTAAATGAATAATTAAGGCTGACTGAAATTAACTTAAAAAAGTTTTACTAAATGAATTTAGTTTTGCTAGAGACTACTTAGCTTTAAAGTTCTTGTATCGTGGAGATTCACGTACTCAAACACATTCAGAGGACTTATTACTGCATAAGTTGAGTGGCGTTCGATCAGTCCACGACTTATTAACCCTTATCACAGTCGTTCAATATTATCGATTTGGCAGCGTCTCACCTTCGAGCGACTTTTAGGCAAAATTGAATTTTTGGATTTTTATGCACAAGGCGTTTTCCTCTATAACGTTGTCATTTGAAAAGCCCTATTATTGGCTTTTCTACCATCGCTTTGTCTGGACCACTCAACGCGCTCGACCAAATTGCGAGCCGCTGGGTCAATCCAAACTCTTTCTATGCGAGAAACCGGCCTTGCACATGTGCATTGATTTTTATCAATTTTTGCTTATCGGCACTACGCCGGCTTTGACAAAATCTTCTATTTTGCCTTTTGGATGCAGTGCATCGTTAAAATTTTATGCTCATACTTTAGAATTTGGGCTTTCAATGACCGTACCTCAAAGGTCAATGTCTTTGGTTGAGGAATAAAAATAAAAAATAATTTAAATTATATTTTCGTGGTACTTTTTAAACTGACTTTGTGGTACTTTTGAAAAATCCATTTTAAGACCAATTTTAGCGTACTTTTGAAAAATCGATTTTCGAGCCAAATTTCAAGGTACTTTTGAAAAACTAATCTGTGGGTGAAATTTTGGCGTACTTTTGAAAAATCGATTTTCAAGCCAAATTTCAAGGTACTTTTGAAAAGTTAATCCGCGGGTGAAATTATGGCGTACTTTTGAAAAATCGATTTTCAAGCCAAATTTCAAGGTACTTTTGAAAAGTTAATCTGCGGGTGAAATTTTGGCGTACTTTTGAAAAATCGATTTTCAAGCCAAATTTCAATGCAGTTTTGAAAAATTAGTCTGCAAGTGAAATTTTGGCGTGCTTTCGATAAATCGATTCCTGGGCCAAATTTTGACGCCCTTCCAAAAATATTATTTTTCAAAGTCCAATTTATGGTACCTTTGAAAAAGTATATTATTCATAAATCTTTGTCATTATATACTTCTACTCTCATATTCTGAACCAAAAACATTTTTCCTAAGTGAAAATTCGGTGTTTCTTCGAATTTTCACCTGGTCATTTCCAACGCCTTATAGAACCCAAAACGGCCCTTGTGGACTGATCTGCGCCTCTGCAGACTCCCAAAAATGTCTTCAAATGAAATTTTTGCCTAAGTCGAATTTTGATTATGTCTTCAACTTAGGACGATTTTGGAGAGTTCTACGACACGGTCTTACCCATGAATTTTCTCTGTTTGCGATAAAGCTTTGTTCCGCATTAACACCTCCTATTTTTTATTCTTCCTTGGGTCCGGTGATTCCACGCAGGTAGCTATAGTTGCCTCCGAGGTGTGTTAGTTGTCACTCTGAAAATCCAGGTTCTTCTAACTCTTGCCACAAATGTGCGACTGGCTGCCTGTCAGTGGTCACCGTTTGTGTCAATTCCTAAGTTGTGCCTATCCTTTCAACTTAGCTACACCGTGCTGATGAGGACCAATGAGTCCGAAACACGTGTCCACGGTTGCTCTTTTTCTCTGCGGTCTTACCCACGAATTTTCTCTGTTTGCCATAAAGCTTTGTTCCGCATTAACACCTCCTATTTTTGTATTCTGCCTTGAGTCCAGTAATTCAACGCAGGTAGCTATAGTTGCCTCCGTGGTGTGTTAGTTGTCGCTCTGGAAATCCAGGGTGTTCGAACTCTTGCCACAAATGTGCGACTGGCTGCCTGTCAGTGGTCACCGTTTGTGTCAATTCCTAAGTTGTGTTTATCCTTTCAACTTGGCTACACCGTGCTGATTTACGAATTTTCTGTTTATATATATATATATATATATATATATATATATATATATATATATATATATATATATATATATTGTCTTCGGCGGGGGGGAAACATGAGAAAATGGTGAGAGCGCCGGGTTGAGCCTTTGCGTTTGTGCATCCCTGGCGTCGTGACGCACCTGGTTGTGCGCTTCCCGGAGCGGCGTGTCGCTGGAGCTCGAAGAAGGCACTGTTTTCCGTCTCTGTCCGGAGCTCATACCTTGCGGCATCTGCGTGGCACCGGTCTGACTAGAGCCTGCGCTTCCTTTTGCACTGTGACTCGAGTGGAGCGACCTCGTCGTTAGGGTCAGACCTCCAGGTCTCCCAGATCGCCCGACGCGTGCTTCTGGTTCCCCTTCTTCAGCGGCGTTGAGCCCGGAATTTGTTGCTGGAGAAAATCGCCTTCTGCGTGGGCTCGACACGACAGTTGTTTGTAGGCTAGGAGTCTAGTCACGTAGAAAAAATCGTAAAGCTGGATCCCGGTTTAAATTTTCCCAGTCTTGGTTGAGGTGTTCGGGGACAGTATCAGTGCTGCTGCTGACGCGAGACATCGTGAAACGCGGACCGCACTAGGAAACTGTAGCCGAGAAATTTTCGAAAGTACGTCGAAATCTGCCTTTAAGAATTTCAGAAGTACGCCGAAATTTGTCTTTGTAGGTACGAGGAAAACAAATTCACTCGTACCCCGCGGAGATGATGTTGGGAGTCGTGTCTTGGTTCGTAGGAGTGCTTGTACTCTTACAACGAAGCGTAGTTTGCGTTGAGATGAGATTTGAGTGTCGAGGGCTGGACTTAATTTGTGACCCCAACGGAAACAAGTTGTGGTGGAATTGCAAAGTGTCGTACCTCAGATTGCAATTTTTGGCGAACGACGTTAATAACAATTTGAGCACTGTGGACGCTACGGGGATGCTTTCCACGTGTGTTAGAACGACGTTTTCACTTTACAGAAGTTTAAATTTTTTTGAGATACAAAAGTTACAGGCAAATTAGCAAATTTTGTGGTGCATTTCGGTGAGACGGCTCGTGTTACTTGTATATGCAAATTTACCTCTACAAGGCACCTGTAGGCCTGGTGAATGCTAGCAAACGAATATACCTATGCCACACAAGCGATCGCACCCTGCTGCATGACTGGAACTCTGCGTCAAAGCTGCAATAAATGTACAAAGAAATTTCACTTCTGCTCTGCTGGCCGGCTTCTCCTGGCTTACAGTCTAAATGCACTGGCTCTACTCTACACTTGTGGACTCCCTTGAAGAGGGCAAGCAAGTACTAAAGTTTTGTCCTGTACAGAACCTCAGCAGAGAGTTCTGGCAATTGTTTAACTGCTAGGTGCCGGCAGGCGGATGGCCCCGACCTAGGTCAATGTATCTGAGGTTGAACCTCCACAGAGAGTTCACTGACACTGATTGTCTAGATTTACTGGGGCTGCAGGCTGACGGCCCCGCTACCCAGGTTAAAGTTTGTGAATTTTACCTTAATGTCCTGTCCTTAGGCACTTTAGTTTAATTTCACTGGGAAAAGAAAATAAAACGTTGCGAGACCTTATGCTCGGTTTTAGAATTTATTTCTTGAGACTGCTTGTCCTCCTAGGAGCTGAGGGGGTTTAGCCCAGCTCTGGTGGGAAAAGGATAAGAGAGGATTCACTCATTCATTAAAATAGCGATTCGACTAATACCTTATATTAATTGTTTAAACACCTGTGGTAAGGTAGCCAACTTTCCTAACCTTTCGCGTCTCGCAGTTTAAAAATTGAATAAAACAATTACTTGTATTTTACACTAGCAGTAGTGCTCGCTGGAGGATTCATCAGTGAACGAAATAGCAGGTTTCCTAGCTGTGAGAGCTGTTGTTGGAAATTTACTTCATCAGTATGTAATGATAACGATTAAAATTGAAAATGGTCCAACTGGGGTTACCGCTGTGGGCTCCCTCGGTGGTAGAAAGTTTAAAGACCAGCTGGGGTTGCCGCTATGGGCTCCCTCGGTGGCAAAAAAGAAGTTGATCGAGCCTCGAAGCGACGTGGGTTGTGCACTGCGAACGACTGATGATGCATCAGAGTCGCAATTTAATTTATACTTGGCTTGGGAGAAATGCGGCGTTTTGATTGGTCAGCCTTATTTCTGGCGGACTATAACAATGTATATATATATATATATATATATATAAATATATATATATATATTGTTTCTTAGGTTTTCGCGGGTGTTGAATGAAGTGTTGGTGTACTTCCGGGAGGTTTCTGGCGAAACGTCGTTTAGACACCAATGGCCTATCAACTACGTGGGAAAACACCCGGAAGTACACCAACACTTCATATATATATAGATATATATATATATATATATATATATATATATATATATATATATATATATATATATATATATATTTACATCTCCATATAAATATGACTTCCGGTATATGGTGCGTATATATGGCTTCCACCAGAAGGAGTAGAAATATATATATTTTGACTCATGTATATATCATCATTTGTGATTCACATCCCAGTTATCAATCAGGAACAGTTTTCATCACATGAACAAATCGCGATGGATATGAGTTCCGACATAGAGTGCAGTGGATACTGCTTCCGACAATATATGGCTGATTACATTCTGCAGATATATAGCTTCCGAAATATACATTATTTTAGGATCTGCAGTGGATACGGCTTCCAGCAGTGTTGCCATGCATTTAGCCTATAGACTTTAAATTCTGCTTTATTTTCATGGTTTCATATCTACATAATATGCAAGTGTTCATGGATAAATATGAATAGGTATAAATGAACAAAACATTTTGAGCTGATGGGTATTCATGTTCTGGATTTAGCTCCTACTTGATTTGAAATTAGGATATACCAATTGTTATTAAAATTATTTATTTATAGGGTATTTTAGAACCAATTTTCAAAGAATTGGCAAAAGTAAACTGCTTTTATTTTCCAAATTACAAAAATTTTGTATTAAAATCTATTGAGAATAAAAAGTTAACACCAATTTACAATTTTCGGAATAATCGACCCACAATGATTTTTATTTTTTTATCGAAAATTAATAAATAAATACATCGTCAAATTAATTTCCACTTTCAATTTATCAATTTTTAATTAAATAAAAATTAGTATAAAAACAAAGACTTTTAAATATTATACTCATTCACGTTCATATTGAATGAGCCGTATGTTTGAACAATGTATTAATGAGTGAGTAACGGGTGATCTGATCTGACTTTCACGGATAAATTTGGTCGGCTGGAAGCAACCGCCAAGTTATGACTTAGACGGCCAATGACAAAAAGAAGTTAAAGATCTTATCTTTATTTTGGCGTAAATTTCATCCTTTAAATCGATAACATAAAATGTTATAATTTGAAATTTTTTGATACGAATAAGGTCATTAAAAAAATGTTAGATTGTATAAAAATAAAAAAAAGAGTATAGGAGCAATTACTAACCCTTGAGGTATTCCATGTTTTATAGTCAGTTCTTCTGAATAACTGTCATTAAATTTAATACATTGTTTTCCTATTTTCGAGGTATGATGTAAGCCACTGTAATACTATCCCGGCAATTTCTTATTTTTTAGATTCAATACAAGTAGATCTGTATTATAATAATATAAATAATATAAAATATGTTATGTTGTAAACGTACTTTATATAATAAAAAAAAATATCTCCTTAAATTGATCTTTCTGACGCTGTATCTCTTTAAACATTAGAGTTACAATAAAAACCGCTGCCCAAGGAATCAGTACTTCCACATCCAGATTTTCGATCCAACTCACAACGAAAAAATTTTGTATGTGGAAATAATTGCTTATGGAACTTTAATAATATAATATTTGAAATCCTCTACCCCAAAAACCTATAAAACGATACCCCACATCGGTAGTGGAGCGGGGGTGGATGAAGCAAAACAATATTTTGAGGTTTCTGGTTCTTGTACACACACTAAATCACATTTTTTTTCATCCCCTTTAATAATGGGTGGGGGTGGTAATGGGGGTGGCTAATACCAAAAATTTTTTTTGAGACCTTAGCTTCTCTTGAATATACTAAATACCAATTTTCTTCACTCTTAGCTGCTTATATGTGTACCAAATTTCAAGTCAATATTTTAAACGGTTCCAGAGTAAACGGGCGCACAAAAAAGTTACAGACAGACCGACAGAAGTTTTTTTCGCTCAAACTTAAAATCTCGACGTTTCATGACATTCTAAGCCTATTTGGACAATAAAAATTTTTAAAAATGTTTTTGTCGTTACTATACTTCCACTGGATGTGGAAGTAAAACGTAGGAAATTTTGTCGTCTTCAACTTTGCCTCGAACATTTTTCTCTTAGGATCGAGTGTTGCCGAATTATTTTGAAAACCAATTTTTTGCAACTTTCAATCAAGATGGCGGCTCCCCCTAGGTCGAAGCCTTGTATCTTTCATCAACAACATATATCAACTCTCCTGTTAGGTTAGATAGACATAGGATCTTTTCTCATACTTATCATAGTATTCATGTATGTTGTATAAGCAATAAATTAATTTAAAATTTTAATTGACTTTTAAAAAATTGCGGCTGGCAGTATAGTCCTTGACCGAACGCCTTAAAAAAAAACATATCAAAATCATTACTACTCCACCTTTTGCAGAGCAAAACCCCCCACTGATTGGACTATAGCCCATTAGAATAAAACGAAATATAATATTTTTCTACCGTTACTGTACTCCACTACGTGGATTTGGAAGTAAAACAAAATATGGAATTAAAATCGACAGGTTCGTTCAATAAATGGAACTTAAATAATACACATTTTTAATGGTATGAGCTTGCATTCTAAAAAAAATAGCATACTTATGTAAAAATTGGAAAAAATTGTACATGACCTACCTATGAAAGCAGGTACGGATGAAGGTGTTAGCGTATCTATACTTAAAAATGCTTTTAAAATAAATGG
This sequence comes from Rutpela maculata, assembly GCA_936432065.2. Lineage (NCBI taxonomy): Eukaryota > Metazoa > Arthropoda > Insecta > Coleoptera > Cerambycidae > Rutpela > Rutpela maculata. The sequence goes on from OW386289.2 coordinate 28,294,486, forward strand.
AGATGTTATGCTTAAGGTTATAAATTACTCACTAAAAACAGGACAATTTCCCACATACTGGAAAACATCAAACATAATACCTATTCCTAAAGTTAGTGGAACAAGTAAGTGTGAAGAATTCAGACCAATTAACGTTTTGCCTGTCTATGAAAAAGTGTTGGAAATAGTAGTGAAAGAACAACTTGATGACTACCTTGAGGAAAACAAGATAATGCTAGAAGAACAATCGGGCTTCCGAAAACATCATTCGTGCGAAACATCCTTGCAAAATATATTATCGATATGGAAGGAAAACCTGGAAATGGGGTGCTCAATTGGTGTGGTGTTTATTGACTTTAAACGGGCTTTTGAAACGATAGACAGGAAAAGATTAGTAGAAAAATTGAAATTATATGGAATAAGTGGACAAGTGCTAAAATTGTTTCAAACATACTTAGTAGAACGTTTTCAAAAAACTAAATATGGATCAGAGCTGTCGGTGGAAAAAGAAATTAAGTTTGGCGTACCACAGGGTTCAGTTTTGGGTCCTATACTGTTTACATTATATATTAATGATATAAAATGTGCTATTCAAAATTGTTCTATTAATCTGTTTGCCGATGATACCATATTGTTTTATTGTGAAAAAGATGTTCAGCTTATTGAACAAAAATTAAATGATGATCTTAAGATAATTGACACCTGGTTGGCATTTAACACTCTAAAATCTAATTCCACAAAATCAAAATGTATGTTGATAAGTAGTGTTCGAGCTCGCTCCAGTCCACAGTTAAATATATTAATGAGTGGGGAAAAATTAGAACAGGTCTCAGAAATAAAATATTTAGGAGTAATAGTCGATTCTAAATTAAACTTCAAGTTGCATGTTAAATATATTACTAAAAAAATTGCTAAAAAGATTAATTTTCTCAGTAGAATCAATAATTATATATCTTTGTTTACTAGAATAACAATTTACAAAAGTATTATTTTGAGTACTGTGGTACAATTCTATATCTACTCAACCAGACAGACTTACAATTGTTACAAAAACTTCAAAATCGTGCAATGAGGATAATACTAAAATGTGATAGATATACGCCAATCTCACTAATGTTAGAAACGCTACAATTTATGTCTGTTAAGCAAAGAATATACTATAATACAATAATATTTATATTTAAAATTAGGGAAGGGTTGTTACCTAACTACTTAAAAGAAAGGATTGAATATGTCCAAGAAAAACATGACCACAATACCCGTCAAAAAAATGATTTTTATATAAAGTTTAAACAGAGAAATTACTCCCAGAATTATTTATATTTTAAAGGTTTGAAAATGTTTAATGCCCTACCAGGTGAAATAAAAGTGATAACAAACATAAACCAGTTTAAAAGAGCAGCAAATATATATGTAAAGTTAACCTTTTAATGTGATGAATTTATGTATGTTGTTGATTTTATATATATATACAGTGTCAGAAAATTTTTCATTTGGGTCGGCAATGAGAGCAAGCGAGAGCGAAGCAACTAGGCTATTCTTTTTTATCGTATAACACATCCTTCTGATGCCACCTGCTTTCCCCACCACATGTGCGTGGGCAACTCTGCTTGCGGAATTTCAATTTGTTTCCGTCTTCCACTTGCAATGTAAAGAATTATTTGACTCGTTTTGAAAGTAAAACAGGTTAAATAATTTCAGTTATTAAAGCACGTAATAATATTACCTATACTGAACAGAGCCAACTACATCCTTCCTTTGAATAAATGGTACTGAAATTTTTAATAGCAATAATGATGTATGTACGTGTTTTCTTGATAGCGCGTCATTATTTGCTCCCTCTACTAGAGCACTGGTACACGCCTTTATTGTAGGCGGGTCTGTCAGGCCGTTGAAACTATGCGTGCCACCCAAATCCAACGTTTTCCGAATGTGTATATATATATATATATATATATATATATATATATATATATACATATATATATATATATATATATATATATATATATATTTTTTTTTATTTATACATGTTTATAATAATGTTACCGTCTTTTTTTTTGTTTTGTTTTTAATATTGTACATTTAGGTATTTGTAAGGTAAACAGCTTCAGGCTGAATAAAGCATTCATTCATTCATTCCTTCATATCCTTAAATTTACTATAATAATCATTGTATTCATTTAATACTACTTTTTATTAGTTTAAATTGAAAAAAATTATAAACGTTTTTTTTTTCTTTGATATTACTCAATATTACATCTGACTAAATGTACTGTCGTGAGCACTGAGCAAAAAAAAATAGGACAACTATTTTTTTCTACCGTAAATCTGTCTCTATTTGCACACTTGCAATGAATTTTGACAAATAACCGCAATGTTACAAAAATTAAAGTTAGACGTACACAACTAGATTTTAGCAAAAATACGTTATAAGATTTGTCCCATTTTTTTGCCCACGACAGTACCTATCCTATACTGGGAATGTAAATTTGATGGGTTCGTAAAATGAATAAATAAATAAATAAATTTTTGAGGGGGCTCGAACCTTCGGTGTGGCGCTGCCTCTGAAGTAGTTTCTACACCACAATACTTGAATATTGCTCGACTCGCGTTTCGTCAACCATGTTGGCATCATCTAGAGACTATGAAACTGAATTTACAAACAGTCTTAGTGTTCTGTAGTATTGATGCCAAAGAATGTTGTTGCATATTTATCTGTTACTGATTCATGTAGTTTTCGTATCCTTAATAAAAAAAATTTCTAAACGATTTTAACAAAAAACATAAGTTTCTCCAGTCCGACACTGTATTTCTTTAAAACATTGCTGCGTGCAGCCCAAACTACCACAAAAGCATGTACTAAGTTTCAGCTACTTGGGAAAATGGTTAAAAAATATGACAACTTAAAAATTTGACATAAATTAGAAAATCCTCTGTATATTAATAACAGAGAAGGCTTCAGAGGGTACATATGGAAGAGTTTTGGAATCAGCTCGACCTCCTCTATCGCCAATTATGTACGGAACATTTTGCATAACGAATTAAAATCTGGGTCAAAATTTCATTAAAAGAACCGATATTTTTTAAGCTAACTCCGTAGATTTTTCATACTATCTAACGAATTTTAATCGGATTACACTTACACAGTCAGTGTTTTACAACTTTTTAAAAGCTTTTATTTAACTTGCAATTGCAATGTTTGTTTGTTTGTTTGTATGTATGTATGTTTGTTTAGGTCAAATTTTGCAAGCTGAATTTCGACTAGTTCTAATTAAGCTGGAGCATTGAAATTTGGCACACTTGATAAGTCCGGTGACAATGCAACATAGTATAGCCATTATCGGTCTAAATCCAATATGGCGGACGTCCCAAGATGGCGGATCGGCTTTTTAGTCACAACCCCCTTGATATGGGTATCAAATGAAAGGGTTTGACGAGCAAAATCCGACAATGTGACGTCATTCTAAATTCAATATGGCGAACGTCCCAAGCTGGCGGATCGCCTTTTTCTTCACAACCCCCTTGATATGAGTATCAAATGACGAGTAAAATACGACAAGCTATGTGACGTCATTCTAAATTCAATATGGGGACGTACCAATATGGCGGATCGCCTTTTTCTTCCCAACCTCCTTGATATGGGTATCAAATGAAAGGGTTTGACGAGTAAAATACGATAAACTATGTGACGTCATTCTAAATTCAATATGGCGGACGTGGGAGAGGTGGGAAAGCGGTGGGAAGAGGCAGGTTGGAAAGATGTGGGGTAGGGGTGGAAAGAGGTGGGAAGAGATGGGAAAGGGGAGAGGAAGGCGTGGGAAGAAGTGGGAAGTAGTGTTAGAGGGGTGAGAATACGGGAGAGGGAAGGTGTGGATGGCGGTGGCAAAAAAGGGTTGTCTGTCTGTCTGTAAAATAAGTAGACTAAAAAGTAAAAAATAAAATTATATAAAAAAAATATTTTTAAGAAAAAGTTTTTATTTGAAAAACTACTAAAAAGTAAAAATAATTTTTTTAAAAATTCATACACCTGGAAACCAAAAGCTTTGGGGACGGTCAATTGAGCAAAGTAACTATGTAATAGCCCCCTATATGACCGCCCCTAAAGCTTTTAGTTTCTAGATGTATGAATTAAAAAATATATATATTTTTACTTTTTAGTAGTTTTTCAAATAAAAGCTTTTTCTTAAAAATATTTTTTTTATATAATTTTATTAAATTTCTTTCTACTCCGCTATTTATGCGATATTCTCAGTTGAAATGAAGTGTCAATATATTTAAATTCCAATTTCGTATTCCTATCTATGATTTCGAAAAACCCCATGCGTAAACCTTAAGTAAAATACCAAAAACTTTGTTTTTAATTATTGTTCTAAAACACATCGAAAACGCCATACTAACTGAAAGATATTTTCACTAAAAATTCAAAAGATTTATGATTTCGGATAACATATGTCTTAGTTGTATTTTAATAAGTATTTCTAAGCAATTGTAAATTGGTACTTGTCCTATAACAAAAAGAAAAGTCATTGTGGTGTAGCGAGTAGCAACAACGAACACTTTGCAGAGTCATTTGAAACGTTAAAAACACACAAGATCATACCTAATTTTCTAAATGCCATGTGATCCAAGGTTGCCAATATTTACCGGAAGCAGTATCCACTGTAAAACTGATAGTATATTATACGGCATGGAATATACGGGAACCGTGGCGCCTTCGTTGATGTGGCCGCCTCGTCAATTAAAATATGCGGAAGAGTTCAAAATCCGAATATCTGACTTCCAGCTGAAATTAGCACAGCAGACAACTGAGGCATCATGGAGACGTTTTACATTGGTTGCGTTACGGCTTCCGTATACGGAAGCCGTATCGCAGTCGGAAGTCGTATAGCATGTAAATGGGCTATCATCGGAAGCCGTATCCTACGCAGTCTATATATATATATATATATATATATATATATATTGGTCAGCCTTATTATATATATATATATATATATATATTATATATATATATATATACGCGTAAAATCACTAAGTGGCACCGAAAACTAAATTGACGTTCTCGCACCCAATATTTTCCGCATTTAATGTGAGCAAGTGGCTCCCTATATATTCCCGATATGTATATGCGTTTTGGCACCGTATATATGGAGAAGACACTTTTTCTTTAGATACTCACTGTGTTGTTAATACATTTATAATGGCTAACGCGCTCTGTAAAAATAGGCCATTGTGTTGCTTGTCTTTTTAAAACGTATCACATACGTCGAAATCCGTGGTGTAATTGCAGAAATAGAGGAAATAAGATGAGAAATAATTCTCAAAGAATGAGCTAAAAATTGTTATTGTCATTTTAAAACATTTTTTGAATGGGGGAAGTCTCCATATTTATCTATTATTTGAATCTCCGAATATCTACCTTTTTTGCAGAAAATATAAACTTAGGTTTTACTAAAAGGAAACTTTGAGAAAGTAATAAAGTTGTAAACATGCACAATGCAATTTACAGGAAATTTTAATAATCGGTAAATCGGTAAATAAAAATGAACATAACCGGTTAACCGGTATTTAAATATGTACCGAATTATGTAAAAAAATTATGTAATGAAGGGCAGGTTAGAGGCAACTTTTTGATGTGCTATAAAATGTTTTTACCGTAATGTGCTTGAGTTAGAAATTTTATTTCTACCGTGTAGTCCACGGTACACAATGATTCTTTTACCCCATAATTCCCGCCAACTAATTAGTTTAAAATGTGTCATATATTCCTTAAAATGTGCAGTGGTCCATTTACTTTAAAATTCAGTCAAAGTAAGTTCTAGTATCTTCTTTTGTGTCTTATTATTAACACGTGTTTTTTACCTCTTTGGCCCTTTTCAACATTACATTGAACCTTTCTGGAATCTTATTCATTTTAAACATTTATGCTGCAGGCACTTTTTCTAAGAAACTATTCAGCATTCATTAATTTTATATAATTCTCTATTATTTAAATAATATTAAATGGAAAACACATATTACAAACAATTAATAGAAAAGAAAATGGGACTTCTATTTAAAAAAATGTTTAAAAAGACTTATTTTCAATAATTTTTGAAAATTTTAATTTTTATACAAGTTTAAAATTGACAAATTGAATTAAAGAAGAAGATTATGTTTTTTGTACATTCCATGGTAAGCTTGTTAAAATTTTGCAGCTTATATATTTTTTCCATGGCATTCTGTCTACTGAGATGTTAAATTCTATTTTTACTCAGCCATTCTTAAATTCGAAAAAAAGAGTACAAAGAAAATTGAACTTCGGATTACGAAAGAAAGTTACTATTAAAAATAAAAAAAGTTGCAAACTTCGGCTAAATTGGAAGTAACCCAAAAAAAAAAAAATATGTGCCGATGACCACACAGTAGAAGTAAGATCTCTACTTCAAGCAACCAAAAACATTTTATAGTACTTTACTTCCTACTGAAAAATGCCTAACGCGCCGGTAGAAGTTTCACGGTAAAAACTTGTCCATCCTTTATCTGGAAGGATAAAAGTTTCTCGCTGTATTAATGAATGCAATTTTTCACTATCGACATGGCAATAAAAATCCATATTTTCTACACTTATTAAATTTGACCTTCATATTAACAGTTATTGTTAACAAATATGTAAATATGCTAATATACTAGTTGGTAAATACTTCAAACACTCATTATTGGAGAACCAATCAAAACAACTATCTTCTAGCTAATACTGACGAAGTATTGAATTACTAGTATATTAGCGTGCCCAGATTAGGGCAACAATATACAGAAAGTAGGTATTTTCATAATAAAAGAGTGTAAGTTGTGATTTGCATAATACCTACATAATATTGTCTAATCATGATAAAAGCAAATAAATAAAAATAATCAATTGTAAATATGTAAAATATGTAAAAAGGTAAAAACTTGAGGCCAATTGATTGATCATTTTTGAAAAATAATTAGCGTAATCTAAACGTTGCCTATACTTTCGTAACTACTTTCGTTAACATAACCTGCTTGTTATGAATCGCTCCCTACTGAGAAGTGCCTAATCTTTGTTAATTACATTTTTTTCAGAGCTTTTCAACTGAAAGGTATTAACATTCCCGTGATATATACAATGAGTGTCAACATCACATACAATTATTTAGCTTACTTTTTCAGAATTTTACTTGACTATTTCCTGCATTCCTACAATTAATTACTCTACCTATATTGCCGCATTGCCATACGTATATTATAATGACAGTGCATAGTCATTGTTCATCCCTGAACTAGCTTCATCTGATAATGTAATAAAATTGTAGTATCTGTCTGTATTATGTTCTTTCAGGCAGGAGTAGTCTGGCCTATCTACAAATTGTTGTTTACATTATTTCTCACTTTAAACTATACTTTATAATCAGGGCCCCAACAAGGGTGGGTGGGTAGGTCCAGTAGGTACCGTGGTACCAGGGCCCGACCATTTAGAGGTCCGAATAGACTAGGAAACGCAATGCAATAAAATTAAACTAATTAACATTTGGGTACAGGTAGTGTACTTATAAAAAAAGGGGGTGGGAAGGGGCCCATGATTTGATGTCAGGGCCTGTTAATAATATAAGTCTATGAAAATTGACAAAACTTTGATGCACCGACCATTTGAACCGCAGGGTTAAGTGTTAGAGAACCATAATGTAAGGTTAACTTCGCCCTTAATAAAGACATATTATTATTATTATTATTATTATTATAACTAGTAAGATAATATATAAACATTTATTTATTACGGCACTTGTCCCTTTTATACACAAGAGAATGGGATAACTCTGAAAATAACCTATTTAACAGCGTTAACAAATTTAAAAGCTAAAGCTCCATATACTTTATAACTTTCACCCAAAGTAAATCTAAGAGCATATTATATATGTATAATTTTCTGAAAAGGCATAAATAAAATCAAGTAGAGTATCGAAATCAACCGTAGTTTAATCTTTTATTGTAATAAGGTGAGCGGTGCCGTGAACGTAATTCGACAAATTCTCCTACATTCCTAAACCGATTAAAATAATTTTTTGATAGGCTTTTATAGGCAACTTTATATAATGGTACTAGCTTATTGAAAACTAAAGAAAGAAAAACATTTTTTTCTTGTGTGAAAAACAAAAAAATTTTTTTTTTTTGTTGACTTATATGACAATATCCCAGTATCATTCTATCAAGTATTTTCTAAAATCCTGACAAAATATTTTCTCAATCGGTTCACAGGAGAACTTGTTGAATTACGAAATCATTTTTTTAAGCCAGACCGCCACCCTTAAAGCAATTGTACAAATTCAACAAAATATATTAACGTTGAGATCCAATGTTACTGTATGTAACAGTTCATACAAAATAAGGTAATAAATTATATTTTTAAATCATATTACTTATTACACTACTTCATAATATAATATTTAGAATCAAAAGATTGTAAATAAATTGACATTTTTATTATATGAAATTAATATTTTACTCGCTTATTGTTTTGTAAAATACATTTTTGTGTTTTTAAGAATTTTTGAGGGAAACGATTATTATATTATTTTTGTACGACATGCTTTGAAATTAGCCGAACTGTCAATAATAAATGTCAGTTACAGTTACACATTGTATTTTACAATAACCAAAATTGATATTCTAAATATTTTCATAAGTGATTCATCACCACTGAATAATAAATAATTAATTTGTTTCTTTTTTAATCAACCTCATCTACATGTCTTTTTTTTTTCAAATAATTTTTTAGACCTCAATTGAAACTAAATATAGAATATGATGAGTCAACATCAATAACAATTTTTAGTTCATTCTTTGAGAATTATTTCTCATCTTATTTCCTCTATTTCTGCAATTACACCACGGATATCGACGTATGTGATACGTTTCAAAAAGACAAGCAACACAATGGCCTATTTTTACAGAGCGCGTTAGCAATTAACAACACAGTGAGTATCTAAAGAAAAAGTGTCTTCTCCATATATACGGTGCCAAAACGCATATACATATCGGGAATATATAGGGAGCCACTTGCTCACATTAAATGCGGAAAATATTGGGTGCGAGAACGTCAATTTAGTTTTCGGTGCCACTTAGTGATTTTACGCGTATATATATATATATATATATATATATATATATATATATATATATATATATATATATATATATATATATATATATATATATATATATATATATATATATAGACAAATGATAGTGGTCAACTTGCTAGTCTTATACAAACTGAATCAAATGAAGTGACGGTGAGAGGTAAACTCTCATATGGTCAGATGCTACTATACGTCGGACAAATGTCACTGGCTTATAGCGACTTGCTTTTTTGCAAGTACCAAGAGCGGTGACCTCTAGCCTTGTGGGCTATACTCACTGTTTATGAAATTGGATTTGAAGGAAACAACTACTCAGCGGGCAAATACCCCGACCTGCATTGGATTATACCTTCAAATCGTGATCAGTAACCAACTATCATTTGTCTGTTCCTAACCAGATATAGACCGGTTTCGAACTTATTATGTTCCCCTCAGTATGCCATAGGTCATGGAACAGACAAATGATAGTGGTCAACTTGCTAGTCTTATACAAACTGAATCAAATGAAGTGACGGTGAGAGGTAAACTCTCGTCCGACGTATAGTAGCATCTGACCATATGAGAAACCGGTCTATTGCCACGCCCTTTATTTAAAAAGGATAGTAGCTTGAGCACGGCAGCTTTTTAAGTCGGGAGCGGGCATGGGTTCAAGTATTTCTATTTTGTTTATAACAGGTAGTTAAGCAGTTTATACAAGCCTTTTAAGTAGACCAGAGCAGGCGCCAGTCTATTTGATCTTATTAAACAAACAAATAATAATGAAACAGCGGCAGGCAGAATGAATAAATAATGAAAAGCAGGTTTACTATTCAAAAACCTTATATTACATAAATTAATGAAGTTAGTTAGTATATGTATAACAGTAATGATTGATATGACTTAATCTAAAAAATGAAACAATAAAAATATGCAAAAGCACTAAACATATGAACAATATGAAATAGGACACGCGACTTCTCATAAACAAACAATAAAATAAATTTATCAACCACCAGTTTCCTTTTTTTGTTACATTTGATCCAATGGCAATTATGTACACTGGTCGTTATGCAATACGCCCTTGCTCTCTATCTGAATGAGAACGGCTGTGACATAACCTCAAAGGTTCAGTATTATGGTTACATCAGCGTTTACAAACAGTTTGGATATTAATCTACATAAAATACTACTCCAAATAAAAGATGGGTAGCTACATTAAAAAGGAATCAACATAAAGTAGGCTACGCCAGTTAAAAGCTCACAAATAGTAAGTCCTTAAATATTATTGTTATTAATTATATATTATAACACCTATTTTATTTCTTTTTAGCAATAATTCAATGAATACCAGGGACTCAATAAACAGCTGTTCTTTTGAGTTTACATTAAGTCAAAAAGGTAATACTTCAAAATATGAGTATTTGTAAAAATGTACCCACGGTTCTCTTGACATTAGCTGTCTCATCTACAGGGTGTAATTTATTTTCGTAGAAGTTGCAGCTACTGATGCTGACCAGCGGACATGGAATTAAAAAGTCTAAAGCGTACTTACAATTGCCTTCCGTAGTAGATAACGAGCAAGCTAGAGTACCTCGATACTGTTCGGTACAGCTACGAATGGACAACTATTGGTCCTGGGGTTGATAAACAGGAAACTGTGTGCTACCAAATAATCTGCAGGCTATGTCTTCATAACATTTCTAAACTCCGACATGAAGTTGGCTCGACCATGTGATTACGTGAACTATCTCTCCGAGAGCCTCGAACGGTCAGGTGTGATACAATAGACAGGTACAGGTAAAATCTTATTTTGGGTTGCTAATGTTGCAAATTAACCATAGCAAATCAAAAAAGGTGAAGTGAGGGTGAAGTTTAAAAAAGCCTAAAAATATATTATCGTCTAAGAAACGGTAGATATGTAATTTATATAAAAATTTGTAAGAATCATGAATGAAAATATTTACCTAGTTGTTATTGGGCCTCTTCACCAAAAACAAAGTCAATACCAGGAGAAATGTGCTACACCTTTTATTAAATGCCAGTATGGCTGATTTTTCTCCCACAAAAAAGAAAGGAATTTAATTTATTTTTTGTAGGCACACATTCTTGCCAATCTAATATCACTAAATGAACTTGACAACTTGTACACTCATTTGAATTTGAATTTTGAGGCAATATATTCACAAATATACTTCTTCAAGATTTTGGCTTTTCCTTAACACTCAGTTCACTTTATTTATTTATAAATTCAAAACATTATAACCAACAAATTATTTTGATTTCACACATTGTATGACAAATATATCTCCCAAACTAATTGTGGATTACACAAATATTGTAACCAATGTATAGTTACATACTTAATTAGATTTTACTGTGCTTAATTATTACATAATTAATATTTCCTCTTTGTTCTCAGATTTTGGACCAAACCAGGAGATTGATAAAGAAGTTTTTCTTATGTATTCATCACCAGTACAACAAATACTTGTTTTCTTAATACCATTTTTTTTTTTAGAAAATATAAAAGATGACACAAAAGTATGTTGCTTTCTATTGAAATTTAATTTATATATTAATAAATGAATTTAAAATTTTACGGTTTTTCAATACAAACCAATCCTAAACCGACGTGTACGTCTGGTTGCCTAAACCACGTATCCAGAATCTTTAGTATACATACATACAACGTGTCTCAAGAAAATCATTATCGTGGAACGATCAATGTAACCGCTACACTATGTCTGGTTAGGAACAGACAAATGATAGTTGGTTACTGATCACGATTTGAAGGTATAATCCAATGCAGGTCGGGGTATTTGCCCGCTGAGTAGTTGTTTCCTTCAAATCCTATTTCATAAACAGTGAGTATAGCCCACAAGGCTAGAGGTCACCGCTCTTGGTACTTGCAAAAAAGCAAGTCGCTATACGCCAGTGACATTTGTCCAACGTATAGTAGCATCTGACCATATGAGAGTTTACCTCTCACCGTCACTTCATATATATATATATATATATATATATATATATATATGTATGTATGTATATATATATAATAATAATAATAATAATAATAATAATCGACTTTATTTCATACGAAAAAAATGACACAAGCAAGGCGAAGTTTAGCTTAAGCTACTCTTACACTTAACCTTGTTTGTATTTAAAAATATAAACATATAATTAATTAGATGTATGTACCAACAACCAAAAACTAAAATATAAATTTACAAAAGAAATAATAAGGGATAGATATATAAATATAAGACTAAAAACTAATCATTTGGACTAAATACAGTTTGGATACTTCATTTAAACTAAAACAAAAATTAATGCTGACTTTACACATTTCCTACTTCAGTATATTGTTTAGTTTAGTTCTAAATGAATATTTTGATAACTGAATCAGATCTTTAATGATGTTGTTGTATATTATCATAGCCGAATATGAGAACGATTTTTTGAAAATAGCTGTTGAGTGACGTGGAATATGAAAATTTTGGTTATCTCTCAGATTTAGATCGTGTGAATCGGCACGTCGCAGTAATTTTTTAAAAAGTAACTGAGGTGTTTTCTCCCTAATTATATTGTAAAGTAAATTACAGTAATTGCGTTTACGCCTAGTTGCCATATTTAACCAATTTAACTCGGCTATTTTATGGGAAATATGATCATATTTTCTCAATCCAAACACAAATCTGCAGCAGGCGTTTTGCACCTTTTGGATTCTATTTTGATCGAATAAGTCAAGGAAAGGGCCATATACACAATCTCCATAATTAAAACGTGAAAGTATCAAGGAATCGGACAATTTTTTCTTTACGGAGCTATTTAAACAATTTCTATAAGAGTATAACGATTTAAAAACACTGTAAGTTTTCTTTAAGACGCTGTTAACGTGACAATGAAATTTTAGATCACTATCAAATATGATACCTAGATTTTTTAGCGAATATTTAGACTGTAAGATTTCGTTATCAACTTTTATGTTTATACTGTTTTTTACTAACTCTCTATTTTTTTTATTTCCAAAGAATATCACCTGGCATTTGTTATTATTCAATTTTAAATTATGTGAATTGGATAAGGTGCTAATTTTGTTAAGATCTTCATTCATAGACTCCTCAGCGACCCGGATACTGTCAACACTAAAATTAAATTGGACCTGTGTATCGTCCGCAAATGCCTGAACTTTACAATATTTAACAGATCTCAATATGTCACTGGTATAAACTAAAAATAGGAGTGGCCCTAATATGGAGGTACACCAGATATAACACTTTTTTCGGAAGAAATTCTGTTATTTATATGTACTGTCTGAGATCGTTTCTCGAGATATGAATGAATTAATTTTATAAAATTTAAAGAGCAACCATAGTATTTTAACTTACTGCATAAAAGTTTATGATTAATGGTGTCAAATGCCTTGGAAAAATCTAATAAAATAAAAGCGGTTACTTGTCTTTGCTCAATAGCAGTTAGAATGTCGTCACATACATTCAAAAGAGCAGTTGAAGTACTGTAGCCCCGTCTAAAACCGGATTGGCATTCTGGTATCACCTTATGATGGGTTAAATGTTTGGTAAGCTGCATAGAAATAACTTTTTCTAAAATTTTTGATAAGGCAGATAAAATGCTTATCGGACGCAGATCTGAATATGTAACTGGGTTACTAACTTTAGGCAAAGGTTTTACTACAGCTTTTTTCCATAAAGATGGGAAATAATCATTTTCCATACAGCAATTTATAATATGTGTAATATAGGGGTTAATATACGGGCTACAATACTTCAACATGCTTATTGAAATATAGTCTGACCCATAGGCATTTGACTTAATACTATTTAATATGTCGTTTACATTTTCTATCGATACCAAGGTCAACTCAAATTTTGTATCATTTCTTGCAAAATGTTCACGTTCATAAAAGCCAATTAGATCTTGATCAATTTCGGTGCTCACATAAACAGAAGAAAAATAATCATTAACATCGTCTGGGTTATCCAAATGATCCGGAATAGTTAGATGTTCCTTATTTAAAATGTGACTATTTATTCCTTTCCATAATATTTTGGGGTCATGTTTATTTAATAAATTGTTATAAAAAGCTTTTTTTTCACGACGAATAGAAGATAATGTAAAATTACGCAACTCCTTAAAACGATTCCAGTCGACAGGAGATTTAGTTATTTTGTATTTTGTTAAAGCAGATTCTCTTTCCTTAATCATTATTTTAATTGGATAGGTAAGCCAGGGGGATCTTCGTTTATTTACTCTAACTACTCTAACAGGTGCATGTTTATCAAATAAAGAAATTATTAGGTTATTAAAACAAGTTATTTTATCGTCAATATTAGGAATATTGATAATACTATGGAAAGGAACATGCATCAAATCATCACAAAACTTAACATAATAAAAATTTTTTGAAGTCCCTAAAAGTGTACAACTTTGCAACTGAAATCGGTTTATCAATGTGCAAATTACAATGTACTAAACAATGATCAGATATTGTGCTAGCATCTAACACGCCACTACCTTTAATTAAATTTGTATTTGAAACAAATATAGGATCTAACAGAGTCAATGATCTTTCAGTAACTCGAGTTGGTTCATTTATTAATTGGTGAAAACCATAGGCATCAAAGCATTTACTCAAGGCGTTATCAGGAGTTAACAAATTAATATTCATGTCACCCAAGCAGATTATTTCATCTACTGTGGGTATAATCTGAGACAAAGTGTCGTCGATACTATCTAAGAATTTTTGGAAATCACCAGATGGCGGTCTATAAATATTTCCAATAGCAAAGTTACAGTTTTTTATTTTTAAGTGAATCCACAACTGTTCAATGTTTTCATCAAATTTTAAGTTTAAATCATATTGAGAACACAAGATGTCTGTACTTACATAGATGGCAACACCCCCGCCACGTGCGCGAGCTCGATCTAACCTGAACAGTTTGAAGCCTGGAATTAAAGGAGTAACGTCGTCCACATCAGCTGTCAACCATGTTTCAGTTATAGCGGCAATGTGATAGGAAGATATCAAATTTTTAAATTCTCTGAAATGTTTCATTAAAGATCTTACATTTAAATGACAAATACTTATATTATTTATCATATTTGTAATAAAAGGAATTCTATTAAATTAAAGTGATGTAGGTAATAATGCAAAAATAAATAAGGTTATAGAGTATTTGAAAACAGATATTAGTTTTTATGCAAATTAGTAAACAAGTTCTAAAAAAGTAAGTATCACAAAATTTAAAGAGATAAAACAAATAGTAGTTTTTCTAGTACTTATCAATAAAAGAGTAAAGTACGATGCTAGGTATTTTTATAAAATGTAATTTAAAATGATAATGAATATAATATTCTACAATAAACTATCCAATATATTATCTAAAAATGTGTATAGGTTTATGGGAGTCTATATAACAAAAACAGAAGAAATAAGATAAAAAACAATTAGAAAAATGTACAAAAATTTCCCTTAGTATTAATAATAACAAAATAAAAAGGATTATGTATTTCTCGGTGTTGATAAATTCAAACAGACTACTTGCGTGAAATCATTACGGAATAATTTCTGCCATCTAGATATTTTCAAGTTCCATTTCATTTTTTATAACATGCTTACGTCCATCCAACTTTATACAAATGTTTCCACTCTGAGACCAAACATTTTCTTTCCCAAATTTTTCCTTGGCTTGACATAGACAGATGTATCTTGATTTTATAAGATCTTCACTTAATACCATCTTTGAGCCTTTTAGATTTTTTTTGTTTGAGTAGGCAAGATTACGTTGATTTTCTTCTCTAAATTTTATTATAATGGGCCTTGCTTTTTTATTTCCTGGTCGTAACGAACCTATACGGTAGCAGCTTATGATTTGTGCACCAGCTTCATTATCTAGTACATTTTTTTCTTCGGGTAATTTGGTTACAATTTCAGTTAAATTTTCACCTTTTTTCTCTCACACACCGTACATTCTAAGCTGTGATAATTTGAATTTTTGTTCTAAATCTTCCACTCGGTTCTTCAGCTCAGAATTTTCCTTATGCAACTGACCAACAGTATTATTTACGTCATTAATTTTGGTATTAAGGCTATCTATTTTTTCTGATAATCTAGAAAAAACCATTTCAGCTAGTTTATCGGCAAACTCACTCATAAAATCTATATCAATTAAACTGTCTTTGACCACTTTCTTAGACACAAGTTTTATATCTTCTTCTTGTTGTTTGGTGAAACCCATCTTATTTTATTTAGCACTGGTAAACAATAAAATTTATATGACGGTAGTTATTATTTTGGTTTAATGTGGAAAACAAACACCATTTAAATGAGAGTTAAGGCAGAATGATGAATGACACGGCTCTCTGTACGGGTTCCGATCTAGGCGCCGGCACTCGATCATCGATGTTAAGCAACGTTGGTCGCGTCCAGCGCTTGGAATGGTGACCCAAGTTCTCGCTGGAGATCTCAGTCCATATGCTGAGCTGTAAAAGCCTGACTGGACTGAGGCGGCTCGGCGAGAGAAAGACAGAGGCTGATAACCGTGCCTGGGGGCCCTTATCAACAGACTCGAAGTCTAGGAAGACCATGTTTGGATGGGGAGTCCTGAGGCACACAAAAAAGGAGTACTACAATAGACCTTATAGGTCGCAGTGGGAGAAGGCCAATCGCCCGCTCCTTCAGAGTAATCTAATCTAATCTAAGGCAGAATGATCCGCAACGACAAGACACGTCTAGCTTGCTTGGGCACACATCTATGAATGACAAATATATATATATATATATATATATATATATATATATATATATATATAGACATATGAAGCCTCAATACGAAGCCCAAAACAGTATATTCTGCCACTTACTCGAAGCCCACAACACACATACGAAGCCCGCCTTCGGGCTTCGTAAAAATAAGCGTGTATAAAACCTAGACTGTGTTATTCTCAACAAATCCCGCCAATTGGCAAAATTTCGCCCGGGCATCAAATTGCACCTCCTTTCTCTCAAAACATACGCGATGTAGTTCAACGAATTGATGTTCAGATGGCGCTACAGTTGTCGGTGTATAAGCGATATATACAGTGAATATATTTGACGCATTTTGCAATGCCCTATTTTATTCGATGCATTATACGAATCTCTAAGTCTTGGCAACACTGTACATCTGCTTGGTAAATATTATGCAGCCAACTAATATGTCTGTATCTGTAATATTTTTGCTGTGGCAATGATAATTTTTGGCTATGATAATTAAATATTTTATGTTAATTGTGTTTATCTAATGGCTGACTTAGAACCGGACTCGTAACTAAATAATATTTATATCTGCTATAAGATAACAAAAAAACTGTTGTTATTAAACAAAAAATCTATTGATACATTTTACTTTTTTACTTCACTAAGATTATATAGACTGTCTTTCTTTTCCGTGCGTTCAGCAGCAAAAATCGTAATTATAAATATAATTAATTTGTGATTTTAAGTACACCTATACAGGGTATTAACTAAAATGTTGAGGATATTTCTAAGTAGATTCCTTAGCAAAAATTAAGGAAAGTTTCTAGTATTAACTTTTCCAAAATTAACCCTCCCTGGAAAGCTACCCCCTTTTAAAGGGGCGAGTCCAAATCTCCTCTACTTTATATTTGTTAAATATTTCCCACCTTCTTTGTTATTTCCGTTCATTTAGTTTACATTACTTTTAATCTGAATAATTTTGAGAGAAGGGTATTAAATACATATGGAAGAAAACGGCTTATTACTTCCACGTCCAGTGGAAGTATAGTAACGACAAAAAATTTTTAAAAAATTTTTATTGTCCAAATAGGCTTAAAATGTCATGAAACGTCGAGATTTTAAGTTTGAGCGAAAAAAAAATTTCTGTCTGTCTGTCGGTATGTCGGTCTGTCTGTCGGTCTGTCTGTCGGTCTGTCTGTCGGTCTGTCTGTCGGTCTGTCTGTCGGTCTGTCTGTCGGTCTGTCTGTCGGTCTGTCTGTCGGTCTGTCTGTCGGTCTGTCTGTCGGTCTGTCTGTCTGTCGGTCTGTCTGTCGGTCTGTCTGTCGGTCTGTCTGTCGGTCTGTCTGTCGGTCTGTCTGTCGGTCTGTCTGTCTGTCTGTAACTTTTTTTTGTGCGCACGTTTACTCTGGATATTGATTGATAAGATATTGACTTGAAATTTGGTACACATATGTACTTTAACGAGATCTAGAACTAGATTATATTTTCATCTTGTTACGTCGAAGGGTTGGGGGGTAAATTGGGGTAAATTTGGGGTAAATGGGTAAATCAAGCAGGTAAGAGTCCATGAAATTGGTATTTAGTATATACAAGAGAAGCTGAGGTCTCAAAAAATTTTTTGGCATTAACCACCCCCATTACCACCCCCACCTCCTAATTAAAGGGGGTGAAAAAAAATGTGATTTAGTGCATGTACAGGAACCAGAAACCTCAAAATATTTTTTTACTTGATCCACCCCCCACTACCAACCCCTATCACCACCCCCACCCCACTACCGATGTGGGGTATCGTTTTATGGGTTTTTGGGATAGAGGATTTCAAATATTATATTATTAAAGTTCCATAAACAATTATTTCCACATACAAAGTTTTTTCGTTGTGAGTGACTTGGATAGAGAATCTGGATGTGGAAGTAGTGATTCCTTGGGCGGCGGTTTTTTTATGCATGTCAGGGTATTTTATTTTTTTAAGCAAGAAGCAAAAAGTTTTAAAATTTTCTGATGAAGTTATAAGCTAAGTTTCAACCGTTAATAACTGTTGAAAAGTCATAAAGGGTGGTTTATTTGATACATTTAAGGGATGCCACGGAGGATGAAAAGACTTTTGCATAAATATCATATTGATTAAAAACTATTGATAAAAGCTTGCACTATAATGAGTCTGAAAAAAATAATTTCAAACATTATTTTAATGCACGCTTTACAGAAGGGCGTAATTATTCAGGAAAAGCTAATTTTAAAAAACTTCATATGAAAGATCCGACTTTATTTTTGTCAAGTAATCTAGTTACTTACCTAATATATGGTAGATATATATTATTCCGTAGTGTGGAAATAATAGTATATTAAGTATCATCAGAACGGTAACGGACGTTTACCACCGGAGATTATAAGGTTCGCGATGCTTATATTGTTTTTGTACAATCGTATTAAATTGCACTTCAATTAAAATAATTTAATTTCTACTAAATAAACGAAAAGTCAAAAGTCACGTTTATATTTCGTGGCAAGTACAACTTGTCAAATAAGATATTTGTATTTTGACATTTCGTTTATTTACTAGAAATTAAATGATTTTAATGTCCTACAAGTCTGTTATTTTACAATAACCACCCTATTTTGAGATACGTTAAATGAAAAATAACGCCCTAGGGCGTTATGAATATCTATAACGCCCTAGGGCATTATAAAATTATAATACAACCCAAAACAAGCAAATTATGATAGCGTTATTGACAAACAAAATGCGTTGCTATGCAACGGCGGCGTTTACAAACAATTTTGATTTTTACTCTCTTTTAAATCAAATCGTTCTGAACATAATAGATGTCAAAATAATAAATCGTAAATGTCAAAAAAAAAAATTTGAATTAAATAACAGACTTGCAGGACATTAAACGTTGAAGGCACCACGGGTGTTATAGGATAATGACGCCCTCGGTCGACGTACACTCCCTCGGGCCAGAGGCCCTCGGGATTGTCACTGCCGACCTCGGTGCGTTATTATCCTTATAACACCCTTGGTACCTTAATAACTATAATTGAAGTGTAATTAAAAACAATCGTGCAGAAAATAATGTTATTTTTTTTTTAATACATAGAAATGACCATATCTTTTGTACTTATTTTTGTGAAATATCGGTAATATATATTATATTAATTTCACTTACCGGTAAGGAAATTACTTACCGACTTAGCAATCAGTAAATATAACCTGACGTCTTGGCAACAGATATTGTAAATAAACAAATAAGCCCGATCGTACAAAAAATAGATTTTTTTGAAATCGGAAAAACCTCAAAATTGTCATTGAAGTGTTAGAGATAGTCACTAAAGTAATCAAATATTGTACGATTTCTTGTAGTTGGAGGAGGTGACAGGTAAACGTCAACATAAATTGTCCATTGCTTGTGACATAATTACATTACAAAAAATTATTGAGATTTGAAATTTAAATAATTGACATTTCTTAATGTCACTTAAAATTATTCATTAAATAGAGTTGATTAACCTTAATTTCACAATTTCAAGAAAAACTTAGTTATGCACCTTGGCACTAAAGTTTCTTTTTATCATTTATGTGGTTTATTTAACTAAATTCTACATCGTGATAAAATGTTTAACTTTAGTGCTTAGTTACATAAACAATTATTATCGCGTGTTTCCAAATAATTAATAAATTATACCTACCTATTTTATTTATTACTTTTTCCGTTCATCGTGTATTTGTAGCTTTGATAAAAATATAAAAAATCGTTCATTAATAACCCCTATTAATAAATGATTTTCTATTAATATACGATTTTAGTTTAGGTAACTAAGGACATAATTGAAAACAGTTAATATGACAATTAATGTCAAAACTCTAATTGTCAAACGTATAAAACGCGTATGAAACTTTTATAATTAATTAAAGAGAAGCAGGTATCGCGCTATTCGGAATCGGTGCTATTGGCATATTTCTCCGATGTTACAAAAAGAGGCCTAATGAATTTGTAATTGTATTTTTGATATTTTTTAAATTCCATATGTGTTACCATAATTAAATAAATAAAGTAACACTTAGAATTCAATTTTGTGTCATAAAATAAAATAAGATTTTTTTCCTATTACTTCCACATCCAGTGGAAGTATAGTAACGACAAAAATTTTTTAAAAAATTTTTGTTGTTCAATAGGCTTAGAATGTCGAGATTTTAAGTTTGAGCGAAAAAAAAATTTCTGTCTGTCTGTCTGTTGGTCTGTCTGTCTGTCTGTAACTTTTTCTTGTGCGCACGTTTACTCAGGGACCGTTTGAGATATTGACTTGAAATTTGGTACACATATGTACTTTAACGAGATCTAGAACCAGATTATATTTTCATCTTGTTCCGTCGAAGGATTGGGGGGTAAATTGGGGTAAATTTGGGGTAAATAGGTAAATCAAGCAGGCAGGAGTCTATAAAATTGGTATTTAGTATATATAAGAGAAGCTAAGGTCTCAAAAAACATTTTGACATTAGCCACCCCCATTACCACCCCCACCCCATTATTAAAGAGGTTGAAAAAAAATTGTGATTTAGTGTGTGTACAAGAACCAGAAACCTCAAAATATTTTTTTACTTCATCCACCCCCCACTACCACCCCCTATCGCCACCCCCGCCCCACTACCGATGTGGGGTATCGTTTTATGGGTTTTTGGGGTAGAGGATTTCAAATATTATATTATTAAAGTTCCATAAATAATTATTTCCACATAAAAAATTTTTTCGTTGTGAGTGACTTGGATAGAAAATCTGGATGTGGAAGTAGTGATTCCTTGGGCAGCGGTTTTTTTTCCTAGATACAATCAACGGAAAATTTTTGTAACTTACTCGTGTGTTAATCGGCGATTAATAATCTCGACAAATAATGTCTCAATTTATCAATCGCTCTCATTAACATACTTGTTTGTTAAATAACTATTATCTTATAGGTGTGTATTGTCTCTAGATATATGGTGGAGTGAGGTGAGAACAAATAGCAAAATAGAACATGTACTTATTTTATTTTTAAATTTTTAATTAAGTTTATTTGAAAAAAAATTCTATTTGAAAGGAAATTGACAATATTTATTTTATATTTATTGCGGACAAGGAAAAGTGGTAGAAAACTTCATATTTGATTATAGAAAGCCATTAAAAAAGTTTTCAGGGAAATTCATTCAAATCCAATCGATTTTCTAATAACTTACTTTTTTCCACTATTAGTGGAGTGAAAATAAATTTTGAATGAAACTGTTTGGCTGCAGTAATTTTTGTTTTATGAATAATAACAAGTGCTATGAGCTGTTTTGGATTAAATCGGTCCATTGCTTCTTGTAATATTTTAACAATTTACCTATACCTATTTTTAAACACTGAAATTTGCTGTTATTTTCATTAGTATCTCCGGTCCTAGTAATCGTATCGTAAAAATAAAAATAGCGAATTATTCGCAATAAAATCTTGAATAAGACTAGGCCTATGCAAAAACTAGATGATAGTTTGTTAATTAGTAAAAAAAATAAAAAACACCAAAAATTGCCTTTTTTGATAATAATTTAATAAAAATATAACATAATAATGCATCAATTTTAACGAAAGTCCGTGGAACTAAGCTTTTTATTGAACTAAACCTGTGCTAAATTTTAGCGCAAAATAAATATTTTTGAACAAAACTCAAACGGCTAAAAACCAATAATAATTTCGAAATTTTTATCGCTTGTTGTTTAAGTGCAGTGACTCGTGTGCGGTAAATTTCCAACAGTGTTAAGAAAAAAGAATACTCACTTAAACGGTTTTTGCTTGAAATTTATTTATTATTTTCAAAGTTACAGTTGTAAACAAATTCAAATAACTCTGGATTTTTATGAAACCAAAAGCGGGAAACGAATTATGAAAATAGATGAAATATCTAACATTTTTCTAAAGAAATTAATGATCTACTTGCATTTGGGGCCGTGAAACGTCAATTTTTGTGTTTAGGTCACTTATAAATAAACAAGTCGATATTTTTTCTAGAAATTTGGACTGATTGTTTTTCGATGCTTATGTTTTTGTCTCCGCTGTTTGAAAATGAGTCAAAACTACAATTACTTCCACATCCAGTGGAAGTATAGTAACGACAAAAAAATTTTTATTGTTGAAATAGGCTTAGAATGTTATCTTAGTGCTAAGGCTTTCGCGGAGCTGGTGATCTGGCTGCTGGTTTCCGGGTCTTCTTCCGCGTAGACTTGGTTGAGTGCTTGACGTTTCGACCATCTTGTCGTGGTCTTCTTCTGAAGCGAAGTGAGCTCTGCTGGACTGAGCTCCTCTATTTATACAGGTTATCAGGAGGCGTGTTGCGGATCATTGCTCATGCGGAACATTGACTTCCACGTTATTGGTAGTTGTAGTCCGTTGTCACGGTTATAGTTATTCGGATGTTTATTTATTTCAATGGCTTCTCTGTATCTTCTTGGCCAATAGTTCTTGGTGTTGGCTAATTTCTTTGTTTTGTCGAATTTTATCAAATGGCCGGTTTCTTCTGAATGTTCGGCAACTGCTGATTTTGTAGAATTTCCCTTCTTTGTACTTCTAATGTGTTCTCTGAGTCTGGTGTTTATACGTCGTTTGGTCTCTCCGATGTAGACTTGTCCGCAGGAACATGGGATACTATATACTCCTGGTGTTTCTAGTTCTTCTGGACCTTGGTATTTGGGAAAATGTTGTGCCACCTTCTGTTTTGCATTATATATTACTTTGACGTTCTTTTTCTCCAAAACTCTTCCGATTCTGTCCGTACATCCTTGTATATACGGTAGGTAAGCTGTTGCCGTGTATTTCTTTTCTTCTTTTTCTTCTTCTGTTCTGGTTGTATCTTGTCTCTTTATTGCGTTGTCTATGTCCTTCGGTTTGTATCCATTTTTCTGTAGTGATGTTTTTAAGGTCCGATATTCTTCTTGTAGATGTTCTGACTCGCAAATTTGCTTTGCTCTATGTACTAGTGTGTAACGTGTAGACGTCCTCGTGTTCAAGAAGGATAATGGAGGATTAGGACACAAGGTATACAGAAAACCGACGCACACCGACAGATACCTGCACGCCAATTCTCACCACCACCCAGCACAAAAACAGGCCGTCGTCAACACACTAGTACATAGAGCAAAGCAAATTTGCGAGTCAGAACATCTACAAGAAGAATATCGGACCTTAAAAACATCACTACAGAAAAATGGATACAAACCGAAGGACATAGACAACGCAATAAAGAGACAAGATACAACCAGAACAGAAGAAGAAAAAGAAGAAAAGAAATACACGGCAACAGCTTACCTACCGTATATACAAGGATGTACGGACAGAATCGGAAGAGTTTTGGAGAAAAAGAACGTCAAAGTAATATATAATGCAAAACAGAAGGTGGCACAACATTTTCCCAAATACCAAGGTCCAGAAGAACTAGAAACACCAGGAGTATATAGTATCCCATGTTCCTGCGGACAAGTCTACATCGGAGAGACCAAACGACGTATAAACACCAGACTCAGAGAACACATTAGAAGTACAAAGAAGGGAAATTCTACAAAATCAGCAGTTGCCGAACATTCAGAAGAAACCGGCCATTTGATAAAATTCGACAAAACAAAGAAATTAGCCAACACCAAGAACTATTGGCCAAGAAGATACAGAGAAGCCATTGAAATAAATAAACATCCGAATAACTATAACCGTGACAACGGACTACAACTACCAATAACGTGGAAGTCAATGTTCCGCATGAGCAATGATCCGCAACACGCCTCCTGATAACCTGTATAAATAGAGGAGCTCAGTCCAGCAGAGCTCACTTCGCTTCAGAAGAAGACCACGACAAGATGGTCGAAACGTCAAGCACTCAACCAAGTCTACGCGGAAGAAGACCCGGAAACCAGCAGCCAGGCTTAGAATGATATGAAACGTCGAGATTTTAAGTTTGAGCGGAAAAAAAAATTCTGTCTGTCTGTCTGTCGGTCTGTAACTTTTTTTTGTGCGCACGTTTACTCTGGAACCGTTTGAGATATTGACTTGAAGTTTGGTACACATATGTACTTTAACGAGATCTAGAATAGATTATATTTTCATCTTGTTCCGTCGAAGGGTTAGGGGGGTAAATTTGGGGTAAATAGGTAAACCAAACAGGTAAGAGTTCATAAAATTGTTATTTAGTATATACAAGAGAAGCTAAGGTCTCAAAAAAAACTTTGGCGTTAGCCACCCCCATTACCACCCCCACCCCATTATTAAAGGGGATGAAAAAAAAAATGCGATTTAGTGTGTGTACAAGAACCAGAAACCTCAAAATATTTTCGTACTTTATCCACCCCCACTACTACCCCCTATCACCACCCCCACCCCACTACCGATGTGGGGTATCGTTTTATGGGTTTTTGGGGTAGAAGATTTCAAATATTATATTATCAGAGTTCCATAAACAATTATTTCCACATACAAAATTTTTCGTTGTTAGTGACTTGGATAGAAAATCTGGATGTGGAAGTAGTGATTCCTTGGGCAGCGGTTTTTTAAAATTACATCGAATAAAGCGGCTTTGAGATTATAACACACTTAGTCAATTTTTTTTTACTTTCTTATTCATTTTTGTCGCGGAAGGGAAAACAAACCTAACCTGAACAGTTTTTCTTATGTCTATTTACACAGCTTTGTAACTTTTAATTTTACTGATACAATAAAAAAAAATCGCAGTTAGGATTTGAACCAGAGACGTTGCATCCAAAAAAAAAAGTGTTGGTCGTCTTACACACTGAATTATCTTACGAGTGAAGTATGATCTGTAAAACCATAATATCACATTTAGAGCTATTTGGCGATTTTTGGATCTCTAACATAATCGCTAAAAGCCCGACTATCGGGCCTCTATCTTTTTTAACAATTGTGCTTCTGGATTGTTCTCAACTAGGTGAGACTAATATTATTGAAGAATAACCAGTCCAAATTTTAAGAACATATATCAATTTGCTTATTTATAAGCGACTGAGGCGCAAACACTGACGGATCTCGGCCCCAAATACAAATAGATCATTATTTTTTTAAGAAATATTTCATCTATTTTCATAATTCGTTACCTGTTCTTGGTTTGATAAAAAAATCCAATTATCTGAATATGTTTATACCTATAATTTTGAAAATTATAAACATATTTAAAAAAGGTTTAAATGAAGATAACATCATTGTAAAATACATGTAAAAAACCTACATTTTGAAAAAAAAATGTTCTACGAATCGATGCACTTAAACAATAAGCGATTAAAATTTCGAAATCTTTTTTTATTTTTAGCCGTTTGAATAAATATTTTATGCTAAAATTTGGCACGAAGGTTTAGTTCAATAAAGTGCACAGTTCCTCCAACTTTCGTTAAAATGGATGCATTATTACGTTATATTTCTTAAATTTTCAAAAAAGGCAATTTTTGGTGGTTTTTATTTTCTTACAAATTAACAAATTATCAGAAAGTATTTTCATAGCTACTCGCTATTTTTATTTTTGCGATACGATTATTAGGACCGAAGATAATAGGAAAAGAGCAGAAAATTTCAGCGTTGAAAAATAAATTGTTAAAAAATTTTTCCGCTGGACCGATTTAATTAAAAACTTCTCGGTGGCACTTATTATATCTACGACAAATTAAAATAATAAAATTGCTGCAGCCAGAGAATTCCTTATTCACCCATTTTCTTACTTAATTTGACTTCACTTTATGTGATTTAAAATGTTAACATATTTAAAAACTAAATTAAATAACTAAAAAGTCAGAACGTGAAAATTTATAATACTGTACATCACAGCAAATTGAGAAAGTATTAGTCACATATTTAAAATTACTAACTATAACAGCCCATTGTAGTGTCTGACCCACAGATGTTGGGGTAGGTCGACACTCTCTATCCAATTCCCGCTAAATTTGTTTTAGGTACCTACCTGTAAATGGTCAGTGCCACTTGTTTACGGAATGTTAAAATCCACTATTAAAGCATTTAGAAATATTGCCATATGGATCAAATTTCGTTTTTTACTTCCCTCGCTAACCGAAGGTAAGTAGGGTATTGTAATCGTAAAAAAATTACCCTCCGAGATTTCTTCGGATTTTCGCGTTTCAGACTATGCAGATCACGAAAATTAAAGCCATTTAATTCCATCAGTCTCTCTGTCTGTCGGTCTGGTGTCTGTCTGTTGGCGCTATATCTACAACTATATCTACAAGAGCCAGAAGTACTTATCTGTTTCTAACAATACATGTGTACACATAACAATTATTGTAGTTTATAAGATATGTATTGTGAGGAAAATATTACAAAACCATTTGACGCAGAAGAAAAATATTTGATCGTTAATTGACGCTGCTGTCAAAGAAGAACAGCGGACACCTGAAAAAATAATGAGGAAAAAATGTGACAAAAGACAGTTATATTTTGTGTGTAGTTAACACAACTGTCAGGGGAAAAATATGAAAAATGCACAGGGTGTTCACTCTAAGAAAATAATGAAAAAATGGATTGCGGACAATAATGTTTCTCATATAGTTAACACAACTGTCAAAGAAAAATATGAAAAAATATATAGGGTGGTCGTCCCAAAAATAATAATAAAAAATGAGATGAAGGACGATATTATTTCGCATGTAGATATCACAACACAACTACCAAGTAAGAAAAATATGAAAATATACAGGGTTGTCACCTAAAAAAAATAATGAAAGAAGATGTGACGGAGATTTCGCATGTAGGTAACATAACTGTCAAAGAAGAAAAATATGAAAAATTTACAGGGTGGCCACTTTAAAAAATAAGAAACGACACAGTAAAATGATATTTGAAATGTAGTTGTCAGTCGCTATTGCCAGGAAAAAATCTGATATAGTTTTTATAAGAAAAATATGCAGGGTCGTCATCCAACAGAAAAAAATAATTCATAAATAAAAGGATGTCAATCAAAGGGGGAAGAAAATTTTAGTCCGTTCCAATATGGCAAAAAATTGACCGAGAAGTGATTTTTTTTAAGGTTTAGTGTTTTTTTCCTGCCCTCCAAAAGTCAAATTTCGACGCTCGTTTTTCGCGATTAACTCAAAAAAACCGTTGCCCAAGGAGTCAATACTTCCACATCCAGATTTTCTAACCAAGTTTCTCACAACGACAAAATTTTGTATGTGGGAATAATTGTTTATGGAACTTTAATAATATAATATTTGAAATCGTCTACCCCAAAAACCCATAAAACGATATCCCACATCGGTAGTGGGATGGGGGTGGTGATAGGGGAATGATAATAGATGAAGTAAAAAATATTTTGAGATTTTTGGTTCTTGTACACACACTAAATCACAAATTTTTTATCCTCTTTAATAATGGGTTGGGGGTGGTAATGGGGGTGACTAATGCCAAAAAGTTTTTAGAGACCTTAGCTTCTCTTACATATACTAAATATAAATTTTATGGACTCTTACCTGTTCGATTTACCTATTTATCCCCCATTTACCCCAATTTACCACCCAACCCTTCGACGGAAGAGGATAAAAATATAATTTATTTCCAGATCTCGTTAAAATACATACGTGTACCAAATTCTAAGTCAATATCTTAAATAGTTCCAGAGTAATCGTGCGCACAAAAAAGTTACAGACGAACCGACAGACAGAAAATTTTTTCGCTCAAACTTAAAATCTCGACGTTTCATGACATTCTAAGCCTATTTGAACAATAAAAATTTTCAATTTTTTTTTTGTCGTTATATACTTATGTGGAAGTAATTAACGCTTGAGGAGAAGAACGTTGACCACAATGTTGAAAGATATTTTAATTCTCTACAATTTCTACAAGTTATATCTATTCTTTGTCCAAAAATTTGTTTACATGAAAATCGAATTTTGCGAAAATGTTTTCCTCTCGGTTCTCCTTTAAATTGCGTTCTAATAAAAAACTTCATTTAAAGTTTTTTTTTAGCTTTTTAAATGATTAATTAAATAGTATAGATGCCTACATTATTTTCCTTAAAAATAATTTATAACCTAAAATCCAACCTTATTTTAAAAAAACATTTTATCCATTTATAATGAAACAAAATATTAGAAATTTTTGTTGGAAAATAAAGTTTATTCAATTACCTTTCAACTGGGACCAACCGATTTCATTTACCCTAATTACAGCATCTTCTGTCAACACCACCTATAGACAAGGCCGACGCACAAAATCGGTGAGTCATCAACACAAGACTTCAGTTTTGGTTGCTTCATAAAAATTTAAACAATTTATGTAGCAATATTAAATTTCTGCTATATTTCTTATTATGGTCTTAGTCTTCATATCGTAAATAATAAAAAAACTAATTTTGAATAAAAATAGACATTAAAAATTGCCCTCTT
Source organism: Rutpela maculata (assembly GCA_936432065.2). NCBI lineage: Eukaryota > Metazoa > Arthropoda > Insecta > Coleoptera > Cerambycidae > Rutpela > Rutpela maculata. The sequence continues at coordinate 28,323,743 of OW386289.2, forward strand.
TGTATAACTGGGGTAAATTTATGCCATTTATTGATTTATTTTTCAAGTTATGTTTACTTACTTTTTTTTGATAAAATAATAAAGTTAAAAATATCGTGCGTCTATTCAAATAATAAAGAAAATAAAAATTGAAGATAACTGTATCATCTACAAACAATTTTTTTCGTAAAGTATGTATTTTTACGTAATTGAGAATTACTTTTTCTGCTCTAAAACATTCTTCTAAACAATGACTTTCATGTTATTTTAAGTTTCCAACTGATCAGGTAATTTGTTGTAAGTAATACGCAGTATTATGTATTTCTCATATTCTAATATTTTGGTTATTAATTTTAACGAATTATAAAATAATTTTTCTGCTCTATTTATACATTTTTTTCGTCATAATAATAGGACAATTAATTTTTTAGATAGATTTATGACTAAGTACTGCCTTGCTTCAAAGAGGTGTAGCTTTACCATTGCCAACAGTTCTTTTGACATTTACTGGACTATTTACGAAACCACCATGTGCTTTGTAAGCACGATAACTGAAGGACCAAGAGTCCGATCGTATTTAAATTTGGACAATAATTTAAAATTAGCTAGAGGAAGAGCCACGTTGTTATTAAAAAAATTCCAATCTGCAAATACAACAGTTAAGACATCTTAAGCAAAAAATGCAAATATAAACTGTTGTAACTCTTGATAAGGTCTGACAATAACAAAAATTCTGTAGAATTTAGCTAGAAGCTCTTTGCCAACCAAGCTGGCATCATCAGGAGACGATTAGAATTACAAATATAGCAATTATATCTAGAAAAATCAACTTATTTTCAACAAACTGTAGAAGGTCATATATAATGTTTAACAGTTATATAAAAACCGCTGCCCAAGGAATCACTACTTCCACATCCAGATTCTCTATCCAAGTCACTCACAACGAAAAAACTTTGTATGTGAAAATAATTGTTTATGGAACTTTAATAATATAATATTTGAAATCCTCTACCCCAAAAACCCATAAAACGATACCCCACATCGGTAGTGGAGTGGGGGTGGTGATAGAGGGGTGGTAGTGGGGGGTGGATGAAGTAAAAAATATTTTGAGATTTTTGGTTCCTGTACGTGCACTAAATCACATTTTTTTTTCATCCCCTTTAATAAGGGGGTGGGGGTGGTAATGGGGGTGGCTAATGCCAAAAATTTTTTTGAGACCTCAGCTTCTCTTGTATATACTAAATACCAATTTCATGGACTCTTACCTGCTTGATTTACCCATTTACCCCAAATTTACCCCAATTTACCCCCAACCCTTCGACGGAACAAGATGAAAATATAATCTAATTCTAGATCTCGTTAAAGTACATATGTGTACCAAATTTCAAGTCAATATCTTAAACGGTTCCAGAGTAAACGTGCGCACAAAAAAAAGTTACAGACAGACCGACAGACCGACAGACCGACAGACAGACCGACAGACAGACCGACAGACAGACCGACAGACAGACAGAAAATTTTTTTTCGCTCAAACTTAAAATCTCGACGTTTCATGACATTTTAAGTCTATTTGGACAATGAAAATTTTTAAAAATTTTTTTGTCGTTGCTATACTTCCACTGGACGCGGAAGTAAAACTTCAGTAAACTGGCGAACAATATTTACATTCAGTTATTTATTTTTGCTTTCTATTGACTTTGACTTTTATCATGTGGGTAGTTCCAATAGAAAAAAGAACAGTTACATTAATTCTTCAACGTTTTATATAACATTGTTCTATTTTCAAACTTCTCAAACAGTCTAGTTCACAAGTTCAAACCCGTGTTAATTCTTGATAAAGCTCGTAAAAATATGAGTGAGGGTTCATTGAATTCGGAATGACGTCTAGAAAAATGTGCAAAAGTTTCAAACCCGCACATAAACAATTGCAAAAGTTTTAAACAAATTAAGATTGAAAAAATAACGAGATTCGTTTTTTGCAAATAACTCGAAAACTATTAATATTTAATAAATTAAAAAAAAAAGATTCTTAAAGAGGAAGAAATTTCCAATAAAAAACTCCTGACACCCGGAACACTATCTCTATTATTAATAATTTTAATTTAATGTTGAAAATAGAGCTCCAATGCTCTGAAACCGACCGTAGCAAGTAGAAACATTTTTTTATATTTTTAAATATTAATTTAGAAATTAAAAAAAAATATGATATTATTTAGACACTTAAAGGAACAATATCTCGTTGGAAAAAAAATTTTTCGCCGATTTTTCATGAAATGAGCCTATTGTTAATTAATAAATTTGTTTAGAGTTTGCGTTTATATTTCAAGTCGGATAATTGTTAAACAAAAGCCACTAAAACTGTTTCGCTTCGTGGAGACCTTATGTCAACTATACTTTATGAGATTATGACATTGCGATGATTTTAATTGTTATGGTTTATTAGTTATTCATTATTTAAGGTAACAAAAAACTAAAAAATGAAAAAGAAAGGAGTTTTTATTAATTTTAATTATTATTACTGTTATTAAATTCAAAAATACTATAAGATTACATAAACTTTAAATTTTTAGTGCTATTTGCTTAAACAAATTTTATAGACAAATAGATAAATTACGTATTTTTGAAAAACATTTTTTGCCATTTTATTTGTTATAAAATATTAGGTGATTTAAAATTTTTTTTAACTGTTTTTAATCAATTTTTTCCTTTTTTCATTATTTAAACATATTATAAAAAAAATGATTCTTAAAATTTATTATTTGCAATTCTCTGCAAGGGAAAAAATTTTTTCGTTGTTAATTTATTTGTTTATTTATTAATAAACAATTTGTTATTAACAATCGCTGAACGTGTTTATATTTTTTTTGATAGAAAAAAAAAACAAAAACAACTTTATACATAAACATGTAAAAAAAAATATATTTAATAACATAAAAAAATGTTTTTACTTGCCAAGGTCGGTTTCAGAGCATCACAACGGCTTTGCGTTCTCCGCGCGGAGCCCTATTTTCAACATCAAATTAAAATTATTAATAATAGAGATAGAGTTCCGGGAGTCAGGAGTTCTCTATTGGAAATTTCTTCCTCTTTAAGAATCCTTTTTTTTAATTTCTTATATATTAATAGTATTCGAGTTATTTGCAAAAAGCAATTTTTCAATTTGAATTTGTTTATAAATTTTGCAATGGTTTATGTGCGGGTTTGAAACTTTTGCACATTTTTCTAGACGTCATTCTAAATCCAATGAGACCTCACGCATATTTTTAAGAGCTTTATCAAGAATTAACATGTGTTTGAACGTGTGAACTTGTCTAAAAGAACAAGTACATAAAATAATTAATTTAATAATCCTCATAAAATGAAAAATGTTTATAGACAAGCTAAAAACTACATTTTGATATGCTTTTTATCCCTGTTGGGATGATTCAGTACCTTTTTAGCAGAGGGTCGTAGGATGACTCAGTACATTTTGACATGTTTCATTTTCTTTTTTTTTTTGTTTTTGTATTGACTAAAGTAAAGGCTAACTACATTTTGAAATGGACAGAAAGGACATCGTTTATATTGTTATTTAGTAAATGAAAATCGGTCAAATATTTATAAAGATAAAATTTTCCCCGTTATGATCTTTATTTTTTTTTTGGTTTGGACACCTATAGATAATTTCGTGTATTATCAAAATAGAGACTTTTTCGAGAAGGGAGTGATTTCGGACAATTTTATTTTCGGGCGGACTGCTACTCTGATATACCGGGCGTGAACATGCCCATCTTTGTAAATAACTCGTTTATTTTTAATTTTTCGAAAAAACTCCATTTCAGATTTTTTGTACAAAAAGATCCATGCCTTATACCGGTTATAGAGATTGATCAACGGAATATTTAATTTTCGATTTTTATTAGGAAACTGTTCGGTATTTGTAGAATTTATCAAAAAAATAAAGTTTTTCAGGATTTGTAGATTCGCTTTTGTTTTGTCAAATTTCTCACAAACGTCACCTAATAGACTTAATCGAGCCCTACAATCGCCATTTTTGAAAATCAAAATCGGACCTTCGTTTCGGGAGTTATTAATTTCTTTGGAAAATCATACTCGGCCTTGGAAAAAATACTTACGGTCAACGGATTCGAGCCTCAAGCAATAGGCTTCATTTGTGGCTGTGTACCTTCGATCCCACCAAGTCTTATCGAAATCAATCAATATCCTGGACAGTTATCGTGCTTCCTAGCCCGATTTCGAGAAAACCAGTTTTTTGCAAAAAAATTCAATTTCCATTTATTTTTCGATATAGTTTCCGGTATACTTATCTGTAGACCGTTGCCAGCGGCACCATTTTGAAATATCTCGATCTGACTGCCCGTTACAGAGTTATTCAATTTTTCCCGAAAAACTTGAAACGTCTATATCGGGTATTTCCGGTTTCCGAATTGAGCCGAGCTTCCAGCGTTAAGGTCTTCTGAAGGCCTCCTATCAACCACCCAAGTTTCATCGAAATCCGACGGACGGAATTTTCTAAATTCGCTCTCAAGTCGATAGATATGACTTTCATTTCGATCTAACGTTTTTTTCGGGTTTCGATGGTCCACCGGAAAAATGCAAAACCTATACTACATTTTTTTTTCAAAATGTAGTAACAAGCATAGGCAGGGTGTGGACTTCAAGTAAGCGAGGAATATGCTACTTTGGGCTTTATTTTGAGGCTTCATGTTTGTACAAAAAAACCTATTTTAGTCAAACGTCAATAATGGAATGAATACCTTATATCTGTTACCTATTTTGCATTATAATAAATATAAATTATATCAATGGAAATACTTTTAATATGCATACCCTAAACATAATTATTTATATTATAAATTATATCAATGAAAATACTTTTAACATGCATACCCTAAACATAATTATTTATATTAGGCCCCTTTGGTGCCATGCGGCCGTGACCTACAACAAAGCAATTATATTATTAACACATCGACTACGCAGTTATATTGTCGCACACAGTTATATCATTTAGTTAAAGAATTAGAAGAGAAGTGGCAACTATGTATGGCTTCGTGTAATCTGAAACATCTATACATTTTATACAACGGGCTTCGTAATGTCCCATAATTATAAAAGGCTTCGTATGACATGTCGTGTTGTTTTTAATTTGTATGTCCAAAAAAGTTCCCCCCTCTCATGTTGCTCGCTTTATTATTCCCACTTAAAACATTATTAACAGTTGTACACACTATTTAAATTACAAATAAGGCTGGGCTTCTGGTACCCTGTAGTGTGTAGTGTGAAGCCCAGCCTTATTTGTAATTTAAATAGTGTGTACAACTGTTAATAATGTTTTAAGTGGGAATAATAACGCGAGCAACATGAGAGGGGGGAACTTTTTTGGACATACAAATTAAAAACAACACGACATGTCATACGAAGCCTTTTATAATTATGGGACATTACGAAGCCCGTTGTATAAAATGTATAGATGTTTCAGATTACACGAAGCCATACATAATTGCCACTTCTCTTCTAATTCTTTAACTAAATGATATAACTGTGTGCGACAATATAACTGCGTAGTCGATGTGTTAATAATATAATTGCTTTGTTGTAGGTCACGGCCGCATGGCACCAAAGGGGCCGCCCTAATATAAATAATTATGTTTAGGGTATGCATGTTAAAAGTATTTTCATTGATATAATTTATAATATAAATAATTATGTTTAGGGTATGCATATTAAAAGTATTTCCATTGATATAATTTATATTTATTGTAATGCAAAATAGGTAACAGATATAAGGTATTCATTCCATTATTGACGTTTGACTAAAATAGGTTTTTTTGTACAAACATGAAGCCTCAAAATAAAGCCCAAAGTAGCATATTCCTCGCTTACTTAAAGTCCACACCCTGCCTATGCTTGTTACTACATTTTAAAAAAAAAATGTAGTATAGGTTTTGCATTTTTCCGGTGGACCATCGAAACCCGAAAAAAACGTCAGATCGAAATGAAAGTCATATCTATCGACTTGAGAGCGAATTTAGAAAATTCCGTCCGTCGGATTTCGATGAAACTTGGGTGGTTGATAGGAGGCCTTCAGAAGACCTTAACGCTGGAAGCTCGGCTCAATTCGGAAACCGGAAATACCCGATATAGACGTTTCAAGTTTTTCGGGAAAAATTGAATAACTCTGTAACGGGCAGTCAGATCGAGATATTTCAAAATGGTGCCGCTGGCAACGGTCTACAGATAAGTATACCGGAAACTATATCGAAAAATAAATGGAAATTGAATTTTTTTGCAAAAAACTGGTTATCTCGAAATCGGGCTAGGAAGCACGATAACTGTCCAGGATATTGATTGATTTCGATAAGACTTGGTGGGATCGAAGGTACACAGCCACAAATGAAGCCTATTGCTTGAGGCTCGAATCCGTTGACCGTAAGTATTTTTTCCAAGGCCGAGTATGATTTTCCAAAGAAATTAATAACTCCCGAAACGAAGGTCCGATTTTGATTTTCAAAAATGGCGATTGTAGGGCTCGATTAAGTCTATTAGGTGACGTTTGTGAGAAATTTGACAAAACAAAAGCGAATCTACAAATCCTGAAAAACTTTATTTTTTTGATAAATTCTACAAATACCGAACAGTTTCCTAATAAAAATCGAAAATTAAATATTCCGTTGATCAATCTCTATAACCGGTATAAGGCATGGATCTTTTTGTACAAAAAATCTGAAATGGAGTTTTTTCGAAAAATTAAAAATAAACGAGTTATTTACAAAGATGGGCATGTTCACGCCCGGTATATCAGAGTAGCAGTCCGCCCGAAAATGAAATTGTCCGAAATCACTCCCTTCTCGAAAAAGTCTCTATTTTGATAATACACGAAATTATCTATAGGTGTCCAAACCAAAAAAAAAAATAAAGATCATAACGGGGAAAATTTTATCTTTATAAATATTTGACCGATTTTCATTTACTAAATAACAATATAAACGATGTCCTTTCTGTCCATTTCAAAATGTAGTTAGCCTTTACTTTAGTCAATACAAAAACAAAAAAAAAAAGAAAATGAAACATGTCAAAATGTACTGAGTCATCCTACGACCCTCTGCTAAAAAGGTACTGAATCATCCCAACAGGGATAAAAAGCATATCAAAATGTAGTTTTTAGCTTGTCTATAAACATTTTTCATTTTATGAGGATTATTAAATTAATTATTTTATGTACTTGTTCTTTTAGACAAGTTCACACGTTCAAACACATGTTAATTCTTGATAAAGCTCTTAAAAATATGCGTGAGGTCTCATTGGATTTAGAATGACGTCTAGAAAAATGTGCAAAAGTTTCAAACCCGCACATAAACCATTGCAAAATTTATAAACAAATTCAAATTGAAAAATTGTTTTTTGCAAATAACTCGAATACTATTAATATATAAGAAATTAAAAAAAAGGATTCTTAAAGAGGAAGAAATTTCCAATAGAGAACTCCTGACTCCCGGAACTCTATCTCTATTATTAATAATTTTAATTTGATGTTGAAAATAGGGCTCCGCGCGGAGAACGCAAAGCCGTTGTGATGCTCTGAAACCGACCTTGGCAAGTAAAAACATTTTTTTATGTTATTAAATATATTTTTTTTTACATGTTTATGTATAAAGTTGTTTTTGTTTTTTTTTTCTATCAAAAAAAATATAAACACGTTCAGCGATTGTTAATAACAAATTGTTTATTAATAAATAAACAAATAAATTAACAACGAAAAAATTTTTTCCCTTGCAGAGAATTGCAAATAATAAATTTTAAGAATCATTTTTTTTATAATATGTTTAAATAATGAAAAAAGGAAAAAATTGATTATAAACAGTTAAAAAAAATTTTAAATCACCTAATATTTTATAACAAATAAAATGGCAAAAAATGTTTTTCAAAAATACGTAATTTATCTATTTGTCTATAAAATTTGTTTAAGCAAATAGCACTAAAAATTTAAAGTTTATGTAATCTTATAGTATTTTTGAATTTAATAACAGTAATAATAATTAAAATTAATAAAAACTCCTCTCTTTTTCATTTTTTAGTTTTTTGTTACCTTAAATAATGAATAACTAATAAACCATAACAATTAAAATCATCGCAATGTCATAATCTCATAAAGTATAGTTGACATAAGGTCTCCACGAAGCGAAACAGTTTTAGTGGCTTTTGTTTAACAATTATCCGACTTGAAATATAAACGCAAACTCTAAACAAATTTATTAATTAACAATAGGCTCATTTTATGAAAAATCGGCGAAAAATTTTTTTTCCAACGAGATATTGTTCCTTTAAGTGTCTAAATAATATCATATTTTTTTTTAATTTCTAAATTAATATTTAAAAATATAAAAAAATGTTTCTACTTGCTACGGTCGGTTTCAGAGCATTGGAGCTCCATTTTCAACATTAAATTAAAATTATTAATAATAGAGATAGTGTTCCGGGTGTCAGGAGTTTTTTTATTGGAAATTTATTCCTCTTTAAGAATCTTTTTTTTTTTAATTTATTAAATATTAATAGTTTTCGAGTTATTTGCAAAAAACGAATCTCGTTATTTTTTCAATCTTAATTTGTTTAAAACTTTTGCAATTGTTTATGTGCGGGTTTGAAACTTTTGCACATTTTTCTAGACGTCATTCCGAATTCAATGAACCCTCACTCATATTTTTACGAGCTTTATCAAGAATTAACACGGGTTTGAACTTGTGAACTAGACTGTTTGAGAAGTTTGAAAATAGAACAATGTTATATAAAACGTTGAAGAATTAATGTAACTGTTCTTTTTTCTATTGGAACTACCCACATGATAAAAGTCAAAGTCAATAGAAAGCAAAAATAAATAACTGAATGTAAATATTGTTCGCCAGTTTACTGAAGTTTTACTTCCACGTCCAGTGGAAGTATAGTAACGACAAAAAAATTTTTAAAAATTTTCATTGTCCAAATAGACTTAAAATGTCATGAAACGTCGAGATTTTAAGTTTGAGCGAAAGAAAAATTTCTGTCTGTCTGTCGGTCTGTCTGTCGGTCTGTCTGTAACTTTTTTTTGTGCGCACGTTTACTCTGGAACCGTTTAAGATATTGACTTGAAATTTGGTACACATATGTACTTTAACGAGATCTAGAATTAGATTATATTTTCATCTTGTTCCGTCGAAGGGTTGGGGGTAAATTGGGGTAAATTTGGGGTAAATGGGTAAATCAAGCAGGTAAGAGTCCATGAAATTGGTATTTAGTATATACAAGAGAAGCTGAAGTCTCAAAAAAATTGTTGGCATTAGCCACCCCCATTACCACCCCCACCCCCTTATTAAAGGGGATGAAAGAAAAATGTGATTTAGTGCACGTACAGGAACCAAAAACCTCAAAATATTTTTTACTTCATCCACCCCCCACTACCTCTATCACCACCCCCACTCCACTACCGATGTGGGGTATCGTTTTATGGGTTTTTGGGGTAGAGGATTTCAAATATTATATTATTAAAGTTCCATAAACAATTATTTTCACATACAAAGTTTTTTCGTTGTGAGTGACTTGGATAGAGAATCTGGATGTGGAAGTAGTGATTCCTTGGGCAGCGGTTTTTATATAACTGTTAAACATTATATATGACCTTCTACAGTTTGTTGAAAATAAGTTGATTTTTCTAGATATAATTGCTATATTTGTAATTCTAATCGTCTCCTGATGATGCCAGCTTGGTTGGCAAAGAGCTTCTAGCTAAATTCTACAGAATTTTTGTTATTGTCAGACCTTATCAAGAGTTACAACAGTTTATATTTGCATTTTTTGCTTAAGATGTCTTAACTGTTGTATTTGCAGATTGGAATTTTTTTAATAACAACGTGGCTCTTCCTCTAGCTAATTTTAAATTATTGTCCAAATTTAAATACGATCGGACTCTTGGTCCTTCAGTTATCGTGCTTACAAAGCACATGGTGGTTTCGTAAATAGTCCAGTAAATGTCAAAAGAACTGTTGGCAATGGTAAAGCTACACCTCTTTGAAGCAAGGCAGTACTTAGTCATAAATCTATCTAAAAAATTAATTGTCCTATTATTATGACGAAAAAAATGTATAAATAGAGCAGAAAAATTATTTTATAATTCGTTAAAATTAATAACCAAAATATTAGAATATGAGAAATACATAATACTGCGTATTACTTACAACAAATTACCTGATCAGTTAAAACATTATTAACAGTTGTACACACTATTTAAATTACAAATAAGGCTGGGCTTCTGGTACCCTGTAGTGTGTGGTGGGCTTCGTTTCATGCGTACCGTACGTATATATATATATATATATATATATATATATATATATATATATATATATATATATATATATATATATATATATATATATATATATATATATATATATATATATATATATATATATATATATATATATATATATATATATATATATATATATATATATATATATATATATATATATATATATATATATATATATATATATATATTTATATAAGGTATCCGTTGGCATCCTACCTAATAACGTTCTCACTTGGCGTGTGTGTGTGTGTGTGTTATGTTAAATGGCACTGGTCATAAACCAAATAGCCAGACATTTGTTGTCTATTCAACGGATTGTTAAAAATAATCAAGAGAGAGTGGAATAAAAATTACACCTATTAAAATATGTAATAAAAAAAATTAATATACATTTTCATTTAAAAATTCCAATCAAATAATAATTATCAAGTATAAACTGAATTGTTTTCAAACATTTGTTACAGAATATTTGTTCAGATACATACATATATATACACAAATCTACATACATATACACATATAAATATTTTTTTGTTTAAACTTTTTTTTTTTTTTAATATTTTTATTTCTTTATTTTTTAATTACCCTTCATGGCCACAGTTATTACCTATTAGTATATTCCCTTTTTTTGTTTTTTTTTTGTTTTTTTTTTGTTTTTTTTGTGCCTTCTTTATACTTCTATTATGCTAATATTTCCCTTTTTTTTATTTTATTTTATTTTATTTTTTTTTTCAAAACACCTACGACAATTACTATCCTAAAATATAATATATACACTATATACATACATACGTATATATTCACATATATACACATACTTACTTATATACTTTTACCTAACTGGTTTACAGCTCTATTTTGTTTTTTATTATAAATTCATAAAGTATTTTATACACATATTTGTTTTCTAATGCTAATAAGTTGGGGAGATTTGTAGGTAGTGAAATATTGTTGCGGGCAAGTTTAAAAAACATTTCACTTATTTCCTGGAACTTTAAAGGACATTCCATCAAGCAATGTTGTAAATTGCCTTCTTCTCCACAGGTGCAGTACGGATCTTCTTTGAGATTCAGTTTGTATTTGTATTGAGGGTAAAGACAATGTGAACTTCTAATTCGACACATTACTCTTACGAAATTTCGATTAATTTCACCATTAAACCAAGGATGTCTGATTTTAATTTTTGTCTGAAGTTTTTTGTAGTTTTCTCCTGCTGGGTAATTTAGATAGTGCTGCTGCCAATTTTCTCTAAGTCGTTCCTTTATCAGCCTATTAATATCTGTGCTGGGAATTTTAAAGTTAGGGATGATGTTACCAGTTTCAGTTGCTTCCTTTGCTAACTTGTCAACATATTCATTTTGTGTAATACCTGCGTGTCCCTTTATCCATGTTAGTTCAAGGGTCTTGTCTCGTTGTACTAATTGGTTGTAATATTTTATAATATCAATTATTATATAGTTTGCGTCAGACCTTGGGTTACAATTCTGTATTTTCATCGCCGCACTCTTACTGTCTGTGAATATAACAAATTTATTGTTCTTCTCATATTCTGAGCAATATTTAATTGCCTCCTTGATTGCTACTAGTTCTGCTGTGTAAATAGACGAGTTGGTTGGTAAGAGGTACTTTTTAGATATATTTTCGTTTTCATGGTAAACAGCACAGCCGGTTTTGTTGTTTTTGAGTGAGCCGTCGGTGAATATATACTCGTAGTTGGTCCAGTTAGTGTTTAGTTTTGATTTAAATATTATGTTGTTTAACAGTACGTTATCTTGAAGATCTATGAATGATGTTCTGGGTAATTTTTCATAATTTGAATATTCTGGTGTGAAACAAGGAAGAATGTCCGACTGATGTATTTCTTCTTTAAATTGAGATATCCATGTATAGCTTTCCACTAATAACGGCAATTTTTTCTTTTCCCAATACTTTGCTGTGTGGCCCAGTATGGTTAATTTGTGTATATTTTCAACAACATCCTTATTCCTGCTGTAGATTTTCAGTAGTAGGTTATCGCTTAATTTTTGCCTTCTGAGGTGTAAAGGAGGTTCAGCGCATTCGGATTCTAGGATGTTCAAGGGGGTGCTTTGAAGAAATCCAACACACAGTCTGAGACTTTTGTTTTTAATTTGTTCAATTTTTTGAAGGTGAACTTTTGCTGCTGATCCGTAAAAGACACAAGCGTAATCGAAGATAGATCTTACTAGAGAACGATAGAAAGTGAGACATATGTTGGGGTCAGCTCCCCATTTTTGGTGACTAAATACTCGTAAAATATTAAGTGCATTTTCACTTCTTTTGCAGATATAATTTATATGTTCTTTCCAGTTCAGTTTCTTGTCTAAAATGACTCCTAGATATTTAACTGAAGTTTTATATTTAATTTCGAGATTAGATATTCTGATAGTGTTGGGCGGTTGAAATTTTGTTCTTGTAAATGTACATATTGATGATTTTTCTTCGGAGATTGGAGATCCATTGTTCTCAAACCATATTTCTGCTTTTCTAATGGCATTTGCTAGATTTCTATTGCAATAGTTGATGTCATTGCCCTGAGCTCTAATTGCATAATCATCGGCAAACTGATATACTTTAATATTGGTATTGGTAAATAACAGTTCGAAGTCATATGAATATATTATGTATAACAAAGGGCTTAAAATACTTCCTTGAGGTAGGCCTGTTGATGTCTGCCTTGGTCCAATCAGTTCGTCATGGGTTTTTATGAAAATACATCTAGTGCAATAGAGCTTATGGATGTGCAAAATTAGCTTGTTGGGTAGTCCAATTTGCTTCATTTTTTCTGCGAGTATGTTAAGGTTGACGTTATCATATGCCCCGGTGACATCTAGGAAAACCACACTGGTTGACTCGTTCTTTGTGAATCCCAACTGAATGTCCGAAATTAAACTAGCTAAATTTTCTTGAGTCGAACAGCCTTTTCTGAATCCAAACTGCGATTTCGGAAGTATATTCTTACTTTCTAACCAATATTCTAAACGATTCTTTATTAATCTCTCGTATGTTTTTAATACGCAAGAAGCCAATGCAATTGGTCGGTATGAGTTACAGCTGTCTTCCGGTTTGTTAGCCTTCAGGATAGGTACAATAATGTATTCATACCAGTCTTTTGGGATTTGAACATCGTTCAAATATATGTCGTTGAATATATTTAGGAGGGTGATTTTAGCTGATCTAGGTAAATTGGAAAGCATCGAATAGTGAATGTTATCTTTACCAGGAGCCGTGTTGTTATTTTGTTTTAGAGCTCTGTCTAGTTCTTTAAGAGTGAATGGATTTGACAAAACGTTTGGTTGGTCTATGCTGTCCAGAAGAGGGCGTTGTGGAGTTACAGTTGGGGGGGCTAATTTACAGTGAAAGTTTTCCAACCATTCTGCTGAGGAATCTATGAGTACGGTGTTTTTTTGAGGTCGATTTTTAAAACGGTTAAGTTGTTGCCATATGTGTTTTATTGGGACATTCTTATTTAAACTTGAACAATAAGAACGCCAGCTTTCTCTTTTGGTTTCTTTTATTATTCTTTTAGCGATAGCATCAGATTTTTTATAAGTAGTTATATTTGCTATATTAGGGTTATTCTTATATTGTAAAAAGCAATATTTTCTATGTTTAACGGCATTTTCACATTTGTCATTCCACCACGGTTTTCCTTTATTTTTTTTGGTATTTTCTGTATTGTTATATCGAGGTATGGATTTCTCAGCAGACTGGTTGATAACATTTGTAAGATTTTCGTAGTTTACTACATCATTTCTTATATTATCTAAACACTCAAGAGAGTAAGAGTCCCAATTAGCTTTTTTTATATTCCACTTTCTTTGATTTTTAAACACAATCCAGTTTGGAACTAATTGACAATTAATTAAAATCGGAAGATGATCCGAACCACAAGGATCTGATAAGGTAGACCATTCTAAATTGTGGTACACTTGAGGAGTACATATTGTTAAATCTATAGCACTTTTCTGTCTAAAATAGTTACCTATATATGTTGGACTACCGTCATTTAGAATTGTTAAATTGTTATTATCTAATGCATCTAATAATGTTTTTCCATAAGTATCACTATAATCACAACCCCACGCAATATGGTGGGCGTTAAAATCTCCACCTACAATAAAAGGTTTTGGTATACAGTTAAAAAAGGAATTCCAATCATTTGGATTGATTTTTGATTGCGGTGGGATATATAATGATACCAATGTCAGCTTACTATTTTTATCCAGATCTATCGTAATGCAGACTTGCATACAGTTGTTGATTGTAGGTAATACTATTTCCGAGTATTTTATTTGTTTTTGGACGAGGATTGCAACGCCTCCCTTTCCGTCTGCACGGTCCTTGTGAACATTATTAAAATTATGAAAGTTGGTATATACATTGGGTTTAAACCATGTTTCCGACAGTAAGGCAATGTTGATGTTATTAGTGGACAGTAAATTTTCTAAATTACCTTTATTTGCTACTGCAGAGCGACAATTCCATTGGCAAATTTTTAAACCGCCTTCTTTTATATTTAGAGAAAAATGAGATATATATTTTTTTTGTCCATAACACATCAAATAAAAGTATTTATGTTTAAGTGAATGTAAACATTAATTAATTTGTTTTAAGACGATCTTTTATAATACTAAATATTTCAGCTTCTTCTAATTCTTTAAAATTATTTTGTTTAATAATATCTATTACGAAAATAACCAATTCTAAAATTTTTTGTACAGGGAGTTCATTTTCTTTTTGGGTAGTGTGTGTTTGTTCTGATTTATTGTGTAGATTTGAATTATATATGGGACTGTTGAATATTCCACCAGAAGTTTGAGGAAGGTTGAGTGGTGATATTATTAGATTTCTTTGTGTTTCTGTGATATCTGGTGTATTGGGTCGTGTTTTTTTCCTTGGAGTGGTTGTTATCTGTGTAAAGCGGTTTGTTGTTCTTTGATGTGAATTACTGTTGTTATATAATAAAGGGGTTATATCTACGTTATGATTGTGTTCATTGGAAAGAATAGAGGCGTATGTCATTTTTGGGACATTTTTCTCAGCATCCTTATAAGACGAATTTGAGTGTGACATATATTTTTTAATCTCTTTCTGTCGTTTAAATTCTTGACATTCTTTAATTTGATTAGCAAAATGTTTTCCTTTGCAATGAAGACATTCCGGTTCATCTAGAAATTTTGTACAGGTTTCAGAGTTGTGATTGTCTCCGCACTTAACGCACCTGGCTTTACTTTTACATTGGCTACCCATGTGACCATATCGAAAACAATTATGGCACAAAATGACTTTTTGTACATACGGTTCAACATTAAATATGACATGATTGATCGAAATATATTTAGGTAATTCTTGTGCTTTAAATGTAACAACTACTGTTTTCGTGGGTATATATTTAGCTTCGTTATTTTCCATGATTTTTTTATGAATGCGTCGTATTGATTCTACTTCAAATTTGCAATGTAAATCGTACGGTTTGATTTTTTCTTTAAGATAGTCAACAGAATATTCGGCATCTATTCGAAAAACCCCCTGTCTATGTAGTATAAATTTCGGTACATAAATGTCTAAATTATAAACTCTTAAAAAGGACTGAGCTTTGATCAATTTATTAGCCGATTCAGAGGTTTTAAATACAATTCGTACTCTATTCTTTCCAATTGATTCAATTGTTTTTATTTTATTGTCAATTTCTGGTACTACTTTTAAAACAATATCACCTACCTTCACTGGATTTAATTTTCCATTAAAATCTGATATATTATTTTCAACGTAAACATGAAATGGTCCGGTATCGGTTTGTCTGTATATATAAATTGGTCGCTCTGCTCGTTTTTGTGCCGGAGGTATCGTTGAATTATCATCGGATACTTCACGGTTATTTTCCTTTTGTCCAAAATTATGAATAAGATTACTTACTACATTATGTCGATTTTGTTTTTGTTTTAGACTACTATCCTGTTCTTGTGTATATTGGATATCTTTTGAACTCGTGTTGCCCTCTTCTTGTATATTTTCCAGAGATTCGCACACTTCCATAGTTATTAACTGGTTAGTTTCATTGGGGGGGTTACCCCCCTTAAAGACACTCATAGTTAATTTATTTTAGTCTATGCCTGTAGTTTTTTTTTAATAAACACTTTGTTTAATAAGTAAACTGAACCACTAATAATTAAACTTAACACTACTAAATTCACTAATTCACTTATGTAACGCACTTATTAGTAAACGCTCCGACTTGTACGAGGTCTACTATCGAACTGTGTTCTCACTTGGCATCCACTAATATACACGCTGATATACACAAAATTTATTTAAAGGCTAAGTTAGCATCCTACCTATTTTATGGTTTAATTGGTGTCCTTATGAATATTTTAATCGATGCGTAAAATGACACCCGAATATAAAAATTGCAGGTTGAACTGACTTCCGGCGGCGTTGTCAGATGTATGCTATGCTGCTTTATCGTATTTGCCTAGAAGAATATTATTACAATCTGCAGTCTGTCGACGTATAAGTAAATAAGGAAATCTCATCCTGTGAGAATACTAATTTATGTCACAATTTAAGTTTCGAAACATGAAGTTCGCGTAAAAGTGAATTACTTTTTATTTGTTTATAATTGTTATAAAACATATTCTTTATGGGATTTGGCACACAGTAGAAAAAACAATCTGTATGAACTAAAAAGAAAGTCTATCTGCAAAGATTGGAAATTAATTTTGTAGATAGTTTTTCTTTTTAGTTCTCACAGATAGTTTTTTTCTGCTATTTGTCAATTTATCAAATTTTCTGTACGAGATAGGACAGGGTGCTGTAAAGAAATATTGTTCAGAAAAATAAAACTGAATTTGTTAAAATTTTGCTCACTTGCAAAGTGACCCTATAAGGGTAAAGTTGGAGTATCACGTATTTTTAACGTTTATTATTATTTATTTGAGTTCTCTTTTACACAAATTATTATTAATTAATCACCTTCTAGATTGTGTTAATATTTTAATGCTTTTCAAATGTATTAGACAATTATAATTTATTCAAAAAATTATATTTTGCTATAAATTTGTAACATTTCCAACTTTTTTTAAATTTCACAATAGTTCAAAGAATACGAATTAATAATTATTTTTTCAATTACACCCCCCATGAGAACTATTGGGCCTCAAAATGACCCCATAAGGACAAAAGTAGAGTATCATGTATTTCTAGCATTTATTGTTATTTATTTGCGACTCTTTTTGCAGAAATTATTTTTAATTAGTCTCAAAAATGTTCTTTATTTTAAATATGAGCAGAAAGTCGATGAAAAGTTCAAAATTTCTTAAAACCTGCACAACTCTAGCTCTATTCTGAAGAAAGTTGGCAATAAACAGGAATAAGTTGCTTAAATAATTTGCAGGTTTCATTAGCAAACTCTTAATAAATAAAATTGTGAAACTAAAAAAATATGGAAATGCTACAAATTTGTAACAAAACGTAATTGCTTAAATAAATTATAATTATTTAAGTAAATTAAAATTGTTTAAACAATTTGAAAAACCTTAAAATATTAAGACAAACTGAAATCTGACTAATTCAAAACTATTTCTATAAAAAAATCTCAAATAAACAATACTCATTCTGAATAATTCTTTTTAAGATTTTGTCCTATCTCTTACAGAAAATAGTATATTGTGTATTTAGGTGTGAAAGCAGTACATTCCCGGACGACGATGCATCGAAGTTCGGGAATGTGCGTTCACACCGAAATATGTATACTATTTTTTCTGAAATCACAATCAATATTATTATAAATTAAGGAATTTGTATTAATGCATAAAATTTCTTCATTAATGAATAACATTTCTTCATTATAATCTAACATTTCTTCATTACAATCTAACTGCTTACTAATAAATGTAATTTTGATGTATGTGTAAGTGTAAATGTAAGTTTGATTGTTTGTCTGCGTATATTTATTTACTGTCAAAAATATACATAAAAAACCATAAGGGAATGTTACTTTCCCGGCCTATGCCGGGAAAGTAACATTCCCATACGGTTTTGTTGATCGTTGCTTGGCAACGGATCTTTTCCGGTCTGTTTTCTGGTAGTTTCTTAGCAACGGACTAAAATACTGGAATTGTGCATTTTTTGATCTGAAATCGCGCCGAAAATGTAGACATTGCCGATCGATTTCAGAAAAAGTACTTGATAAATGAGAGAAATTACTTTTTTTTGGTAAATTTCCAAGACATATGAATTGCTCATTTAATCATGCGTCGCTCCCTGGCACACTGTATATGCTTTCTTAGAAAATGTAAGGCTCTTACTGAAACGAGAAATTGGAGATTTTTTAATTTTTAAAACATAATAACATTGAAAATATCAACTTTATGAAAAAAATTATCGAACATTTCTTGTTGGAAATCGATAAAAAAATATTTAAAGACATTGTTTCATTGAAAAAATGTAATATGTCCTTTTGTTGTAAACAAAATTGTTTTAAACAATATCAGACCGGCTTACCGTCTAGTAACATGGATGCTCATAATCAGTAGTGTCTCCAGAACTGATTCCAACAAATAAACTGAGTCCGAAATGTATTCGAAACTCATACGCCCATACTGCCTGCTATATAACTAGACCTCCCAATTTTATAAACCAGTAACAACTTCGTAAAAAAAATGAAAATCGGCAAAGAGACCACGGTGTTTCATTTCTACATAAAAACTTTTATAAAGTCAAAAACCTAAACCACATTCCAATTTAAAAAAATATAAATGACTAAGTTTTAAAATCTAAAAAGGAAGTAACAGGGCAAGCTTTACTTGAAAACGTTTTTATTGAATATAAAATTATATAAAAAAAAATATTTTTAAGAAAAAGCTTTTATTTGAAAAAACTGTACTAAAAAGTGAAAATAATTTTTTAAAATTCATACACCTGGAAACCAAAAACTTTGCGGACGGTCATATAGCACTATTGCATAGTTACTTTGCTCCATTGACCGCCCCTAAAGCTTTTGGTTTCCAGGTGTATGAATTTTAAAAAATTATTTAAACTTTTTAGTACAGTTTTTTCAAATGAAGGCTTTTTCTTAAAAATATTTTTTTTATATAATCTTATTTTTTACTTTTTAGTCTACTTATTTTACAGACAGACAGACAAAACCCTTTCATTTGATACAAATGGCAAGGGAGTCGTGAAGAAAGATAATTTGCCATCCTAGGGCGTCCGTCATATTGGATTTATAATGGCGTTACATAGTTTATCGTATTTTACTCGTCAAACCCTTTCATTTGATTCCATATCAAGGGAGTTGTGAAGAAAAAGACGATCTGCCAGCTTGGGACGTCCGCCATATTGAATTTAGAATGACGTCACATTGTCTATCGTATTTTACTCGTAAAACCCCTTCATTTGATACCCATATCAATAGGGTTGTGACTAAAAAGCCGATCCGCCATCTTGGGACGTCCGCGCCATATTGGATTTAGACCGATAATGGCTATACTATGTTACATTGTGACCGGACTTATACACGTGTGCCAAATTTCAAAGCTCTAGTATAATAAGAACTAGTCGAAATTCAGCTTGCAAGATTTCACCAAACAAACATACATTCGTACATAACACATTGCAAGTTAAATAAAAGCTTTTAAAAAAATGAATACAACACAAATATTTAGCATTTATGAAAATGTAAACATACGTATTTCAAACCAAAATAATACAATAATGGTAAAATGAAACAAAAACCGAACATCAACTCTTAAAAGGAAATTTATTTTCTCTGTCTATATAATCCCAGGATTATGTTATGTGTACTTTGTAGTTCTAACACATTATAGTGTAGGCAAATTAGGATTCTGACTAAATAGTTTATCGAATGAATGGATTTTCACGAAACTTTGTGGATTCTGTTCGTTTTGAAGTCTAGATCAAACTCCAAAAAAAAAAATGGCCGCTAATATTGCCTCGCAATTGTTATAAACAATGATCTTGTTGCTAATTTGTTAACTAGTAAAATTGAGGTAAATTAAAAAAACAAAATGTCTTTTTAGATAATTTTATGAAAATAACAACTTTTTACTCTCGTAAAATTTTCGAAAAATGCATATTTTCCGAGATATAGCGGTTGAATTTTTCCAAAAAGAGTTGAAGGTGGAATAAAATGTGACGAGAAAAATCCATAAATTCGAGTGAATATATTATTAAACTACAAGACTTTTTTTCCTTTATGACTTTTTCCTAAAGTGTACTCTGTCCAAGTTTCCTGGAAAAACCGAAAAAAATGCCCTTATCGGAAAACGGAAAATATCGTAAACTATGAAATTTAAAAATCTGGAAAAATTCAAACGTATAGGTTAATACATTCTTTAAAATTTTGCTCTCTTCTAATTTTTTTGTAACGTACATATTTTCCGACTTTTCAACAGTTTTTCACTATCAAAATGTATCTAAATTTTTTCATGACACAAAATGCATGTAATCTCTAAAATTGTAATTAATTTATATATATTTAATAGAAAAATATCTAATTTGTGAAGAAAAGAAAGAACGAAAAAATTTCTACTGCTGTCTCGTAAGCAAATATTAAACCACCTTTACCCTTTCAAATAGAAAGACGTAAATTAGACTGTAAGTCGATGAAGTCTACTTATTTTGAACAATAGATAATTACACAATATACATCCTTTAAAATATCTGCAGAGAAAATGTTTATGAATTTAAAAAACCAAACATATGGTTGAAATTAATATATTTCGGAAAGGGTTTCTTACAATAGAGGCCTTACCCCACAAGCGTCCATAACAAGACGCAATAAAACTGTCTTTCAGAAATAGCAATCCTTCATTTCAAAAAGACAAGTCAATTAGTTTCAGATACAACCCATTATTGTCTGTTTAACCGAAACTAGAATAACAGACTCCGAAACTGTAAAAAATTACCAAATATAAGCCACTTTTCGAGCGGCTTTTACACCGTTATTGTAAATACATTCTGGCGATTAAGTAAAATGCTAGAATCTCTAAAACGATTATTTTTTGTGTAATTTTATAGCAATGTGTTCCAGATCTTTTTATAATACATACACGTAACAACTATTAAGTTAATAACTTAAACCGTCCCACAGGAAACGTGCGTACAAAAAATACAGATAGACCGATAGATACAATTTTTGCTTGCCCTCAAATTTAAAATCTCGATATTTCATGACATTCTAAACCGATTTCAACAAAAAAAAAATTGAAGTTTTTTTTACGATTACTATACTTCCAATCTACTATTTGGATGTGGAAGTAAAATTTACGAGTCAAATCAAGTAATTATAAATACTGATTTAATGAAGCTAAAATATTATGACATGAGGGTTTATTGATACATCTGAAAGTGTATTTTAAATAAAAAGAAACATTTCTTATTATAAAAACACAATTTGTAATGTTAAATGTTAATAAAATTGAACATGCCTCAAGTTTAACAACAGGCAGTTTTCTTTATAGTAGTGTAAAATATTATAAAAAATCTGAGGCCTTGACTTCTAGTAGGTATACTTATTCACCAAAACTACACTAACATTTTTCTTTGTATGTCTTACAAAACATTTTTTGTAATAAATATAAAATGTTTTTTTCCATGATTTTATTTTAAGGATAACTAAATGAACTATATTTCACAATAGAAATATGAAACATTTCATTTCTTGTTTCTTATTTATAACAAATTCGGATAAAAACATACATTATTTTTAATGAAAATATATGCCATTTGATTTATTACTTCCACATCCACGTAGTGGAGTGGAAAGATGTACAGGGTGCGCCACTTAAAACTGCCCATACTTGTAACTTTTTTATTTTTAAAGCGATGACCTTGTTAGGCATATCAAATTGTAGACATTTTTAAAGTCTTAAACACGCATACAGAGTGATTTAAAAAAAAATTTGAAAAAATTGTTAAAAAAGGAAACTTAATTTCTTTGAATATTTTTTTATCTCAACTTGTACATGAAATGTGTTAATGTTTTCTTATAAAGGTTTTAATTAGCTTCAATTTATGTTAAAAAAAAAGTTTTAAGAATAAAAATTCCTATTATTTAGTACATTTTAATAGAGTTTGTTTTTAAAAATATTTATTTCTTTTGTTTCTTGTTGCTGTTTTGTTACGTTGAGGATTTTTTGTGATATATCTTTTACAAATAAAGCATAAAATTATTATTCACATTTTTTCAGTTATTTTAAAAAAATCAGGAGTCGGAAGGAGTGTTTTTAATTTCTTTCTCTAAAACCAAAAAGAATTTCGGATATGACGTAATAAACATAACATAAATTGAAGCTAATTAAAACTTTTATAAGAAAACATTGACGCAGTTCATGTACAGGATGAGGTAAACAAATATTCAAGGAAATTAAGTTTTCTTTCTTAACAATTATTTTAATTTTTTTTAAATCACTCTGTACACATGTTTAAATGCCTTAAAATTATCTACAATATGATATGCCCAACATGGTCGTAGTTTAAAAAATAAGAAAGTTGCAAGCCTGGGGAGTTTTAAGTGGCGCACCCTGTATAGTAATCTTAAAAAAAATTTCAAAATGTTTTTTGCTGAAATAATAAATGTCATAAAACGTCGAGATTTTAAATTTAAGAGAGAAAAAAATTCTGTCTGTGTGTCGGTCTGTAACTTTTTTGTGCGCAAGTTTTCTTCGCAACGGTCGTCTAAGATACTGTCTTCAAATTTGGCACACATATGTTCCATGACGAGATCTGGTACTAGATTATGTCTTGCGCTAATTCCGGTGAAGGGTTCTGAGTTAAATAGGGTAAATAGGGAAAAACAATAAAGCAAGCTAATAACAGTCCAGAAACTTAATTTTTAAAATCTTCTATTTAACTTCATTTTAAAAGCTTTGTACGGTAGTTAGTATGTTTAGGTCAAATCGTGCAACCAAAATGGATCCTGGAGGTATTGTTTAATAGTGGATTCGGCGGCGCCCGGAAAGATTCGAATATGGATTCGGCAGCGCCTGAAAATTGCCTTGGTATTCGACATGGTCCGGAAGTCACCTTGGTGTTTAGCCGTTCCCGAATATGGATTATGCAGCGCTCGAATATAGAGTCGACGGCGTTCTAATTTGGATTTGGCAGCGCCCGGAAGTTATTTTGGAATTCGGCAGCGCCCAAAAATGGATTCAGCGGCATCCTAATATCGATTCGGCAGCGCCCAGAAATTACCTTGGTATTCATGCGCGCCCGAATATGGATTTGGCACTATCTTAATATGGATACGGAAACGCCCGGAATTTGCCTTCGTATTCGGCAGCGTCCGGAAGTTCTGGAGGTTTGGCTAGCATTCGGCAACGCCCTTTTATTAAAATTCTGTGACCAATTATTTCCACATACTAGAGTGCAAATATGGTCAAGATGTTTTCCTTTAAAGAGACTTGGATGGGAAATCTGGATGTGGAAATATTGATTCCTTAGGCAGCGGTTTCATTCCAAAAGCTACAACAAATTTTGAATGATTTATTTTATCACAACTCAATTGAGAGTAATACTCCAATTTCGATTTTCATAAAAAAAGTAATCTTTTATCAAATAGCCATAACTTTGACAATTTTTATTGTAGAAGAACCGGAATGTATTAAATTGAATTACCTTTCAACGTTGTAATAACCAATTTCAGACCCTTCGGTTTTTAAGTTATTCACGAAAAATACGTGTTGAAATTTGACATTTAGAAAGGGACGAAAAAACACAAAACCTTAAAAAAATAATATCTCGAACATCTTTGAACGGGACTAATCTGAAATTTAAGGTAAAGTTAATTTCTTATGTTTCAAGTCGTACAAATAACAGTTTTTGACATAATTCGTAATTTTCAAGATATTTCCAGAAACCCATTTTTTAACGAATTGCTAGATACAACGAATCAAAAATCACGGTCATTTACATTCAAACTATACAAATTGCGCGGAGATATTAACAAAATTGTATGACTTTTATATCAACTTTATTATTCTAATTATAACATGTTGCTTGAGTGACCTATAATAATTAATATCATGAGAGAAATAGAAGTAAAAATTGTTGAATTACTTAAACACTATCTCGAATTAAAACTAAAATATACTTTACGTGCAAAATGTACAATATGTTTACTTAAAGTAAACTGCAATTAAATTTTAATTTTATTTATATAAATATATGCTTTGGAAAAAACTTTGTTAGTTTAGATGAATTATAGTTTTACATATATCTATGAACTTACATTTAAAATCACGAGGTGTAGATGCTCCAAACTGATTAATTTTGAAGCACAGTGGCAAGTGTAAAGTAAAAAATATATTATAATTTAAGCTATCAAACTTTATCGTATAATTTTTTCCATCTTGTTAGTTTAAATTCGACAGCTTTATCTTTAACGGTGTCTTAGTAACTCTACAACTCTTTCAACCATGCATTTCTCTACAAGAGGTTGTTCTTGGGTCACCTACTATACTTTTCTTAAATATAATCCAATAAGAAATCCAAAAATTTAAACAAAACGAATTAAAATAATCTCCAACATACACTAGTTCAAAGACGTGTTAATTCTTGATAAAGCTTGTAAAAATGTGAGTGAGGGCACATTGGATTCGGAATGACGTCTAGAAAAATGTGCAAAACTTTCAAACCCGCATATAAACAATTGCAAAAGTTATAAACAAATTAAGATTGAAGAAATAACGAGCTTCATTTTTTTAAAATAACTCGAAAACCATTCATATTTAAGAAATTTAAAAAAAAGATTCTCGAAGAGGAAGAAATTTTCAATAGAAAAGTCAGAACTCCCGGTATTCTATCTCTATTATTAATAATTTTAATTTAATGTCGAAAATAAGGCTTCGTGCGGCAAACGCTAAGCCGTTACGAAACCGGCCGTAATAAGTAAAAATATTTTTTTATGTATTAAATATTAATTTAAAAATTTTTAAAAATTATGGTATTATTCAGACATTTAAAGGAAAAAAAATCCAGATTTTTCATAAAATAAGCCTATTGTTAGTTAACAATTTTTTTTAGAGCTTACGTTTATATTTCAAGTCGGATAATTGTTAAGCAAAAGCCACTAAAATTATTACGTTTCCTTTAGACCTTATATCAACTATACTGTACGAGATTATGACATTGCGATATTTTTAATTGTTATAGTCTATTAGTTATTAATTATTTAAGATAACAAAAGACTAAAAAATTTAAAGTAAAAGGTTGACATTTTTTTTATTAATTTTAATTATTATTACTGGTTTTATATTCAAAAATAACATAAGATTACATAAACTTTAAATTTTTAGTGTTATTTGTTTAAACAAATTTTATAAACAAATAGATAAATTACTTATTTTTGAAAAACATTTTTTGCCATTTTATTTGTTATAAAATATTATGAATTAAAAAAAAAATTTCTTAAAAACATTTTTTAATTGTTTATAATCATTTTTTTCCTTTCTTCATTATTTAAACAAGTTATTAAGTAAAAATTTTAGTCTTAAAATCCTATTATTTGCAATTCTCTACAAGGTGGATTTTTTTTTGTTAATTTATTTGTTTATTTAATAAATAATTTGTTATTAACAACCTCCGAATGTGTTTATATTTTTTTAGATAGAAAAAAATTAAAAAAAAAACAACCGTATACATAAACATAAAAAAAAATGTTAATATTTCTTATAGAATTTTAAATTTTAAATATTAAAAATGTTTTTTGACATATTTATGTATACGGTTGTTCTGGTTATTTTTTTCTATCTAAAAAAATATAAACACATTCGGCGATTGTTAATTAGAAATTGTTTATTAAATAAACAAATTAATTAATAACAAAAATTTCACCTTGTAGAGAATTGCAAATAAAAAATTTTAAGAATATTTTTTTTCTTAATAATTTGTTCAAATGAAGAAAAACGGGAAAAAATAATTATAAATAATTAAAAAAATGTTTTGAGAAAAATTTTTTTTTTCAAAAATACTTAATTTATCTATTTCTTTATAAAATTTGTTTAAACAAATAGCACTAAAAATTTAAAGCTTATATAATTTTATAGTATTTTTGAATATAAAAACTAATAATAATAATTTTAAAATTAATAAAAAAAAATTTTCAACCTCTATTTAATTTCTTAGTTTCTTGTTAGCTTAAATAATTAATAACTAATAGACTGTAACAATTAAAAACATCGCAATGTCATAATCTCATAAAATATAGTTGACATAAGGTCCTCACGAAGCGAAATAATTTTAGTGGCTTTTGTTTAACAATTTTCCGACTTGAAACATAAACGTAAACTCAAAAAAAAAAATTGTTAATTAACAACGAGTTCATTTTATGAAAAATCGGTAAAAAAATTGTTTCCAACGGGATATTGTTCCTTTAAGTGTCTAAATAATAACGCAATTTAAAAAAAAATTATATTAATACTTGACAATATAAAAAATTGTTTTGCTTCTTATGATCGATTTCAGAGTATTGTAACGGTTTAGCGTTCGCCGTGCGAAGCCCCATTTTCAACATTAAATTAAAGTTATTAATAGTAGAGATAGAGTTCCAGAAGTCCAGACTTTTTTATTGGAAATTTCTTCCTCTTTAAGAACCTCTTTTTTTTAATTTCTCAATTATTAATAGTTTTCGAGTTATTTGCAAAAAACGAAACTCGTCATTTTTTTCAATCTTAATTTGTTTATAACTTTTGCACATTTTTCTAGACGTCATTCCGAATCCAATGAGCCCTCACTTATATTTTTACAAGATTTATCAAGAATTAACACGTGTTTGAACTTGTGAATTAGACTAAATAAGATTCTTTTACATTAACATAATTTTGTAGTTTATCACGTATCTAAAATATTTTTGCTAATAACTTTTCTCTTACTTCTGTAGTTTAATTTTATCGTATTTGCCTAGAAGAATATTATTACGATCTGCAGTCTGTCGACGTATAAGTAAATAAGTAAATCTCATCCTGTGAGAATACTAATTTATGTCACAATTTAAGTTTCGAAACATGAAGTTCGCATAAAAGTGAATTACTTTTTATTTGCTTATAATTGTTATAAAACATATTCTTTATGGGATTTGGCAAACAGTAGAAAAAACAATCTATATGAACTAGAAAGAAAATGGATCTGCAAAGATTGGAAATTAATTTTGTAGATAGTTTTTCTTTTTAGTTCTCACAGATAGTTTTTTCTGCTATTTGTCAATTTATCAAATTTTCTGTACGAGATAGGACAGGGTGCTGTAAAGAAATATTATTCAGAAAAATAAAACTGAATTTGTTAAAATTTTGCTCACTTTCAAAGTGACCCTATAAGGGTAAAGTTGGAGTATCACGTATTTTTAACGTTTATTATTATTTATTTGAGTTCTCTTTTACACAAATTATTATTAATTCTAGATTGTGTTAATATTTTAATGCTTTTCAAATATATTAGACAATTATAATTTATTCAAAAAATTATATTTTGCTATAAATTTGTAACATTTCTAACTTTTTTAAAATTTCACAATAGTTCAAAGAATACGAATTAATAATTATTTTTTCATGAGAACTATTGGGCCTCAAAATGACCCCATAAGGACAAAAGTAGAGTATCATGTATTTCTAGCATTTATTGTTATTTATTTGCGACTCTTTTTGCAGAAATTATTTTTAATTAGTCTCAAAAATGTTCTTTATTTTAAATATGAGCAGAAAGTCGATGAAAAGTTCAAAATTTCTTAAAACCTGCACAACTCTAGCTCTATTCTGAAGAAAGTTGGCAATAAACAGGAATAAGTTGCTTAAATAATTTGCAGGTTTCATTAGCAAACTCTTAATAAACAAAATTGTGAAACTAAAAAAAGATGGAAATGCTACAAATTTGTAACAAAACGTAATTGCTTAAATAAATTATAATTATTTAAGTAAATTAAAATTGTTTAAACAATTTGAAAAACCTTAAAATATTAAGACAAACTGAAATCTGACTAATTCAAAACTATTTTTATAAAAAAATCTCAAATAAACAATACTCATTCTGAATAATTCTTTCTAAGATTTTGTCCTATCTCTTACAGAAAATAGTATATTGTGTATTTAGGTGTGAAAGCAGTACATTCCCGGACGACGATGCATCGAAGTTCGGGAATGTGCTTTCACACCGAAATACGCATACTATTTTTTTCTGAAATCACAATCAATATTATTATAAATTAAGGAATTTGTATTAATGCATAAAATTTCTTCATTAATGAATAACATTTCTTCATTACAATCTAACTGCTTACTAATAAATGTAATTTTGATGTATGTGTAAGTGTAAATGTAAGTTTGATTGTTTGTCTGCGTGTATTTATTTACTGTCAAAAATATACATAAAAAACCATACGGGAATGTTACTTTCCCGGCCTATGCCGGGAAAGTAACATTCCTGTACGGTTTTGTTGATCGTTGCTTGGCAACGGATCTTTTCCGGTCTGTTTTCTGATAGTTTCTTAGCAACGGACTAAAATACTGGAATTGTGCATTTTTCGATCTGAAATCGCGCCGAAAATGTAGACATTGCCGATCGATTTCAGAAAAAGTACTTTATAAATGAGAGAAGTTACTTTTTTTTGGTAAATTTCCAAGACATATGAATTGCTCATTTAATCATGCGTCGCTCCCTGGCACACTGTATATGTTTTCTTAGAAAATGTAAGGCTCTTACTGAAACGAGAAATTGGAGATTTTTTAATTTACTTCCACATCCAGTGGAAGTATAGTAACGACAAAAAAATTTTTAAAAATTTTTATTGTTCAAATAGGCTTAGAATGTCATGAAACGTCGAGATTTTAAGTTTGAGCGAAAAAAAAATTTCTGTCTGTCGGTCTGTCGGTCTGTAACTTTTTTTTGTGCGCACGTTTACTCTGGAACCGTTTAAGATATTGACTTGAAATTTGGTACACCTATGTATTTTAACGTGATCTGGAACTAGATTATATTTTCTTCTTGTTCTGTCGAAGGGTTGGGGGTAAATTGGGGTAAATTTGCGGTAAATAGGTAAATTAAGCAGGTAAGAGTCCAGAAAATTGGTATTTAGTATATTAAAGAGAAGCTAAGGTCTCAAAAACATTTTTGGCATTAACCACCCCCATTACCACCCTCACCCCATTATTAAAGGGGATGAAAAAAAAATGTGATTTAGTGTGTGTACAAGAACCAGAAACCTCAAAATATTTTTTTACTTCATCCACCCCTACTACACCCCCTATCACCACCCCCACCCCACTACCGATGTGGGGTATCGTTTTATAAGTTTTTGGGGTAGAGGATTTCAAATATTATCTTATTAAAGTTCCATAAGCAATTATTTCCACATACAAAATTTTTTCGTTGTGAGTGACTTGTATAGAAAATCTGGATGTGGAAGTAGTGATTCCTTGGGCAGCGGTTTTTTAAAACATAATAACATTGGAAATATCAACTTTATGAAAAAAATTATCGAACATTTCTTGTTGGAAATCGATAAAAAAATATTTAAAAACATTGTTTCATTGAAAAAATGTAATATTTCCTTTTGTTGTAAGCAAAATTGTTTTAAACAATATCAGACCGGGTTACCGTCTGGTAACATGGATGCTCATAATCAGTAGTGTCTCCAGAACTGATTCCAACAAATAAACTGCGTCCGAAATGTATTCGAAACTCATACGCCCATACTGCCTGCTATATAACTAGACCTCCCAATTTTATAGACCAGTAACAACTTCGTAAAAAAAAATGAAAATCGGCAAAGATACAACGGTGTTTCATTTCTACATAAAAACTTTTAAAAAGTCAAAAACCTAAACCACATTCCATTTTAAAAAAATATAAATGACTAAGTATTAAAATCCAAAAAGGAAGTAACAGGACAAGCTTTACTTGAACACGTTTTTATTGAAAATAAAATTATATAAAAAAAATATTTTTAAGAAATAGTATATTGTGTATTTAGGTGTGAAAGCAATACATTCCCGGACGACGATGTAAATTGTTGGCCGAGGCGCTAACAAGCATCGAAGTCCGGGAATGTGCTTTCACACCGAAGTACACATACTATTTTTTCTGAAATCTCAATCAATATTATTATAAATTAAGGGAATTTGTATTAATGCATAACATTTCTTCATTACAATCTAACTACTTACTAATAAATGCAATTTTAATGTGAGTTGGTTTGTCTGCGTGTATTTATTTACTGTCTAAAATGTACATAAAAAACCGTACGGGAATGTTACTTTCCCGGCCTAGGCCGGGAAAGTAACATTCCCGTACGGTTTTGTTGATCGTTGCTTGGCAACGGATCTTTTCCGATCTTTTTTGTAGCAGTTTCTTAGCAACGGACTAAAATACTGGAATTGTGCATTTTTCGATCTGAAATCGCGCCGAAAATGTAGACATTGCCAATCGATTTCAGAAAAAAGCTTTTATTTGAAAAAACTGTACTAAAAAGTAAAAATATTTTTTTTAAATTCATACACCTGGAAACCAAAAACTTTGCGGACGGTCATATAGCACTATTGCATAGTTACTTTGCTCAATTGACCGCCCCCAAAGCTTTTGGTTTCCAGGTGTATGAATTTTAAAAAATTATTTAAACTTTTTAGTACAGTTTTTTCAAATGAAGGCTTTTTCTTAAAAATATTTTTTTTATATAATTTTATTTTTTAGTTTTTAGTCTACTTATTTTACAGACAGACAGACAAAACCCTTTCATTTAATATAAATGGCAAGGGAGTCGTGAAGAAAGATAATTTGCCATCCTAGGGCGTCCGCCATATTGGATTTATAATTGCGTTACATAGTTTATCGTATTTTACTCGTCAAACCCTTTCATTTGATTCCATATCAAGGGGGTTGTGAAGAAAAAGACGATCTGCCAGCTTGGGACGTCCGCCATATTGAATTTAGAATGACGTCACATTGTCTATCGTATTTTACTCGTAAAACCTCTTCATTTGATACCCATATCAATAGGGTTGTGACTAACAAGCCGATCCGCCATCTTGGGACATCCGCCATATTGGATTTAGACCGGTAATGGCTATACTAGTTACATTGTCACCGGACTTATAGAAGTGTGCCAAATTTCAAAGCTCTAGTATAATAAGAACTAGTCGAAATTCAGCTTGCAAGATTTCACCAAATAAACATACATTCATACATAACACATTGCAAGTTAAATAAAAGCTTTTAAAAAAATGAATACAACACAAATATTTAGCATTTATAAAAATGTAAACATACGTATTTCAAACCAAAATAATACAATAATGGTAAAATGAAACAAAAACCGAACATCAACTCTTAAAAGGAAATTTATTTTCTCTGTCTGTATAATCCCAGGATTATGTTATGTGTACTTTGTAGTTCTAACACATTATAGTGTAGGCAAATTAGCATTCTGACTAAATAGTTTACCGAATGAGTGGATTTTCACGAAACTTTGTGGATTCTGTTCGTTTTGAAGTCTAGATCAAACTCCAAAAAAAAAAAATGGCCGCTAATATTGCCTCGCAATTGTTATAAACAATGATCTTGTTGCTAATTTGTTAACTAGTAAAATTGAGGTAAATTAAAAAAACAAAATGTCTTTTTAGATAATTCTATGAAAAATAACAACTTTTTACTCTCGTAAAATTTTCGAAAAATGCATATTTTCCGAGATATAGCGGTTGAATTTTTCCAAAAAGGTGGAATAAAAAGTGACGAGAAAAATCCATAAATTCGAGTGAATATATTATTAAACTACAAGACTTTTTTTCCTTTATGACTTTTTCCTAAAGTGCACTCTGTCCAAGTTTCCCGGAAAAAAACGAAAAAAAAGGCCCTTATCGGAAAACGGAAAATATCGTAAACTATGAAATTTAAAAATCTGGAAAAATTAAACGTATAGGTTAATATATTCTTTAAAATTTTGCTCTCTTCTAATTTTTTTGTAACGTACATATTTTCCGAGTTTTCAACAGTTTTTCACTATCAAAATGTATCTAAATTTTTTCATGACACAAAATGCATGTAATCTCTAAAATTGTAATTAATTTATATATATTTAATAGAAAAATATCTAATTTGTGAAGAAAAGAAAGAACCAAAAAATTTCTACTGCAGTCTCGTAAGCAAATATTAAACCACCTTTACCCTTTCAAATAGAAAGACGTAAATTGGACTGTAAGTCGATGAAGTCTAGTACTTATTTTGAACAATAGATAATTATACAATACACACACATCCTTTAAAATATCTGTAGAGAAAATGTTTATGAATTTAAAAAACCAAACATATGGTTGAAATTAATATATTTCGGAAAGGATTTCTTACAATAGAGGCCTTACCCCACAAGCGTCCATAATAAGACGCAATAAAACTGTCTTTCAGAAATAGCAATCCTTCATTTCAAAAAGACAAGTCAATTAGTTTCAGATACAACCCATTATTGTCTGTTTAACCGAAACTAGAATAACAGACTCCGAAAATGTAAAAAATTCTAAAATTTATCTATACAACTCTCTTAGCTGGTGTATTATACATTAATGATAATTTATATAATCAACACAATAGAAAGTAGCTTAATTGAAAATATTAGATTCATATATAATTATATAACATAAAATATGCTATAATTAAAATATACAAAAATATTATTTTTAATTTTTGTCACGTTTGTTAAATTATTAAGTATTTTATTTTGTAATATATCGAAGTTTATGTCGATTTACGTGTATTTTAATATTGAGTAACTGCTATTCTATACTAATAAATTAGAAAAATTATCACATCGCCTGTTATATTACGATTTTACCTATGGACAACCTCTGTTTAATAATAATTAAACAGAGGTTGTCCATTCTTATAATAATAATAAGAAATATGCACGACAACGTACCAGCTGCCTTATTAATTATATACCAAAATAAACGATAATTAATGGACAATAATGAACAAAATAGTTCAGGTCGGTAAGTCTGTTGTTAATTATCAAATGAAATCGCCGAGAATCGCATATAAGAAAATGCAATTTTTGTGAGTCAGTCCGTCAATTTCTTTTCAGTATTGAAAGTCACTGCTCATTCTTTTTGCCTGCCTAATGATATGCAAAATCATATATGTAAGTTATATTTGGCTATATATAATTTTGTATCGCAAATTACCAAATATAAGCCACTTTTCGAGCGGCTTTTACACCGTTATTGTAATACATTCTGGCGATTAAGTAAAATGCTAGAATCTCTAAAACGATTATTTTTTGTGTAATTTTATAGCAATGTGTTCCAGATCTTTTTATAATACATACACGTAACAACTATTAAGTTAATATCTTAAACCGTCCCACAGGAAACGTGCGTACAAAAAATACAGACAGACCGATAGATACAATTTCTTTTTGCCCTCAAATTTAAAATCTCGATATTTCATGACATCTAAACCGATTTCAACAAAAAAAAAATTGAAGTTTTTTTTTTACGATTACCTACTATACTTCCAATCCACTATTTGGATGTGGAAGTAAAATTTACGACTCAAATCATCCAATGTCCCAAATTGGGATACAAATTGTGCGAAAATTATTAAGTAATTATAAATACTGATTTAATGAAGCTAAAATATTATGACATGAGGGTTTATTGATACATCTGAAAGTGTATTTTAAATAAAAAGAAACATTTCTTATTATAAAAACACAATTTGTAATGTTAAATGTTAATAAAATTGAACATGCCTCAAGTTTAACAACAGGTATTTTTCTTTATAGTGTAAAATATTATAAAAAAATCTGAGGCCTTGGCTTCTAGTAGGTATACTTATTCACCAAAACTACACTAACATTTTTCTTTGTATGTCTTACAAAACATTTTTTGTAATAAATATAAAATGTTTTTTTCCATGAGATTATTTTAAGGGAAACTTAATTTCCTTTGAATATTTTTTTACCTCACCTTGTACATGAAATGTGTTAATGTTTTCTTATAAAGGTTTTAATTAGCTTCAATTTATGTTAAAAATAAAGTTTTAAGAATAAAAATTCCTATTATTTAGTACATTTTAATAGAGTTTGTTTTTAAAAATATTTATTTCTTTTGTTTCTTGTTGCTGTTTTGTTACGTTGCGGATTTTTTGTGATATGTCTTTTACAAATAAAGCATAAAATTATTATTTACATTTTTCAGATATTTAAAAAAAATTAGGAGTCGGAAGGAGTGTTTTTAATTTCTTTCTCTAAAACCAAAAAGAATTTCGGATATGACGTAATAAACATAACATAAATTGAAGCTAATTAAAACTTTTATAAGAAAACATTGACGCAGTTCATGTACGGGATGAGGGAAACCGAGAGGTAAACAAATATTCAAGGAAATTAAGTTTTCTTTCTTAACAATTATTTTAATTTTTAAATCACTCTGTACACATGTTTAAATGCCTTAAAACTATCTACAATTTGATATTCCCAACATGTTCGTAGTTTAAAAAATAAGAAAGTTGCAAGCCTGGGGAGTTTTAAGTGGCGCACCCTGTATAGTAATCTTAAAAAAACTTTCAAAATGTTTTTTGTTGAAATAATAAATGTCATAAAACGTCGAGATTTTAAATTTAAGGGAGAAAAAATTCTGTCTGTGTGTCGGTCTGTAACTTTTTTGTGCGCTCGTTTTCTTCGCAACGGTCTAAGATACTGTCTTCAAATTTGGCACACATATGTTCCATGACGAGATCTGGTACTAGATTATGTCTTGCGCTAATTCCAGTGAAGGGTTGTGAGTTAAATAGGGTAAATAGGGAAAAACAATAAAGCAAGCTAATAACAGTCCAGAAACATAATTTTTAAAATCTTCTATTTAACTTCATTTTAAAAGCTTTGTACGGTAGTTAGTATGTTTGGGTCAAATCGTGCAACCAAAATGGGTCCTGGAGGTATTGTTTAATAGTGGATTCGGCGGCGCCCGGAGAGATTCGAATATGGATTCGGCAGCGCCTGAAAATTGCCTTGGTATTCGACATGGTCCGGAAGTCACCTTGGTGTTTGGCCGTTCTCGAACATGGATTATGCAGCGCTCGAATATAGATTCGGCGGCGTTCTAATTTGGATTTGGCAGCGCCCGGAAGTTACTTTGAA
Source organism: Rutpela maculata (assembly GCA_936432065.2). Classification (NCBI taxonomy): domain Eukaryota; kingdom Metazoa; phylum Arthropoda; class Insecta; order Coleoptera; family Cerambycidae; genus Rutpela; species Rutpela maculata. The sequence continues at coordinate 28,359,223 of OW386289.2, forward strand.
ATTCGGCAGCGCCCAAAAATGGATTCAGCGGCATCCTAATATCGATTCGGCAGCGCCCAGAAATTACCTTGGTATTCAGGCGCGCCCGGATATGGATTTGGCACTATCTTAATATGGATACGGAAACGCCCGGAATTTGCCTTCGTATTCGGCAGCGTCCGGAGGTTTGGCTAGCATTCGGCAACGCCCTTTTATTAAAATTCTGTGACTAATTATTTCCACATACTAGAGTGCAAATATGGTCAAGATGTTTTCCTTTAAAGAGACTTGGATGGGAAATCTGGATGTGGAAATATTGATTCCTTAGGCAGCGGTTTTATTCCAAAAGCTACAACAAAATTTGAATGAATTATTTTATCACAACTCAATTGAGAGTAATACTCCAATTTCGATTTTCATAAAAAAGTAATCTTTTAACAAATAGCCACAACTTTGACAATTTTTATTTTAGAAGAACCGGAATGTATTAAATTGAATTACCTTTCAACGTTGTAATAACCAATTTCAGACCCTTCGGTTTTTAAGTTATTCACGAAAAATACGTGTTGAAATTTGACATTTAGAAAGGGACGAAAAAACACAAAACCTTAAAAAATAATATCTCGAACAATCTTTGAACGGGACTAATCTGAAATTTAAGGTAAAGTTAATTTCTTATGTTTCAAGTCGTACAAATAACAGTTTTTGACATAATTCGTAATTTTCAAGATATTTCCAGAAACCCATTTTTTAACGAATTGCTAGATACAACGAATCAAAAATTTACATTCAAACTATACAAATTGCGCGGAAATATTAACAAAATTGTATGACTTTTATATCAACTTTATTATTCTAATTATAACATGTTGTTTGAGTGACCTATAATAATTAATATCATGAGAGAAATAGAAGTAGAAATTGTTGAATTACTTAAACACTATCAACGAAAAAACTAGCTCGAATTAAAACTAAAATATACTTTACGTGCAATATGTACATACAATATGTTTACTTAAAGTAAACTGCAATTAAATTTTAATTTTATTTATATAAATATATACTTTGGACAAAACTTTGTTAGTTTAGATGAATTATAGTTTTACAGATATCTATGAACTTACATTTAGAATCACGAGGTTGTAGATGCTCCAAACTGATTAATTTTGAAGCACAGTGGCAAGTGTAAAGTAAAAAATATATTATAATTTAAGCTATCAAAGTTTGTCGTATAATTTTTTCCATCTTGTTAGTTTCAATTCGACAGCTTTATCTTAGTAACTCTACAACTCTTTCAACCATGCATTTCTCTACAAGAGGTTGTTCTTGGGTCACCTACTATACTTTTCTTAAATAGAATCCAATAAGAAATCCAAAAATTTAAACAAAACGAATTAAAATAATCTCCAACATACACTAGTTCACAAGTTCAAAGACGTGTTAATTCTTGATAAAGCTTGTAAAAATGTGAGTGAGGGCACATTGGATTCGGAATGACGTCTAGAAAAATGTGCAAAATTTTCAAACCCGCATATAAACAATTGCAAAAGTTATAAACAAATTAAGATTGAAGAAATAACGAGCTTCGTTTTTTGAAAATAACTCGAAAACCGTTAATATTTAAGAAATTTAAAAAAAAGATTCTTGAAGAGGAAGAAATTTCCAATAGAAAAGTCAGAACTCCCGGTATTCTATCTCTATTATTAATAATTTTAATTTAATGTTAAAAATAAGGCTTCGTGCGGCAAACGCTAAGCCGTTACGAAACCGGCCGTAATAAGTAAAAATATTTTTTTATGTATTAAATATTAATTTAAAAATTTTAAAAAACTATGGTATTATTCAGACATTTAAAGAAAAAAAAATCCAGATTTTTCATAAAATGAGCCTATTGTTAATTAACAATTTTTTTTAGAGCTTACGTTTATATTTCAAGTCGGATAATTGTTAAGCAGAAGCCACTAAAATTATTACCTTTCCTTTAGACCTTATATCAACTATACTGTACGAGATTATGACATTGCGATATTTTTAATTGTTATAGTCTATTAGTTATTAATTATTTAAGACAACAAAAAACTAGGAAATTAAAAAAAAAAGGTTGACATTTTTTTTATTAATTTTAATTATTATTACTGTTTTATATTCAAAAATAACATAAGATTATATAAACTTTAAATTTTTAGTGTTATTTATTTAAACAAATTTTATAAACAAATAGATAAATTACTTATTTTTGAAAAACATTTTTTGTCATTGTATTTGTTATAAAATATTATGAATTAAAAAAAAATTTTTTCTTAAAAACATTTTTAAAAACATTTTTTAATTGTTTATAATCATTTTTTTCCTTTTTTCATTATTTAAACAAGTTATTAAGTAAAAATTTTAGTCTTAAAACCTATTATTTGCAATTCTCTACAAGGTGGAATTTTTTTTGTTGTTGTTAATTTATTTGTTTATTTAATAAATAATTTGTTATTAACAACTTCCGAATGTGTTTATATTTTTTTAGATAGAAAAAAAAATTAAAAAAAAACAACCGTACACATAAACACAAAAAAGAAAAAATGTTAATATTTCTTATAGAATTTTAAATTTTAAATATTAAAAATGTTTTTTGACATGTATACGGTTGTTCTGGTTATTTTTTTCTATCTAAAAAAATATAAACACATTCGGCGATTGTTAATTAGAAATTGTTTATTAAATAAACAAATTAATTAATAACAAAAATTCCACCTTGTAGAGAATTGCAAATAAAAAATTTTAAGAATATTTTTTTTCTTAATAATTTGTTCAAATGAAGAAAAACGGGAAAAAATAATTATAAACAATTAAAAAAATGTTTTAAGAAATTTTTTTTTTCAAAAATACGTAATTTATCTATTTCTTGATAAAATTTGTTTAAACAAATAGCACTAAAAATTTAAAGTTTATATAATTTTATAGTATGTTTGAATATAAAAACAGTAATAATAATAATTTTAAAATTAATAAAAACAAATTTTCAACCTCTATTTAATTTCTTAGTTTCTTGTTAGCTTAAATAATTAATAACTAATAGACTGTAACAATTAAAAACATCGCAATGTCATAATCTCATAAAATATACTTGACATAAGGTCCTCACGAAGCGAAATAATTTTAGTGGCTTTTGTTTAACAATTTTCCGACTTGAAACGTATACTCAAAAAAAAAAAAATTGTTAATTAACAACGAGCTCATTTTATGAAAAATCGGTAAAAAAATTTTTTCCAACGGGATACTGTTCCTTTAAGTGTCTAAATAATAACGCAATGAAAAAAAAATTATATTAATACTTGACAATATAAAAAAATTGTTTTGCTTCTTACGACCGGTTTCAGAGTATCGTAACGGTTTAGCGTTCGCCGTGCGAAGCCCCATTTTTAACATTAAATTAAAGTTACTAATAGTAGAGATAGAGTTCCAGAAGTCCAGACTTTTTTATTGGAAATTTCTTCCTCTTTAAGAACCTCTTTTTTTTAATTTCTCAATTATTAATAGTTTTCGAGTTATTTGCAAAAAACGAAACTCGTCATTTTTTTCAATCTTAATTTGTTTATAACTTTTTCACATTTTTCTAGACGTCATTCCGAATCCAATGAGCCCTCACTTATATTTTTACAAGCTTTATCAAGAATTAACACGTGTTTGAACTTGTGAATTAGACTAAATAAGATTCTTTTACATTAACACAATTTTGTAGTTTATAACGTATCTAAAATATTTTTGCTAATAACTTTTCTCTTACTTCTGTGGTTTAATTAAACTACAGAACACTATTTTACTTATAGCCTTGCTGAACCATCCTTAACAAAAGTTGTTTACAATCAAGAGGTACAAATTCCGTCCTCATTTTAACAGTTACACGAATTGTCTCCACTAAGTTTACTTTTTCTAGTAGTAATATATTCGAGCAAACTGAAACATCTGGATCAACATGTGGTATATAATAACCTACTTCCACGGTGTTGCCAGCTGACTAGATGCCATCTAAACCGCTTCTGTGGTCAGCAGGTATTCAAAATAAATATTTTTCGAGCGACAGGCACGGCAGCTAGTAACAAACCGCTGAACTAAAATATTCACTAGGGTGTTAGAATGGGTCACTTGACCTCCAACTTAAAATAAGTTTTAATGGCATAATACGACATCTACGATGCCCCTGCGTTAATATCTCTAGCAGGTCAGATGGCATCCGAATACCGGATGCCATCTGACTCGTGGATGCCAACTGAACCTAAAATTTTACATTGTGGGATGCCAGCGAATACCTTATATAAATATTTATATATATATATATATATATATATATATATATATATATATATATATATATATATATATAACAATCTAAATTTAGTAGGGCTTCGGACTAAATTTAGATTGTTCTTTAACTAGTCGGACGTGACTATCCTTCATTGTATATATATATATATATATATATATATATATATATATATATATATATATATATATATATATATATATATATATATATATATATATATGTTAGATCACGATTTACATTAAAGACTTTTTAAAAACTTTTATTAAAATTAAGAAGAGTCAACGTTGACTCTTGAAATGAAATTATAATATTATAGTGAAGTGTTTATTACGACATGAGTATATGAACTGAATACAAAATGTAATCTATCTTATTTATATCCTCGGTTGGCTGTACTTAGTCAGCATTTACATTATTCCCAAGAGAAAGCAAAGAGGAAATATGATATTTACATATCAGCGATAAATAATATGAGGGAATTCGTTATCAACACGTAGCTGAAATATGATATGCTGAGATAGTTTAAAAAGGAATAAAAGTCACGTACAAGTTTTATACAGTGTATCAAATATTATATAACAACTTCCCCCTTATTAAAAAAGTTGGTGATTATACAGCAACTTTTGTAAAATATAAAAGCAAAATAATAGTAAAATGAAAATAATAAAATTGTAAAATGTAAAACCAAAATGATAATAAAATGAAAAGAATAAAATTGTAAAATATAAAAATGCAAATAGAATATTAAAGATGTACATATAACATAAGTTAATATTAATCATGAAATCAAAATTGGTAACAATGTAGAATGTCTTTAAGTTAGCTCCACTTCTTCGGTTTCTTCTTCTCTTTGGATACTGGGTCTTCTCCTTGGAGGTAAGATACTGGTGAAACTTTTGTATGTTCTTCTTGGCATCGGTAGAGATGGAGGTGAATCGTGTGATGCATGAACAAGGGCTAACTTTCGGCTTCTTTTTCTGCATTTGCAGAACAGGTAGAGTAGGATAAGGGAGATCACTAGGGTTATAGTGAAGTACGTGAACCACGAGATGTGTTTTGTCACGTAGGGTTCGTTAATGAGGTCGTCTAAATCCTTGGAATACTGGTCTAATTTGTGTTTCGCAATTTCGAGGTCTTCTGTATTCAAATTGTTTAATTTTAATGGTTTCAAATTTGGAAGTTGAGTTTTGTCTGGAAGGTCACTGCAGCAATCATACGGAATTTCGATTGGGTGAGTGTTATCTTTGACATCTAACGCTTCATTGGAACTGGCATGGATTTTGGTAATACCAACAGCTGGGTTGTAATTTTATAATGGAATTTTTCGTGATGACTTCTGCTTTTGAATTTCTCTTTGGACAATTAACGGTAACATGCAATGGTTCTGCGTTGATGACTAGCCAGGTGTTTTCTTGGAGTTTTTGTACATTATATCCTTGACTAATTATGAATGAGGTTTGACAATTTTGGGGTAGAGTCATGAGATTTTTGAAGAGCCTTGCTTCACATATGACATTGTTATCTATCGGGTAGGCGAACAGGTTGGAGCAGAATTTGGTTCCCATGTAAAGTTGTTTGCACTCATCTAGATCCGGGATGGGTAAGAACATTAAGGAATCATCATCTCTCGCGATATATTTTTGTGATACCGATAATAAGTGGTGTAAACCAGTTCTATTATCCAAAATAGGGATAGGATACAATTGATAGGCTGTGTAAGTTTGTGGATCTACTAATGGTACCTTTAAAACAAAGATTAAACTTGAATCAGTTTGAAAAGCTTGCAGTTCCATAATATCTAAGTATTGAGCAACTTTTGATAGCTTTATTGAGAGCGGTAGATTATTTTTATGCAAATTCTGTGAAATTTCCTGTAAAGATGAAATTAAGTCTGTTGGAGTGATGATTGACGTATGAATGATTTTTAGACGTGCAAATGTTATTGCATTTAGAACATCGTTTAAATTATCTTCGATGTACAAATAACTTGCCATTAATTGTTCGCAATAATGTAAGAATATTAATTTAATTTCAATGGCTTCGATGTGACTTGTCATAGATTGAATTGTGCGATCGATTTCTTTGATATTTTTGTTAAATGTTTCTTCGTCAATTTGAAGTTTTTGAATAGTTGAATTAAAATTTTTGATAACGGATGTAGTAACTGAAATTTGATTTTTAATTAGATTCTCCAATTGGTGTTCGTCGTTGTTTAGTTTATTGATGCAATCGGAATAATATTGACCGTCCTCGGCATCTAAATTTCCGGTTATTGATTTAAAGATTGTGCCGAAACCGTTGATTATTCCGCGCTTATATCGTTTTGTACCCAAAAAGATTTCGTCAAATTTTGATTTTATAGTTTTAGATATTTGTTTAGATCTGTTTTAACTTCACTCCTGAAAGTGATCGTTTTCTGATCGGCGGCGTCCAGGGTGTTTAGGATAAGCTCTAACATTTTTTCGTTTCTGTCAAAGGTTGTTTTTAGGGAGGAAATGTTCTTGTGAACCACTAATGTCCATTTGTCGTTGGTTACTATTACGTCTGTTTTTTCGTGGTAGTATATTCCTATGGTGTTGTTTATAGGCGTGATTTTATATTGGGAAACCACTAGTGTTGCTGATCCGAACAGCAGGAATAACCTGAAAACAAGGTTAACTTTCAAAATAAGGTTTCATTCTGTCAAAATTGACTTTACTAGTTTGTTTAGTTTCTGGGTTGAGTAAGATAGCTGAATTTTCAAAGATTTTGGTAATTTCGAATGGTCCGTTAAATTTGTTTTGCAATTTGTTTTTAATCTGTGATTCTTTTACGTAAACTTTGTCTCCAACGTTATATTCAGTACGATTTTCGGGGACGTTTTTATCGAATCTAATTTTGGCTTTTTGTTTTTGGAGTTCCGTTCGGTCTCTAGCAATTTTATAATAATGGGAGATACGATTGTTTAAATCTCTGACGTATTTCGTTATTAATTCTTTTTGGTTATACAAAGTTTCTGGCGGTCGAACTGATGTATGACCAAAAACTAGTTCATATGGCGTAAATCCATGTGTTTTGTTAACAGAGTTATTATAGCAAATTACAGCGTAAGGTAAAATAGTAAACGGATGTTCGTTCGGATTTTCTGTTTGGTTAACTCTTATCATTTCTGCTAACGTTGCGTGGAATCGTTCAATTGAGCCATTCGATTGCGGGTGTCCTATGCTTGAAAAGGTTAATTTTATATCGTATAAAATACATAAATCTTGTAATAATCGGTTGTCGAATTCTCCTCCGTAGTCGCAATGTATTCTCAGAGGAGTACCATAGTGTTGGAAATATAGTAATAAGGTATTTACTACAGATTTAGCGGATTTATCAGGGACTGCGTAAGCTTGTGTAAATTTGGTTAATTCTTCGCGTATCGTTAAAGCATAATTGCGTGTGGGGAACTCGAATAGGTCAATGTTAATTCTCTCAAATGGTGTCTTTGGTGTTTCGGTTATTACTAACGGACTACTTAAATTTTTTCGACAGACTTTACTTTTTTGACAAGTTTCACAATTTTTTACAAAGTTTTCTACGTCTTTAGTTAGACCTTGCCAAGTGTATTTTTCTCTAATTCGTCGAATAGTTTCGTTTATTCCGCGGTGTAGGTTGTTTTTACCGCTGTGATGTTGATCTAATATTATAGGAATTTGGTCTTCATCAGGAGTTTTGACAATATCTTGACAAATTATTAATTTTAGGTCCTTTTCCGCAAAAATGAATGACAGAATTTCAAGTATAGGGAGGTCTAAATTATTTTCGACAAAGTAAGTCTTAGAAAGATCCAAGACGTCTTGGTTTTTAAATAATACCAAAAATAAGTGTTCAATTATGGATTCGATATCAAACGGTAACGGGACGATAAAGTATCTCCTATGTCTGACCGTCTTGCTAGATACAATATTGATCTTATCATTATGGAATTCTGGGTTTTCTTCAAATATGTCATCGATAATTTTGTGATGAAGGTCTTGTAAATTATTTTGTTGAAAAAAGGTTATAATATTTTTGTGTTCTCGATACAATAGTTGTTTGTTAGAGGCTTTGATTTTTGAATAACCTATTAAGGACGTCGTCTTGTACAAGTTGACAAAGGTTTCGAATTCTTGGGCGATTAGGTCATCGGTAAATTTAGTGTTATCGTCTCGAGTTTCGTCATCTGATTCGTCATTCGATTCGTCTCCGTTCGCAGCTAGAATTTTGGTATGGTACGTTAAAGTGGTTAATTTTGATTCGGGACAGGGCGTCTGCATTCTTGTTTATTTTTCCGGGTTTATATATGACTTCGTAGTCGTATTCTTCGAGTTTAAGGCGCCGGCGGGCTAATCTACTACCTGGGTCTTTTATAGAAAATAGCCATGTAAGTGGTCTGTGGTCGGTTATCAATTTAAACTTTGTACCGAATAGGTATGGCCTAAAATGCTTTACTGACCACACTATAGTCAAAAGTTCACGTTCTATCGTGGAGTATTTAGTTTCGGCGTTGCATAAAACTCGGGAAGCGTAAGCAATAGGTAAATCTTTACCAATTGGTCCTTGTGAGAGCACAGAACCGACGGCAAATGCGCTCGCATCAGTAGTTAGTATGAAAGGTTCGTCAAAATTTGGGTAAATTAATATTGCTGATGTAGTTAGTGTTTGTTTTAGGTCGGTGAAAGAATTTTGACAGTCGTTATTAAAGTCGAAAGGAACATCTTTTTGCAGAAGTTTTGTCAAGGGTTTAGAAATTTTGGAAAAGTTTGGAATGAATCTTCTATAGTAACCTGCTAGTCCTAAAAATGATTTGATTTCTTTTTGGTTCTTAGGTTGCGGAAAGTTTAAAATGGCATCGACTTTACTAGGATTTGGTTTCACACCGTCCTTTGTGATGAGGTGTCCTAGGTAGGCGACTTCTTTGCGTAAGAATTCGCATTTGTCTGGCTGAATTTTGAGGTTGGCTTTTCGAAGGCGTTTAAAAACCTCTGTTAGACGGGAAATGTGTTCGTGAATGGTAGGGGAGTAAATAATGATGTCGTCCATATAGACGAGACACCGTTCATTTTGGATGCCTAATAGAATATTGTCCATCACTCTTTGAAACGTTGACGGAGCATTTTTTAGTCCAAATGGCATTCGCACGAATTCGTAATGACCGTTCTCAACTGTGAAAGCAGTCTTTTGAATGTCTGCGGGATTAATTTCGATTTGGTGAAAACCAGAAGCCAAATCTAGGGTTGTGAAATATTGGCATTTGCCAAGTTGGTCTAAGAGATCGGAAATGTTGGGCAGAGGATATTTGTCACCGATTGTGACCTCGTTGAGTTTACGATAGTCAACTACAACGCGCCATTTCTGTTTGCCAGAAGCGTCCAGTTTTTTGGGGACTACCCAAACAGGGGAGGACCAAGGAGAAATTGAGGGTTGAATGATACCTTGACTTAACATTTTCGATACTTGGGACTTAACCTCTTCTTTATGGACCTGGGGATAGCGATACGATTTTGTAAATATCGGTCGGGAATTGTCGGTGTCAATAGGGTGTTTGATTTCATTGGTAAAGGTCAAATTATCTCCTTCTAAATAGAATATATCTTGGAAATCTAAACAAAGCTGCGTTATTATTTCGGCCTCTTCTTCGTTTAGATGGTCCAAGCGCAATTCGTTCCTAATTTCAAAGTATCTATCCGTCTTGAGTAGGTGTTGGTCTGAGTTTTGCGTATTTAAGTTAAAAATTGACTTAAATTTTTGTAAAGGTTCTAAGTTTAAATTAGAAAAATCGACAGTCTTCGGGATGACATTAGCATTGATTATTGTTGTTAAAAATTCGCCGTTTTCGTTTACTCTAAAAAGAGCATTAGGTAAACGGACCTTTTCATTTTCCTGCGCTTGCAAAATAGCGTCAGTATTTCTAAGATTACATTTTAATTTATAAATTTTTTCAGTACGGCCGTCAATTTGAATTTTATTTTGATTAGGGTTATGATTTGATTGAATTTTGTCACATTCGGGTTTTGACGAATCGTCGGTTACTTTGAAAAGTGGAACCGTTTTAAAATTGGTTATTAATCGTTTATTTTTTATGTCGACAATACAATGATAGTGCTCTAGGAAATCGGCTCCTATCAGCCCATCAAAATTGATACCTAGGTCATAAATGTAAACTTTATGTGGGTCATTGTCTGTAAAGGGTATAAGAACAGATTCATTAATAGTAATTTTATGATCGGTTATACCTTGTATAATTACATTTTCCGAAAACCTTCGTTTGTAATTTTCAGCTGTTTTCGGTTTAAATATAGAGATACCTGCGCCCGTATCGATTAGAATTTTGAATTTATTTGTGATGTCTTTAATGTAGTATAAATTTTTTGAATTTACGTCAACAGCGAGTGAGATAGGGTTTCTACCCTTGTTCCGGGAAGTTCAGGAACGGGTTGAAATTGTCGTTTAGATTCATAGCCTGAATTTGATTCGATATTTGATCGAATTGATCTGCTTCCTGTGTTGGAGTATCCGCAGGATACTCCGGGCCTAAACAAAAATCCTGAGAATTGGTATTATAGTCTTCTTGAGGCGTTTGAGAATTAGCAGCATAACTCTCGTATTCATTTTGCCAAATATCGGCGTGGTTTGTTTGTGAATTTTGAGAATTACCAGTATAATTCTCCTGTGGTAAATATTGATCGTTAAAATTGGTTTGGTAATTTTGGAAATCGTTGTATTGCTGATTGTCGAAATTATCAGGTTCATTATAGTAATTAATATGTTCATAGTTTAGAGGATCATAGTAATTGTCAAAATTAACGTGATGCGTTCTTTGTGGATTTTGACGATTGATATTTGGGTTTTGTTGTTGATTCGGAAATCTCTGTTGGAAGTTGGGGTTCGGTCTTATTACCGAAGGTCTATTTTGTTGTGGATTATTTGCTTGTTGGAAATTTTGTGGAGAAAATTGCCTTTGATTATTTTGGCTGGAAAAATTCTGGAAATTTGGTCTTGAAGTTTGCGCTTGATTAGAATAAGTGTTTGGAATAAAACTAGGGGATGGAAATTGTTGATTTTGCCTTGTGCGGCATTCATTAATTGTATGTCCGTTTCTTTTGCAGAAAGAACAGAATTTTTGTGGAATTGGAGAGCGTTTAGCTTGAGTTTGAATGGGATTTTTATTTGGGTTATATTTGTTGAATTTCTGGAATTCAAAATAAGACAATTGTAATTCTCTTTTTACTCGGAGAGTTGCATCGAGTAGAGTAGCCGGGTTTCCAGCTCGGACTATCTGGCCTAATTTGGGTTCAAGTCCGGTTAACAAAGTATTAAGGGTCATAGTATCAATTAAGCGTGTTTGCGCATCTTTCTGTTCGTTTGTCATAGCGATTTGTTTGTTTACCGCGGAAAGCATTTTCGCGTTATGTGTTTGTAGCCTGGAGATAAAAGTTAATGGTGAGTCGTTACTTAGTTGATGGAGTCGTTGCAGATCTTGTATAAGCGAGGTTAGATCGCGCGCGTCTCCAAAATTAGACTCTAATAAGTTTTTAGTTTCACCCCATGAAGTTGGGTTTCTTGAATTTATTATTTCGGCCGCTTTGCCTTTTAATTTATTTTTTATGTGTAGCGAGAGCAATGTTTTTTGGTCTGCCACGGCCATGCAATAGGCCTGGCTACAAGCATATAAGAAAGTTTGTAAAAATAAAGGGTTGCCATCGTATTCGGGCACAATTGAGAAAATTTCACTTAATTTATACGGTTCAAGAACCGGTGCTGGTGCTGGACCTGATGCTGCACCTTGTGCTGTACCTTGTGTTACTTCGTCGGGCATGTTGCTCGATATTTAGTAAATTAAGGAGTTAAAATGAATTGATTAGAATAAAAAAATGTTGTACCTTTGGTAGATCGATTGGGTTTTTAGTGATACGAATGCTGCATTAACAGTATAATGCACAGTATTTTAAATTAACTCTTACGATTTTAGTTGAGCATTAGCAGTATAATGCTGTAGATTAATCGTTTGTGCTTAACGTCTAAGCTTTAGTTTGTTTGTAATAATAAAAATAAATATAAATGGGGATTGGATAATAGAAATAGTTTTTCTATGTATTAGCAGTATAATACACTACGTATAATAATAAAACGATAAGTGAAAATTACGAGATGATTCGTTAAAGTACTTACAGTAATAGATTCTTCATCGAGTGTAGGTTCTTCCAGTAAGGGATTGGGATCCGCCACCACAAGTGAGGAAGGTCTCCTTGTTCTGATAGACAACTTGCACTAGTTAGGCACCTCGTGGAGATGTTGTGCTTGTTCTTCGTGGGTCACTACCAGTTAGGCTTCTTGTTCTTAATGGTGTTCACGGAATCCTACCGACTGCGCCAATTGTTAGATCACGATTTACATTAAAGACTTTTTAAAAACTTTTATTAAAATTAAGAAGAGTCAACGTTGACTCTTGAAATGAAATTGTAATATTATAGTGAAGTGTTTATTACGACATGAGTATATGAACTGAATACAAAATGTAATCTATCTTATTTATATCCTCGGTTGGCTGTACTTAGTCAGCATTTACATTATTCCCAAGAGAAAGCAAAGAGGAAATATGATATTTACATATCAGCGATAAATAATATGAGGGAATTTGTTATCAACACGTAGCTGAAATATGATATGCTGAGATAGTTTAAAAAGGAATAAAAGTCACGTACAAGTTTTATACAGTGTACCAAATATTATATAACATATATATATATATATATATATATATATATTGAGATGTTTTCTGGGTACTAAAGAAAGAGAAAGAAATTTGTTAATTTAATTTTTAATTAAATTTTAATCTGGAAAGCAGAAATTTTTATATTCGGTGCCACTGCTTCCTAGTTTCCCAGCAAACACACATTTATTAGCATGAGTTACCAATAGGTGTCACTCTATCTCAGTGCAGATTCTTTAGCTCAATTTAATAAAAGGCAAATTAAAATCATATATCAAATAATAACAATTTTATTTAAGAAAAGTAGATCAGATTAATTTACAAAATTTTAATTTAGTTGAACCTTGGCCTTGGGTTTCTTATATTTAGGAAACAAAATTCTGCCCTTTTATTTTAATTACAAATACTTATTCTAAGAAAATGAAAGAAATCTTTGCTTTATTTAATATCGATAAAACAGGTACCTGTATGCGACGTGACGTCCCGATACGAATCACTGATTTGTTGCACTACACTGTTGTGATCCTGGTTACCTGCAAACTCCATCGATTTCTCGTGCCGTGCCTTTGTGGTAACTTTGTTCCTTGTGAAATTTGTTCGATTTGATGTGCCTTGGACGACTTTGATGCTAAAATATTGGATTAATACCGTATGGCTTACTTGAAAATCCGGTAAGTCAAATTTGACAAACAGCTGACATTAAGGTTATATTTCGATGATAATTATTTTGTATTTTAAACCTTGTAACATTGGTTCCTTTTACTTCTCAACTTATTAATGTTTGATTTACATACTTTTCTTCATCTGAATTTGAATTTTCTTTACTATTTGTAATAATTTCTGGACTCAATTTTGAAAATAACTCTCTTCTTTTTATTACAAAATCAACAACCTATAACAAACTTTTCATGGAAACGTTCCTTGTTTCTTGAAAACTTTGTTAATTAATGACTTTTTTCTGATATTAGATAACTAGACCTGTCAAAATTTCATAAATTTTATTTGGTTATGAATTTAAATTTTTCTTTTAGACCTTCTCTGTCTGTTTTACTGTTTGAGACAGATTCCTTATTTAATTCTGATTCTTTCAGTATCCCTTTTATTTCTCTAGGCTTTATATTTAAGTAGTTCCAAAACGTTGCATGATTTTCACATAATTTCTTTTTTAAACAATTTACACTAGATTTGATGCATGATTTACCTTTCTTAATCTTCTTACTAACTAGCTCTCTTAATTCTAATTAACAAATTTACTTTTCAGTATGAATAAATGCTAACTTTATAACTTTTATTTTTCAGAACTCGTAGTCAATATTTTTTCAGTCCTTGAAGTAGTGTCCTTTTACCTACCGAACTGAAAATCATTTTGAAATGTTCTTTGCAGTGTCTTCTTTCAACTGCCTGCATAATAAATAGGAAAACAATGTTTTTTAACAATCTAATATTTAAATAACCAGTGACAGCACACAAATTATGGTTACTGATGGTCAACACTGAAACTTTAAACTACAATTAACATATGGAATTCAGGTTTAATCTAAGGTAATAGTCTTTGATTTTAAATGTTTATGATTTAAACCCGAGCACTAATTTTCGAGAAATCTTAGATTTAAGTTTTATTTGTGCTCCTTTTCTTTTTAAAGAGTCTTTATGTACACTATAGAATGTTTATTCAGTTTGTTTGTGAATTTTCACTTCCTTTTATGTTTTCTGTCACCTATGTTGTTTAATATTTTAGTTTTAAATTATTTTCTTGCTTTAATTTCAAGTTGTAAATTTTCAGATGTGGAAATTTACATTTCCTATTTTGTGGAAGTTTTTCCAGTTTGATGAGCTCCGGATCAACCTATGATTGTCTATTAGTCAGAAACACTCTAACGATGGATTCCTGATATGATTTTTCCACCTTTGGTTTTGTATTTAAGAAGTCTAGCTTCTGAAGATAAAGTGAGATTTTACAAATTTTTAAACCTACTTATTTTAAAATTTAAGCATTTTACAATATTTATTGTTACTATTTAATCTCTGTCTCTCAATTTAAATTTGTTTACTGATAGTATGTTTACTATCGATAATTCATATTAGTTTTAAAGTTTTTACTTTGTAATCATTGAATTCTATGATGCAGAAACTGCAAACAGTGGCGTAGATTATTTATTTTGATAATGAAACTTATTGTCTCTCTCATGAGTCAAAATATCATATCAATATATATATATATATATATATATATATACGCGTAAAATCACCAAGTGGTACCAAAAACTAAATTGACGTTTTCGCACCCAATATTTTCCGCATTTAATGTGAGCAAGTGGCTCCCTATATATTCCCGATATGTATATGCGTTCTGGCACCGTATATATGGAGAAGACACTGTGTTGTTAATACATTTAGGATTGCTAACGCACTCTGTAAAAATAGGCCATTGTGTTGCTTGTCTTTTTGAAACGTATCACATACGTGCGATATCCGTGGTGTAATTGCAGAAATAGAGGAAATAAGATGAGAAATAATTCTCAGAGTGAACTAAAAATTGTTATTGATGTTGACTCATCATATTCTATATTTAGTTTCAATTGAGGTCTAGAAAATTATTTGAAAAAAAAAGACAAGTAGATGAGGTTGATTAAAAAAGAAACAAATTAATTATTTATTATTCAGTGGTGATAAATCACTTATGAAAACATGTAATTAGAATATCAATTTTAGTTATTGTAAAATACAGTGTGAATTTGTGTATATGACATACCAATAGTAACTGATATTTATTATTGACAGTTCGGCTAATTTCAAAGCATGTCGTACAAAATAGTATATTACGTAATGAGTGTTGTAAGAAGCATATTACGCACGAATGGAAAAGTTACGCACGATGCCGCGTAGCGGCGAGTGCGTATTTTCATGAGTGCGTAATTGCTTTACAACTCGAATTATGTACTATACTTTACCTACGATCATATTTATTTATTTATTTAGTAAAATCCTGATTTAGTTTTCAACAATATTATTCAACAAATATTATGTCAGTTTTGACAGCGTTTGAAAATTACGTAGGCGCATTTGTTTTTTTAAACCCAGCGTCAGCGATATAAGCCACCTATAATTGCGTGTCCCGTGCGTTTTGTTTACCGTGCGGTTTGTTTACAGTGCGATTTGTTTACAATATGTAAAGTTCAACTTACATAGATGTCAGGTAGTGTGTTTTTGACTAGTTACAGTAGTGATCGTAGGTAAATAATATAATAATCGTTTCCCTCAAAATTCTTAAAATCACAAAAATGTATATTACAAAACAATAAGCGAGTAAAATATTAATTTCATATAATAAAAATGTCAATTTATTTACAATCTTTTGATTTTAAATATTATATTATGAAATAGTGTAATAGGTAGTATGATTTAAAAATATAATTTATTACCTTATTTTGTTACATACGGTAACGTTGAATCTCAACGTTAATATATTTTGTTGAATTTGTACAATTGCTTTAAGGGTGGCGGTGTGGCTTAAAAAAATGATTTCGTAATTCGACAAGTTCTCCTATGAACCGATTGAGAAAATACTTTGACAGGCTTTTAGAAAATACTTGATAGAATGATACTGGGATATTGAAGTCAACAAAAAAAATATTTTTTTTTGTTTTTCACACAAGAAAAAAATGTTTTTCTTTCTTTAGTTTTCAATAGGCTAGTACCATTCTATAAAGTTGCCTATAAAAGCCTATCAAAAAATTATTTTAATCGGTTTAGGAATGTAGGAGAAATTGTCGAATTACGTTCGCGGCTTAATTGCAATAAAAGATTAAACTGCGGTTGATTTCGATACTCTTGATTTTATTTATGCCTTTTCAGAAAATTATACATATATAATATGCTCTTAGATTTAGTTTGGGTGAAAGTTATAAAGCATATGGAGCTTTAGCTCTTAAATTTGTTAACGCTGCTAAATAGGTTGTTTTCAGAGTTATCCCATTCTCTTGTCTATAAAAGGGACAAGTGCCGTAATAAATAAATATTTATATATGTTTATATATTATCTTAGTTACGGTTCAAATGGTCGGTGCATCAAAGTTTTGTCAATTTTCAGTTCATAGATTTATTTTATTAACAGGCACTCACATCAAATCATGGGCCCCGGCCCCTTTCATTATAACTACACTACCTGTACCCAAATTTTAATTAGTTCAATATTTTTGCATTGCGTTTCCTATAGTTTATTCGGACCTCTAAGTGGTCGGGCCCTGGTACCACGGTACCTACTGGACCTACCCCCCCCTCCCTTGTTGGGGCCCTGATTATAAAGTATAGTTTAAAGTGAGAAATAATGTAAACAACAATTTGTAGATAGGCCAGACTCCTCCTGCCTGAAAGAACATAATACAGACAGATACTACAATTTTATTACATTATCAGATGAAGCTAGTTCAGGGATGAACAATGACTATGCATTGTCATTATAATATACGTATGACAATGCGGTAATATAGGTAGAGTAATTGTAGGAATACAGGAAATAGTCAAGTAAAATTCTGAAAAAGAAAGCTAAATAATTGTATGTGATCAGAGCTGTTGAAAGTACCCAATGAAAGTACTTGAAGTACCAAATACCAAGTACCTGACAAAGTACTTGCTGCTCCAATTCCCAAGTACTATGACCTGAAGCAAAGTAATTCAAATACCAAATACTTGTCGAAAGTACTTCAAGTAAATCGCAAGTACCGTATTTCAAATATTTCAGATTATTTGAAGTACTTCACTATGTACTTCAAATCTCAAAGTAGTTCAATTACTCTAAAGTATTTCAAATACTCAAGTATTTCAAGTACTTTAACATATTTCTAATGCTTCACAGTTCTTCCAATACCCATAAAAAATTCTATTTATTAAGTTTTTCTCTTAATAATTTCTTATTATTATTATTTATTAACAGCTTTCTTTAACTCAGCATCATTCAAAAACAATAGAAAAAATAATTTATTATTATATAAATATAAAAACCAACAAAAATAAATATTGCTGCGGTCGATTTCCCTTCAAATGTCAGGAAAGTAATAAAGAAAACCAACTTATACACTATCGGAAAATGTTCGCTTTCCCCACCACATGTGCGTGGGCAGCCTGTCTGTGGAATTTCAATTTGTTTCCGCCTTGATGCTTGATGATTCGTGTCACTATTTACCCCTCTGCTGGAGCTCTGGTAGACGCCTTTATTGTGGGCGGTCGGTTAAGTCGTTGAAACTATGCAACACCTAAGCCAGGACTTTCCGATACTGTATATAAAACATAGTAATAATTTTAGGTAAGTACAAGTACAAATAATAAAATTGAGATCTATCTATTTCTATTAGCTTTCAATAGCACCAAATTTTCGAAATTTCCATTAGATAATGCATTTCTTCTAGGAGCATTTATAATTTCAGTAAATGAAAAGAGTCTTTCTACAGCTGATGATGCAAGGCATGTATTAAACCGATAAAAAACTGTTTTTACTGAGAAGCAAGTTGGGTGTCAGAGTCATTTAAGTATTGAAAAATTTTTAATTCAATTCTTTTTTTATCACTGGCTTTTATACAGTGTGTTTCACTTGAAATGGTAACAGCCCAATAACTTTTCATTTTTTTCCGATTTGAATCAAATTTTACTTAAGTATGGAACCAATTAGGATCTACTTATGACCGGAAAGCATTCGCCTCCTACAAATGCAAAGCCACCTGTAGCACCAATATATGCGGGGAAAATAAAAAAATCATATTAGGCATATTTTTATCGGAAAATTTTGTTAATGAAACTTGTTCAGAATTGTCCAAAAACCGTAAGTCCAAAATGTAATCAAAATTAAAAAAATGTATACATTTTGATTAAAATAATGTCCAATATATATTTACACCATTTGAAAAGCCATAAAAAAGCTTTTTAATTATATACATGGTATTTATCTTAAAAAAAATTTGTATAATTTACTATAAATTTACAATTTATCAAATTATCCATGGAAAACAAAAGTATGTAAATTAAAATAAACAATATGTTAGTTCTGTCAAGATACATGTTAGTATCTAATTTCACTTTATTTTAAATAAAATGGAGAATTTCAATAATTGATATATATTGTTTCTACTCCCTTATGTAAATTTACTGTTTTCTGTACAGTCTGCAGAATGGATAAGTAGGCAATTCCAGGTAACTGAACGGATATATTTCATATCAGTTCTAGGATGGATATGAAATGAAACGGTCCAATCACAGTTCGTGTATTAAGTACATATGCTACTATTCATTTTAAAATCAAATTAGTGCGTAAGCTGTCAAAGTAACTGTCAGTGTGTATTTGTGTAATATATTAATGTTTAATAAATATTGTAGTTTTTTAAGCTGGTCGTAGAAACAGTATGCTGTACATACAACTCGAGTGGATTATCCATATCGCACTCAAAAGATTTGAGCACTCCGCCTACGGCGTCGTGCTCAAACTTCTTTATCGTGCGTTATGGATATCAAATCCACTCTTGTTGCACAAACTACTATTTCGGACTATCATGACTTATGTAAGAAAATATAAAACTTATAATATCTACTATAGTTTTTAAGAAAAATTCCATACGTCATACATCATTGAAAAAGGTTTTTCTATGGCCTTTCTAATGGTGTAAAAATATATGGGATATTCCATTTTAAAAAAAACAAAGTAAAGCTCGTATCTCAGAAATTTGACTTTTAATTGTTTTTCTGAAATGATTTTTGGAAAATAAACGTGATTTCTCATAACTTTTATTTTTAAACATTTTTACGTAACTCCAAAAATAATGAAGTTAAATGAGGTTCTAACGTTCGCGTGACCACCCTGTACAGTTGACTATAATAAGGAACTTTAGTCTAGTTAAAATAAAAAACACATTCTTAAATAAATGAATGTTCTGATACTTAGTACAGACTAATAATAATATTTTTTTTGTTTTTATGTGCCTTTGTTATTTTTCAAAAAGTTTGCCGTCTCTTTATTTTGCCGCCCTGGGCAATAGCCTCTATAGCCAACCCCCTAAATCCCCCACTGCCCACATAATGTTAACACTGATTACTGAATAAAAACAGCTATGCAGTAACAATTTTTTAGTGAAATTTGTTTTTTAAAATATCTAAAACATGGAACTACAAGGACTTCAAATACTTTTAACTAATTTAAATATCAAAAAACATATTTCAAATACTATACATTGTTAAGTCTAGTACTTCAAATACCGGGACAGTACTTGAAATACCGGAGAGTATTTGAAATACCAAGCAAAGTAATTCAAATACCAGTATTTATGAAAACCAAATCCCAAATCCAAATACTCGAAGCAAAGTATTTCAAATACCAAGTACCAAATACTAAGAATCGAAAGGATTTGAAGCAAAGTACTTCAAATACTGAAAGTATTTGAAATACTTTTTTCAATTACTTTTATTTGAAGTACTCCAGCTCTGTATGTGATATTGACACTCATTGTATATATCACGTATCAGTCGAAAAACTCTTGTCCTCAAGTTTTCACCTTTTTTTTATATTTTACATATTTACAATCGATTATTTTTATTTATTTGCTTTTATCATGATTAGAGAATATTATTTAGGTATTATGCAAATCACAACTTACACACTTTCTTATTTATTATGAAAATACCTACTTTCTGTATATTATTGCCCTAATCTGGGCACGCTAATATACTAGTAATTCAATACTTCGTCAGTATTAGCTAGAAGATAGTTGTTTTGATTGGTTCTCCAATAATGAGTGTTTTAAAGTATTTACCTAGCTAGTATATTAGCATATTTACATATTTGTTAACAATAACTGTTAATATGAAGGTCAAATTTTAATAAGTGTAGAAAATATGGATTTTTATTACCATGTCGATAGTGAAAAATTGCATTCATTAATACAGCGAGAAACTTTTATCTTTCTAGATAAAGGATGGGGACAAGTTTTTACCGTGAAACTTCTATGGGCGCGTTAGGCATTTTTCAGTAGGAAGTAAAGTACTATAAAATGTTTTTGGTTACTTGAAGTCACCGGCACACAATTTTTTTTGGGTTACTTCCAATTTAGCCGAAGTTTGCAACTTTTTTATTTTTAATAATAACTTTCTTTCGTAATCCGAAGTTCAATTTTCTTTATACTCCTTTTTTCGAATTTAAGAATGGCTGAGTAAAAATAAAATTTAACATCTCAGTAGAAAGAATACCATGGAAAAAATATATAAGCTGCAAAATTTTAACAAGCTTACCATGGAGTGTACAAAAAACATAAAACCACCTTCCTTAATTCAATATGTCAATTTTAAACTTGTATAAGAATTAAAATTTTCAAAAATTATTGAAAATAAATCTTTTTAAACATTTTTTTTTAATAGAAGTCCCATTTTCTTTTCTATTATTTGTTTGTAATATGTGTTTTCCATTTAATTTTATTTAAGTAACAGAGAATTACATAAAATTAATGAAAACTGAATAGTTTCTTAGAAAAAGTACCTGCAACCAAAATGTTTAAAATGAATAAGATTCCAGAAAGGTTCAATGTAATGTTGAAAAGGGACAGAGAGGTAACAAACACGTGTTAATAATAAGACACAAAAGAAGATACTAGAACTTACTTTGACTGAATTTTAAAGTAAATGGACCACTGCTCATTTTAAGGAATATATGACACATTTTAAACTAATTAGTTGGCGGGAATTATGGAGAAAAGAATCATTGTGTACCGTGGACCACACGGTAGAAATAAAATTTCTAATTCAAGCACATTACGGTAAAAACATTTTGTAGCACATCAAAAAGTTGCCTCTAACCTACCCTTCATTACATAATTTTTTTACATATTTCGGTACATATTTAAATACCGGTTAACCGGTTATGTTCATTTTACTTCCACGTCCAGTGGAAGTATAGTAACAAGAAAATTTTAAATTTTTATTGTCCAAATAGGCTTAAAATGTCATGAAACGTCGAGATTTTAAGTTTGAGCGAAAAAAAATTTTCTGTCTGTCGGTCTGTCTGTCTGTAACTTTTTATTGTGCGCACGTTTACTCTGGAACCGTTTAAGATATTGACTTGAAATTTGGTACACATATGTACTTTAACGAGATCTAGAACCAGATTATATTTTCATCTTGTTCCGTCGAAGGGTTGGGGTGAAAATTGGGTAAATTTGGGGTAAATGGATAAATCGAGCAGGTAAGAGTCCACGAAATTGGTATTTAGTATATACAAGGTCTCAAAAAAATTTGGCATTAACCACCCCCACCCCCTATTAAAGGGGATGAAAAAAAATTGTGATTTAGTGTATGTACAGAAACCAGAAACCTCAAAATATTTTTTTGCTTCATCCATCCCCCCATTACCACCCCCCTATCACCACCCCCACCCCACTACCGATGTGGGGTATCGTTTTATGGGTTTTTGGGGTAGAGGATTTCAAATATTATATTATTAAAGTTCCATAAACAATTATTTTAACATACAAAGTTTTTTGTTGTGAGTGACTTGGATAGAGAATCTGGATGTGGAAGTCGTGATTCCTTGGGCAGCGGTTTTTATTTACCGATTTACCGATTATTAAAATTTCCTGTAAATTGCATTGTGCATGTTTACAACTTTATTACTTCCTCAGTTTTCTTTTAGTAAAACCTAAGTTTATATTTTCTGCAAAAAGGTAGATATTCGGAGATTCAAATAATAGAAAAATATGGAGACTTCCCCCATTCAAAAAATGTTTTAAAATGATTTATTTTCAACAATTATTAAACAAATTAAATAGTGGAAGCCATTACATTGTGATAATTAATCATAATGAAACAGATGAAAACACCTTTCTTTGTTTTTATCATTAATTTATTATAACCAAACGTTACTGCAGTTTCGACAAGCGTGTAATTTTCAAACAGTTGATTCACAGATACAAAAATTATTTATAATTTAATTTTGTGTTTTAATATTTAAAATTTACATATTAATTTAAAGAAAATGCAGTGATATCATTTTCCAATTTTTTTTGCGCACTCTTCATTTAGAAAATATATTTTTAAGACACTTCTTTTCAATGGTTTTTTTAAGATTTAGAATTTTTTATAAAAATTTAAAAGTGGCATACTAATAAATAAAATGCAGAGGTGTTGAAAATTTTCTATGCGCTGTTCTACGAAGACTCCGTGGCCAGCTGAATTTTATTGCTTGACAATTTTTCCTATGGCTTTCTTTCTGCTGAAATAAAAATGGTTTTCACTTAAAAATGTAAAAAATTGCAACTTCCGGCTTTACTCTAGAACCTTGTGAGTCGCTTCTTATTTCACCCCAATTCGATATATACATCCTCTAGATTTTGAGATGTGTTGACATAGACTTTTATAGACATACGACTTCAAATAATCCCACAAAAAATAATTAAAAGGTGTAATAGTAGAGGTACAGAATTCGAAAAAGTCGTCTAGAAACGTGTCCCGTGGAACATTGAGACAAGTAAATATGTACTTATTGCGCTATTATTATGTAGTGTAATTTTAGAAATGAATAATTCTCAAAGAGTGAGCTAAATAAATTGTTATTGAGTTTAGTTTCAATTGAGGTCTAAAAAAATTATTGGAAAAAAAAATCAAGATGATGCAGATTGATTAAAAAAATAACAAATTCATTATTTATTATTCAGTGGTGATGAATCATTTACGAAAACATTTTATTAAAATATCAATTTTAGTTATTGTAAAATACACTGTGCATTATTTGTGTATATGACATACCGAGTGATATAAAAGGTTTGTAACATTTATAATAACCCATAAGTTTTGTGTTTTTAAAAATAAAAATATACAGGGTAGTCGCTCTAAACAAATTTGAAAAAATATGGTGTGGTTACCAAAAAAAATTAAAAAATGTGACGCAGGACGATAATATTTCGCATGCAGCTAACATAACTGTCAAAGAAACATTTGAAAAAACATACAAGGTGGTCACCCTAAACACAAAGAAAATATATGACGGTGAACGATAATATTTGGCATGTAGTTAACACAAGTGCCGTGGAGAAAAATATGAAAAATATGCAAAAAAAAATAATGCGATGGAGAAAAATTACACAAATCTTAGGAAAATAACCATAGTTTTTATAGTTAATAATAATATACGGGGTCGTCATCTAACAGAGAAAGTAATTAATGACTAAAGTATGCAAACTGTGCATTTTGATAAGGCTGTGTGCTAGAGAGAAAAGTTAAGGGGAAATAAATTTGGGTTGGACTTATCGCTTCGACGTGCTTGGTCTGTTTTGTCCTGTTTAGTCAATTCAATAAACTGAATATCTCCAACTCTCTTCCTGTTATGCAGGAGAAGTAACATAAATGTTACCTTAACAAGAATTCTTTATTGCAATATATTTGTTTCTTTTTTAAAATTTCTACAGTATTTATAGCTTTTTCTATACAAAATGTTCTTAGTGTCATAACGTCTTCGGTAAACGAAAGTAGTTCTTTTGAATGGTTTATCGATTTGTTTCTATTCAGCTCTTTGAGAGCAAGACTACCAACTAAACTTCCCAATTTCATTCATTTTTCGCAAAAGTTTTAATTCCTCCACTATACTTTTAAAGTTATCTAATGACTCGTCCTTTTTGCATATTAGATATGTAACAATATTAATTAAATCTTTAAATGTCTTTCCCTGGGCAAAGCGTACGATGTCACCCCATATGATCCTTCATTTTCATAATAGTTGCTATGCGTTATTTACGACCTGAACAAGATAATCGATATTGATAGCGTATTTTTTAGTGCAAAGGATATAATGAATGTATAAACAAAGAATTAATAGATACGTTACGGTTACATTAATCCTTTTTCTGCATATCCCACTTTTACCCCCCCAACTTGTTATAGAGTCCAATCATAGATACTTTTTTCCTGAAACAACAGTGTTAGGTACGTTATTTCATTTTCTTTAATTGTTCGAGGGTACCTCCTGAGTATTTTGAAAAGTTGGCAGGGGCGGCGGGGGGTGTGCGTTAGCCGCAATATTTGAGCTGTAGCTCTTAAACGGTTAGTTCTATGTAAATCAATTTGTAGTGGGTTCTTACCATTTTTGTCATAGCAGCAACGGTTCGCGAGATATATACGTTGAACTTTGAAGAGATATAGCAGCTAACTCACACCCCCGCCACCCTCACCACTTGATAGAATACTCAGGATGTACCTATTGATTGGACTAATATTAGTTATACCATATATTATCAGATTCTACTATTTGGGTGGATATAGTAACATTGATATTAAAAGAGTAATAAAAATTATGTGTTGCAATGATTTATGGTTTTATTAGGAAGCAGACAGATTATTCAGAGTAACCTTTAGCTCAGACGACACAGAACATTTTATAGTGAAACCCACAAAAATTTGCAAACTGAATAATTTTTCTTTAATGAGTTCGTGAAAGTGCATAGAATAATATCCTGAAAAGTTTACATTTCGCTCGGATGCAGAACATAAAAAAAAAGTGAAAAAAAAAATTTTATTCATTTTTTCAAAATTTTGAAATTAAGTCAGGGTAGGAAAAAATACAGGTGGATAGAAATTTATCGCTAAAGCCACGGTATTCCTGAAAAAAAATAGTGAAGTAATTTTGTCACTCTGCGCGGCCAGTGCACGGTTAAATGTACACTATGGAACTTCTAAAAATTCTTAGCTGTTCTATCGAGTAAAATAAAGCTTTTTTTCTCTTTCTGATTACACGTTTTAGACATTTTTATTATTGAATGGGAGGATAAATAGTGAGTATAGAGTGAAAATATATAATTATGGACGCATATACAGACACCACACATAGCCGCTGAATCGCTCGCATGAATTTTCACGTGCCTTTACTGTATTGTATTTATTACAGGTACACATTTCAGCTATATCCAATGGATTCCTTATACATTTGTTAATGTATTGGAAAAGTTCCAGAATTTATATTCTAAACAATCAAAGATATTTTCATAGTTATAAGGATAAGATCGTGAAAATCGCAATTTGTTATCATGATCTGATTGATCATATTTTCGAAAAAAGGCATACAAATAAACGATTTTGTGTTTAAACATTCGAAAAGTATACATTTTTTTCCGAAATAGCGATATTTTACTTTTTTCAATGGGTCAATTTCTTGACAAGTTACAGCCTCTAATATATATATATTTATCAAAAAAAATCATCAAGCAAGGAAATTAAAATTATTTGAGTACTTTTTTTAATCCTCGTTACTACAACTTAATAAACCATAATAATCATAGAGTGTACATACTTTTTAACAGTTCTCAATGAAGAAAGAATTTTTTTGAAGGGCTTCTATTTTTTTCTATATTGTTTATTGCAAGTTTGGGCGTGAGAATATATATAAGTATATTTGTCCCATCCATCCTTTGCTTGTATTGTTTGAAACAAAAAAACATCAGAAAGCTACAATTTTCATCTTTTAAATGAGCCAACACTCATATAGATTGAACAAATTCTGATTTAGTGACATGTAATTCAGTGCGTCGGTGTCACAGTCATGCGTATTCAAGCGCGTGCACGCATGGATATCGCTCCGAGTTATAACGTTACACTTGACTATTTTTTCCGGGAAAACCGTGGCTTTAACGATAAATTTTGTTAGGACATGTTCATAAATATGTGATCTATCCGTCTGTATTTTTTATTTTTTTCTAGCTTGATTTTACTTAATTACTACTGAAAATGCAGAGGAAAGATATATGTAGTACGACTTTTTCGGTTTTTAAATGGATCAACCAAACATTACATACTTTTTAATTCCAGATTTACTTGAGAAGCTTGACCATTTTTTTAAGGTGTCCAAACCAAGATTGAGTTGTTTTTGGGATGCTAGTATTTTAAATATTGTGTATAAATCGAAAGGTATCTAACCGGTTTCTTAGAAATATTTTATTTTTCTGTCCCTTATCCAAAATTGCTAAACTTTACGGGGAGACATTTTAAAAAATGTGAATTTTAATTATAAAAGAAATAAAAAAATTTGCAGGTGAACACCTTCTTACCAAATAGCGCAACATATTTATTTAAACGACTAAAGATCTAAAAAGATTTTGAAATATCAATCATTTATTATTTAAGTGCGTAGACTCGTAAGAAGGCAATTATTTTTTTTTATATATACAATTTTACAAATATTTGATGATGGTAATAAGAAAAACTCTTTTCATCTTCATTTAAACGATTTTTTTGGAATTAGTTTAGAATTTTAGAAAGTGAGACCAAAACATTGAGGACTAACTTTAGAGAAGAAGAAATATGAATTTTTTTATTTATAAGACACCAAAACACAAAAATTAACGTATCTCGGGCCTAAATTCAAGTAAATCACATTCTGTTTTTCAGATGTTGGTTTATTCATCTACATTCATAATTCTTGACTGTTTTTGATTTCATAAAAATCCAGACTTATTAAAATTTGTTTATAATTAGAACTGTGAAAATTATAAGCAAATTCCAAAAAAAATGTTTAAATTAAAAAAAACATGTTCTTAATTGTGCTGCAAAATACATTAAAACAATTTATATTTAAAAAAATGCGCTTCTATGAGTCGGTGCATTTAAACATTAATCAACTGAAATTTCGAAGTCTTTTTTATTTTCAACTGTTTAAATAAATATTTTGCATTAAAATTAGACATCAATGTTTAGCTCGATAAAAGGGAATACTCCTATTAATGATTTGTGTATTATTATTACATCATATTCTTTATATTATTCAAAAAAGTAAATTTTAAAAAATATATATTTTTTGTAAATTAACAAATTATTAGAAAGTTTATTTAGAAGTTTTATTTATTTCAAATTTTATTGGGAACAATTTGGTATTTTTATTTTTGAGATGCAATTACTAGGATCGAGAGAGAAATATTTGAATTTCTGGTAGATTTTACTAGCAACACATGTTCATGGTTAACTTTATTTTTAAGAGCATCCCTCTACTTCGATACTGTTGTAATTGTAAAATATTATCTTTGCTAACCTTTTCTGTTGACAATTGAACAGCTTAAAGCATGGCGTAGAAAATGAATTTATGGCTTTATTGGCCCTAAAATTCTCATCTTATGAACTCGTTTATGAAAAGAATTTTGCTATTAAATACCTATTCACATTACTTTATTATTATACCTATTTGATTTAATCAGATAGGTATATTTTAACAAAAAAAAAATATAATAATCATAGTAGAAAAAAAAAACGTACAGAAATCCGTTTCATATCGAATGTATATGTGTGTAGATCGTTTCTTGTAAACACGATAACTTCTATTAGACTTAAAATAATTATTTCTTTGGCGCGTATGTAAAATAGTGTGGTAAAATACTCCCTGTTGAAATTGGGCCATATCCGCCATACAGAGCGATAGCCAGAGGCGTATAAATGATCAGGTTTTACATAAACTGTGTTTATTATAATTGTAGAGCAAAATATTACTATACAAAAATATCAAGATATATAGGATATCAAAACTATATAATATAGTGTGTCTATAAGGTTCGAAAGTACTTTTACGTAGATTGAAGGATCTATCAATTTAACTTCAAAATGCTATTGAGGTGTTTTTAATAATGAAAGTTGCATTCGTGTGCTACCGAATGCTAATACATATTAAACATGATGACTGTAGTTAGACTGAAAATTTTTATTTCAAATTTCGAACATTTGTAAGAAATTAGAGCATATCAGTCATACAGGGCAAGCATTTCCTCAAAACAATACAAAAAAGAGACTATTAGACGAATGTGAAATTATGCATACAAATTAAAATACATTCAAATAACTTTAAAAACTTAGTTAATTATTACAGTGTAATAAAAGGTTAAATTAAGGTCGATAACGATGCCATACAACCTAATTTTATTTAAGCGCCTTTTATCTACATAAAAACCTATGGATTTTATTTGGTGCCACAAAAAGTTTTTGATTCAATCTATGTTCCGGACGGTATTTGAGTAAACAAAACAATGTTTAAAGTAGAGTATTTCGTCTTTTTTCTTAGCTACCTCTGGTTGTATAGGTCATATCACCATAAACAACAAACGAGAGTGTTTATTATGAAATTGCGATGAAAACCAGATGTGCCGAACCCTTCTCGTCGATTTGTCGAAAAAATTAAGACAATTAAAATCGATAGCCTTTAAACAATTGACGGTGACTTAAGTAATAATACATACATTTCAACGAAATTTTAGGAAATAACGCTTCTAGTTGAGGTAAATCATCATGGCATAATATTAAGGCGAACGCCTAAAAAAAATAGCTGTCGAAAATTGAATAGTCGATTGTAAATGCATCAAGTCGTACATCTTTTTTGTTACAATAAAGGTTTTTTCATGTACTTTTTATTAGGCTTAATAACCTACATTGTTTTTTGAAATATTTAAAGTCATTTCTTGCTTTTCTTTAAATTATCTTTTTTGAACAAATCAAAACTCTATTCGAAAATTAAATTTATTATTATGCATCAAAAATATACAAAAAAGAAACAATTTAAAAAATCTGTTTTTTTTTCTATGCCCATTGGGAACAGAGATAAAAGATTTTGTTTGCGCGAAAATATGCATTTGTTTAAAATACAGTTTTTTCAATACCACTGAAAATTACATGAAAAAAATCTACATTCTGAAAGAAATATATGTTGTTTTTCTACGACTCGTCCACTTTAGTCTATGTAAAACGCGGAGTTTGACGCTCGGAATGCCCCCCTCATCGAGACTACTTTTACCCCATGTTTTTTGGGTCGCTGATCACGAAAATCGGGGTCCCGCGGCTCTAAAAATAGTGCGTCACCTCTAA
Source organism: Rutpela maculata (assembly GCA_936432065.2). Classification (NCBI taxonomy): domain Eukaryota; kingdom Metazoa; phylum Arthropoda; class Insecta; order Coleoptera; family Cerambycidae; genus Rutpela; species Rutpela maculata. Next base: position 28,389,084 of record OW386289.2, read on the forward strand.
AAATGCCAAAAACCACCCCTTTTGGGAATAATACTGTAAAATAATGTTATGAATGTGCTAATTGTAATGATATTTTGCCAGTTCAGTATGTTCATCTAAATTAAGGACACATTTTATAGAGGGGGTGAAACTTCCCCTAAATTGACGTAAAATGGAAAAATGATTTGAATTTTTTTTTTATTCACTTTTTGATTTAAATTTAGATGAATGGGGATTTTATAATGAAGAAAATTTTTTTCCAAGCCGTCAGGGGTGAAAACTACCCCTGTATCGCCTTTAAATTGAACTAACGCTTAGGGGTGAAAAAGTTTTGTGATATTTTTTTCGACGGAAGTTTATCAGAAATTACAAGCAAACTGAAAAGTATACATATCTACTTAATGTCTAAGCGTTAGTTCAATTTAAAGGCGATACAGGGGTAGTTTTCGCCCCTGATGGGTTGGAAAAGATTTTCTTCATTATACAATCCCCATTCACCTAAATTTAAATCAAAAAGTGAATAAAAAGAATTCAATCATTTTTCCAGTTTTCACCCCTGAAGGGTTGGAAAAAAATTTTCTTCATTATACAATCCCCATTTATCTAAATTTAAATCAAAAAGTGAATAAAAAAAATTCAATCATTTTCCCATTTTACGTCAATTTAGGGGTATTTTCACCCCCTCTGGTTAGCCCTCAGCATAAAATTTATCCTTACTTTAGATGAACTTACTGAACTGGCAAAATGTCATTACAGTTAGCACATTCATAACATTATTTTACAGTATTATTCCCAAAACTATTTTTAGAGCCGCGGGACCGATTTTCGTGATCAGAAACCCAAAAAAGATTAAATAAAAGTAGTTCCGATGATGGGGGCATTCCGAGCGTCAAACCCCGCGTTTTACATGGACTACTTGAACAATTGACGATTTAATTTACTACTTTATTATTCTTTTGTTCATTACACAGGCACACACAAAAAAAGTCGAATGCGAGAAGGCCTATGTATTCCCATGCATTTTGACCCACTGAATACGAATCTGATGTCCGTTTTGCCCGATTGGCTCTTGCATTTTTGCTGACCTCAAAAAACACCTTAAAAATGCCCAAAACGAGTAAATAAAAAGCTTAAATGAGCTGATCACTATATCTATACGTAATTTGGGGCGCTGAAACTGAATATGAGGTCGGAATTAGCAGATCAGTTGGGAATTTTAACATAACCTCAAAAAATGCCTAAAAATCCAAAACAAATAAATTAAAAGCTTAAACCAAGAACTTTAAAACTAACATAACCTAAGGCAAGAGCTAAGAGCTTTAAACCAAGATCTTTAAACTAAGAATTGTTAACCCAACATAACCTGAGACAAGAACTTTAAACCAAAAACTTAAACCTATTATAAATTAAGACAAGACTGTTAAGTTCCTGAGGCAAGAACTATTAAGATTTAGAGTTCTTGGTTCAGAGTTCTTTGTGTAAAGTTCCTGTCTCAGAATATGTTACATCTAGAGTTCTCGGTTTAAAGTTCTTTGTGTAAAATTCTTGCCTTGTTTTTAGTCAATTCGACGATAAAATAAAAAATATTTATCTAAAATGTTATAGTATGGAAATAGTGGATAAAGGTTTTCCATGATACCTTGCATCATATGTTATAAGATGTTGGACAAATGGAAAGAACGTTAAAAAGTAAAATATAAAAATCCAATGATATCGAAGGAGCCTGGAATCCGTGAAGAGTGTTATTTTTTAGCAATACAAATGTTTCCGGAATTAATGCTAAAAAAGGGTTAATGGAAACCGATTGTTCCGAAAGTAAAGAAGATGACAGTGAATATGAGTGTTCGATAAGAATTAAAACTCCCAATATTTGGTGAAATGATAAACTTAATAATGTTGTTAGAAATCTTGGTCTATCTAATGGTAGGGAAGAATATTTTGCGGCGATTATGAAAAAAGACAATTTAGTATCAAGTGATGTTCGTTCTAGCTCATACAGAAAAAGAGAAAAAGACTTTGGAAAATATTTTACACAAGGAAAAGAACACTTGATGAATATACTTAAACCTATCATATATAGATTTTAGATAAATATTTTTTATTTTATCGCTGATTTTTTTTCGATTTTTCGGACCCTCGATTTTACTACAAACAAAACAGAAGGAATTCACATTATTTACACAGTTGTGCAAAATTTTTTGTAGCCTCATAGGAAGGCAAGTTTCTTACTTCACTAGAGCTGCGGTTGCATGATGACGCCCACAGTCCGCTTTCTCAACCTGACCTGCCGCCGATACTGGGGTTTCCCTCCCCTGCATCGTAAACTCTGTCTCTACTTCTGCCATGAAGGCATTTTTTTACCTAGGAACTTAGTCGAAATAAATCTTTGCCCGCCGTCACCACGTGGAGGTGTCCTAGTCGCAAGAATAGAAAAAGAAACAAATGGCATATGACAAACAAACAGAATAAAGAAAACTATACATATGTTTAGAACAGCTCTAAGAAAAAAAAAGTAGAAAATCATCAAGGGAGGGTGTAGGTAAATGTTAAGTCCAAACGATATTCCTCTCTCAATAGAGCAAACTTTGAAAAATTTCACTGTTCAGTAAGGAATTTCAGGATACTTGAAAATTTAAAAGTTACCCATCTCCGCTCACTAGGGTTGATGAGAGTTTATGCTGAAGTGATATTTCTCTATGAAGTTTGCAGATTGCGCTTTAATTCTGACTTCTGTATTGTGTTCAGCACGTTGCAAATACGTCGGAAATTATATGTTCAGATATTATGTAGAGCAAAGTCAATTTCGGGCTATGATTCAGTCATTTTTGGATACGTTTTCATCCTAAATAAGGATTTTACAAGATATTCGATCGTCGCGCATAAATTCTGACCGATTCGGTTTCAGTGCCCCAAATTACGTATAGATATAGTGATCAGTTCATGTAAGCTTTTTATTTACTTGTTTGGAATTTTTCGGGCATTTTTAGGTGTTTTTTTGAGAGACCTCAGATTCGCTCTCGGTGCCCCATAATATGCACGGAAATGGTGGTCAGCTCATTTAAGCCCTTTATTTACTTGTTTGATTTTTTTCGGGCATTTTTAAGGTTTTTTTGAGGTTAGGAAAATACAAGAGCCAATCGGGCAAAACGGACATCGAATTCGTGTTCAGCAGGTTAAAATTCATGGGAATACATATTACATAGGGCCTGCCTTCTCGCACTCGACTTTTTTTGTGTGTGCCGGTCTTATTTTTTGGACTTAAATTTTGACAGGATGATTTATTTAGGTTAGAAATATATTGGAGTAGGAGAGAGTAAAAATATATGCATTATTACGTAAGTTATAATCAATTGTTAAAAAATTATCTTGTTTAAATTTTTTGCAACTTAACATATTGACAAAAAAGTTCGGGCTCATCGAGTTTTCTTCGCAATTTCATAACGGACATTCTAGTTTTTATTTATTTTAGTTTATTATTCTATATAACTGGAGATGTTTAACAACTGCGAAAAAACACTAATTTTATAGTATATATAAAAACACTACAAATAAAATATTTACTCATTCCATTATAGATACTCGGTTACAGTATGCAGTTATTTTGAAAAATAAAAAAGTTAATTCGATCACATTTTCCGCTGTAAATTACACAAAGTGATAACGCTTCCATTAATATTAATTTATTATTCAGTCATATTTTCAAGACAAATATACTTTTTGCATACACCATGGGAAAAAGAAAGGTAATCCTAAAATAATATTAAATAGTAATACTAAAATATCAAGTTTTTACTATTATGAATGAAAGATATAGATGAGTTTCAACATAAAAAATGCGAAAATATGCCAATTCCCAATCAAAGCACGACCTCAAAAATATGTAATGCAGCGGCGGCTGGTGAAATTTCAATATTTTTTTTCTCGTCTGTGGCGCATGGGACCCATACGAAATTTGGGAAATAACATCTAGAGAAGCACTTCTCTAATGACCCCTAAAAAATTTTGAAAAAGCAGTTTGCGAAAAAATTTTTGAAAATTTGCTAGCCTCCCCTGGGTCTAGGGACCCCTGTTTACTTTTATTTTTTTTTGTCATATGCATTTGACTTTTCATAAAAATGCATCGACAGATTTTAGAGTTTGTGAAAATATTTTCATTACTAACTGAAATACAATGAACTGAAATTTTGTAATTTACAATTTAACAAATTATAATATTTCAATTCGTTGTATCTCAGTTAGTAATGAAAATATTTTCACAAACTCCAAAATCTGTCGATGCATTTTTATGAAAAGTCAAATGCATATGACAAAAAAAAATAAAAGTAAACAGGGGTCTCTAGACCCAGGGGAGGCTAGCGAATTTTCAAAAATTTTTTCGCAAACTGCTTTTTCAAAATTTTTTAGGGGTCATTAGAGAAGTGCTTCTCTAGATGTTATTTCCCAAGTTTCGTATGGGTCCCATGCGCCACAGACGAGAAAAAAAAAATTGAAATTTCACCAGCCGCCACTGATGTAATGTGGTGTGTGTGTGTGTGTGTGTGTGTGTGTGTGTGTGTGTGTATGTGCCGTCATATTTATGGAGACCTGTGTGTGCATCAAACTCATTTCTGGGATACTCCAAAACTGTGGCATACATACACGCGTATGCCAGAGTCTTTATCCACCAGAACTCTGTGATTCATCATATTTTAGAGGACCATCTATTATAAATCCTTCGGGTGACCATTTATCCGTCACGGTTCACAATAATCGTTATCATAGAGAATAAGTTAATCGACTATTTTCTCAAAAGGCAAAATGTGTGAAAAGTTGCCAGAAATGCATAGTTTTACGTGTGGTACTTTCTACAATATTTGTGGCATGCACGGATTGTGTATTATTATACTGTGCTAGAGCGCCCTCTACGTCATATTTTTTACAGCAAGCACTTTTAGGAGTTTCTGCTTCCGACAGATTCAAGTTAGCCACAAATGGGTATTTTTGAGTGGATCAAATTAAAAGTGATACTTACTAAAAATAAATATAATACTAATAATGTGCTCAACAGACACTTATTGTTAGCCATATATTTAAATGTTCATGATTAATGTATACATTTTTCGGAAACAATAAAAAAAATGTTAAAGTAACAAATGTTAAAGTAAAAGTTGTTCCAAATGAAATTAACTATTATTTTTTACTAACATAAAATTTTGTTCATGCTTTTATACGAAGCGACAAGATAAAATGGTATTTTTTAAATGGAACACCCTGTATATTATTTTAGTTTTAGATTCTACTTCAAATTTTCATCATCGTCATATAAGGTACTATGTGTCTAAAATGTCTATTATCTCAGTGATAAGCATTTAACAAAAAAAAAAAATGACAGATGGAGGTTAACATGTTTTAAGTAAATTACCGGCCTGAGGGACGTAGGAGGTGGAAAACGTAGAGGCGGTAGTGCGTTTTTGCCCGATTTCTAGTAAATATCTCTACATTAATATCTGCAAAAAATTTAAATAATACTTTTTTATGGCCATCATCAAAAATGTCATTTTCTTCAAGTCTCAACACTCGTCAAAAACCTCCATTACGTGGAGGAAGTAATACAATGAAAATATCGATAAGCCGACCTAACAGTTTGATGAGCTAAATATTTCACTGTTTTCAAAACCACCTTAGTTACATCTTACCTAGGGATTGCAATACCGGTTAACCGGTTAACCGGTTATCAGGACAAACAACACATGACGATAATTACCGGTTATTTTAATTTTTTACCGGTTATTTCGGTAAATTCTGAACTTACGATATGTCACGTATTCAACAATTCTATTTATGTCAGTGACCAGTATTCACTAAATACAGAGTGACTATCCCAACACTGAGCACTTTTAACAATAAATAAATAATTTTATAAAAAGTAAAATCCAAACACCAAGCCTTAAGAAATACAATATCTTGCGACAGGAAATTGAATATTTCACTGCCGCAAATATTCGTGGAATACATTTAGAAGTATGTTAATACCAATTCTTATTAACTTATCCACCCACCAATATCGATTGAGGAAGGGCATCTTCAGCTGGTGGTATTCTATGCACAAATATCAGACGACTAACAGATATAGAAAAACCGCTGCCCAAGGAATCACTACTTCCACTTCCAGATTTTCTATCCAAGTCACTCACAACGAAAAAATTTTGTATGTGGAAATAATTGTTTATGGAACTTTAATAATATAATCTTTGAAATCCTCTACCCCAAAAACCCATAAAACGATACCTCACATCGGTAGTGGGGTGGGGGTGGTGATAGGTGGTGGTAGTGGGGTGGCTGAAGTAAAAAAATATTTTGAAGTTTCTGGTTCTTGTACACACACTAAATCACAATTTTTTTTCATCCCCTTTAATAATGAGGTGGGGTGGTAATGGAGGTGGGTAATGCCAATTTTTTTTTGAAACCTTAGCTTCTCTTGTATATACTAAATACCAATTTTATGGACTCTTATCTGCTTGATTTACCTATTTACCCCAACCCTTCGACGGAACAAGATGAAAATATAATCTAGTTCTAGATCTCGCTGAAGTACATATGTGTACCAAATTTCAAGTCAATATCTCAAACGGTTCCAGAGTAAACGTGCGCACAAAAAAGTTAGACAGACAGAAAATTTTTTTTCGCTCAAACTTAAAATCTCGACGTTTCATCATGACATTCTAAGCCTATTGGAACAATAAAAATTTTCAAAAATTTTTTTGTCGTTACTATACTTCCACTTAATGTGGAAGTAAAATTAACCCTTTTAACAGGCTATTTTTATAAAATATTTTATTTTTAGATTAGGTATTCAGTTAATGCCCTATTTAAGTTTATGTTTGTAATTTTTGTTATTTAAGTTTATATTTTGGTTATTTATAGAATAATTATTATTTAAAGTTATTTAAAGTTATTTCATTTATATTTTTTCCTTTTGATAAAAAGCCTTTTGTCTGTTCATTATATTAAATATACGTATATAAAAATGTTTTTTGTTAAATTTAGATAATTCTGTACATGGAAAAAGACAATTGCCATCATTCATTTTAAAAATTACCGGTAAATACCGGTTAACCGGTTATTTCCATTTTTATTTACCGATTTACCGGTTATTAAAATTTCCGGTAAATTGCAATCCCTAATCTTACCCTTCAATTATATATGGACGGTAATTTCAGTTGTACCTGTCAGATATGCAAAGTTAGCTTAGCTTATCAATATCTTCCTTCTTAATGGTAGTACTACCTTGTTACCAATATGGTCCCACTTAAAAAAATTTACTTTAGTACAAAGAATCATTTTATTTCTCTATGTAATTTCGGGATTTCTAGCATTATGTGTGATTATAAGGATTTTTTGACTAAATTGATATTTGATATTACTCATATGCACAAAATATATAGTTTTTAAACTATTAAATATTTATGTTGAATTTTAATAATTTTATTTTCATGCAATTTTATACAAATTGTTTCAATTGAACTATTTAACGGATTTAACAAATGATATTAGGAAACTATAGCTCCGTCCGTTAATATAAGGAATATAAGTAATAAATTAAAATTAAAAACACTCTATATATGTAATTTTTTCTGTCATATCAAAGTATAAAATATATCTGGATTCCATAACATCTAATTTGAGTGCTAATGAATGGATTTTGATGAAACCTTGTTGTGTTTGTAATGAAGTTAATAAAAATGTTGAAAAAAGATTAGAGTAGGAGATGATCGGAAGGGGTAGAAAACACCTCTTTTATCATGGGTTCTGTAACTTGTAGAATTAGGTCAAAAATGTAATAAAACAATATGTTTACCTTTTTGACCCAAAATAATATGTTTTTACTCTTATGAATTTTTTCTAAAAATGCATATTTTTCGAGATATGGCCACTCCAAAATCCATAAAAGTGGGGGATGGAAAATGTAAAAGTTGAAAAAAAAATCTGAAAAAATTCAGGTGAAATATCATCGAAATACAAGCCTTTTTTTATTTGCAGATTCCCTGTAAAGTGTGTTTTCACCGAGTTTTTCCGGAAAAACATGAAAAACCACCCTTTTTTTGAAATTGTAGCGCTAAAATAAGTAACTTAAAAATTTGAAAAAATTTAAACTTTATGCATTGAGGACTTCTAAATATTTTTTGTCTCTTGGAATGTTTTTGTAACTTGCTAATTTTCCGAGTTGCAGGCAGTTTTTCACGATAAATAATGTACTACATTTTTTGCACATTACAAAATACATGAAAATTCAAAAAATGACCGTGAACTATATATATTATTATAAAAACATATGGAACCTATATAGTTATACCATTTTTAAAGGTTCAATATAATTTTTAGATTAAGAATGTGAAAATGTTTTCCGGAAAATTTTTGTTTTTCACAATTCTTATTTGGTAATGATAAAAGTGGGAGAACTGATTCAAAGGATTGAAATAGGTTTATATAGTTACAAGTATAACACTTATTTTATTTAAAGTATAAATATTGTAACCATAATTTTATTTATAGTAAAGACTCATCAAATGAATTTGTTTCGTCAACTTCCAAAGTTTCATTTGTTCCGTTAGTATCTATTAAATCTTCCGCAGGTTTACAATTAGTACAATCTACACCATTGTACTTTTCACAAGCTGAGGTGCAATGAAGTTCAAAAGTTTTGGCTCGGATATTCTTTTTGAGAAAGACATGATGCGAACGGTTCAACGGTTGCACAGGAAAAATGAAAGTCGTATTTAAGTTTATAATACCTAGTAAGTGCCCGCACTAGTCAATCGAAAAGTATTACTATTATAGTGATCGGAAAAAAACACATTTTTTTTTTTTGTTGAAATAAGTTTAGAATGCAATGAATCGTCGAGACTTAAATTTGACAGAAAAAAATTTTGTATCTGTTTTTCTGTCTGTAACTTTATTTGTGCGCACATTTTCATTCGAACAGTTTAACTTAATTGACGACTTCACATATTATCGACGATTTCAAACATTATATTAAAATTCTATGAGCGATTAGTTTCGCTTACTAGAGTGCAAATATAGTATCAAGATGTTTTCGATTAAAGAGACTTGGATGGGAAATTTGGATGTGGAAGTAGTGATTCCTTAAAAATAAAAGATGTGGTGGTGTAACTGATCTCGTGGGTATCCGGTATATTAGAGTTGAAAAAAAAAAAACCGAACGCTTCGCCGAAACGTGAAAATATACGTTGAAACAATCATATCGTTTTTTTAAATATTTTTAAGTTTTATTTTAACAAAAAAATTAACAATACATTTTTTTGTATGTTATCCTACTTTTCTGGGCAACTATGTATGGGAAACTATTATTGAGACCACAAGCAATATTCATCATTTCTTTTAACCGAGGCAATGAGATTTAGTATGTTTTTTAAGTCTTTAAACATTCAATTTTAGAAAAAATTACGATAATCTGGAGATTGTTGTCAAATTATATAATTTTTACTTTGATAAATTCAAAGAAATTTTCTGGCTCTTTAACTTTCTATAATTGCTAAATTAAATTTTTAAGTATTTCAAAAAGATATTAAATCGCATTGCCTCAGCCCGAAAAAAAATCACGAATATTGCTTATGGTCTTAATAATAGTTTTCCATACTTACATAATTTGCACAGCAAAAAATATATATAATGAAAAATAATATTAAATACAATCGGACTTTTCACTCTTATGTTACCGTGCTTAAAGGAAACGTGACGGACGGACATACCGACAGACAGACGGACGGACGGACGGACATTTTGAAAGTCGTTCAGAATTCAGTCACCAACGTTTTCCTAGTTGCGAAGAGTATAATAATCTTCCAGTGAAATTTTTAATAGGTCCTGTTATGTTTTCACTTTTTCTTTTAAGCAATTTCTCAAAATCTTTCATATTTATCTTTTAGTAAAGCATATATTGGATAGAATTAAATATTGGATAAATTTGGTGTGGTTGTACTACTGGTGCAGATTATAATTACTTTTACGGATTATGTATGTATGATCTTATTGTTTCTGAAAGCCTAGTATGAGCATGAAAATAAAAAGTTTTTATTTGATCCATTTTCTTATAATTAATATAAATTTCTTGCTTTTCGTGAAAAAAACTTGCAGATAAAAAGTTTCCTTTCTTACGAATTTAATCGGTGGACATACTGTATAATATTAAGAGAATTTAAAAAATTAACAATAACTAAGTGCGTATTTATTAAATCAAACATGAAAAGAAAGCATACTTGATAAAACATGCTAAAATGTACAAACACAAAATAATATATAAAGTGCATATAATCTATTTTCATTACGTGTTCTAAATTTTGAAACTAACTACCTGCAGATGAATCATTGGGAATAAACTGTAGATATTATCATTTTCGCGCTATTTTTACAGAATTTAACTGAGCGACCGTAATAAAATTTTACCTAGGTACTCGTAAAGTGTCTAATAATAACGAGAAAGATTTAAGTAGCACTTTGGTTTCAAGGAAAGTGAAATTTTCACTAAGTCAAAAATGTTTGCTAATGACAAGATTTTATATGTCGTGAACAAATTGAAAAATAACATTATATGAGACTAAATAATAAGAAATAATGTTTTATGATTTTTCTCAAAATAAATTTAACTATATTATTAAATTTTTATTATTGCCCAAATGAAAAAAAAAAAATTATAGAAAAACTGCAAATGCATTATGATCCTTATTAGATGCTAGCAGAATACTTGATTGAAATTGGACCATATCCATCATACAGAGTGATCGCTAGAGGCGTTTTATATTAACTGCATATTGTACGAACTGTTTCATTATAATTTCAGAACAAAATTTTATTAAGTTTTTGAAGAAGCACACAAAAATACGACGTGCCATTATTCATAATTGTTTACATAAATTCGTTTGCATTGCGGTTTTGCTGCACTGCAACGATAATAACTACAGCAGTTTGTAAGTCTTACAAAATGAATGTAAATTGAAACTTTTAGGCTTTTGGTTCTTTTTTCATCATTATTGGAACTATGTTTTCTATGAAGCTGTCTGAAACAATAATTTAAGAAGCCTAGTAAAACGCACTAACTAATGACACGTACAATGTAAAAGAATCTTAGTGCATGGGATATATTTACTTGAAGGCAATTAAAATCAATCATTAAATAGAAAAGTCAACTCTAAATATTTACTATAAAACTTCATGTAAGGTTCACTTTTAGTCTGGCTACAGCTAAAAAACAGTTTGAATGCTGTTTTATTGAAATATACGTTTGATATTTTTAATGGCAATATTGAGTAAGAACTAAAAAGATAATTGCATACATATTTTCATATTTTTTGCGGTTTTTGCAGACAAATACTTTTTGTTCTATTTTTGCAATTCCATATAAACCGTCGAAATTTGAATCCGATAGAAAATTCTGCATAAGAATCTAGTTTTTGATTTTGTATACCGTTTAGTCGACGCTTCCTTATCCATTTCGGGATAGGAATTTTCAAACTACAGCATGATCCATTTCCTCTACGCTTTCCATGAAAGATTAGTTTTTGGTATCATTAAAAACAGATCTCAGGTTACCCATTATTGTTAAACTTATTTCCTTTGATCTATAAAAATTATTTATTTTCAAGTATTTCACCCAAAAGATGTAATAAACTATTAAACCAAACTTATAAAAATTACGTCGATATTATAGAAATACAATAAATAATAAATATCTTTTCGATAAGTTTAAAATAAGATTATGTCAAATAAATATAAATTATGTAATTTTTTTATTTGCACGGCTGAATGTATTATTATGGGAAATCCATTAAGTCCTTAAAAATTGCTTTGCATCACAACGTTATCTATATCTTAATTTGTAGAGAGATCGTTTTTATTAAAAACTGAAGTCATTTATATATTTTGATGAATACTTCCAACAGAATTCAAATATCTCTTTTAGTTATCAATAAAATGGCACCAGGAATTTTAAGTGAGACACCCTATATATTTACCTAAAACTTCTTTTTTGTTTCCATAGGTAATTTTGTAGCAATATGAGTAATATATGGCAGCTTGTAGTAAAAGTTAATGTTTTGAATTTACTAGTACGATTTTTTGTGTCAACAATTTACGTTTCAGTGAATAATAAAATAAACAACCAATGGGGTGGTGATGTTTATATTACGAATACTTGACCAACACCTCCTCCTCGGTAGCTAAAATTGTTTTTCAAGCTGACACCTAGTTCTTTTATTTCAGAGGTACGATTTAATATATTTATAGTATCATATTCACTTATAATAGGATGTTTTTTGTTGTGAATCCGATTGCTTTGCATTTAGATCCATTAAAGGTTGTCGAGGCATAAAATGACCTGCATTTCATTTTCAAGCCCAAACCATTTGCAGAGCTAATAATGACTTTATGACCTGCCACATGTTGAGTTGAAATTAACAACTTTTAAAATTTTCTGCCATATTTAAAACACATAATTTTAATATTTTAATATCGGTAGCACAGTCGAGTAGCGGCGCTGTTTTTAAATATTTATACATTTTTGGCTTAAGGTGTCAAATATTGGATCCCCTTCATATTTTTATTAGTCGTGCTAGAAATAATTAGGCAACATAATTGCTTCCTCCGCATTCATATTCAAAGACCAACCGAAAAAAGTCTGTAATAAAAGTCAATGAAACTTATGTATACATTGCAGTAAATGCAATTTTCTATCTGCCTTTTTCGAGAAATGCATGTCTTTTTATTTCTTTAATCGTAAAAACATGATCTACTTTGAGCAATTTTTATTTGCCGATTGTACAATACCTACAGTATTTTTTCAAAAGGTGTCATACTGTGTTTTTCGCAGTTCTTCTAAAATATCTCTGGTTTTAAACAAAAATTCGCAATATATTGAAAACAGATTGTTCGTTATGAAATTGCGAACAAAACTAAAATATTCTTACTCAAATTGTTAAGTTGCGGAAAATAAAAACAATTACGATCAATCATCCTTAAGCAATTCACGAAAATAACAATAATAATAATAATAAATGTCTAATTTAAAATAAAAAAATGTATAATAGTGCCTAAAAATCGCAATTGTTTAAGTACATTAAGTCGCCGAACAACATAATTGTTTTTAGAATTTGGGTTTTTGTACTTTTTAGTGGTATTAACAGAAATGTTTAAAAATATTTACATTTTGACTGAAAATTAGGTATTTTGTTTCCCTAGAATCATATTTTTCGAAAGTTTCATTAAATCATATATATTATCACTTAAGTTATTGTCAACTGTTTAAAAAAGATCGATCTTAATTGTTTTGTTATTTACGAAAAAGATGGCACAGTTCCAATTTTCTTCGCAATTTCATAACCAACAATCTGGTTTTCTGTTACGATACCAGATAACTTAAAAAAATGTGCTTCTAGTGGAACTAATTAACGTCATATCAAATTTCAAGTAGAAATGCTTATAACAACGCCTAAAATACAATAACAAATTTGAAAATTGAGTAGCAATTGTTTTGGAATACCATCAAGTCGTAGAGAAAATTTTTTTTCTCCTTAGACTATTAATAAATTAGTCTTTCAAATAATTTTTTTTAACTATTTTTATAGAATAAAAGGCAAAGAAATTATGACAGAAACATCTTTGAAATACTTATTTTAATTTAAAAAGAAACGTGACTAGAATATGAATAGAAACTAACAGTGGCGGCTGGTGATATTTCAATATTTTTTTTCTCGTGTGTGGCGCTTGGGACCCATACGAAATTTGGGAAATAACATCTAGAGAAGCACTTCTCTAATGACCCTTAAAAATTTTGAAAAAGCAGTTTGCGAAAAAATTTTTGAAAATTCGTTAGCCTCCCCTGGGTCTAGGGACTCCTGTTTATTTTTATTTTTTTTTTCATATGCATTTGACTTTTCATAAAAATACAACAATAGATTTTGGAGTTTGTGAAAATATTTTCATTACTAACTGAAATACAATGAACTGAAATTTTGTAATTTACAATTTAACAAATTACAATATTTCAATTCGTTGTATCTCAGTTAGTGATGAAAATATTTTCATAAACTCCAAAATCTGTTGTTGTATTTTTATGAAAAGTCAAATGCATATGACAAAAAAAAATAAAAATAAACAGGAGTCCCTAGACCCAGGGGAGGCTAACGAATTTTCAAAAATTTTTTCGCAAACTGCTTTTTCAAAATTTTTTAGGGGTAATTAAAGAAATGCTTCTCTAGATGTTATTTCCCAAATTTCGTATGGGTCCCATGCACCACAGACGAGAAAAAAATATTGAAATTTCATCAGCCGCCACTGGAAACTAATATTAATTGTAATAAAAATTAAAAACTACTGCCGAAGGAATCACTACTTCCACATCCAGATTTCCTATCGAAGTCTCTTACAACGAAAGAAATTTAATAATATATAAGACATTAAAAATAATAATAATATTAATAAAATATTAAAAAAACGATGTCACACGGTGGTTGGTATATTAGAGGGGGTGGTTAATGCCAAAAATTTTTGAGGGCCTTGGTTCTTTGGATTGACAAAATTTTATTTTCTATCCTGTTTAATATTAGGTGAAGGTGGCGATGGGGGTAGTAGAGGGTGTGGCTAATACCAAAAAAATTCTTTGAGGCCTTTGGCTCTTGTACACACACTAAATCACAATTTTATTTTTTTACCTCGTTTAATAATGGAGTATGAATGTATGAGTGGTAACGGAGGTGGTAGAGGAAGTGGCTAATGCCAAAAACATTTTAAGGCTCTTGGTTCTTATATACACACTAAATCCCAATTTTATTTTCTACTCCCTTTAATAATAGGACGGGGGTGGGTAGAGGCTAATATAAAAAAAAATTGAGGCCTATGTTTCAAAATTGAATCGCAGAATTTGAACCAAACGTACTAACTAACATACATACAAAGCAAGTTAAATAAAAACTTGTAATAAATGGGCGTAACTACTTACCGTACATAAAAGTTTTCTAAAAGATTGACATAATTTCAAATTATCAAATATGTAACAAATTTTCTACAGATACGTATAACGTAATCTGTGATTATTAATTTAAAATTATATCTAAATTTTAGCTAAAATGTTATGAACTACAAGCAGATACACTTATTTTTTTATTAAATATAATTATATTAAGGGAAATTCGTATTTCTACTGATATATCACACACACATGCATTAAATATATATGTGGCGTACATCATAAACAGTAGATTTATAGAATACATTTTACACACCTACAAATTTTAGTATTAATGGTAAACGTCGTCATAAATATATGTACCTTATCACTTTTTAACTACGGAGTGTATCAAGAAATTATTATTCTATTTTTACAAAATACTTTTAACAGGACTATAAAATAGGACCAAATATACTGTATATAAGATACCACAAATGACGCGAAATACCTATTTTAATTTAAAAAGAAACGTGACTAGAATATGAATAAAAACTAATATTAATAGTAATAAAAATTAAAAACAGCTGCCGAAGGAATCACTACTTCCAGATCATCCAGATTTCCTATCCAAGTCTCTTACAACGAAAGAACTTTAATAATATATAAGGCATTAAAAAAATAATAATAATAAAATAATAAAAAACGATATGTCATACGGTGGTTGGGGTAGTCGAGGGGCTAACTCCAAAAAATTTTTGTATACACAATTTTATTTTCTACCCCCTATAATAATAGCGCCAGAGTGGCGATGGAATTGGTAGAGGGTGTGACTAATACCAAAAAAAAATCTTTGAGGCCTTTGACTCTTGTACACACACTAAATCATAATTTTATTTTTTTACCCCATTTGATAACGGAGTAGGAGTGGTAACGGGAGTTGTAGATTGAATGGCTAATGTCAAAATCATTTTAAGGCTCTTGGTTTTTGTATACACACTTAATCCCAATTTTATTTTTTACCCCCTTTAATAATAGGATGGAGGTGGGCTAATATAAAAAAAAAATGAGGGCTATGGTTCTTGTATGCACACTAAATTACAGTTTTTTTATCCGCTTTAATAATAGTGTGGGGGGTGATAGTGGTGGTAGTTGATGCTAAAAAATATTTTTGAGACCTTAGCTTCTCGTACATGCCGTAAGTCCCAATTTTATGGACTCCTACTTGCCTGCTTTACCTATTTACCCTTATTTACCCCCATTTACCCCCTTCAAATGAATTTTATCAGAATATAATCTAGTTCCAGATCCCGTTAAAGTACATACGTGTACCAAATTTCAAGTCAATATTATAAACGGTTCCAGAATAAACGTGCGCACAAAAAAGGTACAGACAGACCGACAGACAGAAATTTCTTTTTGTTCAAATTTAAAATCTCGTTTCATGGCATTCCAAGCCTATTTTAATAAACAAAAGGTTTTTTTTGCTTTTATTATTATTTAGGTGTAAAAGTGAAAAAAATAAGTTAAGTTGAATTAATTGCTTTAAATACAGCTTTTACAATTATAAACAAAGATAATAATTGGTCAATACATTGTTTTAAAAGCATGTTGCGCTCGAAAAGTTCATACAGGCATTAATTTAGTTTGACAGAGATGGTAAGAATTTTTTTCTATTCACATAACAAGCTTTTAAGACAATTAATTCAACATAACTTATTTTACTTCCACATCCAGTGGAAGTATAGTAACGAAAAAAAAATTTTAAAAAATTTTTCTTGTTCAGATAGGCTTAGAATGTCATGAAACGTCGAGATTTTAAGTTTGAGTGAAAAAAAAAATTCTGTCGGTCTGTCGGTCTATCTGTCTGTCTGTCGGTCTATCTGTCTGTCTGTCGGTCTGTAACTTTTTTTTGTGCGCACGTTTACTCTGGAACCGTTTGAGATATTGACTTTAAATTTGGTACACATATGTACTTTAACGAGAACTAGAACTAGATTTTATTTTCATCTTGTTCCGTCGAGGGGTTGGGGGGTAAATTGGGGTAAATTTGGGGTAAATAGGTAAATCAAGCAGGTTAAAGTTCATAAAGTATTTAGTATATGCAAGAGAAGTTAACGTCCCAAACAAAAAAAATTGGCATTAGCCACCCCCATTACCACCCCCACCCTATTATTAAAGGGGATGAAAAAAAATGTGATTTAGTGTGTGTACAAGAGTCAGAAACCTCAAAATATTTGTTTATTTTATCCACCCCCACTATCACCCTCTATCACAACCCCCACCCCACTACCGATGCGAGGTATCGTTTTATGGGTTTTTGGGGTAGAGGATTTCAAATATTATATTATTAAAGTGCCATCAACAATTATTTCCACATACAAAATTTTTTCGTTGTGAGTGATTTGGATAGAAAATCTGGATGTGGAAGTAGTGATTCCTTGGGCAGCGGTTTTTTACGTTTTATTAGGTACATTTAAATAATATTTTTTTTTACGTTTAATTACATTTAATTTTATTTCAAAATTTTTAGTTTCATCTTAGTATTACGTTTTAATATTTATATATTTTATATTCATTGCATCGTTTTTACTTAAAATAATACTGGATCCTCCGCTATTTCTTAGAATTCAACGTCTGAGTCAATACACTATCCGATATAAAAATTATAATTTAAACCTGATCGCCATTTAAAATGCAGTGTGTGAATGAATAAATTATACGATCAAATTATAGTTTAAAACCGCTGCACAGGGAATCACTACTTCCACATCCAGATTTTCTATCCAAGTCTCTCAGAACGAAAAAATTTTATATGTGGAAATAATTGCTTATGGAACTTTAATAATATAATATTTGAAATCCTCTACCCCAAGAACCCATAAAACGATACCCCACATCGGTAGTGGGGTGGTGGTGGTGATAGGGGGTAGTGGAGGGTGGATGAAGTAAAAAAATATTTTGAGGTTTTTGGTTCTTGTACACGGTACACACACTAAATCATAATCTTTTCTCATCCCCTTTAATAATGGAGTGGTGGTGGTAATGGGGGTGGCTAATGCCAAACATTTTTTTGAGACCTTAGCTTCTCTTGTATATACTAAATACCAATTTTATGAACTCTTGCCTGCTTCATTTACCTATTTACCCCAATTCACCCCAATTTACCCCCCAACCCTTGGACGGAACAAGATGATAATATAATCTCGTTCCAGATCTCGCTAAAATACATATGTGTACCAAATTGCAAGTCAATAT
Source organism: Rutpela maculata (assembly GCA_936432065.2). Lineage (NCBI taxonomy): Eukaryota > Metazoa > Arthropoda > Insecta > Coleoptera > Cerambycidae > Rutpela > Rutpela maculata. The sequence continues at coordinate 28,407,256 of OW386289.2, forward strand.
CTTAAACGGTTCCAGAGTAAACGTGCGCACAAAAAAGTTACAGACAGACCGACAGACATAATTTTTTTTTGACTCAAACTTAAAATCTCGACGTTCCATGGCATTCTAAGCTTATTTGAACAATAAAAGTTTAAAAATTTTTTTTGTCGTTACTATACTTACACTCGACGAGGAAGTAAAAAGACCAAAAATGTTAAAAAAAAAGGCTCGAATGCTGAAAATGGACTGATGTATACCATTAATTAAGCTAGTTGTCTAGTTACAATATTTAAGAGGTGGGGAGATAATTTTTTTTTCGAACGTGCGTTATGTCCTCAATGGTGCTTTATGCGATGTAATTTAAAAAATTTTAGTTGTGGATAATTTTCAACTAGCAGAGAGAGAAATATAATCATTTTTGAACAAAAACTAACGTATCACGGATTCAGATGCAAGTAGAACATAATTCTTTTTTTAAACGTTGATTATTTCATATACTTTCATAATTCACTTATCGTTTTTTGGTTTCACAAAAAAATGACGTAGTTATTTGAAATTGTTTATACGTGCAATATCCATAATTAAAATTAAAATCCAAAAAATTGGTTTAAGTTTAATTTTTTTTTCTTTCCAAACACCACCGTAAAGTACATGCACTTTAAAAGAAAAAAACCGCTGACCAAGGAATCGCTACTTCCACATTTCCTATCCAAGTCACTCACAACGAAAAAATTTTGTGTGCGGAAATAATTGTTTATGGAACTTTAATAATATATAATATAATATTTGAAATATTCTACCCCAAAAACCCATAAAACGATACCCCACATCGGTAGTGGGGTGGGGGTGGTGATATAGGGTGGTAGTGGGGGTGGATAAAGTAAAAAAATATTTTGAGGTTTCACTAAATCACATTTTTTTTTCATCCCCTTTAATAATGGGGTGGGGGTGGTAATAGGTGTAGCTAATGCCAAAATTTTTTTGAGCTTCTCTTGTATATGCTAAATACCAATTTTATGAACTCTTACCTGCTTGATTTACATATTTACCCCAAATTTACCAATTTACCCCCCAATCCTTCGACGGAACAAGATGAAAATATAATTTAGTTCTAGATCTCGTTAAAGAACATATGTGTACCAAATTTCAAGTCAATATCTCAAACGGTTCCAGAGTCAACGTGCGCACAAAAAAAAGTTACAGACCGACAAACCGACAGACAGACAGACATTTTTTTTTTTTTCGCTCAAACTTAAAATCTCGACGTTTCATGACATTTGAAGCCCATTTGAACAATAAAAATGTTTAAACATTTTTTTGTCGTAACTATACTTCCACTGGATGTGGAAGTAAAAATACTCTTTTTAGTACCATATTATGGTATGGTTACCAGAACTACATGTGTATGCAAAATTCAATCGGCCGTCGTTAAGTCGTTCAAAATTGACTTGCAAGATTTGAACTAAACATACTAACATACAAGCTAACAACATACAAACTAACATACATACAAAGCAAGTTAAACAAAAGCTTGTAATAAGTGTGCCTATCTACTTATCGTACATAAAAGTTTTCTAAAGGATTGATCTAATGACAAATTATTAAATACGTAACAAATTTTATATAGGAATATATAACGTAATCTGTGATTATTAATTAAATAATGTATCTAAATATTAGCTAGAATGTTGTGAATGACAAACAGATACACTTATATCTTTATTAAATATAATTGTAATATTGGAAATTCGTATTTTTACTGATATTTTCATACACACATTCATTAAATATATATGTGGCGTACATGATACACAGTAGATTTGTGGAATACATTTTACACACGTACATAGTATTAGTGGCAAACGTCGTCAGAAATATATGCACCTTATAACTTCTTAACTACGGAGTGTATCGAAAAATGAGACATATCTACGAAAAGAAGAATTTTTACCTGATAGGCAGGCAACCGTATTAGCAAAGCTTCCACAAATACATTTGAGGATGGTTTGTCACAAATACGGTCAGACCTGTATGTGTGTGTGTGTGTGTGTGTGTGTGTGTGTGTGTGTGTGTGTGTGTGTGTGTGTGTGTGTGTGTGTGTGTGTGTGTGTGTGTGTGTGTGTGTGTGTGTGTGTGTGTGTATGTTGCACTATATTTATGGCAACTTGTGTTTATCTTCTTCCTGTACTATGGCAACTTCACAAATTATGACAACTTACACGGGTTGCCAAAATTTTAATCTAATATATTTAAGTATTGTAGGGAACTAAAGTGGAGTAATCAAGGTTTAATCGAATAAACATCAAATTTACTTCATAATTCCTAAAGTTTTGACAAAAATCACGAAAAACAAAATTTCTATTTAAAGTTTAGTAAATATGTGTAAATGCCGCCACAGTTGAGGACTACGCGTTGTGTACACACACCAATTATTATGGCAGAGGGGGCGTGGTAATACAGTGGCGACCTCAGCGGAGAATTAATGCAACAATAGCGCCGTTGCTGCAATAAAACGTTCTTTATGTTTTCAAAAGTGTTTGTGTGTGTAACTGTGAAGCTGGTGTCAGAATATTTGTGGTACATCATCTAGTTAGTGTTATTTATTGAGAAATTTGGTACTTAGATAAGTACAATTTATAGTACTACTAATTCATAGTTCAATTCGATTTTAAATAAGCAGACAAATCTTTGTATTTAACCTCAAATTAATTAATTACACAGCCGCACAAAAAAAGTGTTGCCTGGCTTGCGGACCAGACCAGTGTATCCTTATGTATTTGGACTCGCTGAAACCGAATCCGAAGTCAGAATTTTCAGATTGGCTCGATTTTCACCCCTAACCCCCAAAAAACACCCGCCCAAAAAAGTGTCTGGTTTGCGGACCATACCAGAGTATCCTCATGTATTTGAACCCTCTGAAACCGAATCCGAAGTCTAAATTGTCAGATTCGCCTGTTTTTCACTCTTAGACCCAAAAACACCCCCAAAACACCCCCAAAACACAAACAAAAGAAAATGGTCTGACCAACGGACCAGATCAGGGTATCCTTATGTATTTGGACCCTTTGAAACCGAATCCGGAGTCAGAATTGTCAGATCGGCTCGTTTTCACCCCCCCCCCCCCCAAAAAAAGACAAAGTGGTCTGGCCTGCAGACCATATCAGTGCATTCATATGTATTTGAACCCGTTGAAACCAAATCCGAAGTCAGAATTGTCAGACTAGCCCGTTTTCTACCCCCCCCCCCTCCAAAAAAAACAAAGTGGTCTGGCATGCAGACCGTACCAGTGTACCCTAATGTATTTGGACCCTCTGAAACCGAATTCGAAGTCAGAATTGTCAGATTCGCTCGTTTTTCGCCCCCATACCCCCACCCCCAATAATGAAGTGCCACGAAAACAACGAAAATCAGCTGGAAAGCGGCATACCCCCGTTTTCGAGGGCGACGAATACGATGGTGATCATATTTTTTGCCCTACCCTTCGCCCACTACCCCTAATCTGAAAAAACCTCACCCCCGTTTTCCGATTTTCCGGTGCTAGGCTTGCGAGAGCTCGTCGGATCGTTTTTTTTGGTCAATTTGAATAAAATAAGTAAGTATTGACCAGTGGTGATCTAACTCACCCCCGGGGGTTGAAACTACCCCCACCCCCACCCCCACAACGAAATGCCACTAAAGTAACGAAAATCAGCATTCCTCGCCCTCGTTTTCGAGGGCGAGGAATGCGATGGTGATAGTGTTTTTTGATCTACCCTTCATCTGTTGCCCCTAGAAATGAGAACCACCCCCTTTTCCGATTTTTCCGTACTATGCCTGCGAGTGTTTGTTCTGTCGGTGTATACCTTTCCAAATGACTTCCGTTGTCTTCGTGGCACTTCGTTATTGGGGGTGGGGGTTTCGACCCCCGGGGGTGGGTTAGATCACCTGTGGTCAATATTTATATATTTCATTCAAATTGAACAAAAAAAAAACCGATCCGACAAGCTCTCGCAATCCTAGCACCGGAAAATCGGAAAAGTGGGTGGGGTTTTGTCGGCTTGGGGTAGTGGGTGAAGGATAGGTCAGAAAATATTATCACCATCGTATTCCTCGCCCTCGAAAACGGGGGTATACCGCTTTCCAGCTGATTTTCGTTGTTTTTGTGGCACTTTGTTATTGGGGGTGGGAGTAGTTTCAACTCCCGCGAATGGGTTAGGTCACCTGTAGTCAATATTTTCTTATTTTGTTCAAATTGACCAAAAAAAAATCCGATCCGACAAGCCCTCGCAAGTCTAGCATCGAAAAATCGTAAGAGGGGGCGGTATTTTTCGATTTAAGGGTAGCAGTTGGACGGTAGGACGGAAAGTATTGTCACCATCGTGTTCCCCGCCCTCGAAATCGGGGGAGTACATGTCCTGCGGTGCGGTCGCAGAACTTTTGCGCTTTTTGCCTTTTTCTGGTTTACCTCAAGGGACACCTTCAGATGTGACTGGTGAAAAATCTGCCCATTTTTTTTATTTTTTATGTCAAATCTGTATACTGGAACCTCAAATCTTTCATTTTTAACGACTCATTTCAATTTTGGCTTAGTCCGCATTTCAATGTAATTAGTGTATGGTCCTTTTACAAGCGAGCCACCACCAGTTAACATTTATAAATTGCTGAAAACATAAATAAAGACTAAATAAAATCTGAAAAATGCAAAATAAATCTCTAGAAATTTAAAAAAATATCTGTATATAGCAATATTAAAACTGCTGGCCAAGAAATCACTACTTCAAGATCCAGATTTTCTATCCAAGTCTCTCATAACGAAAAATAATTGTATGTGAAAATAATTGTTTATGGAACTTTAAAAATATAAAATTTGAAATTGTCTACCCCGAAAACCCATAAACCGATATGCCACATCGGTAGTGGGGGTGGTAGTTGGGGTGAATGAAGTATATTACGCAATGAAGTACTGGGGACACGTCCTAAGAAGGGAACCAACACATCTACTGAAGAAAGCACTAACACTGAACAGCAGCAAACTAAAAATAGGGAAAAAATGAATTCCACAAAGAAATCGCAGTGATATATACTCTACCAGAATCAGAAACGGAGGAATCAGAAGACTCAGAAGAAGATTTGTAGAAGCAGAAATACAAAAAGAGGAGCACAAACAGCAGCGACACAACACGGCAACATATCTCTCAAGATAACCCAGAAGAGGCAGAAGTCCAGAACCAAAAATACAAAAAAGGGAGCTGAAACGCTCCCTCACGACACAATGTGGTAACGCATCTCACAAATATCTACACCTCCCATCCCACATTCCTTTACCATGCGCCATGTGGCTCTCGCTGCTGGCAACAAGCATGACCCTAATCCAACCCAGCATGGACGTAGCAGGCCCAGCTGTATACCTGGGAGTGACAGCAATGCCTACCGCACGCTGGTAAATCAATCAATCAATTATTGCCTCATAGACTTGTTTTCATTAACAATTCATCTGTTATATGTTTACCAAGGTACATTTGCGTTACCTATATCACTTCAACTTGTTCTGATGAGCTATTATTCACTTATCACTATTATTACCTTATAGACTATTGTCCATGTACTGTAAAAAGGAACTAAAACGTTAAAGGGTTTTTATTGTTTCTTATGTTCAATTGACCCCAAGATATGAAAAAACTGCGGAGTGCTACCATTTAAAGTGGTTCGTTTTTGAGATCGAAGTAAAAAGGTCCACTTTTCATATTTTTTTTGCTCGAAAACTATGAATTTTTTCTATAAACACGTCAATAGAAAAGTGTGTAGAGATTTAAATTTCCAATCGAAGTGGCACCTTCAGAAGTCAAAATTTTTTTTTTTACAAAAATACGTCCAAGAAACAAAACAAAAAAAACGAAAAAATGCAATTTTTTTTTTTTTATTTTAGCCTGTAAGTATTTTTTGGGTACATCTAGGCATAGACATTGCTGCATAATAAAAAAAGCTGGCATTTTATCCGTTAAAATGAGATTTTGTAAACAGTTTTACGATTAATAGTGACCGAGATATAGCGTTTCAAAGTTTGCAACTTTTAACTTTTTTTTGCTAATTTTTACTATTTTTTTTTTCAAATTTCGAGTGTAGACATTATTATATTAAAGTGAAAGCTGACTTTACGCGCGTTGAAATGGTGGCTGGTAAAAGTCTCTACGACAAATAGAAACCTAGATACAGCGTTTCGAAGAGTGTTAATTTTATTAACTTTCTTCCAATTTTTACGTTCCTTTTTAAATTTCGGCCTATAACTTATTTGTCAAATACAGATATTGCTACATGGAATGTACTCGCAGCATTCTTGTTTAAATGGTCTGCAATATAAGTTTATGTGATCAATAGTAACCAAGATACAGTCTAGATATAGTAGATTATTGTACTTAAAAAATAACTTTTTACCTTTTTCCACTTCTGAACTTTATTATATCACGTGTTTTTTTTTTGTTCAAATAACTTAGATTAATAACTTACATTATGAAATTATTCAAATGCTGGATTTAACATATTTTCAAAATCAAAGTCGATTTCTTCATCGGCATCTATGTAAACATCGTCTTCCGTTATTTGAGGTACATCAGCGTTTTCACAGTTCATTCCCATACATTTTTTGCAAAAAATGGAGCAATTCATTCCCAATTTCCTGCAAGCACAGTTTCCTCTGCATTCTTTGGTGCATTTACAGGCTATTTTTTCCAGCAAAACTTGTGGTGCGGGAGGTTTATTTGTCAAAATTGGTACTAGTCCATTTTCTGAACTTTTCCAACCCCAGATGAGAGGATTTACAATATTTCCTTTCCAATGTTGCATTTGCAAGTAAGTTCTTAAACCATGATGTTTAGCAGCATCAGTTGTTGGAGGCAATCGGGACAATGAGAATTTCAGTACTTCTGAAATAACTTATAGCGACAGGTGCTTTAGCCATCAATTTTCATACCGTATAGTAATGTTACAATACATTCAGAAGCAGAACCGATGGCTGCTGGACTTGCATTTTCACACAAAAATTCATTTAAATACTTTTCCAAAAGCAAAATATTCTTATTAATGAAATTCAAGAATTTCTTTTTACCAATACCAAAAAAGGAAGAGGTTGTATCACAGCCACTGAATGCATGAACGAAGCCAAGGTATTTTTGTAGATGATTAAATTTGAAACTATTATGGTTATATAATTTGGCAGTTACATTTCCTATACTAGGTTTAAAAATATATATATTTTCATTTTCTTCTGGTAATAATGGTAGGATAATAAGAAGATCGACATCTTGACCAACTATAACAACATTTTCTGATTGGGATGCCTTATCTTTTGCAGTATTTACAATTAGTCTGCATCCTCTTCAGCTTGCCCAGTCTCAATATTATTTTCTTTAAGCTGATTTTCTGAGGCCGGAAATACGAAAAATGGATAAGGATAATAAGGAGAAAAAACAATACTTTAAGATGGGTTCAACTTCTATTGCAGACCATTTAAACAAGAATGCTGCGAGGTCATTCAGTGTAGCAATATCTGTACGTAAAGCATTTGACAAATAAGTTATAGGCCGAAATTTTAAAAAGAACGTAAAAATTGGAAGAAAGTTAATAAAAGTAACACTCTTCGAAACGCTGTATCTAGGTTTCTATTTGTCGTAGAGACTTTTACCAGCCACCATTTCAACAGGTGTAAAGTCAGCTTTCACTTTAATATGATAATGTCTACACCTAAATTCACTCAGAAAAAGTTACAGGACGAAATTTGAAAAAAATAGTCAAAATTAGCAAAAAAAGTTAAAAGTTGCAAACTTTGAAACGCTATATCTCGGTCACTATTAATCGTAAAATTGTTTACAAAATCTCATTTTAATGGGTAAAACGCCAGCTTTTTTTGTTATGCAGCAATGTCTATGCCTAAATGTACCCGAAAAATAGTTACAGGCTAAAATAAAAAAAAAATTAAAAATTGCATTTTTTCGTTTTTTTTGTTTTGTTTTTTGGACGTATTTTTGTAAAAAAAAAAAAATTTAACTTCTGAAGGTGCCAATTCGATTGGAAATTTAATTCTCTACACACTTTTCTATTGACGTGTTTATAGAAAAAATTCATAGTTTTCGAGCAAAAAAAAATATGGAAAGTGGACCTTTTTACTTCGATCTCAAAAACGCACCACTTTAAATGGTAGCACTCCGCGGTTTTTTCATATCTTGGTCAATTGAACATAATAAATAATAAAAACCCTTTAACGTTTTAGTTCCTTTCAACTCTCTTTTTTTGTACATAGACAATAGCCTATTATTATACTCTTCGCAACTACGCAAACGAAGAGTATATTGCATTTGATCGGCACATTTCTAAAACCGGAAATATCGCTCGTAGAGAAAAAATTTTCATATCATTGTGTTAGTGAACGAATTCTGAACAGCTTTCAAAATGTCCGTCTGTTCGTCCGTCTGTCCGTCCGTCACGTTTCTTGTAAGCACAATAACTTAAGTAAGAAAAGTCCGATTGTATTGAAATTTGGAAAGTAAGTTAGTGTTAGCTAGGGGAAGATCCCTATTGTGTTGAACAAAATCGATCAGTAAATAAAAATGTTATTAATGATTTAAATTTGAGATTTTTTTTTTTATTTTTATGTTTTTGTAAAAATTTACATTTTTTACATTTTTTTACGCGTTAGGTAGTTCTTTTGACTCGGAATCCAAGGGGTTCCAGGTTCGAAACCCACATGGGGTATGTTATAGTTTTTTTTTTATTTTTACTATTTTACACTTTCTGTCACCAAGGGTACTATAAAATTAAAAATGTCTAAAACTAATATTATTTACAGAAAACTGCGAAGAGTATCCTATAGAATGTAACAATTATATAAAAAGTTTAGTAAACCGGAGAAGAGTACGTTTTTAGCTTGTTTTTTTTTTTAAATATATTTTAACTCCCTTTTGTTTCTCCCTTTCTTTTACTTATGGCATTCTATCCTACTAGTCAATATATCTTTTACCCTATTATGTAGAAGCAGGCGCTTGTAGAGACAATAATAGCTTACAAAACTTACATATAAAAATATAAAACATAAATGGAGTGGGATTATAAGACAATTTTTAAAACTGGCAACACCGCATTTTACACACTACCGAAAGTGCAAGAATTGTTGCACCAAAATTTTACACACGACATGTTTTATAATAATTAAGACACCTTGATACACACATTTTGTTAGTCCATAATTGTAGCACTGGTTGCCATAAATGTTAATCTTGTATAGTTCCTGTAATTTGGTGTGTATCGAAATAATTTATATTGCTGTACAATTCTAAGAGATGGCGCCACCTGCTAGCTAGTTATAATGGAAATCGCCACAATTGAGGCTAAATCATGGGTCGCCCTAATTATTCTGGGGCCTGTATAGGTGTGTGTGTGTGTGTGTGTGTATGTGTGTGTGTGTGTGTGTGTGTGTGTGTGTGTGCTCCGGTGCCGCTATGCTTAAGTGGACATTAGCCAAGCTATAACCCTAATTGTGTGGACTACACGGTTTGAGTGGACATACACACGTCCACAGAACTTTTTTTGCTATATACTCGTATTAGAGCGGACTCCCGACCCTAAAAATTCAATTTTGTAAATACGTTGACCTCAACCTAGCTTTTCGGTTACCTATGCGTATGAATATAATCATGTGACTCCAAGAAACTTACTTTTAAAAATGTCCACACAATTGTAGCAATAGTTTGGTGTGTAAACTTTTATACAATAACTATAATTGTGCGGCTTCAGACAGTGCTGCCCCCACGATACATCGACAGTTTTAAATGTATAATATAACAATCGTTTCTAAATTATATTTTTATGTTGCACAGTGTGTTAAATGTGTGGACTTTAGGTTCATTATTTTTCAAAACAATTTATTAGAAGAATTGTAGATAGATAAGTAGTTTCTTCACGTTGTTAGATACCATTATTAAAAATGATACATCGAAATAAATATTTTTTTTGATTAGAATGTTGAAAACATTCAATTATTTCGAATAGTAATAGGTTTTTTCAGAAAATGTAATTCTATTTCTTCCATAAGTAGAAATATGTCATTTTGCGAAAGTTCAAAAAAGCTGAACCATTCAATTTCATCTTAATAAAAGGCCCAAGTAAATGATTACTCATTATTTCGAGTCAAATATTTATAGAAGTTATGCTGACATTTCCCAGTTATCAAAACGTGAGAATTTTCGTCACTCCATAAATTTTGGTTACTCCGTGTTGAGTAAAATAGGACTCATAAGCAAATTATTGTTTTCGTAAGATGTCAATGTTCAGTCTTAGTGGAAACTCACAAGGGAACAGCATTTGTGTCACTGATTCAAACTCTTTGTCAGTTCAAAATATCACAAACTGATTATCTTATTATGTTGAATTGAAAAGCAGCCCGTCTGATACCACATTCAGGATATTTACCAAAATAATCTACTATTTGTTATACGACCACAATTATAACTTCTTTTTGAAAACATCCACTTCCTCTTAACCTCGCGTGAATACTATGAAAAGTACGAAAATTTGAAACAACGCTATTGCAATATGTCTGCTTCTTGATGCCAAAGCATTTTTTAACCATCAATTAAATGTATCTATGCACACTACTCCGAAAGTACATTACCAAAAGTAGGCATTTTAATCTTTCGTTAAAAAATTCTCAGTACTAAAAATGAATTATCTAATTACAAGGAACTACGTAATCGTGGCAAACTAAAATTTGATGACAGCCTACTAAATGATTTAAACTAATCTAATCAAGTGCACTGCTTTGGATTGATTACCTAGATACACGTAAATTGCAAGAAAAGGGGCTGAAGCACCATTTTTGGACCCGAACCGTTCTGTGGCTTATCTAAGGGACACATAATGGAGGAGGTCCAAAAATGGGAAAAGGAACAAAAGAAATTCTACTTGAGGAATACTCCAGGCGAAAGACAAGCGAAAAGGTTTGTAACCTATTCGACAAAGAATGCAACAAGGCTTCTCGAACTCGAAAAAGCCGACCTAAGGCTGATCATATGCCTTCTAACTGGCCATTGCCCCTTGATATATAATAATAACACACCACAGGTAATACTTTATCCCTGAAGGCTCTGCAAGAGCCTTGCGTGGGTGGGGCTACACATTTTTGAGGCAAGGGATACACCCAATATCCGAGTATACGGGGATGAATTTCTTCTTCCGAAAAAATCCCAGTGCCTCGGCCGGAAATCGAACCCGGGACACCTGGACGAGAGTCAAGTGTGCTTGCCTCTCAACCGAGCAGTCATATATATTATCTCAAGAACATAGGCATGGCAGAAGATGACAAATGCGGATACTGCGAAGCTGCAACTGAGACTGCGAACATATACTTTGTGAATGAAAAATACTACTCCGTATTAGGCTAAAGTACCTAAGACAGACCGAATTAACGCCTGAAGACATAGGTAAATTAGCTCCAAGGAAAATAATAAGCTTTGCAAAAAATCTTACAATCCTGGGCAATAATTAGTTGTAGGGCCAAGCGACCGATTAAACAATCTACAATCTACACGTAAATTTTATTTTCTCAAAAATTGCAAAAAATTTTTCAACGTATGGTTCTAAATTGATTTGGAGCATTTTTTTTATTGAATGCAAATGAACAGACAAAAATGTATTTTGAGTAATTTAAAGGTGGTTGTTAATTTCGTCCATTTCTAAATAATCTACATGAATGTGAAAATTAATACACGATGCCCTTCTATTAATAAAACAGATGTCTCAAATCTATTTTTTCTTCAATTGATAAAATAAATAAATTGATATTGAGATAAAAATTAAAAACCGTTTTTTAGGTACAACCCTTTTAGGGTGTATAGTAATACAGAAAAGGTTGATTCTAAAAAAATATACTTATGAAGAACACATTTTAATTTCAATAGAGAATAGGCATTTCAATTTTTTGTAATCTATTACAGTAACCCTGTATATTGATTATTGCATATAATAGAATCATAAAGTTTCTTCATCAGCTCCTTAATGACATCAGCCAAACCTTAATAATAGAAAGAGAAATTGCTGTTGTCATATACAACAAAAACGCCAAAAATAGAAACACGAATACAGCTACGGAACGTGATTCGAAATTATTGCTCTTATCACCACGTTGTAATGTAGCTTTAGGGAATGTGATCTAGGTGGGATATATCAGGAAAAAACTATAAACGGTTGGAAATCAGGGTATCCAGTACTCAATTGGTACTTTCGAGTAGAGCCACAAAATGGGTAGTTAGCAAACAGAGCTCCATGTAAATGATGAATGTTATTGGGGCCCAATAATAATTAATCGTTTCCTTTTTTGAACTTTATGACAATTCCTGAATTGTTGAAATTTCGAATAATACCTATAAAGGAATGTTAAGAAACAAGTAATTTTAATAAATGGATATAGATTTTTTTTAGATTAATGTTTTGGAATTTTATACCTCCTAAATTTAATAAAGTGTCCATTTATTGGTGGTCCATACACCTAGATGAACATGTATCTAATTCTCGGTAAAAAACTGATTTTTGGGCAATATTTCATCATAAACAACGTTCTTCTACTCATTTGGAACAGCAAATCTTGAAAATGTGTGTATGTCCACATATTCATATACACCCCATTTATTATGTGGACACTCGTATAGTAATGTGTAAGTCCACACAATATACACACATCTTGGATTGTGTGGACCAGGCCACACAAGTGAGTTTCGTTAAAAACCAATAGTATTTTTGAGTGTTTAAATACGGCGGGAATATCTGCTGAATCCTTGAAATAAACTGAATGGGGTTCCATTAATAACTATGAAGTCCACACAAGTCCAGTTATTGCAGGCGTCCACATAAGCATTGCGGCACCTGTATGTGTGTGTGTGTGTGTGTGTGTGTGTGTGTGTGTGTGTGTGTGTGTGTGTGTGTGTGTGTGTGTGTGTGTGTGTGTGTGTGTGTGTGTGTGTGTGTGTGTGTGTGTGTGTGTGTGTGTGTGTGTGTGTGTGTGTGTGTGTGTGTGTGTGTGTGTGTGTGTGTGTGTGTGTGTGTGTTAATAAGAGTTAACTGTCTGTTTTTGTGTGTTTGAGAGTTACATAGCATGTGTCGAATTCAGTGGTCTCGTTGTTCGACTATACAGGGTGTCCGGTAATACCGGTCTGGTGCCGATTCTACATGCAAAAATATGAAAGAAAATTTATATAAATATGTCAGCTAATGCTTCCTTGTGGACTCAAAGCCCTTTGAAGATTGAAGCTAAAAACTGGTATTCTGCTATTTTCATTTTTTTTTTAAATTAAATAATGGCAATGAAAATTAATTAACAATGAGCTTATTGTTACTCTACTTGACTTAATTGTTACGTGAAAACTTGAAGCACATCGTGTTTTCTCATTTACACGATTTTTCTCACAAGCGGTTAGTTTTTCGATTAAAATGAAAGAATACTTTTTTTAATATTTTTAATTAGTGCTGTAGCTCAATTAGGAAGCATTTGCGGGCATTGCGGCACTTTTCTTCAAATTTTTTCGGATATAATTTGTACCAGAATTTTGTTACCGATATTTTCTGACACCCTGTATAGAATATGAAGAAAGTACAGCTAAAGATTTTTAATTATATTAAAAACAATAAGTAAATAAATCAGCAAATATTAGATATAAATTAAGAGAAGTCATCACATATTTTTTACCTGCCCAGGAATTTGACCTCAATAGGCAGTTCACAGAGTTATAATACGATAAAGGGGTTTGTAGATTTCAAAACGAGAAATAATGTAAACTACGGTTACTTTGTCGACAAAGGCATTAAGAAAACGATGATTAGAGGGCATTGTCGCATGTACCATAAATGTAATGTACTGTGATTTCTTTACAATTTTTAATATTCTGTGTAATGTCTTATATAATATACCCACGGACAAAATGATCGCATCATTCAAAATTTGTCATGTTTTGAAGTTAATTTATTTCTTAACCGTTTTTCCGATTTTAATGATAGTTTTATTGTTTAAAAAAAAAATTGCAAAGTTGTAACGAAAACGTAACTTTCTTTATACTATATCTCCTGTCCTGGACATCAAATGCTTAGAACGACGTAGAGATGCAGTTCCGTAAGTAATTGAATGTTTTCTTAATTTCTTTCAAATTAGATTTAATTTAAACTACTTAGGTACCCGAAAAATTTATCGGATTTTCTTCCATCTATAATATGATTTAAAATTCACTAGCCGTAGAAACCCTGAGGTGCCAGAAAGTCATTTTAAATATTGGGAATCAAGCGCAAATGCATGGTGCCACTAAGTACGGTTAGACATCAGTGGTTGGCGCGCCCTCTGCAGATTATACGGTTGAACCAAAATCCAGTTTTTATAGAAAAATCGACCAAGTAGCTCCATCTTGAAATTTTGTGGGAAGGATGTTATGATGTTTAGACGTTCAAATATGCGATAAAACGTTCTGGCACCTCGATCTGGTGCCAGAACGTATATATATGTGCCACTCCGTCCATATATATGTGAATTTGGTGCCTGAACGTTCAGTTTTAAATATATATATATATATATATATATATATATATATATATATATATATATATATATATATATATATATATACATGCATTTAGTACTTATACTCCTCCGAATGTTATACGGTTAGGTGGTGTTTGCCTCCGATTTTACGAGTTTGCCTCCGATTTCGGAGGCGGAGACGTTTTGTGTTGTTTTCATCGCAAATGTCTTGATAATTAGTAAATTCATGACTCATTATTATCAACAACGATCAGCTTTATTGATGCGCATATAAGATTATGACAAAAGAGGAAGAGATAGAGAAATAGAAGCATTTAACGACATTTTTTGGAGGCGGAAAATACCTATAAACATATATAAACATACACCATAGTCCACTACATTTTTTCCAGGTGGCGCTGCTATTTTAAACATTTGATGTATATAGGTATTAAATGCCTCCTTACAGTAAAGCAGCGATATCGCCTCATAAACTTGGCAACAGAGTAAAGAGGCATACTATTCCTATATACATCTGTAGATATGGTAACTAAAATTATCTTACTAAAAATATAAATAACTTTTATACACAGAAATAATACTTTCTACTTTCTTTTTCAATTTGGGAATAAAAAAACGTTTATTTTGTTCTGAAGGAAATATTTTTGTACTCCTTTATAGCTTAGAGCAAATTAAAATAGGTCTTTAACTTATTAAAAATGTATTTATTTAACAGGACACGAACATTCCTTGACGTAACTAGTTCCCCTTAATCCACTATTTGTCACTGCCGCTGGTCTTATATAATAAAAGTAAAAAAAAAAATTAGAAGACGATTTTTATTGGGGGGGGTGATCTAAAGAATAATAATAACACAGGTCAACATTTAGTTTAAAAAAATACACAGGACTCTACCTAGGTACCCAGGAGTTTTTGGGGTCGCTGATTCCGATGCCGAGGTCGGTTAAGCTCTATCACGTCAGGTTCAAGGACATCTATCTAAAGGTCATACTAAGAAAAGGTGGTTGAAAAAATCTGAGAAAACTCACACAGGTTTTTGGGGTCGCTGAGTTCGAATTCGGTGTTCGCTTACCCTTAGAAGGCATCCGGAGGTCATTTCAAGGTTAATTTGAGAAAAACGGAGAGGAAGCTGTTAAAAAATCTGAAAAAATTTATATATAGGTTTTTTGGGTCGCTGAGTCTGCATTCGATGTCGGTTGACCTCTACCACGTCAGTTTCAAGGTCATTTGAAGGTTAAAGTAAGAAAAGGTGGTTGAAAGATTCTGAAAAAATCCTCACAGGTTCTTCGGGTCGCTGAGTCCGAATCCGGTGTTCGCTTACCCTTAAAAAGCGATATCCAGAGGTCATTTCGAGGTCATTCTGAGGTCATTTCAAGCCGGCATTCGTCCGCCAACTTTAGCTACACATGAAAATTCTTCGGCTATCTCAGTGCAAATATATTTAACTCAATGAATCACCTACTTATTTTCTTCTGTGAAAGGATGGCTTTTAGGTACAGTTGAAGAAGCAGAGCGAACATGCAAATAGAGAGTACCGATGGATGGCGCATGCCCACCGCAAGTGAGTTGGGGCAGAAGAGGGATATAAGTTCGGCGTGAATCACGGGCGTTGGCTTCACTCACTTGGAGCTCAATCAGTGCTGGTTTTGCCTATAAGCTGAGTAAGCGCCAGCTTAGGGCCTCGCATTTAGGGGGCCTCAGAACTCAGATTTCATACGCAGATATTAACGTTTATTTTATTAGAAGAGAAAGCTTCAACGAAAAACATACCTAGAGCTTAGGGCCTCCGGTTACCTAAAACCGGCCCTGAGCTCAATCCTGTCAGGATCAAAGTAATTTAATGGTTTTTTGAGTCAGACAAACTGACAAGGAGGCAGACAGACTGTCAGATAGAAACATTTAGTCATTCAGTCAGACAGGAAGAGAGACAGAATTACCGACAGAAAGGCAGGTAGAAAGGCAGGTAGAAAGGCAGGATGTCAAATAGATGGACAGAGGGAAAATGCAGGCGGATGATAAATACAGACTAACAAGCAAACGATCAGGTGTGCAGGTATAAAGGCAGACAGATAAACAGACAATAAGTAGGCAGGTGAGCATTCGTATAAATTTTTTCTAATTTTTTTCTCCTCCTATTCTTACTTTAACCTTCAAATGACCTTGAGCATGAGGTGATAAAGGTCAACCGACATCGGATTCAGACTCAGAGACCCCCAAGAACCTGTGTGAATTTTTTTAGATTTTTTCAAAAATCTTTTCCTCGGCAACGAAATCACCTGGGTACCTAGGTAGAGTCCGGTGGATTTTTTCAAACTGAATGTTGACCAGTGTAATCTTCCACCTTCCAAAGATATTTTAAAAACCTAGATTATTCTGGAGCAAAAATGTAAATATTTCCCTCTAGCAAGAAATAAAAATGTTTTAAAAAGCATTCGAGACAAAAACTCTAGAATATATTTGTTGGTTAATCATAAATTTTGCTATACTAATTAATGATAGTTTGTTGGAGTCATCTCGAATGCTTTTCAAAAATTTTTAAACATTTCAAAATTTTTTCTCTTGCTGGAGGGAAATATTTACATTTTGCTCCAAAATGATTAAGTTTTGAACATTTTACTTCTTTAAGTATATCATCTCTTTGAAATATTTTATATTATTTTCTGCTTTTCTGCATTCCGTTGGTTCTAAGTTTTCTCCTCGCCAAACATGAATTTGAAGAAATGCTCTATTAGAATATTGACGTAATGCCTCGGATGTTGCTGGCAGTCTTGGTAGAATCCCGGTAGTACTAGATTGGCCGATTAACTTATTGAAGATAATGAATCTTCGATGATTCAAAGATGTCTCTTTTTTGGGGGCTTTGTATACTGCTAGCGCGAATTTCTCTCCAGCACTCGTAATTTCTTTTTTCGTTGAGCTACGGTTGTTGAATATACGGACAACCTCTTCGAGATCTTTTCTTTTATTGACGCATTCCACCGTTTGCACATTTCCTTTACCAAAGAAAGCTGAAGTGTTATCGCATTCACTGAACGTGTGGCCATACAGCTTTTTAAAACTTCCGAAAACTGCAAGTCACGAGAACTGTAATCTTTATTTTTTATTTTTCTCTGAGCCTCTCTTAAGAAACGGATATCTTTATCTTCAGGTGCGAGAGCGATAATCAATGCGAGAAGATCAATATCTTGTCCGAGGATGATCACTGTATCGTTTCCTTGAGATTCGTTTAAGGCGGTTTGAACTATGAGTACGTCAACGTCGTCTACAGCAGTAATTGTTTTGATTCCGTCGTTTTTAAATCTCTCCATCAATTGCGAAATAAACCGTTCCTTTTTGTGAGATTGTTTATCATTTTATTTTGCGTTTCACTAAGTGGCGTGTTCTCATTAAAAATAATTTCCGGTGAAATGCGGTTCAAAAGTCGCTGCTGTCTTTCGATGCTCTTCATATTGCAGGCATTGTCAGCATATCCGTCAAACACTACACTTTTGGCCGTAATGATTACGAATAAAGCTGCTTCCGCCATACTACATGATGAATCAAATTGCCGCCATCAACAATGAACTGGCAATCGTAAAAATCTATTTGCCTCTCTCGTACAGCATTGAAAATATCATACAGACGGTTTCTTAATTTTCCTCATTAACCCTGTTTTATTGAAGAGAAGAAGTGGAATTGAAGCAAGCTCAAAGTTGAAATATGACTCCAAATCTTCTTTTGTGTGAACAGTACAGATTATCCTCTAATATAATTGCAAAGAAGGGGAAAATACATAAACTACTTGCGACAAAACCCTCTATATATGCATCTAATAGAGAAAATTCTGCTCAATAAATTCATTCCTGACCATTTTTCTCGTTAAAATAACCGGTTTTAAGATATTCGGAATCAAACTTGGAATAGGATGGATTTTTACCTCTGCGCCCCAAACTACCTCTCTGTTCGGACGCTGTTAGCGCGAAATAGCTGAGGATAAGCTACAAGGTTTATAGTACATTTTTTATGCGGAATTTAATGCGACAAATTTTTTATTTCTTATACTTTTTTCTCTTTCGACGAACGGTTTACAAGATAAAAGTAAAAAACCAGCGTTAAGTCCCCGTAATATGGCCGAAGCAGCTCTATTCATAATCATTACGGACGTTTCACTCCTAAATTGTGGGGAACTTTTCGGGTATCTATTTCGAACCCTATCTAGATTACGCATCCCAAATATTATTACTTTATAAATTATTTCTTCTAAAATTTACGTGGACTAATATGTAACAATTGTGTTACAAAAATGAACTGATTCAGTGATGTCTTTTGAAAAGCATTTTAAATAGTAATAATAATTCCCTTAAGAACATATTTTGAATTACATACATTATTCTACAATAGATATTTAGCGTGAATGGCTCATTTTAAAACAGATAATCGCACATTATCGGGTAAAACACCAATGTAATCTGATAGAGTACAACTTACACAATATTAATCATCATAACAACAAACGCACACGATTGCATAACGCAACTAATTGCGCAAGCGCCAGAGCATTTTACACTATACAAGTCTGGCAACCTCGAAGGAGGCAAAGTCTACCGTTATATATAACAGTTTTAAATACATTGAGTCAGAGAGGTACTATTTATATAACGAGGTGTAAACATACCAATCGTATGAACAAAAAAGTGTATGTAAAAAAAGATAAAAATCCTTTCCCCTCTCCGCGTGCCCTTGGTATGTGAAATTTGGCGGTTATGTATATGTAAACAGAACTAATCTATCTATATTATTTCTAGTGGAGGTGCGGGCGCCACAAATTTGTAAGGATGCGGACACGATACAAATGCACATATATATACATATATATATATATATATATATATATATATATATATATATATAGATATATATATAGATATATATATAATGACATGTATTTCAATATCACAATGTAAAATAAACAGAAAAGTATCAAAACTACCAAGATTCTTAAGAAAACCATAAAACATATCGGAAAAGTCAAAATCACAAGAATATTGTAAACTATTTAAACATGAAAGCAAGTCACAAAGCTGGGTTAAACGATGATCAGCAATTCGTGCATGACTAACAAGCCAAATATTAAAAGTTGCAAAATCAAATAGCATAAACGATGACTAACGGTACAGCATTTCTAGTACTTGTGAATTTTACCTAGTAAGTTCATGAAAATTCCATCGAATGTTTGTGAGATGCCTGGTTGTATATAAAGAATATTTTTCAGTCATTTACTCAATGGGGGCCTTTGAGTTTTCTTTATAAATCTCTAAAAAAGCGAAATAAACCATGTCAATTAAGTTAAGCTATTCATAAGTAGTGAAAAACTAAATAAAATGAGTCTAAAACAGTGTAGTATGTAAGAGTGAATATCTGAGATAAGACACAGATGCATAAAACAAAGGGAAAAGGGGACATAAGTGCGTGGGGTCCACCAAAAGAGTCATGCGACAGTGTACGAAGCACCTCTGTTAATAGGGCTCGTAGAGAGCTCTGGCATATCTCAAAATAAAGCTAATTTTATGGGGAACAATATTTCAACAGAAAACATTCACAAATCAAAGCATTTAAAGAAAAAGTATATTTATCTGCCAGTTTGAAGCAAGAAAAAGTCAATCTAGAAGCCCGTTTTGACTAAAGTATAAATAGCTTTGACAGGTTCCATAGAAGGAGAGTCGACATTTAGATAGCGGCGAGTCCACATCAATTGGCGGAGAAAACGTCATTGGTCGAAAACTCCAACATTTTGGGGTTAACCTAAAAAAGTCAAGAAGACGTTTATTAGAAGACAACGCGAAATCGAATAAAAAAATCAAGCAAAAGGGTATTAAGAAGCCATAAGAGCTCTTAATAAGCAAATATTATAAGGCAGAGCAACAAAAATCACGATACTTAAGTAATTTCCAGTAGAGATTACTTACCAACTAAGATTAGCAGATCTCCAGGTGCTGGACCCACTACGTAAGTGCATACAAACCACAAGCATCAATAAATAAACGTCACTGAACATTACTATTCGTATTTGCATAAACATTTCGTAATTTTAAGTATAATTTGTCGTTTTGTTGTCATTTTCTGCGGTACTGTAGGTTATTTTAGTAGTGTGCATAGTACTTGCATCAAACGTCAACGGTTGAAAAGATCGGTTTACACTGCTAAGGTAAAATAGAGTACAGCCACAGTATTCATTAAGTTAATTAGCTAGGGATCAGGTTAATATTAATAACCAAATAAAAATCTATAAAGAAAACGGTTTCTGAAATTAATAAAACACTCATAAATCAGAAAGTCAGTTTATTATTTGTGTGTATGCAACCAGGTATACGTAAAGTACATTTGGAAAAATATCAGTAAAGTGAGTTATAAAATCCAAAGCCCATATGAACCTACCCGAGCCCTGAGATAAAAGAGAAAGCCCTGAGCTAATAGAGTAAGTAAATGTTGTGAGATCTTTCAAATAGAGGAAATATCAAGACAATATGTTATATAAAATTATACGCTTATTACCAAGACTTAGCCATAACAAACCTTCACAGGTATATCATATTACATGATAACGACTTCTCTTATTAATTGCTTATCTTCAAGATATCATATTTCACCTTTGTTTCTCATAACTTGTGATGACTGCAGAACTGCAAATCCTTTGTTCTATATTTTGCTTACTCAGGTTCTGTATGTTATAAATATGACTAAACACGCTTTGTTGAATCAGTTATTAAACTCAGTTAGAATGCAACACTTCTAATTTATTATTCTAATTCCTTCTCCAAGAGCCAACGTTGGCTCCTTTAAATAAATAAACCTTTTTTAAAAAGTCATTCATGTGAACCGTTATCTAACATTGGCGCAGTCGGTAGGATCCGTAAACATCATCAGAACAAGAAGCCTAACTGGTAGTGAAGCGCAAAAGAACAAGGACAACATCTGCAGAAGGTGCCTAACTAGTGCGTGTACATCTACGAGAACAAGGAGACCTTCCTCACTGGTGGTGGCGGATCCCAATCCCTTGACGGACGAAGAACCTACCCATGGAAACGAAACTAACGTAAGTCATTTTAAGAATCATCTCGTTATTTTATTTCATATTACAATTATTATTTATCACAATTATTTACTTGTATTATACCGCTAATACACTCGGCAAACAAGCCAGTTCTATTATCAAAGAAATCCTGTACAAGCTACAACGCAACAATTTTTTATTAATCTTAAGTTATTTATTTTCGTATTATACTGCTAATACGAAACATTGTGTATTATACAGCTAATATGCAATCCATTTACGCACGCAACGTAACAAGCTAATTTAATTTATCGTATCATACTGCTGATACGCAACCAATTTTTGTCCAAGTAATTTCTAAATACAAAAAGCAAAATGCCAGATAGAGCTCAACCAGAGCCATTTCAACCAGTGCCACCGGCACCAACCGAACAACAACTACAACAACAACAACAACAACAACAACAACAACAACAACAACAACAACAACAACAACAACAACAACAACAACAACAACAACAACAACAACAACAACAACAACAACAACAACAACAACAACAACAACAACAACTACAACAACAACTACAACAACAACAACAACCACAACCAGAGCAAATTGAGCCTTACAAACTCTCTGAGATATTTTCGTTGATACCCGAATTCGATGGCAATGCCATTAATTTACAAACATTCCTCAACTCCTGTCATTGCGCCCAAAGCATGGCAATTGAAGATCAAAAAATTCTTTTGACCGTCCACATAAAAAATAAATTGAAAGGCAAAGCTGCCGAATTAATAAATTCTCGTAACCCTGGCACCTGGCCAGAAATCAAAGCACTATTGGAAACCCACTTTGGGGATTCCAGAGATCTAACGGCCCTGATTCAGGACCTGCAGCGCATTCACCAATTGCCAGGTGAATCAGCTTTAACATTTATTTCGCGTTTACAAACGCACAATGCTAAAATGCACGCCGCAGTGCAAAAGCAAAATTTAACCACAACGCAAAGAGCTGCACAATCAGATCTCATCGAAACGATGACCTTAAACAAGTGATTAACAGGCTTAGAACCGAATTTAGGCCGCATCATACGTGCTAGCAATCCTCCTAGCATACTGAAAGCCGTAAGCAGAATTCGTAGAGAGCTACAACTCTCTTATTTCGAACAACAGAAATTTCCGAAAAATAGTAGGTCAAAAACCCCACTTTACAACAAAAATGACCCATTTCAAATTTCCAACAAACATTCTGTTCATTTTGCAAACGCAATGGACATGTCATAAGCGAATGCCGCACAAGGCAACAATCGCAAACAATGCCGTCAACTTCGCAAAATTTCCAACGACCAAATTACCCAGGAAATTCAAGTTTCCAAAACTTTTCACAAAACAATCAATTTATCCAGAGGACATTCCCTCAAAACGGCCAACCAAATCAACCACAGCAAAACAGGCCCTCAGCCATAAAGCCGAACCCTAACTTCACACAACAACGACTATCCGCTATTCAGCCTAACCCGAATTTCAACCGTTTCAATCAACAAAAGGCTCATCACCTAAATTATGAACCTTACGAAAACCAATGTGATTATAACCAATACGACGACTACTCTTTCGACAATTATCAAAATTGCCAAAGTCAAAATGAATCGTATGAAAATTATAATTTTGAAACCAATCAAAATATCCAGGAGAATTATACCGCCAATTCTCAGAACGAGCAATACGAGGATTATACTGCTAATCCTCAGGATTTTCGCTTAGATCCGGAGTACCCCATGGATACTCCGACACAACAAACAGACCAATTCGAATCAATTACGGAACTAGAAACTCAAGTACAAACTATGAACCTCAACGACAGTTTCGACCCAATGCTGAATTTCCCAGAACAGACGTTCATGTAAATACGCTTTCCCATACCCTATTAACTGTAAATTCAAAGAACCTCTACTATATGAAGGATGCAACTGGTAAATTTAAAATTCTAATTGACATAGGCGCAGGTATATCAATTTTTAAACCTAAAACAGCTGAAAATTACAGACGTAGATCTCCTGAAAATGTAATCATACAGGGTATCACTGATCAAAAAATTTATATCAACGAATCTGTTCTCATTCCCTTTTCAAATGAGTCACACAAAGTGTATATCTATAATCTAGATATAGATTTAGATGGACTACTAGGCGCAGACTTCCTAGAACATTACGAATGCAAAGTAGACTTTAAAAATAAACAACTAGTCACAAATTTCAAAACCGTACCACTATTTAAAGTTACGGAAGAAACTACAGTAAATTTACCTTTACAACCAACTATTAATTATAATACAAAAAATTCAAATTTAAGTAACATCGAAAATTTAATTTCTATTGAACCTCGCATGGAAAAAATCTGTAAACTAAAATGTAACTTGCGAAATACCGAGGCTATACCGTTAGCCCAGGAAAACGAAAAAGTACGTTTACCAAATGCAATTGTCAAAATCGATCACAATGGAGAATTTTTAACTTCAATAATAAATGCAAACGCGATCCCAAAAACCATAAACTTTTCAAACCTTAACCTAGAACCAGTACAAAAATTCAAATCAATTTTTAATTTAAATACTCAAAATTCCGACAAACATCCACAGACAGACAGAACCTTCGAAATTAGGAACGAATTGCGCTTGGATCATCTAAACGAAGAAGAGGCCGAAATAGTAACGCAGCTTTGTTTAGACTTTCAAGATATATTCTATTTGGAAGGAGACAATTTAACTTTTACTAACGAAATTAAACATTCCATTGACACGAACGATTCAAAACCGGTTTTCACAAAGTCATATCGCTACCCTCATATCCATAAAGAGGAAGTTAAAACACAAGTCTCTAATATGCTCGATCAAGGCATCATTAGACCTTCGATTTCTCCCTGGTCCTCTCCAGTTTGGGTTGTACCTAAAAAACTCGACGCCTCCGGTAAACAAAAATGGCAAGTTGTAGTGGACTACAGAAAACTCAACGAACTGACTATTGACGATAAATACCCGCTACCCAATATTTCCGACCTCCTTGATCAATTAGGCAAATGTCAATATCTTACAACTTTGGACTTAGCCTCCGGATTTCACCAAATCGAGATTGATGCGAAAGATATTCAAAAAACTGCTTTCACAGTTGAAAATGGTCATTTTAAATTCGAATGCCTTTTGGACTTAAGAATGCTCCATCAACATTTCAAAGAGTGATGGACAACATTTTATTAGGTATTCAAAATGAACGATGTCTCGTCTATATGGACGATATTATTGTTTACTCCCCTACTATTCACGAGCATATTTCTCGATTAACAGAAGTTTTCAAACGATTACAGAAAGCCAATATAAAAATTCAACCCGACAAATGCGAGTTTCTCCGCAAGGAAGTTGCTTATTTAGGACACCTCATTACAAAAGACGGCGTAAAACCGAACCTTCGAAAGTTGACGCTATTTTAAATTTTCCTCAACCGAAAAATCCAAAAGAAATTAAATCATTTCTAGGCTTAGCCGGATATTATAGGCGCTTTATCCCTAATTTCTCCAAGATTACCAAGCCCTTAACAAAACTACTACAAAAAGACATACCATTTCTCTTCGACAATGATTGTATAAATTCTTTTCAAAATTTGAAACAAACATTAACGACAACTCCGATATTGATCTACCCCAACTTTGATGAACCTTTCGTTCTAACCACTGATGCGAGCGCATTTTCCGTCGGCTCAGTGCTGAGCCAGGGGCCTATTGGCAAAGATTTACCCATTGCCTATGCTTCTAGAACCTTGTGCAGTGCAGAAACTAAGTATTCAACGATTGAACGCGAGCTTTTATCGATAGTATGGAGTGTAAAACACTTTAGACCTTATCTGTACGGTAGAAAGTTTAAGCTTGTAACCGACCACAGACCACTCACCTGGCTATTCTCTATAAAAGACCCAGGAAGTAGACTTGCCCGTTGGCGGCTCAAATTAGAAGAGTACGACTACGAAATAATTTATAAACCAGGCAAAATCAATAAAAACGCGGACGCACTTTCCAGAATCAAAATTAATCATTTTTCCGAATGTTCCAAATTCTATTCAAAGGTTCTAGCCGCGAATGACAAAGAGTGAGACGACGACGAAAACCCAGACGATAACGAAATCACTAACGAACAAATTTCCCGAGAATTTGAAACTTTCACCAACCTATATAAAACAACATCTTTAATAGACTATTCGAAAATCAAATCCTCGAACAAACAACTTCTGTATCGAGAACATAAAGATATTATAACCTTCTTCCAACAGAATAACTTACAAGACCTACATCACAAAATTATTGAAGACATATTCGAAGAAAATCCCGAATTTCATAACGATAAAATCAATATTGTATCGAGCAAAACAGTCAGACAGGAGATATTTTATCATCCCTCTACCTTTTGATATCGAATCTGTAATTGAACAATCTATTTTTGGTATTATTTAAAAATCAAGATGTCCTAGATCTCTCTAAGACATACTTTGTCGAAAATAATTTAGACCTCCCCATACTTGAAATCCTATCATTCATTTTTGCGGAAAAAGACTTAAAAGTAGTAATTTGTCAAGATATCGTCAGAACTGCCGACGAAGATGAAATTCCAATTATATTGGAGCAAAATCATTTTGGTAAAAATAATCTACATCGCGGAATAAATGAAACGATTAGAAGAATTAGAGAAAAATACACTTGGCAAGGTCTAACTAAAGACGTTGAAAATTTTATAAAAAATTGCGAAACTTGCCAAAAGACTAAAGTATGCCGGAAAATCCTTAATAACCCTCTAGTAGTCACAGACACCCCGAGAACGCCATTCGAAAGAATTAATATCGATTTGTTCGAATTCCCAACTCGAAATTACGCTTTAACTATTCGCGATGAATTAACTAAATTCACACAGGCCTATGCAGTCCCGGACAAATCCGCAAAATCCGTCGTAAATACCTTGTTGTTATACTTTCAACATTACGGTACTCCGCTAAGGATCCATTGCGATTACGGTGGCGAATTTGACAACCGCTTGCTCAAAGATCTCTGCACCCTCTACGACATAAAATTAACTTATTCAAGCGTAGGACATCCCCAATCGAACGGATCCATAGAAAGATTTCATGCTACTCTAGCTGAAATGATAAGAATTCATAAAACTGAAAATCCGAACGAACATCCTTTCACAATTTTACCATATGCAGTAATATGTTATAACAATTCAGTAAATAAAACACACGGTTTCACCCCATACGAACTTGTATTTGGGCATACGTCTAACAGACCACCCGGAACTTTATATAATCAAAAAGAATTAATAACCAAATACGTTAGAGATTTAAACAACAGAATATCCCACTACTACAAAATAGCCCGTAGTCGAACACAATCTCAAAAAGAGAAAGCAAAAGTTCGTTTCGACAGAAATGTTCCCCAAAAACGATCTGAGTACAAAATAGGTGACTTAGTTTACGTAAAAGAATCACAAATCAAAAACAAATTGCAAAACAAATTTAACGGTCCTTTTAAAATAAAAGAAATTTTTCAAAATTCTGCTACCTTATTAAACCTCGAAACGAAACAAGAAACCAAAGTAAATTTTGATAGAATGAAACCATATACTGAAAATTAAATTTATTTTCAGGTTTCTCCTGCTGTTCGGATCAGCACTCTGTCAATACAAAATTACCCCAATCAATAACACCATTGGTGTATACTACCACCAAGACACGGACATCGTGGTGACAAATGACAAATGGACTCTACTAGTGCATAAAAACATTTCATCCCTCAAACTAGCTTTTGAAAAATCAAAATCAAAAATCAAAATATCTTAGACAGAATCTTGTACACTCTCAATAATGGTGATCATAAGTCAATTATTTTTACGAGCGAAATTAAAACAGACTTTAACCTTTTAACACAAATATCCAACTCTATAAAAATGAAATTTGACGAAATCTTTTCAGATACAAAAAGATATAAACGAGGAATACTTAACGGTATCGGTACAATATTCAAATCCATAACTGGTAACCTAGATGCTGAAGATGGCCAGTACTATACTAATTGTATAAATAAACTAAATAATGACGAACATCAATTGGAAAACTTAATCAAAAATCAAATTTCAGTTACAACTTCTGTTATTAAAAACTTCAACTCGACTATACAAAAATTACAAATTGACGAGGAAACCTTTAACAAAGATCTCGAAGAAATCGAACACACAATTCAAACAATGACTCAAGCTATTGAGGCTGCTCACATAAAACTAAAATTCATATACATTTCCGAACAACTAATGGCAAGCTATTTGTATATCGAAGATAATTTGAACGACATTTTGAATTCAATAACATTTGCCAGATTAGGAATCATTCACACGTCAATCATAACCCCTAATCACTTAGTGACAGCACTTCAAGAAGTTTCACAGAGCTTACGAAGGAACAATTTGCCTCTCCCCATTAAATTATCGGCAGTTGCTAAGTATTTGGACATTATTGAATTGCAAGCGTTTCAAATGGATTCTAACTTAGTATTTGTTTTAACAATACCACTTGTTGAACCCCAAAATTATAACACCTATCACCTATACCCTATCCCAATACTTGATAACAGAACTGGTCTGCATCACATTTTATCTATTTCACAAAAATATATCGCGAGAGATGATGATTCTTTGATGTACATACCTATACAAAATTTGAAAGACTGCAAACCACTTTATTTTGGAACCAAACTATGTTCGAACCTGTTTGCATATCCTATCGACCAAAATGCCATATGTGAAGCCAGAATACTAAAACCATTGCCAAAACTTCCAGAGAACTGTCAAACTTCCTTCATTATTAGTCAGGGATACAACGTCCAAGAACTTGAAGACAACACATGGCTAGTAATTAATTTCGAACCACTTCACATTACCATCAACTGTCCAAAGAGAGAATCCACAACAGAGTTAATCAACAAAAATTCCATCATCAAACTACAACCAGGATGTTACGCCTATGCAGGCATCACTAGAATACAAGCCAGTGCTAAAGACTTTTCCGAAATTAAGGACAATTCACATCCTATCCAAATTCCTTTTGAATGCTGTAATCACATGCCCGACAAAATCGAAATTCCAAAATTAAAACCACTCAAATTAAACAGTCTCGACGTAGAAGATCTAGATATTGCAAAAACCAAATTGGACCAATATTCCAAAGACCTGGATGACCTCATAAACGAGCCTTTTGTGACCAAACACGTATCTTGGTTCACATATTTCATAATCACTCTCATCATTCTATTAGTTCTACTTTACATAACTTGTAAATGCAGAAGAAGAAGATGTGGAGCAATGCGAATCCAACCCAAAACGGACGACCCTCCTTCACCTCCTTCAGAGCGAAGCAGAGTTTTTGCCAAATTTCCTAGACTGATCCCTCCAAGAAAGCGACCCGGTATTAAACCTCAAGAAGAAGAGGACATCGAGTTAACATAGACTTTCATATGTGGAGTTTTACCCTTGTCTATTAATTTAGACCATTGTATTTTATTTTTTTTATCACATTTATGTAATGTACTACTCACTTGTTACTATTATCATTTACCAATTTTAACTTTTATGTATTTTATTATTTTGCTTTGTATTCATTCAACATTGTTTCAATTTATTTTGCATTATATTCATTTAACGTTTCTAACAATTTTCAAAAGTTGCTGCATAACATCAACTTTTTTATTAAGGGGGAAGTTGTTATATAAAATTATACCCTTATTACCAAGACTTAGCCATAACAAACCTTCACAGGTATATCATATTACATGATAACGACTTCTCCTATTAATTGCTTATCTTCAAGATATCATATTTCACCTTTGTTTCTCATAACTTGTGATGACTGCAGAACTGCAAATCCTTTGTTCTATATTTTGCTTACTCAGGTTCTGTATGTTATAAATATGACTAAACACGCTTTGTTGAATCAGTTATTAAACTCAGTTAGAATGCAACACTTCTAATTTATTATTCTAATTCCTTCTCCAAGAGCCAATGTTGGCTCCTTTAAATAAATAAACCTTTTTTAAAAAGTCATTCATGTGAACCGTGATCTAACATATATATATGCTCGGATAGGTTTCCGCGGTTGTCTGTATGAAAAATACTAGGTTCATGGGTTGAACTGCGTCTGAGATTATTGGAGTCTCGACGTTTCCGCTCCCACTTTGGAGCCATTTTCAAGAGAAAAAGAAAGAAGAATCGATAATATAGTGGTATATAGGAAGTCTAGGAAGGGTAAGGAATGGTTCGAGTCTGGGGCCTCAATCTGCCTACTCCCCAGGTCGAACATTGGTTCGTCTCTAAGATCTCAATCTCAGAGAACTGACGAGTTGTGGCTTGAGATGAGGTATTTATAGTAGGATTGGTGGGTGTGGTGAGCACTGGTGCGGAACGGTTGCGCGTGGTAGGAGGGTCGCTGTGTGGTGTTAGTGAGGCTTGTGTAGTAAGTGGAGATATTAGTGATTTCCAAGCAGTTGGAAGTCGAAGACTGTCGTCCCTTTTGTTTAAACAATTAGGACGCTTCTCGATTTTAATTGCTTCGCGGATCGTTCGTGTTTTTCGGGAATATACAGGTGCTATTGTTTTTGTGTTGTCAAAGTCTATGTTATGTCCAGTCTGGAGACGGTGTTGTGCTAGGGATGAGGTAAGGTCAGTATTTCTGACTGCTAGGCGATGTTCGTATACCCTGTTGTTAATGCGTCTGTTTGTTTGTCCAATGTAAGTTTGGGGACAATCGGAGCAAGGTATTTCGTAAACGCCATGGGAGTCATTAGGAACTTGGTCTTTTGGGGACTTGATAAGGTTGGAAATAGTCTGTTGTGTTGTGAATATTGTTTTTATGTTGTTTGTTTTTAGGACTTTGGAGATTCGGTCTGTAACACCTTTGATGTAAGGTAGGAAGGCTTTGTGTTGTTCAGGTGGGGATGTATCCGGATGTTGTGTTTGGGGTGGGTACTGTGCTTTATTTAAACAGACTATTTCTATTACTTTTTCCGTTCATCGTGTATTTGTAGCTTTGATAAATATATAAAAAATCGTTCATTAATAACCCCTATTAATGAATGATTTTCTATTAATATACGATTTTAGTTCAGGTAACTAAGGACATAATTGAAAACAATTAATATGACAATTAATGTCAACACTCTAATTGTCAAACGTATAAAACGTGTATGAAGCTTTTATAATTTATTAGTTATGTACATCGAAGACATATCATTAACTCCCCCAGAAGTGCTAGAAAGTGCAAATGTAGCATCTCTAAATTTACTTCCAGATAAAAACAGAAAACTTTACGAGAAAACTTACGCGGATTTAATTTCATGGTGCAAAAAGAGAAGCAGGTATAGCGCTATTCGGTGCTATTGGCATATTTCTTCGATGTTACAAAAATAGGCCTAATGAATTTGTAATTGTATTTTTGATATTTTTTAAATTCCATGTGTATTATCATAATTAAATAAATGAAGTAACACTTAGAATTCAATTTTGTGTCATAGAATAAAATTAGATTTTTTCCTATGTAATAATATACAATCAACGCGCAACGGAAATTTTTTATAACTTACTCATGTGTTAATCGGCGATTAATAATCTCGACAAATAATGCGCTCGCTAGCGCTCGCACGTTAAAATGTCTCAATTTATTAATCGCTCTCATTAACATACTTGTTTGTTAAATAACTATTATCTTATAGGTGTGTATTGTCTCTAGATATATGGTGGAGTGAGGTGAGAACAAATAGCAAAATAAAACATGTACTTATTTTATTTTTAAATTTTTAATTAATTTTATTTGAAACGAAATTCTATTTGAAAGGAAATTGACAATATTTATTTTATATTTATTGCGGAAAGGAAAAGTGGTAGAAAACTTCATATTTATTATAGATAGCCATTAAAAAAATTTTCAGGGAAATTCATTCAAATCCAATCGATTTTCTAATAACTTACTTTTTTCGTCTAAGAGCACCCCACTATTAGTGGAGTGAAAATAAATTTTGAATGAAACTGTTTGGCTGCAGGAATTTTATTGTTTTAGTTTGTTTTATGTATAATAACAAGAGCTATGAGCAGGATTAAATCGGTCCATTGCTTCTTGTAATATTTTAACAATTTACCTCTTTTTAAACACTGAAATTTGCTATTATTTTCATTAGTATCTCCGGTCCTAGTAATCGTATCGTAAAAATAAAAATAGCGAATTATTCGCAATAAAATCTTGAATAAGACTAGGCCTATGCAAAAACTAGATGATAGTTTGTTAATTATAGTCCAATCAATGAATGCCCAAACGGGGATTGTAGAGAACATTTAGGAGGGGAGAATTTTCCTCTTCAGGGATGTGTTGAGGGTAGTTAGAAGGCAGAAATACTAAAAGTCCCTGCCCCTAGCCCAGCCGCTTCAGGGGTGGAGGGGGGTGTAAAGGTTCCTTTTTTCGATTCTTCGCTTATAACTCGGAAACGATGCGTCGTATGGGAAAAGGTATCTATGCAAAATTAAACGTAATTAAATTTTTCACAAGAATGTTTATAATCATTTTCTTCCTATGTGTTATAGTTTACGAGATATTCGCCAGCGAAAATCGATAATTAATAAAAAAAAAATCAATATGTACCTTGAATAATTCTATCATAGCGATTTACCGTGGTCTGCTAATAAATCACAGTCACAAAACAATATTTATTTTACCATACTGGACGTATTTACTAACGTAATATTTTGTTGAAATCTATACATTTCCTTAAATATACAGTGTGACTCACTTACAATAAAAATACACTTATAACTTTTTCATTTTGTTTCCGATTTGAATCAAATTTTACTCAAGTATAGAACAAATTAGGATATACTTATGACCAGAAAATCATTCACCTGCTATAAAGGGAAAGCCACCTGCGGAGGAGTGTAAAAAAATATTTTGAGATTCTTGGTTCTTGTACACACACTAAATTACAATTTTTTTTATCCCCTTTAATAATGGGGTGGGGGTGGTAATGCGGGTGGCTAATGCCAAAAAGTTTTTTGAGACCTTAGCTTCTCTTACATATACCAAATACCAATTTTATGGACTCTTACCTGTTTGAATTACCTATTTATCCCCCATTTACCCCAATTTACCACCCATTCCTTCGACGGAAGAGGATAAAATATAATTTATTTCCAGATCTCGTTAAAGTACATACATGTACCAAATTTTAAGTCAATATCTTAAACGGTTCCAGAGTAATCGTGCGCACAAAAAAAAGTTACAGACGGACCGGACCGACAGACAGAAATGTTTTTTCGCTCAAACTTAAAATCTCAATGTTTCATGACATTCTAAGCTTATTTGAACAATAAAAATTTTCAAAATTTTTTTTGTCGTTTTATGTGGAAGTAATTAAGGCTTGAGGAGAAAAACGTTGACCACAATGTTGAAATATATTTTAATTCTCTACAATTTCTACAAGTTATGTCTGTTCTTTGTTCAAAAATTCGTTTATATGAAAATCGAATTTTGCGAAAATGTTTTCCTTTAAATTGCGTTCTAATATAAAAGTTCATTTAAAGTTTTTTTTAGTTTTTTAAATGATTAATTAAATGGTATAGATGCCTACATTATTTTTCTTAAAAATAATTTATAACCTAAAAATCCAACCTTATTGTAAAAAAACATTTTATCCGTTTGTAAGGAAACAAAATATTAGAAATTTTTGTTGAAAAATAAAGTTTATTCAATTATCTTTCAAATGGGACCAACCGATTTCATTTACCCTAATTACAGCGTCTTCTGTCAACACCACCTATAGACAAGGCCGACGCACAAAATCGATGAGTCATCAACACAAAACTGCAGTTTTGGTTGCTTCATAAAAATTTAAACAATTTATGTAGCAATATTAAATTTCTGCTATTTTTCTTATTATGGTCTTAGTCTTCATATCGCAAATAATAAAAAAGCTAATTTTGAATAAAAATAGACATAAAAAAATTTTCATATAATTTGTTACCTTGCAAAAAAAAGCACTATTAAAAATTGCCCTCTTTGTATAATTCGGTGAAATTATGCCATTTATTGCTTCATTTTTCAAGTTATGTTTAAAGACCTATCACTGTTTTTTTGATAAAATAGTAAAGTTAAAAGCATCGTTCGTCTATTCAAATAATAAAGAAAATAAAAAAACCGCTGCCCAAGGAATCACTACTTCCACATCCAGATTTTCTATCCAAGTCACTCACAACGAAAAAATTTTGTATGTGGAAATAATTATTTATGGAACTTTAATAATATAATATTTGCCCAAAAACCCATAAAACAATACCCCTCATCGGTAGTGGGGCGGGGGTGGCGATAGGGGGTGGTAGTGGGGGGTGGATGAAGTAAAAAAATATTTTGAGGTTTCTGGTTCTTGTACACACACTAAATCACAATTTTTTTTCATCCCCTTTAATAATGGGGTGGGGGTGGTAATGGGGGTGGCTAATGTCAAAATTTTTTTTGAGACCTTAGCTTCTCTTATATATACTAAATACCAATTTTATGGACTCTTACCTGCTTGATTTTACTATTTACCCCAAATTTACCCCAATTTACCCCCCAACCCTTCGACGGAACAAGATGAAAATATAATCTAGTTCTAGATCTCGTTAAAGTACATATGTGTACCAAATTTCAAGTCAATATCTCAAACGATTCCTGAGTAAACGTGCACACAAAAAAAAGTTACAGACAGACCGATAGACAGACAGAAATTTTTTTTCGCTCAAACTTAAAATTTCGACGTTTCATGACACTCTAAGCCTATTTGAATAACAAAAATTTTTAAAAAATTTTTTGTCGTTACTATACTTCCACTGGATGTGGAAGTAATTGAAGATAATTGTATCATCTACAAACAATTTTTTCGTCATAATAATAGAACTATTAATTTTTTAGAAAGTACTGTCTTCAAAGAGGTGTAGCTTTACCATTGCCACCAGTTCTTTTGACATTAGTTGGACTATTCACGAAAACACCATGTGCTTTATAAGCACGATAACTGAAGGACCAAGAGTCCGATCGTATTTAAGAAAGTGCCACGTTGTTATTAAAAAAAGTCCAATCTGCAAATACAACAGTTAAGTCATCTTAAGCAAAAAATGCAAATATAAACTGTTGTAACTCTTGATAAGATTTGACAGTAACAAAAATTCTGCAGAATGTAGCTAGAAGCTCTTCGCCAACCAAGCTGGCATCATCAGGAGACGATTAGAATTACAAATATAGCAATTATATCTAGAAAAATCAACTTATTTCCAACAAACTGTAGAATGTCATATAGAATGTTTAACAGTTATATATTAACTTCAGTATACTGGCGAACAATATTTCCATTCAGTTATTTCTTTTTGCTTTCTATTGACTTTGACTTTTATCATGCGGGTAGTTTGAATAGAAAAAAGAACATTTACATTAATTCTTCAACGTTTTATATAACATTGTTCTATTTTCAAACTTCTCAAACAGTCTAGTTCACAAGTTCAAACACCTGTTAATTCTTGATATAGCTCGTAAAAATATGAGTGAGGGCTCATTGAATTCGGAATGACGTCTAGAAAAATGTGCAAAAGTTTCAAACCCGCACATAAACAATTGCAAAAGTTATAAACAAATTAAGATTAAAAAAATAACGAGATTCGTTTTTTCCAAATAACTCGAAAACTATTAATATTTAAGAAATTTAAAAATAGATTCTTAAAGAGGAAGAAATTTCCAATAAAAAACTCCTGACACCCGGAACTCTATCTCTACTATTAATATAATTTTAATTAATGTTGAAAATAGAGCTCCAGTGCTCTGAAACAAGTAAAAACATTTTTTTATATTATTAAATATAACAAAGAACAATATCTCGTTGGAAAAAAATTTTTCGCCGATTTTTCATAAAATGAGCTTATTGTTAATTAACAAATTTTTTTAGAGTTTGCGTTTATATTTCATGTCGGATAATTGTTAAACAAAAGCCACTAAAACTATTTCGCTCCGTGGAGACCTTATGTCAACTATACTTTATGAGATTATGACATTGCGATGATTTTAATTGTTATGGTCTATTAGTTATTAATCATTTAAGCTAACAAAAAACTAAGAAATGAAAAAGAGAGGCTGAAATTTTTTTTTATTAGTTTTAATTATTATTAGTGTTATTAAATTCAAAAATACTATAAGATTACATAAACTTTAAATTTTTAGTGCTATGTGTTTAAACAAATTTTATAGACAAATAGATAAATTACGTATTTTTGAAAAATATTTTTTTGCCATTTTATTTGTTATAAAATATTAGGCGATTTAAAAATTTTTTAACTGTTTGTAATCAATTTTTTCCTTTTTTCATTATATAAACAAATTATAAAAAAAAATGATTCTTAAAATTTATTATTTTTTGCAATTCTCTACAAGGGAAAAATTTTTTTGTTGTTAATTTATTTGTTTATTTATTAATAAACAATTTGTTATTAACAATCGCTGAACATGTTTATATTTTTTTTGATAGAAAAAAAAAACAAAAACAACCTTATACATAAACATGTAAAAAAAAATTAATATTTAAAATTTAAAATTCTATAACAAAAAATATAAAAATTTTTTTTTGACATGTTTAATTATACGGTTGTTTTTATTTTTTTCCATAAAAAAATATAAACGCATTCGGCGATTGTTAATAACAAATTGTTTATTAAATAAACAAATGAATTAACAATAAATAAAAATTTCCCACCTTGGAGAGAACTGCAAATAATAAATTTTAAGAATAAATTTTTTTCTTAATAATTTGTTTAAATAATGAAAAAAAGAAAAAATTGATTATAAACAGTTAAAAAATTGTTTTAAGAATTTTTTTAAATCATAATATTTTATAACAAAAAATTGCAAAAAAAATTTTTCCAAAAATGCGTAATTTATCTGTTTGTTTATAAAATTTGTTTAAACAAATAGCACTAAAAATTTAAAGTTTATGTAATCTTGTAGTATTTTTGAATATAAAAACAGTATTAATAATTAAAATTAATAAAAAAAAAATTTCAACTCAACTCTTTTCCATTTTTTAGTTTTTTGTTAACTTGAATAATTAATAACTGATAGACTATAACAATTGAAAACATCGCAGTGTCATAATCTCATAAAGTATAGTTGACATAAGGTGTTCACGAAGCGAAATAATAATAAATTTAGTGGCTTTTGTTTAACCATTATCCGACTTGAAATATAAACGCAAACTATAAAAAAATTTGCTAATTGACAATAGGCTTATTTTATGAAAAACGGGAATCCAACGGGATATTGTTCCTTTAAGTGTCTAAATAATACCATAATTTTTTAAAATTTTTAAATTAATATTTAATAACATAAAAAAATGTTTTTACTTGCCACGGTTGGTTTCAGAGCATCACAACGGCTTTGCGTTCGCCGCGCTGAGCCTTATTTTCAAATTAAAATTATGAATAATAGAGATAGAGTTCCGGGAGACAAGAGTTCTTTTTTTGAATTTCTTAAATATTAATAGTATTCGAGTTATTTGCAAAAAACGAAACTCGTTATTTTTTCAATTTCAATTTGTTTATAACTTTTGCAATGGTTTATGTGCGGGTTTGAAACTTTTTCACATTTTTCTAGACGTCATTCCAAATCCAATGAGCCCTCACTCATATTTATACGAGCTTTATCAAGAATTAACACGTGTATGAACTTGTGTCTTGTCTAAAAGAACAAGTACATAAAATTAATTTAATAATCATCGTAAAATGAAAAATGTTTATAAACAAACATAGGCAGGGTGTGGGCTTCAATCAAGTAGGCGAGGAATATGCTACTTTGGGCTTCATTTTGAGGCTTCATATTTGTACAAAAAACCTATTTTAGTCAAACGTCAAGAATGGAATGAATACCTTGTATATTTTGCATTAGAATAAATATATCAATGGAAATAGTTTTAATATGCATATCCTAAACATAATTATTTATATTAGGGCGGCCCCTTTGGTGCTATGCGGCCGTGACCTACAACAATGCAATTATATTATTAGCACATCGACTACGCAATTATATTGTCGCACACAGTTATATCATGTAGTTAAAGAATTACAAGAGAAGTGGCAACTATGTACGGCTTCGTGTAATCTGAAACATGTATACATTTTATACAACGGGCTTCGTAATGTCGCATAATTATAAAAGGCTTCGTATGACATGTCGTGTTGTTTTCAATCTGTATGTCCAAAAAAGTTCCCCCCTCTCATGTTGCTCGCGTTATTACTCCCACTTAAAACATTACTAACAGTTGTACACACTATTTAAATTACAAATAAGGCTGGGCTTCTGGTACCCTGTAATGTGTGGTGGGCTTCGTTTCAGGCGTACCGTACGTATATATATATATATATATATATATATATATATATATATATATATACAGACTGCGTAGGATACGGCTTCCGGTGATAGCCCATTTACATGCTATACGACTTCCGACTGCGATACGGCTTCCGTATACGGAAGCCGTAACGCAACCAATGTAAAACGTCTCCATGGTGCCTCAGTTGTCTGCTGTGCTAATTTCAGCTGGAAGTCAGATATTCGGATTTTGAACTCTTCCGCATATTTTAATTGAGGAGGCGGCCACATCAACGAAGGCGCCACGGTTCCCGTATATTTTATGCCGTATAATATACTATCAGTTTTACAGTGGATACTGCTTCCGGTAAATATTGGCAACCTTGGATCACATGGCATTTAGAAAATTAGGTATGATCTTGTGTGTTTTTAACGTTTCAAATGACTCTGCAAAGTGTTCGTTGTTGCTACTCACTACACCACAACGACTTCTGTTTTTGTTATAGGACAAGTACCAATTTACAATTTCTTAGAAATACTTATTAAAATACAACTAAGACATATGTTATCCGAAATCATAAATATTTTGAATTTTTAGTGAAAATATCTTTCAGTTAGTATGGCGTTTTCGATGTGTTTTAGAATAATAATTAAAAACAAATTTTTTGATATTTTACTTAAGGTTTACGCCTGGGGTTTTTCGAAATCATAGATAGGAATACGAAATTGGAATTTAAATATATTGACACTTCATTTCAACTGAGAATATCGCACAAATAGCGGAGTAGAAAGAAATTTAATAAAATTATATAAAAAAATATTTTAAGAAAAAGCTTTTATTTGAAAAACTACTAAAAAGTAAAAATATATATTTTTTTAAATTCATACATCTAGAAACCAAAAGCTTTGAGGGCGGTCATATAGGGGGCTATTACATAGTTACTTTGCTCAATTGACCGTCCCCAAAGCTTTTGGTTACCAGGTGTATGAATTTTAAAAAAAAATTATTTAGACTTTTTAATAGTTTTTCAAATAAAAGCTTTTTCTTAAAAATATTTTTTTTATATAACTTTATTTTTTACTTTTTAGTCTACTTATTTTACAGACAGACAGACATAACCCTTTATTTGCCATCGCCATCCACACCTTCCCTCTCCCGTATTCTCACCCTCTAACACTACTTTCCACTTCTTCCCACCCCTTTCCCACCTCTTCCCACGCCTTCCTCCCGCCTTTCTCATATCTTCCCACCTCTTTCCACCCCTACCCCATATCTTCCCAACCCTTCCCATTCCTTCCCCACCTCTTCCCACCGATTTCTCACCTCTCCCGCGTCCGCCATATTGAATTTAGAATGACGTCACATAGTTTATCGTATTTTACTCGTAAAACCCTTTCATTTGATACCCATATCAAGGAGGTTGGGAAGAAAAAGGCGATCCGCCCTATTGGGACGTCCGCCATATTGAATTTAGAATGACGTCACATAGCTTGTCGTATTTTACTCGTCAAACCCTTTCATTCGATACCCATATCATGAATGAATGTTTCTATACTCTACTGATGAGAACTAACGAGTTCGAAAAAACTTGTACAACTTTTCTAGAGTCGAAATCGAATGTAAGGTTCAATAATTGTTGTGAATGACTGAATTTCAACAAATAATTTAAGTATTTTCAATATATTTTTTTGCCTTAAAATGCCAGGAATCCTATCATGTAATTCAATACTTCGTCAGTATTAGCTAGAAGAGTAGTTGTTTTGATTGTTTTTCCAATAATGAGTGTTTTAAAGTGTTTTCCTAGATAGTATATTAGCGTGACCCAATTAAGGTACCAATATACAGAAAGTAGATAATTTCATATTAAATAAAAAAGTGTGAATGACTAAATGTAAATAAATGATTTAAGTATTTTCAATATTTTTTTTCTTTAAAATGCTAAGAATCCTATCATGTAATTCTATACTTCGTCAGTATTAGCTAGAAGAGTAGTTGTTTTGATTGGTTCTCCAATAATGAGTGTTTTAAAGTATTTACCTAACTAGTATATTAGCGTGCCCAGAATAGGGCAGCAATATACAGAAAGTAGGTATTTTCATAATAAATAAAAAAGTGTGTAAGTTGTGATTTGCATAATACCTAAATAATATTCTCTAATCATGATAAAAGCAAATAAATAAAAAATAATTAATTATAAAAAAAGGCTTAGAATGTCATGAAACGTCGAGATTTTAAGTTTGAGCGAAAAAACTTCTGTCGGTCTGTCTAACTTTTTTGTGCGCACGTTTACTCTGGAACCGTTTAAGATATTGACTTGAAATTTGGTACTTTAATGAGATCTGGAACTAGATTATATTTTTATCTTGTTCCGTCAAAGGGTTGGGGGGTAAATTGAGGTAAATTTGGGGTAAATAGCTGAATCAAGCAGGTAAGAGTCCAGAAAATTGGTATTTAGTATATACAAGAGAAGCTAAGGTCTCAAAAAAATTTTTGGCATTAGCCACCCCCATTACCACCCCCACCCCATTATTAAAGGGGATGAAAAAAAATGTGATTTAGTGTGTGTACAAGAACCAGAAACCTCAAAATATTGTTTTGCTTCATCCATCCCCACTACCACCCCCACCCCACTACCGATGTTGTGTATCGTTTTATAGGTTTTTGGGATAGAGGATTTCAAATATTATTATTAAAGTTCCATAAGCAATTATTTTCACATACAAAATTTTTTCGTTGTGAGTTGGATTGAAAATCTGGATGTGGAAGTAGTGATTCCTTGGGCAGCGGTTTTTATTGCAAGTCTAATGTTTAAAGAGATACAGCGTCAGAAAGATGAATTTAAGAAGAGATTTTTTTTTATCATATAAAGTACGTTTACAAATAACATATTTTATATTATTTATATTATTATAATAAAGATCTACTTGTATTGAATCTAAAACATAAGAAATTGCCGGGATAGTATTACAGTGGCTTACATCATACCTCTAAAATAGGAAAACAATGTATTAAATTTATTGACAGTTATTCAGAAGAATTGACTATAAAACATGGAATACCTCAAGGGTTGGTACTTGCTCCTATACTCTTTTTATTATTTTTATACAATCTAACATTTTTTTAATGACCTTATTCGTATCAAAAAATTTCAAATTACAAAATTTTATGTTATCGATTTAAAGGATGAAATTTACGGCAACATAAAGATAAGATCTTTAACTTCTTTTTGTCATTGGTCGTCTAAGTCATAACTTGGTGGTTTCTTCCAGCCGACCAAATTTATCCGTGAAAGTCAGATCAGATCACCCGTTACTCACTCATTAATACATTGTTCAAACATACGGCTCATTCAATATGAACGTGAATGAGTATAATATTTAAAAGTCTTTGTTTTTATACTAATTTTTATTTAATTAAAAATTGATAAATTGAAAGTGGAAATTAATTTGACGATGTATTTATTTATTAATTTTCGATAAAAAAATAAAAAATCATTGTGGGTCGATTATTCCGAAAATTGTAAATGGGTGTTAACTTTTTATTCTCAATAGGTCGAAACCTTGTATCTTTCATCAACAACATATATCAACTCTCCTGTTAGACATAGACATATGATCTTTTCTCATACTTATCAAAGTATTCATGTATGTTGTATAAGCAAGAAGAAATTAATTTAAAATTTTAATTGACTTAAAAAATTACGGCTGGCAGTATGGTATATCAATAGATTTTAATACAAAATTTTTGTAATTTGGAAAATAAAAGCAGTTTACTTTTGCCAATTCTTAGAAAATTGGTTCTAAAATACCCTATATATAAATAATTTTAATAACAATTGGTATATCCTAATTTCAAATCAAGTAGGAGCTAAATCCAGAACATGAATACCCATCAGCTCAAAATTTGTTGTTCATTTATACCTATTCATATTTATCCATGAACACTCGCATATTATGTAGATATAAAACCATGAAAATAAAGCAGAATTTAAAGTCTATAGGCTAAATGCATGGCAACGCTGCTGGAAGCCGTATCCACTGCAGATCCTAAAATAATGTATATTCCGGAAGCTATATATCTGCAGAATGTAATCAGTCATATATTGCCGGAAGCAGTATCCACTGCACTCTATGTCGGAGCTCATATCCATCGCGATTTGTTCATGTGATGAAAACTATTCCTGATTGATATATATATATATATATATGTGCATTTGTATCGTGTCCGCATCCTTACAAATTTGTGGCGCCCGCACCTCAACTAGA
This sequence comes from Rutpela maculata, assembly GCA_936432065.2. Taxonomy (NCBI): domain Eukaryota; kingdom Metazoa; phylum Arthropoda; class Insecta; order Coleoptera; family Cerambycidae; genus Rutpela; species Rutpela maculata. Next base: position 28,449,527 of record OW386289.2, read on the forward strand.
AATAATATAGATAGATTAGTTCTGTTACATATACATAACCGCCAAGTTTCACTTACCAAGGGCACGCGGAGAGGGGAAAGGATTTTTATCTTTTTTTACATACACTTTTTTGTTCATACGATTGGTATGTTTACACCTCGTTATATAAATAGTACCTCTCTGACTCAATGTATTTAAAACTGTTATACATAACGGTAGCGTTTGCCTCCTTCGAGGTTGCCAGACTTCTATAGTGTAAAATGCTCTAGCGCTTGCAAAATTAGTTGCGCTATGCAACCGTGTGCGTTTGGTATTATGATGATTAATATTGTGTAAGTAGTACTCTATCAGATTACGTTGGTGTTTTACCCGATAATGTGCGATTATCTGTTTTAAAATGAGTCGTTCACGCTAAATATCTATTGTAGAATAATGTATTTAATTCAAAATATGTTCTTAAGGGAATTATTATTACTATTTAAAATGCTTTTCAAAAGACATCACTGAATCAGTTCATTTTTGTAACACAATTGTTACATATTAGTCCACGTAAATTTTAGAAGAAATAATTTATAAAGTAATAATATTTGGGATGCGTAATCTAGATGTTCGAAATAGATACCCGAAAAGTTCCCCACAATTTAGAGGTGAAACGTCCGTAATGATTATGAATAGAACTGCTTCGGCCATATTACGGGGACTTAACGCTGGTTTTTTACTTTTAACTTGTAAACCGTTCGTCGAAAGAGAAAAAAGTATAAGAAATAAAAAATTTGTCGCATTAAATTCCTCATAAAAAATGTACTATAAACCTTGTAGCTTATCCTCAGCTATTTCGCGCTAACAGCGTCCGAACAGAGAGGTAGTTTGGGGCGCAGAGGTAAAAATCCATCCTATTCCAAGTTTGATTCCGAATATCTTAAAACCGGTTACTTTAACGAGAAAAATGGTCAGGAATGAATTTATTGAGCAGAATTTTCTCTGTCAGATGCATATATAGAGAGTTTTGTCGCAAGTAGTTTATGTATTTTCCCCTTCTTTGCAATTATATTAGAGGATAATCTGTACTGTTCACACAAAAGAAGATTTGGAGTCATATTTCAACTTTGAGCTTGCTTCAATTCCACTTCTTCTCTTCAATAAAACAGGGTTAATGAGGAAAATTAAGAAACCGTCTGTATGATATTTTCAATGCTGTACGAGAGAGGCAAATAGATTTTTACGATTGCCAGTTCATTGTTGATGGCGGCAATTTGATTCATCATGTAGTATGGGGGAAGCAGCTTTATTCGTAATCATTACGGCCAAAAGTGTAGTGTTTGACGGATATGCTGACAATGCCTGCAGTATGAAGATCATCGAAAGACAGCAGCGACTTTTGAACCGCATTTCACCGGAAATTATTTTTAATGAGAACACGCCACTGAGTGAAACGCAAAATAGAATGATAAACAATCTCACAAAAAGGAACGGTTTATTTCGCAATTGATGGAGAGATTTAAAAACGACGGAATCAAAACAATTACTGCTGTAGACGACGTTGACGTACTCATAGTTCAAACCGCCTTAAACGAATCTCAAGGAAACGATACAGTGATCATCCTCGGACAAGATATTGATCTTCTCGCATTGATTATCGCTCTCGTACCTGAAGATAAAGATATCCGTTTCTTAAGAGAGGCTCAGAGAAAAATAAAAAATAAAGATTACAGTTCTCGTGACTTGCAGTCCTCGGAAGTTTTAAAAAGCTGTATGGCCACACGTTCAGTGAATGCGATAACACTTCAGCTTTCTTTGGTAAAGGAAATGTGCAAACGGTGGAATGCGTCAATAAAAGAAAAGATCTCGAAGAGGTTGTCCGTATATTCAACAACCGTAGCTCAACGAAAAAAGAAATTACGAGTGCTGGAGAGAAATTCGCGCTAGCAGTATACAAAGCCCCCAAAAAAGAGACATCTTTGAATCATCGAAGATTCATTATCTTCAATAAGTTATTCGGCCAATCTAGTACTACCGGGATTCTACCAAGACTGCCAGCAACATCCGAGGCATTACGTCAATATTCTTACAGAGTATTTCTCCAAATTCATGTTTGGCGAGGAGAAAACTTAGAACCAACGGAATGCAGAAAAGCAGAAAATAATATAAAATATTTCAAAGAGATGATATACTTAAAGAAGTAAAATGTTCAAAACTTAATCATTTTGGAGCAAAATGTAAATATTTCAGTCCAGCAAGAGAAAAATTTTTGAAATGTTTAAAAATTTTTAAAAAGCATTCGAGATGACTCCAACAAACTATCATTAATTAGTATAGCAAAATTTATGATTAACCAACAAATATATTCTAGAGTTTTGGTCGCGAATGCTTTTTAAAACATTTTTATTTCTTGCTAGAGGGAAATATTTACATTTTGCTCCAGAATAATCTAGGTTTTTAAAATATCTTTGGAAGGTGGAAGATTACACTGGTCAACATTCAGTTTGAAAAAATACACCGGACTCTACCTAGGTACCCAGGTGTTTTTGGGGTCGCTGATTCCGTTGCCGAGGTCGGTTAAGCTCTATCACGTCAGGTTCAAGGTCATTTGAAGGTCAACCTAAGAAAAGATTTTTAAAAAAAATCTAAAAAAATTCACACAGGTTCTTGGGGGTCTCTGAGTCTGAATCCGATGTCGGTTGACCTTTATCACCTCATGTTCAAGGTCATTTGAAGGTTAAAGTAAGAATAGGAGGTGAAAAAAAATAGAAAAAATTTATACGAATGCTCACCTGCCTACTTATTGTCTGTTTATCTGTCTGCCTTTATACCTGCACACCTGTTTGTTTGCTTGTTAGTCTGTATTTATCAACCGCCTGCATTTTCCCTCTGTCCATCTATTTGACATCCTGCCTTTCTATCTGCCTTTCTGTCGGTAATTCTGTCTCTCTTCCTGTCTGACTGAATGACTAAATGTTTCTATCTGACAGTCTGTCTGCCTCCTTGTCAGTTTGTCTGACTCAAAAAACCATTAAATTACTTTGATCCTGACAGGATTGAGCTCAGGGCCGGTTTTAGGTAACCGGAGGCCCTAAGCTCTAGGTATGTTTTTCGTTGAAGCTTTCTCTTCTAATAAAATAAACGTTAATATCTGCGTATGAAATCTGAGTTCTGAGGCCCCCTAAATGCGAGGCCCTAAGCTGGCGCTTACTCAGCTTATAGGCAAAACCAGCACTGATTGAGCTCCAAGTGAGTGAAGCCAACGCCCGTGATTCGCGCCGAACTTATATCCCTCTTCTGCCCCAACTCACTTGCGGTGGACATGCGCCATCCATCGGTACTCTCTACTTGCATGTTCGCTCTGCTTCTTCAACTGTACCTAAAAGCCATCCTTTCACAGAAGAAAATAAGTAGGTGATTCATTGAGTTAAATATATTTGCACTGAGATAGCCGAAGAATTTTCATGTGCAGCTAAAGTTGGCGGACGAATGCCGGCTTGAAATGACCTCAGAATGACCTCGAAATGACCTCTGGATATCGCTTTTTAAGGGTACGCGAACACCGGATTCGGACTCAGCGACCCGAAGAACCTGTGTGGATTTTTTCAGAATCTTTCAACCACCTTTTCTTACTTTAACCTTCAAATGACCTTGAAACTGAAGTGGTAGAGGTCAACCGACATCGAATGCAGACTCAGCGACCCAAAAAACATATATATACATTTTTTCAGATTTTTGACAGCTTCTCCTCTGTTTTTCTCAAATTAACCTTGAAATGACCTCCGGATGCCTTTTAAGGATAAGCAAACGCCGGATTCGGACTCAGCGACCCCAAAAACCTATGCGTGAATTTTTTCAGATTTTTTCAACCACCTTTTCTTAGTTTGACCTTCAAGTGACCTTGAAACTGACGTGATAGAGGTCAACCGGCATCGGATACAGGCTCAGCGACCCAAAAAACCTATATGTAAATTTTTTCAGATTTTTTAACAGCTTCCTCTCCGTTTTTCTCAAATTAACCTTGAAATTACCTCCGGATGCCTTCTAAGGGTAAGCGAACACCGAATTCGAACTCAGCGACCCCAAAAACCTGTGTGAATTTTCTCAGATTTTTTCAACCACCTTTTCTTAGTATGACCTTCAGATAGATGTCCTTGAACCTGACGTGATAGAGCTTAACCGACCTCGGCATCGGAATCAGCGACCCCAGAAACTAGGAGTCCTGTGTATTTTTTTAAACTAAATGTTGACCTGTGTTATTATTATTCTTTAGACCACCCCCCCAATAAAAATCGTCTTCTAATTTTTTTTTTTACTTTTATTATATAAGACCAGCGGCAGTGACAAATAGTGGATTAAGGGCAACTAGTTACGTTAAGGAATGTTCGTGTCCTGTTAAATAAATACATTTTTAATAAGGTAAAGACCTTTTTTTAATTTGCTCTAAGCTATAAAGGAGTACAAAAATATTTCCTTCAGAACAAAATAAACGTTTTTTTATTCCCAAATTGAAAAAAATTAAAAAACCCATTGATCTCTAGAAAGTATTATTTCTGTGTATAAAAGTTATTTATATTTTTAGTAAGATAATTTTAGTTACCATATCTACAGATGTATATAGGAATAGTATGCCTCTTTACTCTGTTGCCAAGTTTATGAGGCGATATCTCTACTTTACTGTAAGGAGGCATTTAATACCTATATACATCAAATGTTTAAAACAGCAGCGCCACCTGGTAAAAAATGAAGTGGACTATGGTGTATGTTTATATATGTTTATAGGTATTTTCCACCTCCAAAAAAAATGTCGTTAAATGCTTCTATTTCTCTATCTCTTCCTCTTTTGTCATAATCTTATATGCGCATCAATAAAGCTGATCGTTGTTGATAATAATGAGTCATGAATTTACTGATTATCAAGACATTCGCGATGAAAACAACACAAAACGTCTCCGCCTCGGAGGCGAACCGTACGTAAAATCGGAGGCAAACACCACCTAACCGTATAACATTCGGAGGAGTATAAGTACTAAATGCATGTATATATATATATATATATATATATATATATATATATATATCTATATATATATATATATATATATATATATATATATATATATATATATATATATATATATCTATATATATATATATATATATATATATATATATATATATATATATTTGTCCTGCAAATAATGCTGCGTCCGTACATGTGCACGATACCATACACTGCTGCGTCCTGTACAATACTGCGTCTGTATACCAGACGCAGTATTGTTTTCCCGTGTTATCTTCAACAAATCTCTGAAATGGTCGATTTTCAGCACCTCAAAATGTTCTTCGTCTCCTGGGTTACATGTAAACATAGAAATGAGTTCTGTTTCGTTTCAATTGAGCAAAATATCGACCCGAGTTTTTTTTGGATTCGGACGCAGTATCATATGTTCCGTAAAACTAAAAGTATATTTTTAGTTCCATCGAATTATGTTTGGGGGCGCATAGATTTGTAAACATAAATATACTTCAAATATTCTCTATTCAAAAATCGTATAATGCTGCGTCCGAGATTTGACAACACCGGCACTATTAAATACCCAGTCATTCTTTCATGCTTACTTGGAAAGCCGGAGTTCGGACGAGTGTAAAATTCTTGTGAACATTTCTATAAGTTTACAAGTAATTATGTTTCATATTTAAACAGTTATCTTCTTACTTATAATCTGAATGTTTTTATCACAGAAATTTATTTTCAGGAAATGAAATTAATTTCAACGGAAAATAATTTACAAATATTTAGTTATATATAATCATAAAAACAATACCTCCTCCAAAATTAAACTGGTAAGCCGTTACTTTGTGGTAATTAATTATGATGATATAATAATGAAACACCAACATTAACATTTACTTTATTTTTTACCGCCAAATTATTGTAACTTGCACCTTACTGCAGTTCGGTACTCAACGTGACATTTTCAGATGATTAAAGTAAATGAACATACAAAGGCAGTCAGTCTACAGGACATTATGCTAATTTTATGGTTACTGTTTTGAATAAGGAAATAGGAGAATTACAGACAATATTGTGAATGTAAATAGGATTAGAAATATTAATAAGATATTGTAGGTAATATTCTAGGTATGCTAAGTTAGGAGCAACAAAAATCTGTGACTAATATAAACTACTTTTGGTTATTTTATTTACTCTTATTAGGTTATATACTAATTAATGAACTGCTTTTGAACAATTTATAGTATCCATAAACAAATAGCGTGAGTTATAATGAGTGAGTTATTATAAATCACTAGGTGATAGTGCCAATATCTGTATGTTCATGCCTAGCCTATCCAATCGACGTAACGCGCTTCACGAAGGTGTGGCTCTGTCCGAGAGAAATCCTTAAATCAAGTTTAAGTTAAATTTTACAGTTAATTTTATTAATAAACAAACTGAGTACCTAATTAAAACAAAATTTTCTCAATTTAATATTTATTGTTATAATCGTAGATAAAGTATAGTATTCAACTTGCGGTAATGGTAATAACCCACTTGATGAATTACAGCACTTGCCTGCGGCTCATGCTGTAAACTTCATTTGCGTGAGTTATTACCTACATTACCGCTCGTTGAATAATATACTACAAGTTCATCAAATTGTGTGGTTTATTATAAGTCTAATAACTATAAGTAGAACCATTATTATACCTTTTTGTTTGATAAAAAGGGAGGTTGAAATTTTAGGTTTTTCCAGAAACGGTTAGAAGCATGATGCAAGAAATTTGGCAGACATATTTTTGTTGAAATCTATTAGATCGTGTTAAGACGAAATTTCGATTTTCACTTTCTGAAGAGGTCAATACGGGGGTGGTAGATGGTTTAAAGCGCACCTGTATTTTTGAAATCGTGTAAGTCAGAAACGTGATTATTCGAGCGATGGACACTTCTGAGAAAATAAGAAGACACGCACGTATTTGACGGTTTTCAAAAAGAGACCTCCGAACGGGTGAACCGGGAGGGGGAAATTTTTTAAGCCTTCCGGAAACGGTTAAACCCAGAATCATGAAATTTGGCGTAAATACTTTTTATTAGAATCTGTTAGACACGAGTAGGACGAAATTTCGATTTTCACTTTTTAAAGTGGTGAAAACAGGGGTGGTAGATGGTCTAAAGAGTACCCGTATCTCTGAAATCGCGTAAGTCAGAAACGCGATATTCCAGCGATAGGCTTTCCTGAGGAAATAAGGAGACACGTATTCGACGGTTTTTAAGAGACACCGCGAACGAGTGAACAGGGAGAGGGATGTTTTAAGCATGAAATTTGACACATACCCGCCCATGTGTTCTATTGTGGATTAAAATAATTATTTTTTCGTTTAATTAGCTCTAACACAAAAAAAGAATAATGGATTGTTATCAAATTGCGATGTGCAATGGGTTTCCCCGAGTACTATAGATGCGCAGTGGGTTTCCTCGAGTACAATGGATGCGCAGTGGATTTCCTCGAGTGCAATGTATGCGCAGTGGGTTTCCCCGAGTACTATGGATGCGTAGAAGGTTTCCTTGAGTGCGCAATGAATGCGCAGTAGGTTTCTCCGGGTACCATGAATGCGCAGTGGGTTTCCACGAGTATTATAGATGTGCAGTGGGTTTCCTTGAGTATAATGGATGCGTAGTAGGTTTCCCCGAGTACCATGCGTACCATGATCCTCAATTTTAACCAAACTTTGATTTAAGAATGTTGGGTTATTCCTATTGTTGTGTTAAATTTGATTCGTTTAGAGTCGTTTGGTTAAGATTGTTGGGTTGTAGGGAACACGGTTTCAAATTCATGTCACATTAAAATGGCTATAACTTTGCGAGGAAACATCATAGATGACCATTCGAAAGCTTATTTTAAAGAGGAAGGACGTTACTAAATGATATATTTATTAGAAAATAATAATTTTTTGGGTTCTAGACACAACTTCAAAACTTGCTAAAAAAGTCATTTTTAAGTACTTAACCTCAAATATTTCAAAATCCTGACGTGATGGGACAATTCTGAGGCCAGATTCGGATTCAGCGCGAAAAATTATTTCTGAAATGACCTGTGTTATTGAACTGTCAAACTGGATAATATAAGTGAAAACATCCCTAAGGGATCTTATCAGTGTAATTTTGTTCTGATTGGTTGTTTCAGCACACGTGATTAGAAATTAACGAATTAAATTGCTATGTGAGCTAAAAATTTTCAACAAGTTTTTATTTCCCAGTCAGTACCACTAAAAAGTGTTAAGCTCTCGGAATTATTATTCAATGAAAATTGTATTGAAACTGTCTTTGTTTTATTTAGAATTAGGTTATTATTTTGAGACCAATGTATGATTTCTTGATAAAATCTTTCAGTGTTTTTTTTTTCTTCAATTACGTTGTTGCCGGTAACTAGAATGTTTGTATCATCAGCATAACAGATCACATGAACATTTGGTATCTTTTGTTGATGGCTGACCACATAGTTAGTAAATATTATATATAAAAGTGATCCCAAAATTGACCCCTGTGGAACTCCTTGTGTAATATCACAAATATTACTTTCAACTCCACCGACCATTTTTACAATTTGTGTCCTGTTGTCTAAATAGGAGGAAAATATTTGTAAATCAGTTAGTCGAATACCGTATAGTGCTAGTTTGGTCTTAAGCAGCTGATGGTCTACCAAATCAAAAGCTTCTGAGAAATCTTCGAAAAGACCCACAACTGATTTCTTGTTGTCTAAAGCTTTAATGATTTTGTGATGAAAATCACACAACGCAGACTTGTTGCTTTTGTTTATAGTGAAACCATGTTCAGCAGGAGACAGTAACATATTCCGATGTAAAAAATCTGATAATTGCTCCTTGAGATGGAGTTCTAAAATTTTAGAAATTCTACATAGTAGACTAATGGATTTGGATCTCCCTTCTGGTATAATGAAGATACTATGGCTCTTTTAAATTTATTGGAAAATATGCCTTTCTCTATAGAAATGGACCGCTTATCGCATATTTGCATTTTTTATCCAAATTATTAGAAATACCATGACCATTAGAGTTTGAAGACTTTAATTTATTTACAAGAAATTCAACATCCTTAGTTGACACTGCAGATATATAGAAAATAAATCCCCTCGTTTTCCAATAATATTTGGTTTCTGGTTTAGAAAAGAATTAAATCAAATTAATTAATTAAATTGATATTAAATATGAGTACAAAAACTTTTATCTTCATAAAAACAGTTTTTAAAAATTCTAACGCGGTAAAGTGTTGAAGCCATCTTTTTTTTTTTACTAATGTTGGGGTGTTGAAAACGAATCCGTTGCCAGTTTTGCCAGTCTAGGGAGCACATTAAAAGACGACCCTTATTTGGGCGCCATAAAGTGAAGGTTCTCATGTTCCCAACCCAAAGTCATTTAAATAATTAAAGAATTTTTTAATTTAAAAACAAGTAATATTTCTGAATAGTGATACGCACACCTTACACCCCAACCCCAAAAATATGAGAAATATTCAGAGATGAGAAATATTCATCTGAATTGACTAAATCACCTCATTATGATAGAAAAACATCAAATTGGGTGATTAGGGATTTCTTTTGCAATTAAAACCAATAAAAACTCTTAAAACATAAAATCCACCACCTTGATTGGTGGGGATGGGTGTAAGAGTATTCAGAAGTAATAATAACTTGATAATAGCCATTTAACAAGGAGTAATATTGTAAATATACACCGTTCTTAGGGTGGTGAAGGGTGAGGGAAACGAGGGGGATTGATGGTGAATTTAGAATTTTTGCTTCTTTCATTACTTACCTAATGAAACTGAGTATCTTGAAAGAATTTCCTGCACTAAAGAATGACTTTTGTTGCAAGCTACAATATCAATTTCAATGCCACCCCCCAAATAAGAGTTATTTTTTACTGTCTTCCCGATGTTTTTAGCCAAATCGGATGGCAGATTCGTATTCAGCACCCCAAAACTAGTAAAAAGATGGTTTCCACACTTTACCGTGAATGGGCCAAAAAAGGGCTCTCCCTCGCGTTCCCCTCACCTTTCACCAGCCATAAGAACGGTGTAAGTTACAATATATAATATACGATCATTTATTTATTAAAAAAAAAAACAAAATTCCTTATTAAAAGGCTATTATAATGCGATTACTTCTGAATACTCTTACACCCATCCCCACCAATTAAGGTGGTGGATTTTATCTTTTTATCATACTAAGGTGATTTAATCAATTCGGATGAATATTTCTCATCTTGGGGTTGGGGTGTATGTTCACTTTTGGGGTTGGGGTGTATGGTGTGCATATCGCTATCCAGGAAATATTGTTTTTTATATTAAAAATTCTTTAATTATTTAAATGACTTTTGGTTTGGAAAATGAGAATCTTCACTTTATGGCACCCAAATAGGGGTTGTTTTTTAAAGTGTTCCCGAGACTTTTCGTTAAAACGGGTGAGTATTCGTTTTCAGCAGCCCAAAATTAGTAAAAAAAAAAAATAGCTTCCACACTTTACCACGGATGGGCCAAAAAAGCCCTTTTTGAACATTGTTCTTTACAAAATAGTAAATCCGAAGGCATTTATTATCAAACACATTTGTACTTCAAGAAATGTGTTTTTCAACTTTCAAGACTAAAACACTTATCATTCGAGATATGTGCAAAAAGCAAAAGCAAGAAGCATATGCTCTCCCTTCTATTCTAAGGTGAACTCATCGCTCAGTGAAGGAGTAAATAGAAATGAACATCTCTCCAAAATTCAATTGATCTCCTAAATTCAGCATTTTATATTGCAAATTTGAGGCTACTTTTAGTGCACAATTGAAAAACTGATCCTAAAATAATAATCTACAGAAAAATCATATTTCGAATTTTACTGACTTTTAGAAATAACTGACGGCTATCGACTTGTTCTACTACAAGTGCAATAAAATTATTAGGGTAAATATGACAACCGCGCCGGACGCAGTAATATGCTAAGTTTCACAAAAAGTAGTCATCTCGGACGCAGCATTGTATTGAAGAAGAATGAAATTATTCTCGGACGCAATAATGTGCTGTTTTTGAAAGGACGCAGTATTGTCCTGTATATTAAACTTTTTTGTTTCTTGAGTTATTACAATTCTAAAACCAGATATTAACTGAATTTGGTTAGTAGATCCAATATACTTCATTAGATTTGAGCTAACTAGCGTATTTCTGGGAGACGCAGTAAGGTTGGCTTGTGAAAGGACGCAGCATTGATAGCGGGATGTATATATATATATATATATATATATATATATTCCGGGTGACACAGGAGATATGTAACACCCCGTAGCATGTTTATTTAAAAGGATATTATTTTGAAATTTGGTAGACTTATATAAGGCGTGATTGTCCTTTTTTTGTTACACACAAGAAATTTTTTCCACTTCCGGTTTCACCGGAAGTGACATCTACTTCGTTATTTTAAATGGCACCCTGTATATATTTTTTTCCTATCTGATTTTACTTAAATTTCTCTTTTCAACTATGTATACCAAGATGACATTCGTTTTTAAAATGGCTGCTGAAAACCATTTTATTGCACTAAGTCAAGTTGGCTATGGAATGAAATGTGGCGATAATTAATGCTTAATGTGCTGCGATATCAAAAGAACCGTGGTACACAATTTTGTGTTTCATATTTGTTTTGTTCTAATCAGTAGCCGAAGAGACTTTGTACAATTTTTATATTAGAGAAAAATCTCTAGACTAAATCCACGAAATCACAAAAACTAAGATAGAAACACTAATTTGAAATTTTATCCATTTGTAAAATATTTATTCATATTTCACTTTTACCAATTAGATGGCCCCCGAGGTGTCCGGATTTTACACCACTTGATTTTTTCCGATGGGGCCATATCAAGGAAATGGTTTATAAAATTCCACTGCAAAATAGGGAAGACTTAAAAATGAGAGTTAGGTTAGCAATAAATTAGTTTTACTGAATTGCAGTTAGAAAATGTGCTTAGAGGTACTGGTTACAAGAATTCGACGTTGCAGGGAAAATAATGGCCAGCATTTTGAGATTCTTCGAAAACAATTTTATTTAAAAGCAAGCAAAATCAGACATAACAATCACTGTAAAAAATTTACCGTCGTTGCGTGTAAAATCACATCCAATTTTAATGTAACCTCACCCGCAAAAAGAGTGTAAAATTTTTATTTACTCTATATTTTAGGTAATCCTCCCTGGTCAATAAAATTTTACACTCTTTTTACGGGTAAAGTTACATTGAAATTGGATTTAACTTTACACCCAACGACGGTAAATTTACCTTCATTTTTTACAGTGATGAATTGTATTGGGTAAAAGTGAAAGATGAATAAATATTTTACAAATGGGTTAAATTTAAAATTATTGTTTCTATCTTAGTTTATATGATTTCGGGGATTTAGTCTAGAGATTTTTATTTATTAGAACAAAACAAATATGAAACACAAAATTGTGTACCAGGGTTCTTTTGATATCGCAGCACATTAAGCATTAATTACCGTCACATTTCATTCCATAGCCAACTTGACTTAGTGCAATAAAATGGTTTTCAGCAGCCATTTAAAAAACGAATGTCATCTTGGTATACATAGTTGAAAAGAGAAATTTAAGAAGAATCAGATAGGAAAAAAATATATACAGGGTGCCATTTAATATAACGAAGTAGATGTCACTTTCGGTGAAACCGGAAGTGGAAAAAATTTCTTGTTTGTACCAAAAAAGGACAATCACGCATTATATAAGTTTACCAAATTTCAAAATAATATCTTTTTAAATAAACATGCTACGGGGTGTTACATATCGCCTGTGTCACCCGGTATATATATATATATATATATATATATATATATATATATATATATATATATATATATATAAGGTATTAGTAGGCATCCCACAATGTAAAATTTTAGGTTCAGTTGGCATCCACGAGTCAGATGGCATCCGGTATTCGGATGCCATCTGATCTGCTAGAGATATTAACGCAGGGGCATCGTAGATGTCGTATTATGCCATTAAAACTTATTTTAAGTTGGAGGTTTTAACACCCTAGTGAATATTTTAGTTCAGCGGTTTGTTACTAGCTGCCGTGCCTGTCGCTCGAAAAATATTCATTTTGAATAGCTGCTGACTACAGAAGCGGTTTAGATGGCATCTAGTCAGCTGGCAACAGCGTGGAAGTAGGTTATTATATACCACATGTTGATCCAGATGTTTTAGTTTGCTCGAATATATTACTACTAGGAAAAGTAAACTTAGTGGAGACAATTCGTGTAACTGTTAAAATGAGGACGGAATTTGTACCTCTTGATTGTAAACAACTTTTGTTAAGGATGGTTCAGCAAGGCTATAAGTAAAATAGTGTTCTGTAGTTTAATTAAACTACAGAAGTAAGAGAAAAGTTATTAGCAAAAATATTTTAGATACGTGGTAAACTACAAAATTATGTTAATGTAAAAGAATCTTATTTAGTCCAATTCACAAGTTCAAACACGTGTTAATTCTTGATAAAGCTTGTAAAAATATAAGTGAGGGCTCATTGGATTCGGAATGACGTCTAGAAAAATGTGCAAAAGTTATAAACAAATTAAGATTGAAAAAAATGACGAGTTTCGTTTTTGCAAATAACTCGAAAACTATTAATAATTGCGAAATTAAAAAAAAGAAGTTCTTAAAGAGGAAGAAATTTCCAATAAAAAAGTCTGGACTTCTGGAACTCTGTCTCTACTATTAATAACTTTAATTTAATGTTGAAAATGGGGCTTCGCACGGCGAACGCTAAACCGTTACGATACTCTGAAACCGATCGTAAGAAGCAAAACAATTTTTTTATATTGTCAAGTATTAATATAATTTTTTTTTTAAATTGCGTTATTATTTAGAGGAACTTAAAGGAACAATATCCCGTTGGAAAAAATTTACCGATTTTTCATAAAATGAGCTCGTTGTTAATTAACAATTTTTTTTTTTTTGAGTTTACGTTTATGTTTCCAGTCGGAAAATTGTTAAACAAAAGCCACTAAAATTATTTCGCTTCGTGAGGACCCTATGTCAACTATATTTTATGAGATTATGACATTGCGATGTTTTTAATTGTTACAGTCTATTAGTTATTAATTATTTAAGCTAAGAAGAAACTAAGAAATTAAATAGAGGTTGAAAATTTTTTTTTATTAATTTTAAAATTATTATTACTGTTTTTATATTCAAAAATACTATAAAATTATATAAACTTTAAATTTTTAGTGCTATTTGTTTAAACAAATTTTATAAAGAAATAGATAAATTACGTATTTTTGAAAAAAAAATTTTTCTTAAAACATTTTTTTAATTGTTTATAATTATTTTTTGCCGTTTTTCTTCATTTGAACAAATTATTAAAAAAAAAATATTCTTAAAATTTTTTATTTGCAATTCTCTACAAGGTGAAATTTTTGTTATTAATTAATCTGTTTATTTAATAAACAATTTCTAATTAACAATCGCCGAATGTGTTTATATTTTTTTAGATAGACAAAAATAACCAGAACAACCATATACATAAATATGTCAAAAAACATTTTTAATATTTAAAATTTAAAATTCTATAAGAAATATTAACATTTTTTTTTATGTATTTATGTATACGGTTGTTTTTTTTTAAATTTTTTTTCTATCTAAAAAAATATAAACACATTCGGAGGTTGTTAATAACAAATTATTTATTAAATAAACAAATAAATTAACAACAAAAAAAAATCCAACTTGTAGAGAATTGCAAATAATAGGTTTTAAGACTAAAATTTTTACTTAATAACTTGTTTAAATAATGAAGAAAGGGAAAAAATGATTATAAACAATTAAAAAATGTTTTTAAGAAATTTTTTTTTTTTTAATTCATAATATTTTATAACAAATAAAATGGCAAAAAATGTTTTTCAAAAATAAGTAATTTATCTATTTGTTTATAAAATTTGTTTAAACAAATAACACTAAAAATTTAAAGTTTATGTAATCTTATGTTATTTTTGAATTTAAAACCAGTAATAATTAAAATTAATAAAAAAAATGTCAACAATTGTTTTTTAAATTTTTTAGTTTTTTGTTATCTTAAATAATTAATAACTAATAGACTATAACAATTAAAAATATCGCAATGTCATAATCTCGTACAGTATAGTTGATATAAGGTCTAAAGGAAACGTAATAATTTTAGTGGCTTTTGCTTAACAATTATCCGACTTGAAATATAAACGTAAGCTCTAAAAAAAATTGTTAATTAACAATAGGCTCATTTTATGAAAAATATGGATTTTTTTTCTTTAAATGTCTGAATAATACCATAGTTTTTTAAAATTTTTAAATTAATATTTTTAATACATAAAAAAATATTTTTACTTATTACGGCCGGTTTCGTAACGGCTTAGCGTTTGCCGCACGAAGCCTTATTTTCAACATTAAATTAAAATTATTAATAATAGAGATAGAATACCGGGAGTTCTGGCTTTTCTATTGGAAATTTCTTCCTCTTCAAGAATCTTTTTTTTAAATTTCTTAAATATTAATGGTTGTCGAGTTATTTTCAAAAAACGAAGCTCGTTATTTCTTCAATCTTAATTTGTTTATAACTTTTGCAATTGTTTATATGCGGGTTTGAAAGTTTTGCACATTTTTCTAGACGTCATTCCGAATCCAATGTGCCCTCACTCACATTTTTACAAGCTTTATCAAGAATTAACACGTCTTTGAACTTGTGAACTAGTGTATGTTGGAGATTATTTTAATTCGTTTTGTTTAAATTTTTGGATTTCTTATTGGATTCTATTTAAGAAAAGTATAGTAGGTGACCCAAGAACAACCCCTTGTTACTAAGACACCGTTAAAGATAAAGCTGTCGAATTGAAACTAACAAGATGGAAAAAATTATACGACAAAGTTTGATAGCTTAAATTATAATATATTTTTTACTTTACACTTGCCACTGTGCTTCAAAATTAATCAGTTTGGAGCATCTACACCTCGTGATTTTAAATGTAAGTTCATAGATATCTGTAAAACTATAATTCATCTAAACTAACAAAGTTTTTTCCAAAGTATATATTTATATAAATAAAATTAAAATTTAATTGCAGTTTACTTTAAGTAAACATATTGTACATATTGCACGTAAAGTATATTTTAGTTTTAATTCGAGCTAGTTTTTTCGTTGATAGTGTTTAAGTAATTCAACAATTTTTACTTCTATTTCTCCCATGGTATTAATTATTATAGGTCACTCAAACAACATGTTATAATTAGAATAATAAAGTTGATATAAAAGTCATACAATTTTGTTAATATTTCCGCGCAATTTGTATAGTTCGTTAAAAAATGGGTTTCTGGAAATATCTTGAAAATTACGAATTATGTCAAAAACTGTTATTTGTACGACTTGAAACATAAGAAATTAACTTTACCTTAAATTTCAGATTAGTCCCGTTCAAAGATTGTTCGAGATACTATTTTTTTTAAGGTTTTGTGTTTTTTCGTCCCTTTTTCTAAATGTCAAATTTCAACACGTATTTTTCGTGAATAACTTAAAAACCGAAGGGTCTGAAATTGGTTATTACAACGTTGAAAGGTAATTCAATTTAATACATTCCGGTTCTTCTACAATAAAAATTGTCAAAGTTGTGGCTATTTGTTAAAAGATTACTTTTTTTATGAAAATCGAAATTGGAGTATTACTCTCAATTGAGTTGTGATAAAATAATTCATTCAAATTTTGTTGTAGCTTTTGGAATAAAACCGCTGCCTAAGGAATCAATATTTCCACATCCAGATTTCCCATCCAAGTCTCTTTAAAGGAAAACATCTTGACCATATTTGCACTCTAGTATGTGGAAATAATTGGTCACAGAATTTTAATAAAAGGGCGTTGCCGAATGCTAGCCAAACCTCCAGAACTTCCGGACGCTGCCGAATACGAAGGCAAATTTCGGGCGTTTCCGTATCCATATTAAGATAGTGCCAAATCCATATCCGGGCGCGCCTGAATACCAAGGTAATTTCTGGGCGCTGCCGAATCGATATTAGGATGCCGCTGAATCCATTTTTGGGCGCTGCCAAATCCAAATTAGAACGCCGCCGAATCTATATTCGAGCGCTGCATAATCCATATTCGGGAACGGCTAAACACCAAGGTGACTTCCGGACCATGTCGAATACCAAGGCAATTTTCAGGCGCTGCCGAATCCATATTCGAATCTCTCCGGGCGCCGCCGAATCCACTATTAAACAATACCTCCAGGATCCATTTTGGTTGCACGATTTGACCCAAACATACTAACTACCGTACAAAGCTTTTAAAATGAAGTTAAATAGAAGATTTTAAAAATTAAGTTTCTGGACTGTTATTAGCTTGCTTTATTGTTTTTCCCTATTTACCCTATTTAACTCACAACCCTTCACCGGAATTAGCGCAAGACATAATCTATTACCAGATCTCGTCATGGAACATATGTGTGCCAAATTTGAAGACAGTATCTTAGACCGTTGCGAAGAAAACGTGCGCACAAAAAAGTTACACATCGACACACAGACAGAATTTTTTCTCTCTTAAATTTAAAATCTCGACGTTTTATGACATTTATTATTTCAACAAAAAACATTTTGAAATTTTTGTGTACATGTGTACAGAGTGATTTAAAAAAAAATTAAAATAATTGTTAAGAAAGAAAACTTAATTTCCTTGAATATTTGTTTACCTCATCCTGTACATGAACTGCGTCAATGTTTTCTTATAAAAGTTTTAATTAGCTTCAATTTATGTTATGTTTATTACGTCATATCCGAAATTCTTTTTGGTTTTAGAGAAAGAAATTAAAAACACTCCTTCCGACTCCTGATTTTTTTAAAATAAGTGTAATAATGTAAATAATAATTTTATGCTTTATTTGTAAAAGACATATCACAAAAAAACCTCAACGTAACAAAACAGCAACAAGAAACAAAAGATATAAATATTTTTAAAAACAAACTCTACTAAAATGTACTAAATAATAGGAATTTTTATTCTTAAAACTTTTTTTTTTAACATAAATTGAAGCTAACTAAAACCTTTATAAGAAAACATTAACACTTTTCATGTACAAGGTGAGGTAAAAAAATCTTCAAAGAAATTAAGTTTCCTTTCTTAACAATTTTTTCAAATTTTTTTTTAATTCACTCTGTATGCATGTTTAAGGCTTTAACAATGTCTACAATTTGATGTGCCCCACAAGGTCATCGCTTTAAAAATAAAAAGTTACAAGTATGGGCAGTTTTAAGTGGCGCACCCTGTACATCTTTCCACTCCACTACGTGGATGTGGAAGTAATAAATCAAATGGCATAAATTTTCATTAAAAATAATGTATGTTTTTATCCGAATTTGTTATAAATAAGAAACAAGAAATGAAATGTTTCATATTTCTATTGTGAAATATAGTTCATTTAGTTATCCTTAAAATAAAATCATGGAAAAAAACATTTTATATTTATTACAAAAAATGTTTTGTAAGACATACAAAGAAAAATGTTAGTGTAGTTTTGGTGAATAAGTATACCTACTAGAAGCCAAGGCCTCAGATTTTTTTATAATATTTTACACTACTATAAAGAAAAATACCTGTTGTTAAACTTGAGGCATGTTCAATTTTATTAACATTTAACAAATTACAAATTGTGTTTTTATAATAAGAAATGTTTCTTTTTATTTAAAATACACTTTCAGATGTATCAATAAACCCTCATGTCATAATATTTTAGCTTCATTAAATCAGTATTTATAATTACTTAATAATTTTCGCACAATTTGTATCCCAATTTGGGACATCGCATGATTTGAGTCATAAATTTTACTTCCACATCCAAATAGTGGATTGAAAATATAGCAATCGTAAAAAAAAACTTCAATTTTTTTTTTGTTGAAATCGGTTTAGAATGTCATGAAATATCGAGATTTTAAATTTGAGGGCAAAAAAATTGTATCTATCGGTCTGTCTGTATTTTTTGTACGCACGTTTTCTGTGGGACAGTTTAAGATATTAACTTAATAGTTGTTACGTGTATGTATTATAAAAAGATCTGGAACACATTGCTATAAAATTACACAAAAAAATAATCGTTTTAGAGATTCTAGCATTTTACTTAATCGCCATAATGTATTACAATAACGGTGTAAAAGCCGCTCGAAAAGTGGCTTATATTTGGTAATTTGCAATACAAAATTATATATAGCCAGATAAAACTTACATATATGATTTTGCATGTCATTAGGCAGGCAAAAAGAATGAGCAGTGACTTTCAATACTGAAAAGAAATTGACGGACTGACACAAAAATTGCATTTTCGTATATGCGATTCTCGGCGATTTCATTTGATAATTAACAGACTTACCGACCTGAACTATTTTGTTCATTATTGTCCATTAATTATCGTTTATTTTGGTATATAATTAATAAGGCAGCTGGTACGTTGTTGTGCATATTTCTTATTATTATTATAAGAATGGACAACCTCTGTTTAATTATTATTAAACAGAGGTTGTCCATAGGTAAAATCGTAATATAACAGGCGATGTGATAATTTTTCTAATTTATTAGTATAGAATAGCAGTTACTCAATATTAAAATACACGTAAATCGACATAAACTTCGATATATTACAAAACTAGAGGAAGCATTATACTCTTCGCCGATTTACTGAGCTTTTTATATAATTGTTACACATTCTATAGGATACTCTTCGAATTTTTCTTGTAAATAGTATTAGTTTTTGGACATTCTAAATTTTGTGATACCAACTTTGTTGTGAAAAAAAAATATATGAAAAAAAAATATATGAAAAAAAAAATCACGATGTGAGGGATCGAACCCGGGACCCTTGGATTGCATTAGCATTACATTAGCATTACATATTCTTTTATTTTATTTAACTATCATAACATGTCAATAAATAAGTCATTAATATATCGGTTTTACAATAATAATATACACATTGTGTCACATATCGCGGCCGAGGCGCGCGGAATGACACAGCGACCAGGTGTTCCGGTGAATGACTTCCAAGATCATGTATTATATTGATAGCTGGTCTCTATATAGTTAAACCATATTTGTTTATGAATATCAAGCGATTTCAAACTTAATACTAATTCATTTTTTATTTTATTGTGGGTGATATTTTATTGTGTAGGGAAAATGAAATAAAAAACCCTACTTCAGATGTCAGTTGTTAAAAAAAGTTATTTGCCCATGATGGACAAATTTTTTGATGTATTATAGATTTCCGTAGAGGGTCAAGGGGGGTAGAGGGGATGGTGGTAGGGTGAGAGGTTTTTATGGAATGAGTTTTTCAGGGAAAGTGTTTTTTATGGTGGGATATTACGTCAGTCTGGTAATGGTAAATCGTATATTGGAAGTCTTTCGTAAAGTAATTTATGGGTGTGTGGAATGTTATGTTGTCTACGTATGTTTGTTATGTTTTGTGTTAACGGTGAGTTTGTGAGTTTGTATGTAAAGAATTTTTGTGACGTCTCGTCAATGAAGTCCCGTATCATTTGCACCCCCGTAAGCCTATGCAGGTCGGCGATGGTAATATACCTTGGTGAGTTGGTCAATAGACGCAACAATTTATTTTGAGTCCTTTGTAATCTCAGACACTGTGCGTCAGAAATTAGGTTCCATGACGCACAGGCATAAGTGAGAATTGGACGGAATATGACTTTATATAGGCATAATTTGTTTTCTATTGTTAATTTGCTACGTCTATTGACCAAGGGATACAATTTACTGAGTGCTGCATAGGCTTTATTTATAACCTTTATTTATATGACCTTGGATTGCGAGACGAAACTCTTGCCGCTACACCACCATTTCTTATTACTAAAATTGTTAATGAGTGTAATATATATCATATATATACCATTAGAAAATTTATTGTGATTATTAGGAAACATACATTAGTAAAATGTATTAAAAAAAAAATAGTGATAGGAAATAACATTTCGCAAGGTTTCTGTTTATTACAAACCATAAAAAAATGTAAAAAATATTTTTTTAAATTTTAAATTACTAATAACTTTTTTATTTACCAATCTATTTTGTTAAAAAACAATCTAGCTAACACTAAGTCACTCTCCAAATTTCAATACAATCGGATTTCTCTTTCTTGAGTTATCGTGCTTACAAGAAACGTGACGGACGGACAGACGGACGGACAGACGGACGGACAGACGGACAGACGGACAGACGGACAGACGGACAGACGGACATTTTGAAAGTTGTTCAGAATTCGTTCACTAACATAACGATATAAAAATTTTTTCTCTACGAGCGATATTTACTGATTTAGAAATGTGCCGATCAAATACAATATACTCTTCGTTTTTGCGAAGAGTATAATAAAACAAGCTAAAAACGTACTCTTCGCCGGTTTACTAAACTTTTTATATAATTGTTACACATTCTATAGGATACCCTTCGCAGTTTTTTGTAAAAAATGTTAGTTTTAAACATTTTTAGTTTTATAGTACGAACTTAGTTGGTGAAAGACTCAGTGTAAAATAAAGTAAAAACCGCTGCCCAAGGAATCACTACTTCCACATCCGGATTTTCTATCCAAGTCACACAACGAAAAAATTTTGTATGTGGAAATAATTGTTTATGGAACTTTAATAATATAATATTTGAAATCCTCTACCCCAAAAACCCATAAAACGATACCCCACATCGGTAGTAGAGTGGGGGTGGTGACAGGGGGTGGGAGTGGGGGGTTGATAAAGTAAAAAAATATTTTGAGGTTTCTGGTTCTTGTACATACAATAAATCACATTTTTTTTTCATCCCCTTTAATAATGGGGTGGGGGTGGTAATGGGGGTGGCTAATGCCAAAATTTTTTTTGAGACCTTAGCTTCTCTTGTCTATACTAAATATCAATTTTATGAACTCTTACCTGCTTGATTTACCTATTTACTCCAAATTTACCCCAATTTACCCCCCAACCCTTCGACGGAACAAGATGAAAATATAATCTAGTTCTAGATCTCGTTAAAGTACATATGTGTACCAAATTTCAAGTCAATATCTCAAAAGGTTCCAGAGTAAACGTGCGCACAAAAAAAGTTACAGACCGACAGACCGACAGACCGACAGACAGAAATTTTGAAATCTCGACGTTTCACGACATTCTAAGCCTATTTGAACAATAAAAATTTAAAAAAAATTTTTGTCGTTACTATACTTCCACTGGATGTGGAAGTAATTCCACTGGATGTGGAAGTAAAATTAAAAAAAACTATACCATACCCCACGTGGGTTTCGAACCTGGGACCCGAGTCAAAAGCGTAAGAACTACCTAACACGTAAAAAATGTAAAAAATGTAAAAAATGTAAAAAATGTAAATTTTTACAGAAACAAAAATCAAAAAAAAAATTCTCAGATTTAAATCATTAATAACATTTTTATTTACTGATCGATTTTGTTCAAAAACAATAGAGTTCTTCCCCTAGCTAACGCTAACTTAGTGTCCAAATTTCAGTACAATCGGATTTTTCTTTCTTAAGTTATCGTGCTTACAAGAAACGTGACGGACGGACGGACGGACAGACGGACGGACAGACGGACGGACAGACGGACATTTTGAAAGTTGTTCAGAATTCGTTCACTAACACAATGATATGAAAATTTTTTCTCTACGAGCGATATTTACGATTTTAGAAATGTGCCGATCAAATACAATATACTCTTCGTTTTTGCGAAGAGTATAATAAATACTAAAATACCATGATACTAAGAAATATAAGATATGTTCGGTACGAGTACCAACTTTAGACCTGCTGTGCGCATAGCGTCACCCTCTAGTCAACTTCAAATAGAGCCCGCGCCCGCGACAGTCCCGTGTCCAATATCTACCTAAAAATACATCGAAAACCGTAATATAAGACCTGGAAAGCTGATTGCAGGCAATTTTACTTTTTAATATCATAGAATTCTATGACTGCTTCTGTCAGCACTTTTCATTTTGCATAAGGCCGTTGTGGATTTCAATGTTTGTGAAAACACCTCCAAAATAATTGATGCAAGCACGTATGATCTTTTGCACTGTTGATTTTTCAACGTGTAAGCTATTTATTTTGTTTTTATTTAATATTAAATTTTAATTCTTTTAATTAAACGCAATAAGTAGTAGTAGTAAATAATGTACTACTTTATTTAGTTTAATTATGATACAGTGCATTTATCTAACGTTATTCAGGAAAATAGACAAACAGTCAAGAATGAAAAATATTTTTTCTGTTATTTCGAAATAAATTGCCGGATTCTTTAATGTTTCTATTATGAAAAACATTTTGCATCTGCAAAATACTGTTTTCGCAGTATGACTTAATTCAATAGTGCAGGATATATCAATGTGTTCTCTCATGGTAATTATTACAAATATTTAATAACCCTCTATATTGATTTGCTGAAAAATCTCAAGAAAATCTGAATTCGATTTCATTAAACAACACTAAGGTACGTTATTTCTCACACCGCATTCTCTGCGCTGCTTATCGTTCGCGAGAGCGTTCCGTATACTTAATTGCAATTTTCTCGAAAACTGTTAGTCCTAGAAAAAAAAGTTTCAAATAAAAAAGTTAGTTCCATCCTTTATCTTCATACGTCCTCAATATACTTGGTATCTAATTCGAAAGATAAAAAAGTTTCTCGCTTGTCATATTCGAGCCTGTAATATTTCACAGTTTATCGACATGGTCTTAGAAAAAAAATCATATTTTCTTTACTTATTAAAATTTTACCTTCATATTAACACATTTTCTTAACAGATATAGAGTCATGATGCAGTAAAAATTTGAGATTAATTCGTTAGCCCGTTTCTGAGTTAGGGCAAGTTAAACGAAAGAATAATTTTATCTATTATTTTACAATTTTCTCACATTTTTGGTTCTATCTTTTGTCTCGATCAACCAAAAGAATCGTAATTTCTTATTTCATTGAGGGATAAGCTTCCAAACACTTCGGTTAAGGTAATTCTAATTTACGTCTAAAATAAAAATTGACCGCTGAACTAGTTGACTTTTATGTGACGTAACAGCGGAGACTGCGGTAAGGGGAGGTATGCGTGAGAGCGTATCTTACTTTCTTAGTATCATGCTAAAATACTTAATAATTTAACTGCTAAAAACAAGCGTGACAAAAATTAAAAATGATATTTTTGTATATTTTAATTATAGCATATTTTATATGTTATACCGTGCGTGTAATTTCCCATTAGGCATGTACATTCACGGAGCGCGAGAGATTTGACAACACCGGCAGCCGTAAATTCGTCCGTCGGTGGCAAGGTTGGTATACTTTAAGGTGGCCTAATAACTCACAATCCCCACCAAAAAATGGCATTAGCCAATGAACAGCTGGTCTGATATCACACCAGATGCAGAGCCTTATTCAAAATATTGTAAGAATTTGTGTAATGTTAATTAAGCAAAGAACTCGTAACTGGAACGGGCTCGCAATAACCCGCTTTTGAGGTCGGTGGTAATTATCCTCGCATTTTGCGTCACTGTTCTGCATGCTGGTAAAGAGGATAAGTTGTAGAATGTAACACTACAGATCATAGTAACGTCAGACCATATTTCGGGCCAGTACGGACGGTTCTTCTAGAGTGAGATAACTGCGCCGCTACTGCGCGTTCGAAGAACAAAGATAGTCTGACCTTTCACCCCCGCAGTGACTTCTTCGCCTAAAAGCTGTATATTAAGGAATCTCATAGTCTACCAATCTTGCGTCAGTGGAGCATCATCTCAGCTCTGTTATTTCATTTCAGCCAGCTGGCACACGCGATGTTGTAATTCTTGCTCCTCATGCCTAGCCCGCGACTACACACACGGTATAATTATAGATGAATCTAATATTTTCAATTAAGCTACTTTCTATTGTGTTGATTATATAAATTATCATTAATGTATAATACACCAGCTAAGAGAGTTGTATAGATAAATTTTGGAATTTTTTACATTTTCGGAGTCTGTTATTCTAGTTTCGGTTAAACAGACAATAATGGGTTGTATCTGAAACTAATTGACTTGTCTTTTTGAAATGAAGGATTGCTATTTCTGAAAGACAGTTTTATTGCGTCTTATTATGGACGCTTGTGGGGTAAGGCCTCTATTGTAAGAAACCCTTTCCGAAATATATTAATTTCAACCATATGTTTGGTTTTTTAAATTCATAAACATTTTCTCTACAGATATTTTAAAGGATGTGTATTGTGTAATTATCTATTGTTCAAAATAAGTAGACTTCATCGACTTACAGTCCAATTTACGTCTTTCTATTTGAAAGGGTAAAGGTGGTTTAATATTTGCTTACGATACTGCAGTAGAAATTTTTTCGTTCTTTCTTTTCTTCACAAATTAGATATTTTTCTATTAAATATATATAAATTAATTGCAATTTTAGAGATTACATGCATTTTGTGTCATGAAAAAATTTAGATACATTTTGATAGTGAAAAACTGTTGAAAACTCGGAAAATATGTACGTTACAAAAAAATTAGAAGAGAGCAAAATTTTAAAGAATATATTAACCTATACGTTTGAATTTTTCCAGATTTTTAAATTTCATAGTTTACGATATTATCCGTTTTCCGATAAGGGCCTTTTTATCGGTTTTTTTCGGGAAATTTGGACAGAGTGCACTTTAGGAAAAAGTCATAAAGGAAAAAAGTCTTGTAGTTTAATAATATATTCACTCGAATTTATGGATTTTTCTCGTCACTTTTTATTCCACCTTCAATCCTTTTTGGAAAAATTCAACCGCTCTATCTCGGAAAATATGCATTTTTCGAAAATTTTACGAGAG
Source organism: Rutpela maculata (assembly GCA_936432065.2). Taxonomy (NCBI): domain Eukaryota; kingdom Metazoa; phylum Arthropoda; class Insecta; order Coleoptera; family Cerambycidae; genus Rutpela; species Rutpela maculata. Next base: position 28,475,402 of record OW386289.2, read on the forward strand.
TAAAAAGTTGTTATTTTTCATAAAATTATCTAAAAAGCCATTTTGTTTTTTTAATTTACCTCAATTTTGCTAGTTAACAAATTAGCAACAAGATCATTGTTTATAACAATTGCGAGGCAATATTAGCGGCCATTTTTTTTGGAGTTTGATCTAGACTTCAAAACGAACAGAATCCACAAAGTTTCGTGAAAATCCATTCATTCGGTAAACTATTTAGTCAGAATGCTAATTTGCCTACACTATAATGTGTTAGAACTACAAAGTACACATAACATAATCCTGGGATTATATAGACAGAGAAAATAAATTTCCTTTTAAGAGTTGATGTTCGGTTTTTGTTTCATTTTACCATTATTGTATTATTTTGGTTTGAAATACGTATGTTTACATTTTCATAAATGCTAAATATTTGTGTTGTATTCATTTTTTTAAAAGCTTTTATTTAACTTGCAATGTGTTATGTATGAATGTATGTTTGTTTGGTGAAATCTTGCAAGCTGAATTTCGACTCGTTCTTATTATATTAGAGCTTTGAAATTTGGCACACGTGTATAAGTCCGGTGACATAGTATAGCCATTATCGGTCTAAATCCAATATGGCGGACGTCCCAGGATGGCGGATCGGCTTTTTAGTCACAACCCTATTGATATGGGTATCAAATGAAGAGGTTTTACGAGTAAAATACGATAGACAATGTGACGTCATTCTAAATTCAATATGGCGGACGTCCCAAGCTGGCAGATCGCCTTTTTCTTCACAACCCCCTTGATATGGAATCAAATGAAAGAGTTTGACGAGTAAAATACGATAAACTATGTAACGCCATTATAAATCCAATATGGCGGACGCCCTAGGATGCAAATTATCTTTCTTCACGACTCCCTTGCCATTTGTATCAAATGAAAGGGTTTTGTCTGTCTGTCTGTTAAATAAGTAGACTAAAAAGTAAAAAATAAAATTATATAAAAAAAATATTTTTAAAAGCCTTCATTAGAAAAAACTGTACTAAAAAGTTTAAATTATTTTTTAAAATTCATACACCTGGAAACCAAAAGCTTTGGGGGCGGTCAATTGAGCAAAGTAACTATGCAATAGTGCTATATGACCGTTCGCAAAGTTTTTGGTTTCCAGGTGTATGAATTTTAAAAAATTATTTTTACTTTTTAGTACAGTTTTTTCAAATAAAAGCTTTTTCTTAAAAATATTTTTTTTTATATAATTTTATTTTCAATAAAAACGTTTTCAAGTAAAGCTTGTCCTGTTACTTCCTTTTTAGATTTTAAAACTTAGTCATTTATATTTTTTTAAATTGGAATGTGGTTTAGGTTTTTGACTTTTTAAAAGTTTTTATGTAGAAATGAAACACCGTGGTCTCTTTGCCGATTTTCATTTTTTTTACGAAGTTGTTACTGGTCTACAAAATTGGGAGGTCTAGTTATATAGCAGGCAGTATGGGCGTATGAGTTTCGAATACATTTCGGACGCAGTTTATTTGTTCGAATCAGTTCTGGAGACACTACTGATTATGAGCATCCATGTTACCAGACGGTAACCCGGTCTAATATTGTTTAAAACAATTTTGTTTACAACAAAAGGAAATATTACATTTTTTCAATGAAACAATGTTTTTAAATATTTTTTTATCGATTTCCAACAAGAAATGTTCGATAATTTTTTTCATAAAGTTGATATTTCCAATGCATAGGCCGGGAAAGTAATATTCCCGTATGGTTTTTTATGTATATTTTTGACAGTAAATAAATACACGCAGACAAACAATCAAACTTACATTTACACTTACACATACATCAAAATTACATTTATTAGTAAGCAGTTAGATTGTAATGAAGAAATGTAATGAAGAAATGTTAGATTATAATGAAGAAATGTTATTCATTAATGAAGAAATTTTATGCATTAATACAAATTCCTTAATTTATAATAATATTGATTGTGATTTCAGAAAAAATAGTATGCGTATTTCGGTGTGAAAGCACATTCCCGAACTTCGATGCATCGTCGTCCGGGAATGGACAAAATCTTAAAAAGAATTATTAAGAATGAGTATTGTTTATTTGAGATTTTTTTATAGAAATAGTTTTGAATTAGTCAGATTTCAGTTTGTCTTAATATTTTAAGGTTTTTCAAATTGTTTAAACAATTTTAATTTACTTAAATAATTATAATTTATTTAAGGAATTACGTTTTGTTACAAATTTGTAGCATTTCCATCTTTTTTTAGTTTCACAATTTTGTTTATTAAGAGTTTGCTAATGAAACCTGCAAATAATTTAAGCAACTTATTCCTGTTTATTGCCAACTTTCTTCAGAATAGAGCTAGAGTTGTGCAGGTTTTAAGAAATTTTCATCGACTTTCTGCTCATATTTAAAATAAAGAATATTTTTGAGACTAATTAAAAATAATTTCTGCAAAAAGAGTCGCAAATAAATAACAATAAATGCTAGAAATACATACTCTATACTCTACTTTTGTCCTTATGGGGTCATTTTGAGGCCCAATAATTCTCATGGGGGGTGTAATTGAAAAAATAATTATTAATTCGTATTCTTTGAACTATTGTGAAATTTAAAAAAAGTTGGAAATGTTACAAATTTATGGCAAAACATAATTTTTTGAATAAATTATAATTGTCTAATACATTTGAAAAGCATTAAAATATTAACACAATCTAGAAGGTGATTAATTAATAATAATTTGTGTAAAAGAGAACTCAAATAAATAATAATAAACGTTAAAAATACGTGATACTCCAACTTTACCCTTATAGGGTCACTTTGCAAGTGAGCAAAATTTTAACAAATTTATTGACTATTTCTGATACATATTGTATATATGGCAAGTCATTTAAATGTGTATACATAATATATAATATACATATACATACCCATACACACATATATATATATACATATATACACACATGTATACATACATATACACACATATACATACATACATACACACACATATGCATACATACATACATACATATACACACATACATATAATAAATAATATAATATTAAACAGATATTACAATGGAAAAAAAAAGACAAACATACAAAAACAAAATACAACAATAAATATGAAGACATATTATCAAGTCAGGAAATATTAAAAACAAAGAAAGAAAAGTTAAAATTATCTGGATACAAATTCGTCAACGCTATAGAAAGCATTTTCTAGTAGAAAGTTTTTGACTGACTTTTTAAATAACCTTGGGCAACTTATTTCACGTATGTATTTTGGCAACATATTATACATATTGACACAGTTATATTTTGGGGAATGTTTGAACGTTGAAGTTTTATGTGGTGGGTATCGTAATAGATTGCCGTGCCTTGTTTCGTACGCATGTGTGTCAGTTAACCGAATAAAAGTATTTATATTTAGTTTAGTAAACATTAAACATTTAAATATATATATACACGGTACCGTTAAAATATTTTTTTGTTTGAAAATTACCCTACAGGTATCTCTAAAATTTATATTGAAAATTAAATGTATTATCCTTTTTTGTAGAATAAACACTCTACTTTTGTCTCTTCCACATCCCCAGCTAAGTATATTTAATGAAATGTGTGGGTAGGCCAGGGCATAATAAATATTTAGTAAGCCACTCTCATTTAAGGTATCCTTCATTTGTAAAATTCCAAAGTATGCCTTGTTTAGCTTTTTACAAACATTATCAATATGCATATCCCACGATAATGTGGGGTCCAGGAAATTACTCAAAAATTTTGTTTCATCAGACATTTCAGTGTTAAAAATTTTGAAGTTTAGTGGCAAAGATTTTCTAATAGGGAAATTTATAATAACTGTTTTAGCTTCATTTAATATTAATTTATTCCCGTCACACCAAGCACTTAATTGATTTACAACTTGTTCTGCCCTTATCTTAACTTCATCAACATTTACTGCTGAAACTTAAATAGTTGTATCATCAGCATACATAGTTACATGGCCGTCTATATAATTTGGTAGGTCATTGACATATAACATAAATAACAACGGACCCAAAACAGAGCCTTGGGGGACACCAAGTTTAACATTACGAATAGTTGAGTTCGTGTTATTATAGTTTACTGTCAATATCTGTTCCTCCATATACGACTTGATCCATTTTAAAGGCGTATGTCCAATTCCAAGGTTATGTACTTCTTTATTAAGATATCATTCTGTATGGTGTCAAAAGCTTTTGACAAGTAAAAAAACATAGAAATCACATGATCACCACGGTCTATAGCTGAATAAACATAGTCTAATAGATGGTAAGAAGCTGTTTCAATCGATTTACCTGATCTAAAGCCATGTTGGGATGTAGATAAAATATGATTTTTTTCCCAATAAGTCAAAGAGCTGAATATAGAAAGCTTTCTCTATTACCTTCGATAAACTACTTAATAAAGATATTTGCCTATAATTATCAATATCTTCTGGGCAACCTTTTTTAAAGATAGGAATAACCTTGGCAATTTTAAGAATATTCGGGAAACATCCCTGGCAAAACGACTGATTTATAAGGTACACCAAAGGCAAAATAATGTTCTCACTGATATTTTTAAGAATGGAATTTGATAAATTGCCAAGCCCAGATGAGTTTTTATTTTCTAGTTGATTTATTATATCGGTAATATCTTGTACAGATACGGGTTCTACAAAAAATTCTAATTCTGTGTTTGTAGATGTAGTACAGGGCAGTGATATATATAAATATATATATATATATATATATATATATATATATATATATATATATATATATATATATATATATATATATATATATATATATATATATTTATATAAGGTATTCGTTGGCATCCCACAATGTAAAATTTTAGGTTCAGTTGGCATCCACGAGTCAGATGGCATCCGGTATTCGGATGCCATCTGACCTGCTAGAGATATTAACGCAGGGGCATCGTAGATGTCGTATTATGCCATTAAAACTTATTTTAAGTTGGAGGTCAAGTGACCCATTTTAACACCCTAGTGAATATTTTAGTTCAGCGGTTTGTTACTAGCTGCCGTGCCTGTCGCTCGAAAAATATTCATTTTGAATACCTGCTGACCACAGAAGCGGTTTAGATGGCATCTAGTCAGCTGGCAACACCGTGGAAGTAGGTTATTATATACCACATGTTGATCCAGATGTTTTAGTTTGCTCGAATATATTACTACTAGGAAAAGTAAACTTAGTGGAGACAATTCGTGTAACTGTTAAAATGAGGACGGAATTTGTACCTCTTGATTGCAAACAACTTTTGTTAAGGATGGTTCTGCAAGGCTATAAGTAAAATAGTGTTCTGAAGTTTAATTAAACTACAGAAATAAGAGAAAAGTTATTAGCAAAAATATTTTAGATAAGTGATAAACTACAAAATTATGTTAATGTAAAAGAATCTTATTTAGTCTAATTCACAAGTTCAAACACGTGTTAATTCTTGATAAAGCTTGTAAAAATATAAGTGGGGGCTCATTGGATTCGGAATGACGTCTAGAAAAATGTGAAAAAGTTATAAGCAAATTAAGATTGAAAAAAATGACGAGTTTCGTTTTTTGCAAATAACTCGAAAACTATTAATAATTGAGAAATTAAAAAAAGAGGTTCTTAAAGAGGAAGAAATTTCCAATAAAAAAGTCTGGACTTCTGGAACTCTATCTCTACCATTAATAGCTTTAATTTAATGTTGAAAATGGGGCTTCGCACGGCGAACGCTAAACCGTTACGATACTCTGAAACCGGTCGTAAGAAGCAAAACAATTTTTTTATATTGTCAAGTATTAATATAATTTTTTTTTAATTGCGTTATTATTTAGACACTTAAAGGAACAATCCCGTTGGAAAAAATTTTTTTACCGATTTTTCATAAAATGAGCTCGTTAATTAACAATTTTTTTTTTTTTTTGAGTTTACGTTTGTTTCAAGTCGGAAAATTGTTAAACAAAAGCCACTAAAATTATTTCGCTTCGTGAGGACCTTATGTCAACTATATTTTATGAGATTATGACATTGCGATGTTTTTAATTGTTACAGTCTATTAGTTATTAATTATTTAAGCTAACAAGAAACTAAGAAATTAAATAGAGGTTGAAAATTTTTTTTTATTAATTTTAAAATTATTATTATTACTGTTTTTATATTCAAACATACTATAAAATTATATAAACTTTAAATTTTTAGTGCTAATTGTTTAAACAAATTTTATAAATTTTATTCTTCATTTGAACAAATTATTAAGAAAAAAAATATTCTTAAAATTTTTTATTTGCAATTCTCTACAAGGTGGAATTTTTGTTATTAATTAATTTGTTTATTTAATAAACAATTTCTAATTAACAATCGCCGAATGTGTTTATATTTTTTTAGATAGAAAAAAATAACCAGAACAACCGTATACATAAATATGTCAAAAAACATTTATAATATTTAAAATTCTATAAGAAATATTAACATTTTTTCTTTTTTATGTGTTTATGTATACGGTTGTTTTTTTTTAAATTTTTTTTCTATCTAAAAAAATATAAACACATTCGGAGGTTGTTAATAACAAATTATTTATTAAATAAACAAATGAATTAACAACAAAAAAAAAATTCCACCTTGTAGAGAATTGCAAATAATAGGTTTTAAGACTAAAATTTTTACTTAATAATTTGTTTAAATAATGAAAAAAGGAAAAAAATGATTATAAACAATTTAAAAATGTTTTTAAGAAAAATTTTTTTTTAATTCATAATCTCGTTCATAATATTTTATAACAAATAAAATGGCAAAAAATGTTTTTCAAAAATAAGTAATTTATCTATTTGTTTATAAAATTTGTTTAAACAAATAACACTAAAAATGTAAAGTTTATGTAATCTTATGTTATTTTTGAATATAAAACAGTAATAATAATTAAAATTAATAAAAAAAATGTCAACCTTTTTTTTTTAATTTCTTAGTTTTTTGTTATCTTAAATAATTAATAACTAATAGACTATAACAATTAAAAATATCGCAATGTCATAATCTCGTACAGTATAGTTGATATAAGGTCTAAAGGAAACGTAATAATTTTAGTGGCTTTTGCTTAACAATTATCCAACTTGAAATATAAACGTAAGCTCTAAAAAAAATTGTTAATTAACAATAGGCTCATTTTATGAAAAATCTGGATTTTTTTTCTTTAAATGTCTGAATAATACCATAGTTTTTTAAAATTTTTAAATCAATATTTAATACATAAAAAAATATTTTTACTTATTACGGCCGGTTTCGTAACGGCTTAGCGTTTGCCGCACGAAGCCTTATTTTCAACATTAAATTAAAATTATTAATAATAGAGATAGAATACCGGGAGTTGTGACTTTTCTATTGGAAATTTCTTCCTCTTCGAGAATCTTTTTTTTTAAATTTCTTAAATATTAACGGTTTCCGAGTTATTTTCAAGAAACGAAGCTCGTTATTTCTTGAATCTTAATTTGTTTATAACTTTTGCAATTGTTTATATGCGGGTTTGAAAGTTTTGCACATTTTTCAGACGTCATTCCGAATCCAATGTGCCCTCACTCACATTTTCACAAGCTTTATCAAGAATTAACACGTCTTTGAACTTGTGAACTAGTGTATGTTGGAGATTATTTTAATTCGTTTTGTTTAAATTTTTGGATTTCTTATTGGATTCTATTTAAGAAAAGTATAGTAGGTGACAGGTGACCCAAGAACAACCTCTTGTAGAGAAATGCATGGTTGAAAGAGTTGTAGAGTTACTAAGACACCGTTAAAGATAAAGCTGTCGAATTGAAACTAACAAGATGGAAAAAATTATACGACAAAGTTTGATAGCTTAAATTATAATATATTTTTTACTTTACACTTGCCACTGTGCTTCAAAATTAATCAGTTTGGAGCATCTACAACCTCGTGATTCTAAATGTAAGTTCATAGATATCTGTAAAACTATAATTCATCTAAACTAACAAAGTTTTTTCCAAAGTATATATTTATATAAATAAAATTAAAATTTAATTGCAGTTTACTTTAAGTAAACATATGGTATGTACATATTGCACGTAAAGTATATTTCAGTTTTAATTCGAGCTAGTTTTTTCGTTGATAGTGTTTAAGTAATTCAACAATTTTTATTTCTATTTCTCTCATGATATTAATTATTATAGGTCACTCAAACAACATGTTATAATTAGAATAATAAAGTTGATATAAAAGTCATACAATTTTGTTAATATTTCCGCGCAATTTGTATAGTTTGAATGTAAATTTTTGATTCGTTGTATCTAGCAATTCGTTAAAAAATGGGTTTCTGGAAATATCTTGAAAATTACGAATTATGTCAAAAACTGTTATTTGTACGACTGGAAACATAAGAAATTAACTTTACCTTAAATTTCAGATTAGTCCCGTTCAAAGATTGTTCGAGATATTATTTTTTTTAAGGTTTTGTGTTTTTTCGTCCCTTTCTAAATGGTAAATTTCAACACGTATTTTTCGTGAATAACTTAAAAACCGAAGGGTCTGAAATTGGTTATTACAACGTTGAAAGGTAATTCAATTTAATACATTCCGGTTCTTCTACAATAAAAATTGTCAAAGTTGTGGCTATTCGTTAAAAGATTACTTTTTTTATGAAAATCGAAATTGGAGTATTAGTCTCAATTGAGTTGTGATAAAATAATTCATTCACACTTTGTTGTAGCTTTTGGAATAAAACCGCTGCCTAAGGAATCAATATTTCCACATCCAGATTTCCCATCCAAGTCTCTTTAAAGGAAAACGTCTTGACCATATTTGCACTCTAGTATGTGGAAATAATTGGTCACAGAATTTTAATAAAAGGGCGTTGCCGAATGCTAGCCAAACCTCCAGAACTTCCGGACGCTGCCGAATACGAAGGCAAATTCCGGGCGTTTCCGTATCCATATTAAGATAGTGCCAAATCCATATCCGGGCGCGCCTGAATACCAAGGTAATTTCTGGGCGCTGCCGAATCGATATTAGGATGCCGCTGAATCCATTTTTGGGCGCTGCCGAATTCCAAAGTAACTTCCGGGCGCTGCCAAATCCAAATTAGAACGCCGCCGAATCTATATTCGAGCGCTGCATAATCCATACTCGGGAACGGCTAAACACCAAGGTGACTTCCGGACCATGTCGAATACCAAGGCAATTTTCAGGCGCTGCCGAATCCATATTCGAATCTCTCCGGGCGCCGCCGAATCCACTATTAAACAATACCTCCAGGACCCATTTTGGTTGCACGATTTGACCCAAACATACTAACTACCGTACAAAGCTTTTAAAATGAAGTTAAATAGAAGATTTTAAAAATTAAGTTTCTGGACTGTTATTAGCTTGCTTTATTGTTTTTCCCTATTTACCCTATTTAACTCACAACCCTTCACCGGAATTAGCGCAAGACATAATCTAGTATCAGATCTCGTCATGGAACATATATGTGCCAAATTTGAAGACAGTATCTTAGACCGTTGCGAAGAAAACGTGCGCACAAAAAAGTTACAGACCGACACACAGACAGAATTTTTTCTCTCTTAAATTTAAAATCTCGACGTTTTATGACATTTATTATTTCAACAAAAAACATTTTGAAATTTTTTTTAAGATTACTATACAGGGTGCGCCACTTAAAACTCCCCAGGCTTGCAACTTTCTTATTTTTTAAACTACGACCATGTTGGGCATATCAAATTGTAGATAGTTTTAAATCATTTAAACATGTGTACAGAGTGATTTAAAAAAAATTAAAATAATTGTTAAGAAAGAAAACTTAATTTCCTTGAATATTTGTTTACCTCATCCTGTACATCAACTGCGTCAATGTTTTCTTATACAAGTTTTAATTAGCTTCAATTTATGTTATGTTTATTACGTCATATCCGAAATTCTTTTTGGTTTTAGAGAAAGAAATTAAAAACACTCCTTCCGACTCCTGATTTTTTTAAAATAACTGAAAAAATGTAAATAATAATTTTATGCTTTATTTGTAAAAGACATATCACAAAAAATCCTCAACGTAACAAAACAGCAACAAGAAACAAAAGAAATAAATATTTTTAAAAACCAACTCTATTAAAATGTACTAAATAATAGGAATTTTTATTCTTAAAACTTTATTTTTAACATAAATTGAAGCTAATTAAAACCTTTATAAGAAAACATTAACACATTTCATGTACAAAGTGAGGTAAAAAAATATTCAAAGAAATTAAGTTTCCTTTCTTAACAATTTTTTCAATTTTTTTTCACTCTGTATGCGTGTTTAAGGCTTTAAAAATGTCTACAATTTGATGTGCCCAACAAGGTCATCGCCTTAAAAATATAAAAAGGTAACAAGTATGGGCAGTATTAATTGGCGAACCCTGTCCATCTTTCCACTCCACTACGTGGATGTGGAAGTAATAAATCAAATGGCATATATTTTCCTTAAAAATAATGTATGTTTTTATCCGAATTTGTTATAAATAAGAAACAAGAAATTAAATGTTTCATATTTCTATTGTGAAATATAGTTCATTTAGTTACTCTTAAAATAAAATCATGGAAAAAAACATTTTATATTTATTACAAAAAATGTTTTGTAAGACATACAAAGAAAAATGTTAGTGTAGTTTTGGTGAATAAGTATACCTACTAGAAGCCAAGGCCTCAGATTTTTTTATAATATTTTACACTACTATAAAGAAAAATACCTGTTGTTAAACTGTTCAATTTTATTAACATTTAACATTACAAATTGTGTTTTTATAATAAGAAATGTTTCTTTTTATTTAAAATACACTTTCAGATGTATCAATAAACCCTCATGTCATAATATTTTAGCTTCATTAAATCAGTATTTACAATTACTTAATAATTTTCGCACAATTTGTATCCCAATTTGGGACATTGGATGATTTGAGTCGTAAATTTTACTTCCACATCCAAATAGTGGATTGGAAGTATAGTAATCGTAAAAAAAAACTTCAATTTTTTTTTTGTTGAAATCGGTTTAGATGTCATGAAATATCGAGATTTTAAATTTGAGGGCAAAAAAAATTGTATCTATCGGTCTATCTGTATTTTTTGTACGCACGTTTCCTGTGGGACGGTTTAAGATATTAACTTAATAGTTGTTACGTGTATGTATTATAAAAAGATCTGGAACACATTGCTATAAAATTACACAAAAAATAATCGTTTTAGAGATTCTAGCATTTTACTTAATCGCCAGAATGTATTACAATAACGGTGTAAAGCCGCTCGAAAAGTGTCTTATATTTAGTAATTTGCGATACAAAATTATATACAGCCAGATAAAACTTACATATATGATTTTGCATGTCATTAGGCAGGCAAAAAGAATGAGCAGTGACTTTCAATACTGAAAAGAAATTGACGGACTGACTCACAAAAATTGCATTTTCGTATATGCGATTCTCGGCGATTTCATTTGATAATTAACAACAGACTTACCGACCTGAACTATTTTGTTCATTATTGTCCATTAATTATCGTTTATTTTGGTATATAATTAATAAGGCAGCTGGTACGTTGTCGTGCATATTTCTTATTATTATTATAAGAATGGACAACCTCTGTTTAATTATTATTAAACAGAGGTTGTCCATAGGTAAAATCGTAATATAACAGGCGATGTGATAATTTTTCTAATTTATTAGTATAGAATAGCAGTTACTCAATATTAAAATACACGTAAATCGACATAAACTTCGATATATTACAAAATAAAATAAATACTAAAATACTTAATAATTTAACAAACGTAACAAAAATTAAAAATAATATTTTTGTATATTTTAATTATAGCATATTTTATATGTTATATAATTATAGATGAATCTAATATTTTCAAATAAGCTACTTTCTATTGTGTTGATTATATAAATTATCATTAATGTATAATACACCAGCTAAGAGAGTTGTACAGTAAATTTGAGAATTTTTTACATTTTCGGAGTCTGTTATTCTAGTTTCGGTTAAACAGACAATAATGGGTTGTATCTGAAACTAATTGACTTGTCTTTTTGAAATGAAGGATTGCTATTTCTGAAAGACAGTTTTATTGCGTCTTATTATGGACGCTTGTGGGGTAAGGCCTCTATTGTAAGAAATCCTTTCCGAAATATATTAATTTCAACCATATGTTTGGTTTTTTAAATTCGTAAACATTTTCTCTACAGATATTTGTGTAATTATCTATTGTTCAAAATAAGTAGACTTCATCGACTTACAGTCCAATTTACGTCTTTCTATTTGAAAGGGTAAAGGTGGTTTAATATTTGCTTACGAGACTGCAGTAGAAATTTTTTCCTTCTTTCTTTTCTTCACAAATTAGATATTTTTCTATTAAATATATATAAATTAATTACAATTTTAGAGATTACATGCATTTTGTGTCATGAAAAAATTTAGATACATTTTGATAGTGAAAAACTGTTGAAAACTCGGAAAATATGTACGTTACAAAAAAATTAGAACAGAGCAAAATTTTAAAGAATATATTAACCTATACGTTTAATTTTTTCAGATTTTTAAATTTCATAGTTTACGATATTTTCCGTTTTCCGATAAGGGCCTTTTTTTCGTTTTTTTCCGGGAAACTTGGATAGAGTGCACTTTAGGAAAAAGTCTTAAAGGAAAAAAAGTCTTGTAGTTTAATAATATATTCACTCGAATTTATGGATTTTTCTCGTCACTTTTTATTCCACCTTCCCCTTTTTGGAAAAATTCAACCGCTATATCTCGGAAAATATGCATTTTTCGAAAATTTTACAAGAGTAAAAAGTTGTTATTTTTCATAAAATTATCTAAAAAGACATTTTGTTTTTTTAATTTACCTCAATTTTACTAGTTAACAAATTAGCAACAAGATCATTGTTTATAACAATTGCGAGGCAATATTAGCGGCCATTTTTTTTTTTGAGTTTGATCTAGACTTCAAAACGAACAGAATCCACAAAGTTTCGTGAAAATCCATTCATTCGGTAAACTATTTAGTCAGAATGCTAATTTTCCTACACTATAATGTGTTAGAACTACAAAGTACACATAACATAATCCTGGGATTATACAGACAGAGAAAATAAATTTCCTTTTAAGAGTTGATGTTCGGTTTTTGTTTCATTTTACCATTATTGTATTATTTTGGTTTGAAATACGTATGTTTACATTTTCATAAATGCTAAATATTTGTGTTGTATTCATTTTTTTAAAACTTGCAATGTGTTATGTATGAATGTATGTTTGTTTGGTGAAATCTTGCCAGCTGAATTTCGACTAGTTCTTATTATACTAGAGCTTTGAAATTTGGCACACGTGTATAAGTCCGGTGACAATGTAACATAGTATAGCTATTATCGATCTAAATCCAATATGGCGGATGTCCCAAGATGTCGGATTGGCTTTTTAGTCACAACCCTATTGATATGGGTATCAAATGAAGAGGTTTTACGAGTAAAATACGAAAGACAATGTGACGTCATTCTAAATTCAATATGGAGGACGTCCGAAGCTGGCAGATCGTCTTTTTCTTCAGAACCCCCTTGATATGGAATCAAATGAAAGGGTTTGACGAGTAAAATACGATAAACTATGTAACGCAATTATAAATCCAATATGGCGGACGCCCTAGGATGGCAAATTATCTTTCTTCATGACTCCCTTGCCATTTGTATCAAATGAAAGGGTTTTGTCTGTCTGTCTGTAAAATAAGTAGACTAAAAACTAAAAATATATAAAAAAAATATTTTTAAGAAAAAGCCTTCATTTGAAAAAACTGTACTAAAAAGTTTAAATAATTTTTTAAAATTCATACACCTGGAAACCAAAAGCTTTGGGGGCGGTCAATTGAGCAAAGTAACTATGCAATAGTGCTATATGACCGTCCGCAAAGTTTTTGGTTTCCAGGTGTATGAATTTTAAAAAATTATTTTTACTTTTTAGTACAGTTTTTTCAAATAAAAGCTTTTTCTTAAAAATATTTTTTTTTTATATAATTTTATTTTCAATAAAAACGTTTTCAAGTAAAGCTTGTCCTGTTACTTCCTTTTTAGATTTTAAAACTTAGTCATTTATATTTTTTTAAATTGGAATGTGGTTTAGGTTTTTGACTTTTTAAAAATTTTTATGTAGAAATAAAACACCGTGGTCTCTTTGCCGATTTTCATTTTTTTTACGAAGTTACTGGTCTATAAAATTGGGAGGTCTAGTTATATAGCAGGCAGTATGGGCGTATGAGTTTCGAATACATTTCGGACGCAGTTTATTTGTTGGAATCAGTTCTGGAGATACTACTGATTATGAGCATCCATGTTACCAGACGGTAACCCGGTCTGATATTGTTTAAAACAATTTTGTTTACAACAAAAGGAAATATTACATTTTTTCAATGAAACAATGTTTTTAAATATTTTTTTATCGATTTCCAACAAGAAATGTTCGATAATTTTTTTCATAAAGTTGATATTTCCAATGTTATTATGTTTTAAAAATTAAAAAAATCTCCAATTTCTCGTTTCAGTAAGAGCCTTACATTTTCTAAGAAAGCATCTACAGTGTGCCAGGGAGCGACGCATGATTAAATGAGCAATTCATATGTCTTGGAAATTTACCAAAAAAAAGTAACTTCTCTCATTTATAAAGTACTTTTTCTGAAATCGATCGGCAATGTCTACATTTTCGGCGCGATTTCAGATCGAAAAATGCACAATTCCAGTATTTTAGTCCGGTGCTAAGAAACTATCAGAAAACAGACCGGAAAAGATCCGTTGCCAAGCAACGATCAACAAAACCGTACGGGAATGTTACTTTCCCGGCATAGGCCGGGAAAATAACATTCCTGTATGGTTTTTTATGTATATTTTTGACAGTAAATAAATACACGCAGACAAACAATCAAACTTACATTTACACTTACACATACATCAAAATTACATTTATTAGTAAGCAGTTAGAATGTAATGAAGAAATGTAATAAAGAAATGTTAGATTATAATGAAGAAATGTTATTCATTAATGAAGAAATTTTATGCATTAATACAAATACCTTAATTTATAACAATATTGATTGTGATTTCAGAAAAAATGGTATGCGTATTTCGGTGTGAAAGCACATTCCCGAACATCGATGCATCGTCGTCCGGGAATGTACTGCTTTCACACCTAAATACACAATATACTATTTTCTGTAAGAGATAGGATAGAATCTTAGAAAGAATTATTCCGAATGAGTATTGTTTATTTGAGATTTTTTCATAGAAATAGTTTTGAATTAGTCAGATTTCAGTTTGTCTTAATATTTTAAGGTTTTTCAAATTGTCTAAACAATTTTAATTTACTTAAATAATTATAATTTATTTAAGCAATTACGTTTTGTTACAAATTTGTAGCATTTCCATCTTTTTTTAGTTTCACAATTTTGTTTATTAAGAGTTTGCTAATGAAACCTGCAAATTATTTAAGCAACTTATTCCTGTTTATTGCCAACTTTCTTCAGAATAGAGCTAGAGTTGTGCAGGCTTTAAGAAATTTTGAACTTTTCATCAACTTTCTGCTCATATTTAAAATAAATTTTGAGGCCCAATAATTCTCATGGGGGGTGTAATTGAAAAAATAATCATTAATTCGTATTCTTTGAACTATTGTGAAATTTAAAAAAAGTTGGAAATGTTACAAATTTATAGCAAAATATAATTTTTTGAATAAATTATAATTGTCTAATACATTTGAAAAGCATTAAAATATTAACACAATCTAGAAGGTGATTAATTAATAATAATTTGTGTAAAAGAGAACTCAAATAAATAATAATAAACGTTAAAAATACGTGATACTCCAACTTTACCCTTATAGGGTCACTTTGCAAGTGAGCAAAATTTTAACAAATTCAGTTTTATTTTTCTGAATAATATTTCTTTACAGCACCCTGTCCTATATCGTACAGAAAATTTGATACATTGACAAATAGCAGAAAAAACTATCTGTGAGAACTAAAAAGAAAAACTATCTACAAAATTAATTTCCAATCTTTGCAGATACATTTTCTTTTTAGTTCATACAGATTGTTTTTTCTACTGTTTGCCAAATCCCATAAAGAATATGTTTTATAACAATTATAAGCAAATAAAAAGTAATTCACTTTTACGCGAACTTCATGTTTCGAAACTTAAATTGTGACATAAATTAGTATTCTCACAGGATGAGATTTCCTTATTTACTTATACGTCGACAGACTGCAGATTGTAATAATATTCTTCTAGGCAAATACGATAAAGCAGCATAGCATACATCTGACAACGCCGCCGGAAGTCAGTTAAACCTGTAATTTTTATATTCGGGTGTCATTTTACGCATCGATTAAAATATTCATAAGGACACCAATTAAACCGTAAAATAGGTAGGATGCTAACTTAGCCTTTAAATAAATTTTGTGTATATCAGTGTGTATATTAGTGGATGCCAAGTGAGAACGTTATTAGGTAGGATTCCAACGGATACCTTATATAAATATATATATATATATATATATAAAAAAAATGTAGGTAGGATGCTAACTTAGCCTTTAAATAAATTTTGTGTATATCAGTGTGTATATTAGTGGATGCCAAGTGAGAACGTTATTAGGTAGGATGCCAACGGATACCTTATATAAATATATATATATATATATATATATATATATATATATATATATATATATATATATATATATATATATATATATATATATATATATATATATATATATATATATATATATATATATATATATATATATATATATATATATATATATATATATATATATATATATATATATATATATATATATATATATATATATATATATATATATATATATATATATATATATATATATATACATATAGCTACCGGCACGGTAGCTCAATCGGTTAAGGCGTATTGAGTGGCGAATACGCTGATCGACTCGCTACCGTGCTCTGGGTTCGACCCCCAACCCCGGTATTGACAACATCGGGGGGTGTGGATGTATGTCTGCGTTTTTCCGAATGTGTAACCCCCTTCCGGACAGCCTTGGCTTTGGATTTGGGGGTTGTCTACTATCTGTGGTGTGTTTATGTTTATGTTTTATGTTTATATATATATATATATATATATATATATATATATATATATATATATATATATATATATATATATATATATATATATATATATATATATATATATATATATGGTGTACTTCCGGGTGTTTTCCCACGTAGTTGATAGGCTCCTGCTGGAGCCATTGTTGTCTAAACAACGTTTCGGCAGAATCCCATCTGCCATCTGCAGGTTCTCGCTGAAAGCTGCCTACTGCTGCTCCTCGTTGCTCGAACTGGACTGGGCCAAAAATAATTTTTAGAAACTAATGTTCTAGTCGCTTTGATACCAGGGTGAGATAAACCATGAAATATATCAAAAATTGTTCGTCTATAACGATAGGAACATAAGGACGAAGTTTAGGGCGGGAAACGTGACACCAAATAAACCATCAGAATATGGAATCATAATTTTCTTTAAATGAAAAGTTCTCTTTGTGTTATACGAAGTATCTGATAATAAAAATTTAAAGTCAGAATCATCTTCCTGAGCTTCGCTCAATAAATTCAAGTCAAAGTTAATATCAACTAGGTTAGACTTTTGGGTAACAATTGGGAAAATGCATTGTTGTAAAGAAGACGTATGCTCACGTGATAAAGTGTCAGCAACAATATTATTTTTCCCTTTGATATGTCTGATTTCGCAGGCAAATTGAGCAATGAATTCTAAATGTCTAATTTGCCTGGGAGATCTTTCAGTTTTAGTGAATAATGCTTTGACCAAAGGTTTATGGTCAGTAAAGCAAATTAATGTGCGACCTTCAAGTAAAAATCTGAAATGTTTAATCGCTATAAACATAGAAATAAGTTCCTTGTCAAAGGCACTGTACTTTGTCTGTACTAAAGAAGTTTTCGTGAGAAAAAGGCTAATGGAGCAAATATACCTTCGTCATCGCGCTGTTCAAGAACTGCCCCCATTGAGACATTTGGACAATCAACTGTCAGCGATAAAAACGAGCTATCATCACAACGAGGATGTGCTAAAAAGGTTGCACCAGCTATAGCAGCTTTGGCTTTGGAAAAACTGTCAAGACAGTCAGTAGGCCAATCATTTATTATTTTAACTTTATCATGCAGTAAGCTAGTACAAAGTGCATGTAAGGGAATTAAGATTTCAGCGAAAGAAGGTATGAAAGGGTGATAAAAGTTAATCATACCTATGAAACGCTGAAGTTGCTTGACTGTAGTAGGTAAGGGAAAATTATTTATGACATCAATACGTTCGGAAGAAGGTAAAATACTGGCTGAAGAAATATTGTGTCCTAAAAATGTCAAATGACTGACACCTAATATGCATTTTGAAGGTTTAATATTTATGCCATATAATTCTAACCTCTGAAAAACAAGTTTCAAGTGCTCTAAATGTTCCGAACTAGATTTACTTGCAATCAGGATGTCATCTAAATAGACGAAAATGAAGGTCAAACCTACTAAAACTTCGTTCATGAAACGTTGGAAAGTTTGACCGGCGTTGCGTAAGCCGAAAGGCATAAACAAACAAACCGAACGGCGTAGTAATCGCTGTTTTAAAAACGTCATTTTTTGCGACAGGTATTTGGTGATAAGCACGTACCAAATCTATTTTTGAGAAAATAACACAATTATACAACTGCGAGTGCGGTAACGGGTATCTATCAGGAACAGTAATTGAATTTAGACGACGATAGTCTCCACAAGGCCTCCAATCGTTACTTTCTTTTTTGCCACCATATGCAATGGTGAGGAT
Organism: Rutpela maculata; assembly: GCA_936432065.2. Lineage (NCBI taxonomy): Eukaryota > Metazoa > Arthropoda > Insecta > Coleoptera > Cerambycidae > Rutpela > Rutpela maculata. The sequence continues at coordinate 28,494,296 of OW386289.2, forward strand.
ACGGAAGAAGAAGAAGGTACGCAAATACCTAATTCTACCATAGTATTGAATTCATTCTGAGCTATCCATTAATTTAATGTTATCCAACCTACGTGGTCGTGAGAAAGGTAAATGACCTTCTGTAACAATATGATGCTCTACGGAATGTTTAACGGGCAAATTATAATTTGGGGAGCTAATTAAGTTTAATTAGGAAATTGTAAAAGTAATGCAGTAAATTCATTTGATATGCTAAATAACTTAGGAGAATGTAACGGACCATTGTTAGAAAATAAATATGTTGACAAACTAGTCATATTGTCGATTAAACATTTATTTTTCAAATCAACAATTAAACCAAAATGAGATAAAAAGTCTGCTCCGATAATGGCGACATTAATATCTGCTATATTAAAAACGAAAGGAAATAACCTACGTAAGTTTAAATCAATTTTCAAAAATTTCTTTCTGAAGGTATTTATAATTGAGCCATTAGCAGCTGTCAGTACAACATCGGGATTCCTTTTAGTATCTGTTAAGAGATTCCGAGGTACTATCGATAAATCAGCGCCTGTGTCAATGAGAAATTCTAAGTTATTAGCATTATCAAATATAAAAAGACGACGTTTACTATCTGAAATATTAACGTCAGTTGTCAAAATATTATTGACTTTTAGTCATCTTTGATTGTCGGCTTTGACATTTTTGGCGAAAGTGCACCAATCTCCGAGACATTTAAATGCTTTACGACCATAAAGTTGATGGTAATAGCAAACTTTAGCATTAGAAGGATTATATCTAAAGCGGATACCATTTCGACTATTAGAACGGGTCCTTGAGCCACTGCGATTTCCGGAGTAGAGGCGATTTTTACAACTATCGCAATAAGTACCAGAAACTGTAGGAGTAGCGGAAGTTATTGCAGAAACTTTAGACTCTATAGCATGCAATTGAGATGCAAACATTTCTTGTTTGTGTAATACCTGATTGAACGTGTCTTGAAAAGTTGCAATCAAATTTGACGTAGAAACTGTGGGATTCACGTTACAAATTGAATTAGAGGTAAGGGAATTCATAGAATTTTGACACGACTCCCATATTCGATCAGCAACGTCGATTAATTCCTTAATCTCAGTCTTTCCTGATGCGGTGATTGCAATTAAGATGGTTTTAGGTAATCGCCGCTTCCATAACTTGACTAGGAGCTCCTGGCTCACCACATGGGATCCTCCGACAATTGACAGCACCGACCGGTAAAAATCGCACGGTTTGAGGTCCCCTATCTGGGAACCAGAGAGCAAGTCCTCTAATCGCTTTTCTTCGCTTGAGGTCAAACGAGAAATTAGAATAGTTTTTAAATTATCATACAAATCTCTCTCGGGTTGATTAGTGACAACGTCATAAACCGTTGTAATAATTTCTGGAGGTAAACTGGCAATGACATAATCGTACTTTTTCTGATCATTAACGATCCTGTGAATAGAAAACGAGACTCTATTTGAGTGAACCATATTTCCGGTTTATTAACCCAAAAAGGAGGAAGTTTAATAGTATACGAATTCGTAACATAATTACTGTTCGGTATCACTGTATCTGATGTGGCTGGTTGATCGTTAAACAAAATATCATCAATTGTAGGAGGTGCCATCGATAACTGATTGACGTATTCTCTTTAATAACAAGGGTAAATGAGTAAACAATTTACTTACCACTTGAGAAAATGTAAAGAAAAACTGGGAAAATCTTGGATTTGATCTTGGGATTCTAGTCTCTAAGAATTATTGCCAAAAGAAGGACTTCTAAGGGACAGGGTCCAATAACTAATGGATAGATATATATTGGGTAACTGCAATTCCAATTTCTGGCTCCATCGTCAAATAATTAAAATTTGTATTCTTCTAAAAGTACAAAATATACCAGAAAGCCGGGTGCTGGAGTCGTTGTCGGGGTCACCAAAATTAGAGTGGTTGATATTATTTCTTAATCAACATTTTCTATAATTAAGTAAAAAATAAAATTTTGATATATGTATATATATATATATATACAGAAGGAGTAGAAATATATATATTTTGACTCATGTATATATCATCATTTGTGATTCACATCTCAGTTATCAATCAGGAACAGTTTTCATCACATGAACAAATCGCGATGGATATGAGCTCCGACATAGAGTGCAGTGGATACTGCTTCCGACAATATATGGCTGATTACATTCTGCAGATATATAGCTTCCGAAATATACATTATTTTAGGATCTGCAGTGGATACGGCTTCCAGCAGTGTTGCCATGCATTTAGCCTATAAACTTTAAATTCTGCTTTATTTTCATGGTTTTATATCTACATAATATGCAAGTGTTCATGGATAAATATGAATAGGTATAAATGAACAAAAAAATTAGAGCTGATGGGTATTCATGTTCTGGATTTAGCTCCTACTTGATTTGAAATTAGGATATACCAATTATTATTAAAATTATTTATATATAGGATATTTTAGAACCAATTTTCTAAGAATTGGCAAAAGTAAACTGCTTTTATTTTCCAAATTACAAAAATTTTGTATTAAAATCTATTGAGAATAAAAAGTTAACACCAATTTACAATTTTCGGAATAATCGACCCACAATGATTTTTTATTTTTTTATCGAAAATTAATAAATAAATACATCGTCAAATTAATTTCCACTTTCAGTTTATCAATTTTTAATTAAATAAAAATTAGTATAAAAACAAAGACTTTTAAATATTATACTCATTCACGTTCATATTGAATGAGCCGTATGTTTGAACAATGTATTAATGAGTGAGTAACGGGTGATCTGATCTGACTTTCACGGATAAATTTGGTCGGCAGGAAGAAACCGCCAAGTTATGACTTAGACTACCAATGACAAAAAGAAGTTAAAGATCTTATCTTTATTTTGGCGTAAATTTCATCATTTAATATAACATAAAATTTTATAATTTGAAATTTTTTGATACGGATAAGGTCATTAAAAAAATGTTAGATTGTATAAAAATAATAAAAAGAGTATAGGAGCAAGTACCAACCCTTGAGGTATTCCATGTTTTATAGTCAATTCTTCTGAATAACTGTCATTAAATTTAATACATTGTTTTCCTATTTTCGAGGTATGATGTAAGCCACTGTAATACTATCCCGGCCATTTCTTATTTTTTAGATTCAATACAAGTAGATCTTTATTATAATAATATAAATAATATAAAATATGTTATGTTGTAAACGTACTTTATATAATAAAAAAAAATATCTCTTCTTAAATTCATCTTTCTGACGCTGTATCTCTTTAAACATTAGACCAACTGACAACGAAAAAATTTTGTGGAAATAATTGCTTATGGAACTTTAATAATATAATATTTGAAATCCTCTACCCCAAAAACCTATAAAACGATACCCCATATCGGTAGTGGGGTGGAGGTGGATGAAGCAAAACAATATTTTGAGGTTTCTGGTTCTTGTACACACACTAAATCACATTTTTTTTCATCCGCTTTAATAATGGGGTGGGGGTGGTAATGGGGGTTGCTAATGTCAAACATTTTTTTTAGACCTTAGCTTCCCTTGTATATACTAAATACCAATTTTCTGGACTCTTACCTGCTTGATTTAGCTATTTACCCCAAATTTACCCCCCAAACCTTTGACGGAACAAGATAAAAATATAATCTAGTTCCAGATCTCATTAAAGTACATATGTGTACCAAATTTCAAGTCAATATCTTAAACGGTTCCAGAGTAAACGCGCGCACAAAAAAGTTACAGACAGACCAACAGAAGGTTTCTTTCGCTCAAACTTAAATGCTCGACGTTTCATGACATTCTAAGCCTATTTGGACAATAAAAATTTTTTAAAATTTTTTTGTCGTTACTATACTTCCACTGGATGTGGAAGTAAAACGTAGGAAATTTTGTCGTCTTCAACTTTGTCTCGAACATTTTTCTCTTAGGATCGAGTGTTGCCGAATTATTTTGAAAACCAATTTTTTGCAACTTTCAATCAAAGATGGCGGCTCCCCCTAGGTCGAAACCTTGTATCTTTCATCAACAACATATATCAACTCTCCTGTTAGGTTAGACAAAGACATAGGATCTTTTCTCATACTTATCATAGTATTCATATATGTTGTATAAGCAATAAATTAATTTAAAATTTTAATTGACTTTTAAAAAATTGCGGCTGGCAGTATGGTCCTTGACCGAACGCCTTAAAAAAAAAAAAACATATCAAAATCATTACTACTCCACCTTTTGCAGGGCAAAACTCCCCACTGATTGGACTATAGCCCATTAGAATAAAACGAAATATAATATTTTTTTAACATTGCTGTACTCCACTACGTGGATTTGGAAGTAAAACAAAATATGGAATTAAAATCGACAGTTTCGTTCAATAAATGGAACTTAAATAATACACATTTTTAATGATATGAGCTTGCATTCTAAAAAAATAGCATACTTATGTAAAATATCCTTAAATCTACTATAATAATCATTGTATTCATTTAATACTACTTTTTATTAGTTTAAATTGAAAAAAATTATAAACGTTTTTTTTTCTTTGATATTACTCAATATTACATCTGACTAAATGTACTGTCGTGAACATTGAGCAAAAAAAAATAGAACAACTATTTTTTTCTACCGTAAATCTGTCTCTATTTGCACACTTGCAATGAATTTTGACAAATAACCGCAATGTCACAAAAATTAAAGTTAGACGTACACAACTAGGTTTTAGCAAAAATACGTTAAGATTTGTCCCATTTTTTTGCCCACGACAGTACCTACCCTATACTGGGAATGTAAATTTGATGGGTTCGTAAAATGAATAAATAAATAAATAAATCTTTGAGGGGACTCGAACCTTCGGTGTGGCGCTGCCTCTGAAGTAGTTTCTACACCAAAATACTTGAATATTGCTCGACTCGCGTTTCGCCAACCATGTTGGCATCATCTAGAGACTATGAAACTGAATTTACAAACAGTCTTAGTGTTCTGTAGTATTGATGCCCAAGAATGTTGTTGCATATTTATCTGTTACTGATTCATGTAGTTTTCGTATCCTTAATAAAAAAAATTTCTAAACGATTTTAACAAAAAACATAAGTTTCTCCAGTCCGACACTGTATTTCTTTAAAACATTGCTACGTGCAGCCCAAACTACCACAAAAGCATGTACTAAGTTTTAGCTACTTGGGAAAATGGTTAAAAAATATGACAGCTTAAAAATTTTACATAAATTAGAAAATCCTCTGTATATTAATAACAGAGAAGTCTTCAGAGGGTACATATAATATAATAATAATAATATAATAATATTTATTTGCAAAGCAAAGCAAAAACAAATACAAATACATTTCCAAAAAAGATGGTTACTATAATATATAAACAGCGTAAATATATACGAGATACAATGATATATAGTATTATTCAATATTAATAATTATCGCAGTAAGAAAATCACACTATTGCAAATAAACAATTGCTACCCACAAAAAATAATTTGTACGTGGGTATAATTGCGTATCATTAATTAGTGTGTCTGCTTATTAAACATGTGTTAAAGATAGTTAGGGTATCTTTTACAGAAGAGTAGGAAGTTATCTACATAATCATTTATTTTTTCATATTAATTAGGCTATGGATCTGATCTCTTTTGGTCTTTAGGATAAATGTTTTACATTTACATTTAAACTGATGTATGGTATTAGATTGTCTTATGTCTAAGGGTAGAAAATTATAAAGGCGAGGCGAAAGGAAATTATGACTTCTTTGGCCTATGGTCTTAGCAGAGGCAGAAATTTTTGCTTGCAAATTTGATTTAGCTCTTGTAGGATATGCATGAGTGAGTAACTGTAAATTATTTCTATTTCTATATTGATTGATGACGATGTGCAAGAAGAAGAGTTGCTTAACATCAAATAATCTGGATTCTGAGAATAACAAATCTGTTGAATATATTGCTGGTTTACTTAGCATTATTTTTATGAACCTCTTTTGTACTATTTCTAAACTGCTTAAATGAATATTTAAAGCACCACCCCATCCCAGAATGCCATACGAAAGCCTAGACTCCACTAGTGCATGGTATATTATTTTCATTTGTTTTACATCTAATATTTTATTTAGAAACTTAAATTTATATAATATACTTCTGAGAGTACGTGTAACGGTATTTATATGCACATCCCATCTTAGAAATTTATCTATGTACACTCCCAAATATTTTGTGACGTCTGAGCCGTTTATTTCAATCAAATTGTTGTGTGCATTTATTTCTAGTTTGTTATAATCAGGTAAATTACTTCTATTGCAACTGAAAGGAACGTAAGTAGTTTTCTTGTAATTGATGGTTAATAACTTGTGATTAAGCAAATCTATTATATTTTTTAAATCACTTTCTACGTTTCTTTTTAGCTCTGTCCATGATGCCGACTCGTAGAAAATGGCAGTATCATCTGCAAAACTAATTATTTTTCCAGTACTATGAATGGTAAGTAAATTATTTATATAAATAATGAACAGAATTGGACCCAAAACAGTCCCTTGGGGAACACCATATTGCACAATTTTATGAGCGCTGACACTATTTTTAATTTTAACAAACTGTTTTCTGTCAGACAGATAGCTGGTAAACAAATCATGTACTTTTCCTCTAATTCCAAAACATTCCAAGGCATCTAGCAGCTGGACATGACTGACAGTGTCGAACGCTTTGGCTAGATCTAAAAACACACAAAGTGAGGCTTTTCCTTTATCTAACGCCTGATAAATGTTTCCTGTAAGAGAAGAAATATCACCCTCAGTGCATTTGCCCTCCCTGAACCCAAATTGCTTATTTGAAATTAAATTATATTTATTTAGATATTTTACTAGTCTTGATTTAATAATCTTTTCAAAAATTTTTGCTAGATTTGTGATCAAAGATATTGGTCGATAATTAGACACTAGTTTTCTGTCTCCGCTTTTAAACATTGGTTTTATAACCGCATTTTTAAACTCCGGAGGACAAATTCCCGTTTCAATAATTTTATTAATTAAGTAAGTCAGTGGCGGTGCTATTTCTTCCGACACCTCTTTCAGGGTCTCTGATTTGATTAAATCCAATCCTGGTGCTTTATTCACTTTAGTGAGTTTATGGTGGAAATAATCTCTTTTTTGTCCACAGGTTCCAAGAAAAGAGAAAACTGTGTTGAATGTATTTTAGCAGGAGGAGATTGTGGTTTATGAATTTTTTTTGCCAAATTTTTGCCAACATCTGCGTAAAAATCATTAAAAACATTTGCCATTCCGAGATCATCAGATATAGGTTGATTTGCACTATTTAAGACTTCTTTAATATTAATGTTTCTGTCTACTGAATTTATGGTTTTTACTGTATCCCATAGATTTTTTACATCTATTTTTATCTATCTGGTCCTTATAATATTTAATTTTTGTGTTTTTGATTAGGACATTTAACCGGTTCCTATACATGATAAATTCATTTTTTAGTTCAACATTATTTGGATCTTTTTTATGACATTTATATAACTTATCTCTTGTATTTATTGAATTTATTAGTCCATTTGTTATCCAACATTTTCTTTTAATATTTTTTCTTTTTATCTTAATTATTTTTGTGCATTTGCTAATTTGTTCAATTAAAGTGTTAATGAAGAACGTTGTCATGTCAAATATATTATTTTTAGAGTAAAACTGTGACCAATTGTAATTTTTTAAATTTAATTTTAAACTATTGTAACTAATAAACTTTAAGAATTTTTCGTGATCATTTTTTTCAATATCCATGTTTAAGGGTAAATTAACAATTGTCATAAAATGGTCAGTAATATGTGACTTTAGAATAAATGGAAAACAATTTTCTATTATATGTTTTCTTGTGTTTAAAAAAACGTGGTCTATACATGATCCATCCTCTTCTCCAAGCCTTGTATTTCCATTAATTAAGGAAACAAAATTAAATTCACTTAAATTAGTTAGGTATTCAGAAACAGTATTTGAGTCTTGTTTAATATTTATATTAATATCCCCTACAAGGACATGAATATCGACATTTAGAATGGCTGTTTTTGACAAATATTCTTTTAGACTGCTAACAAAAATTTCTGTACTAGTCGCTGGCGGTCTATATATGGCTGTTATTAGGATGATTTTATTTTCTAAAATTAATGTCATTTCTAGAGCTTTACATTCACTTATTTCTACAATTTTATACGAATAATTTAATGATTTTTTTAAATAGACTACTAGGCCATCATTTTGGTTTATGTTTCCTTCATTGTAAAGAAAATCATAATTTTCCAATTGCAAAGAATCATAGTCGCGAATTTTCCAACATTCAGACAAAACAATACATTCAGGTAACTCATTAAATTGATCCAGATATATTTTAAATTCATCGAGATTTTTGCCAATACTTCTAATATTTTGGTGTAAAAGTTTAAAAGTGGTATTTAACCTATTATTTTTAACAAAGCTATTGTAATTTGATACATTTGAAAGGGTTGTGGAATCAGCTCGACCTTCCCTATCGCCAATTATGAATGGAATATTTTGCATATTGAATTAAAATCTGGGTCAAAATTTCATTAAAAGAACCAATATTTTTTTAAGCTAACTCCGTAGATTTTTCATACTATCTAACGAATTTTAATCGGATTACACTTACACAGTCAGTGTTTGACAACTTTTTAAAAGCTTTTATTTAACTTGCAATTGCAATGTTTGTTTATTTGTATGTATGTATGTTTGTTTAGGTCAAATTTTGCAAGCTGAATTTCGACTAGTTCTAATTAAGCTGGAGCATTGAAATTTGGCACACGTGATAAGTCCGGTGACAATGCACCATAGTATAGCCATTATCGGTCTAAATCCAATATGGCGGACGTCCCAAGATGGCGGATCGGCTTTTTAGTCACAACCCCCTTGATATGGGTATCAAATGAAAGGGTTTGACGAGCAAAATCCGATAAACAATGTGACGTCATTCTAAATTCAATATGGCGAACGTCCCAAGCTGACCCCCCTTGATATGGGTATCAAATGAAAGGTAGTTTGACGAGTAAAATACGACAAGCTATGTGACGTCATTCTAAATTAACATGGCGGACGTCCCAATATGGCGGATCGCCTTTTTCTTCCCAACCTCCTTGATATGGGTATCAAATGAAAATACGATAAACTATGTGACGTCATTCTAAATTCAATATGGCGGACGCGGGAGAGGTGGGAAAGCGGTGGGAAGAGGTGGGGAAGGAATGGGTAGGGTTGGGAATATATGGGGTAGGGGTGGAAAGAGGTGGGAAGAGATGGGAAAGGGGAGAGGAAGGCGTCTGAAGAGGTGGGAAAGGGGTAGGAAGAAGTGGGAAGTAGTGTTAGAGGGGTGAGAATACGGGAGAGGGAAGGTGTGGATGGCGGTGGCAAATAAAGGGTTATGTCTGTCTGTAAAATAAGTAGACTAAAAAGTAAAAAATAAAATTATATAAAAAAATATTTTTAAGAAAAGCTTTTATTTGAAAAACTACTAAAAAGTAAAAATAATTTTTTTTTAAATTCATACACCTGGAAACCAAAAGCTTTGGGGACGGTCAATTGAGCAAAGTAACTATGTAATAGCCCCTTATATGACCGCCCCCAAAGCTTTTGGTTTGTAGATGTATGAATTTAAAGAAATATATATTTTTACTTTTTAGTAGTTTTTCAAATAAAAGCTTTTTCTTAAAAATATTTTTTTTATATAATTTTATTAAATTTCTTTCTACTCCGCTATTTATGCGATATTCTCAGTTGAAATGAAGTGTCAATATATTTAAATTCCAATTTCGTATTCCTAAAAACCCGTAAACACATATAAATTCAAAATATTTATGATTTGGTACTTGTCCTATAACAAAAACAAAAGTCGTTATGGTGTAGCGAGTAGCAACAACGAACACTTTGCAGAGTCATTTGAAACGTTAAAAACACACAAGATCATCCCTAATTTTCTAAATGCCATGTGATCCAAGGTTGCCAATATTTACCGGAAGCAGTATCCACTGTAAAACTGATAGTATATTATACGGCATGGAATATACGGGAACCGTGGCGCCTTCATTGATGTGGCCGCCTCGTCAATTAAAATATGCGGAAGAGTTCAAAATCCGAATATCTGACTTCCAGCTGAAATTAGCACAGCAGACAACTGAGGCACCATGGAGACGTTTTACATTGGTTGCGTTACGGCTTCCGTATACGGAAGCCGTACCGCAGTCGGAAGTCGTATAGCATGTAAATAGGCTATCATCGGAAGCCGTATCCTACGCAGTCTGTATATATATATATATATGTATATATGTATATATATATATATATATAGGGATAAAAATTTTTTTGAAATCGGGTATGCAGTCGTAAGGCACAAAATTAAAGAAAAACTCTTTATTTCTGTTCTAGCTTTCGAGTCTTTATTGTCTCTTCATCAGGAACACTACAATTATGACATCAATTAACAAAATTCTTATAAAAGGTTGATGTTAGTACTTACGAAAAGTGAGGTTATAATAAAAAATAGCACATGTGCTTAACAGGTAGATGCAGAACATTGGAATACCGACCACTATATCATCATAAGACAATACACATTAATACAAGTTAAAATAATTATTAAAATTTTTTAAAATTTGGACGATGTCACAGGATAAAAATTGTATTTTAAAATTATGTTGGAGCTGGTGTCCTGATGGGTCACCATCTTACTACCAAATACTTTTGACAATTATTGCCAACAGTGTCATTATTGATACCTTTCAAAATTAAAAATAACTAACCTGACCTTGTACCTGTTGTCCCATCAGAAGTTGTTGCCACTGGGGAAAATTTATTATATTTGTCTAGGTGTAACAAATAGGTGTAGATAATGTTAAGACCTTCGATATCTTTTTTGGCATTCAACGTATTGTTGGTTTTGTATATGTTAGTCATCTCTAAGAATTGTCTTTTTTCCGTATTATTTTCAGTGTCTAATATATTCACCCTATCATATGCAATACTATGATTTTGTTCGATGGCGTGTTTAGCCAGTGTACAAGTTTTTTTGTTGTTTCTTATATCACTTTTATGGGAAGTTATGCGGTCTTTGAGTAATCTACCAGTTTGTCCAATATATTGTTTTTCACAATCGCCGCAAGGTATGCAATACACAATACCGGACGTCTCCAATACTTTGTCCTTGTCTTTAAGTTTAGAGAATACATTACCGATTTTTATTTGATTTCTGTATGCTAATTTAATGTTGCTATAGTTTTTGAAAATATTGTTAAATTTGTTTGTTAAATTTTCTATATGTGAAAGTGAAAACAAACAAATTTAACAATATTTTCAAAAACTATAGCAACATTAAATTAGCATACAGAAATCAAATAAAAATCGGTAATGTATTCTCTAAACTTAAAGACAAGGACAAAGTATTGGAGACGTCCGGTATTGTGTATTGCATACCTTGCGGCGATTGTGAAAAACAATATATTGGACAAACTGGTAGATTACTCAAAGACCGCATAACTTCCCATAAAAGTGATATAAGAAACAACAAAAAAACTTGTACACTGGCTAAACACGCCATCGAACAAAATCATAGTATTGCATATGATAGAGTGAATATATTAGACACTGAAAATAATACGGAAAAAAGACAATTCTCAGAGATGACTAACATATACAAAACCAACAATACGTTGAATGCCAAAAAAGATATCGAAGGTCTTAACATTATCTACACCTATTTGTTACACCTAGACAAATATAATAAATTTTCCCCAGTGGCAACAACTTCTGATGGGACAACAGGTACAAGGTCAGGTTAGTTATTTTTAATTTTGAAAGGTATCAATAATGACACTGTTGGCAATCATTGTCAAAAGTATTTGGTAGCAAGATGGTGACCCATCAGGACACCAGCTCCAACATAATTTTAAAATACAATTTTTATCCTGTGACATCGTCCAAATTTTAAAAAATTTTAATAATTATTTTAACTTGTATTAATGTGTATTGTCTTATGATTATATAGTGGTCGGTATTCCAATGTTCTGCATCTACCTGTTAAGCACATGTGCTATTTTTTATTATAACCTCACTTTTCGTAAGTACTAACATCAACCTTTTATAAGAATTTTGTTAATTGATGTCATAATTGTAGCGTTCCTGATGAAGAGACAATAAAGACTCGAAAGCTAGAACAGAAATAAAGAGTTTTTCTTTAATTTTGTGCCTTACGACTGCATACCCGATTTCAAAAAATTTTTTATCCTTAAATAGCCAGTCGAGCTAATCTCACTCTCAACTATATATATATATATATATATATATATATATATATATATATATATATAGAGTTATAAACTTTACGTTGTCGCCTCAAGAATAGATATACTAAACACGCTGTGACCTCATAAAGCTGGGGCGACAACGTTTTGCTTAAATTTCGATATAAAAAGAATCCAGATGTCATCCTAAGTTACTTAGCGAAAAATAGTTCTGAGGTCACTTCATCTGGTACCTACAATTTTGAGTTTTAGTTCGAGTGTATATCACCAGCGCTAGTGTCGCAGTACCAAGTAGGAATGGTCAACACGAAGTCACCTCTAACTAGTATAAGGCAGACTACAGATATTACGTATTCGCCGTCCCCTCAGGTTACTGGCAACGTTGCATCAATTTGCGTACAGCGTTAGCGGCCAGTGACCAACAAAAATATTTATAGTTCTTGAACCGCTGGCCAATTGAAAGGGACCTAGCAAATTTTTAGGTTGAATTTAAATCCATATTTTTTGAGAAAGAGAATAGATATCGATTTGCGGTTTTCAGAATTTAAGAGATTATTTATTTGTTCATTTCTTTTATTTTGAAGCACGTTACTGTTTACAGGGTGTGAAAGAAAAGCATGCTTTTTTAACCAAACTTTATAACTACCGAGATTCAACAAACATTATTTAATATTATTTTGATGGCATTTTTTTTTTGGTCACTAGTTTAAAAAAATATATATCTTTTTGCCATTAGGCTTCATTGGTTTTCATAACAGCCGATCTAACTATTTAACTATTATTGCTCCATTAATAATGAAAAGTATGGTTCTTCCCTTTTTCTTTAGTTGACATTTTATATAATAATAGTGCATATAAAAATAGATAAATAAATATTTAGATTATATTTAATTGTATTAAAAAGACATACAATTTTTCGTTCACTTGTATTTTTGGTGTGAAAATTAAATCAACAAAATTTGGCAAAAAAATGTATCTACAGGTAAAGTCATTTTAGTTAGTACCTTCATAGATGTGCCAAATTATAGCTTGATATCTGTAATTGTTCCGGAGATAAATAGGTTTCTGTTTTTTATATTTTAATGTAAAAGCCCAAAAAAGATTCCCCAATCCGTAAACATATACCAATTTTGGATACTCCACTGATTACCATGCAAAGATTTACTTTTTATTATGATTTTAAAGGAGCTATTATAAGGTATTATAATAACCTACAATGATCGGGTCTTACAAAGCACAATAAGACATAACGTTAAAAAAATTAAAAAATTACAGGTTTTTAGAAAAAAAAATCGGCATCTTACAAAATAAGTGAGATATAAAAAATTTGAGAAATCGTTTCTTACAATACATCAGTGACTGAAAAAAATCGCATCAAAAAAATATTAAAACATTTTTTGTGGGATCTCTACGAATCTCGGTAGTTATAAAGTTTGTCAAAAAAACACGCTTTTCTTTTACACCCTGTAAAAAGTAACACGCTTCAAAATAAAAGAATTAGACAAAACTCACCTTTTCCCAAATTAATTATCCCTTAAATCCTGAAAATCACATATTGATATCTATTCGCTTGGTCCGTTTCAATTAGCCAGTAGTTTAGTTAAAAAAAGGTTGCTTTGAAACAACGATTTGCAGCATCGTTTGGCAATATATTTAAACTATGTGCAGAACATTGTACTTAACATGCTCTAGGATTTATTTCTAAGATTTTCTGTCACAGCCCTCACTGTGCTCACTACGCATATTTGTTCCGTTATCATAATCTTGCAAATCGTATATATTTAAATTTATATTACAAAACACATTTTGAACAAATCCAGATCATTCTAACTCAGTTTGATCGATCCGTTGCTTTTTATAAAATGTTGCCTAATTTCAATTTTCTTTGTAACATTATTTAAGTTGACAAATCTGAAAACAATTATTTAGAGCTGCTCAATATGACTATCATCGGGAGTGTAATCCAGAATAATAGAAAAATATTTGTAATTTATAATTTTTTTACTAGTTGGTAATAAACCAAATTGTGTTTAATATTTATTGGTTGTTAAATCTTATCCTTACTAAATATCATTCAAACAATACAAGTGATGGTCCACTTGTTAAACAATTATCAGACTTGAAACATAAACGCAAACTCTAAAAAAATTGGTTAATTAACAATAGGCTCATTTTATGAAAAATCGGTGAAAAAAAATTTTCCAACGGGATATTGTTCCTTTAAGTGTCTAAATAATACCATAATTTATTAAAAATTTTAAATTAATATTTAATAACATAAAAAAATATTTTTACTTGTTACGGCCGGTTTCAGAGCATCGTAACGGCTTAGTGTTCAACATTCAATTAAAATTATTAATAATAGAGATAGAGTTTCGGTAGTCATGACTTTTTTATTGGAAATTTCTTCCTCTTTAAGAATCGTTCTTTAAATTTTCTTAAATATTAATAGTTTTCGAGTTATTTGCAAAAAACGAAACTGGTTATTTTTCAATGTTCATTTGTTTTCAACTTTTGCAGTTGTTTATGTGCGAGTTTGAAACTTTTGCACATTTTTCTAGATGTCATTCCGAATCCAATGAGCTCCCACTCATATTTTTACGAGCTCTGTCAAGAATTAACACTGCTTTGAACTTGTGAACTAGCAGTCTATAAAACAATTATTTTTACTTTTTAATAAAATTAGACAAATTTAGACCACATAATCATATTCAGCGATCTAAAAAACGTTAAGTATATGAATTTTCATGAGTTTATTTGTAACAGAAGAATTATTAATTTTTCAGTATTTAAGGGTGGTTTCAACACTCAATATTTCCGTCTTTCCTATGTTTTGACCTTATTATCATATTCGGCGACCTTAAAAACATAAATATATTGATTTTCGTTTATTTATTTAAAAATTAGAAGAATTATTAATTTTTCAGTTTTTAGAATCAGTTTTCACCCTTAAAAATAAAAAGCAGGTAATGCGACAATATAGATTTTGATGTACGTATTTTATAAAGCATATTGCAAAAAAAAATTAAGGAAATTCCTTTCATCGTTTTCGGGCCGGGAATTTTACCATTTTTACTGCATCACTTCACATCAGTTAATAATAAAAAGTTTGGTTCTTTTCTTTTTTTTAGTTGACATTTTATATAATAATAGTGCTTATAAAAATAAATAAATAGATATTTAGATTCTATTTAATGCCATTAAAACGACATACAATTTTTCGCATATTTTTATATTTTTGGTATGAAAATACATCAACAAAATTTGGAAAAAAAATTTTGTATCTACAGGTTTAGTGATAAATTTCAATTTGATATTTTTAACCGTTCCGGAGATAAAGTGGGGTTCTGTTTATATTTTGATGTAGAAAACACAAAAACGGTCCCCCAATCCGTAAACGTGTACCGATTTTAGGTACTCCACTGATTACCTTGCAAAAAAATTTACTTATTGTTCTAATTTTAACAAGGTATTAAAATAACCTACCACGGTCGGCACTTACAAAGCACAATAAGGCACAACGTCAAAAAAATTGAAATATTACAGGTTTTAGAAAAAATCGGTATTTACAAAATAAGTGAGACAAAAAATTTGAGAAATAGCTCTTTGTCCTATAAACCAGTGACTAAAAAAATGCGCTTCAAAAAAGTATAAACCATATTTTGTGGAATTTCTGTAGTTATAAAGATTGTCAAAAAACACGTTTTTCTTTTACGTTCTGTAGATTGAAAAATCCCAAAAAATCCGCCGTGTAGATATGAAGAAAAAATGCGCCGCTATGTTGAAATTATGCACTTTTCTCCTTTAATCGGTAATAGCTCACACGTTACTCATTGAACATTGCAAAACAAAAAATGTGTACATGATGAGACCCGGTGATGGAGGTAAATCTGATAAAATAACGTGTAAGTTACGTTCAGAACTAAGTGAAAATGTAGTAAAAAATATTCTATTTGCACATGCCAGATGCGATACCACCTCTGCATTTTATAAAAAGGGCGAAAAACAGTATTTTCAGTTTTAGAAAATAATATTGAACTAAGTAACAGCCTATTAATTTTCAAAAGTTTTGCTGAAGCAAATCAGCTTGCGGTAACTGGGGAAGAATTTATTTTTATATGGTATGGCAGTAAAAAAACTAATAGTTTAAATGATTAGGTACAGGTTCGTTGGTATAATCGGATTTCTGCTGGGCAAAATATTTTCTTCGATTTAGCAGTTCTTCCACCAACATCCGATGCCACTAAATATCATATTTATAGAGTGTATTGGCAAATTCAAGTCTGGTTATTCAACATTCTTAATCCAGAGAATTGGATATTAAAAAACAAAAAGTAATCTTTTTTTATATAAATCTGTCATTTTGACAACCGTAACTTTGCTAATATTTAAACGATTGCAAAAAATTTTATACCACATTAAAACTTAGCTCTTTCTCTCAATATTTTACCTGTTTGCTTTTTTCTTAAAGTGTCATCCGTATGGGCTATTACCGATTAAAGGAAAAAAGTGCCTAATTTCAACATAGCGGCGCATTTTTTCTTCATTTCTGTAACGCGGATTATTTGAGATTTTCAGTTAGAGAGTTCTGAATAGCCATAGAATACAATTCCTAAGAAATCAGGTTGTTACAAATTTGTTCCGGGCCAACTATTAATTTTACTGCCTTAATAGTAATGTACTCAAATGAAAAGTGTCGGGCAAAACCCTATGTTTCACAAATAAATTATCTCTTAGATCCTCAAAACCGCATATTGATATATATTCTCTTTCTCAAGAAATGTGGACTTAAATTCAAGTTTAGTTAAAAAAAAAGGTTATTTTAAAAGAACGATCTGCAGCATTGTTTGGCACTAAATTTAAATTATGCCCACAGCATAGTACATAAAACGCTCTAGGATTTATTCCCAAGATTTTCTGTCACAGCCCAGTGTATTCACTACACATATTTGCTCCGTTGTCATAATCTTGTCCCCGCAAATCGTATATTTTTTTAGATTACAAAACACATATTTTAGCAGATAATTCTAACTCAGTTTGATAAGTTGCAGAACACAATTTTATAAAATGTTGCCTGATTTCAACTTTCTTTGTGACATTGTTTAAGTTGGCAAATCTGAAAACAATTGTTAGAGCTGCTCAATGTGACTAACATTTGGAGTGCAATCCAGAACAATAGAAACATATTTTGAGAAGTTTAAAGGTTTTTTACTAGTTATAATAAACCCATTTGTGTTTGATATTTATTGGTTGTTAAACTTCATTCTTACTTAATGTCATTTAAACAATGCAAGTGACAGTCAGCTTGAAATTCGTATACATTTTACAAATAAATAACGAAATAAAGGAAAAGCATAAATCTAGATAACCAAAACTAAACGCTTAAAAAATATAAAATCACTAATTCATTTTTGAAGATGAAATACTGGAATACTCAATAACTGTAAATGAACCCTTGTAATTCCGTATTTGCGCCGGCCTCTACCTAGACGAATTTTCAGAAAGAAAATAAAAAGGTCTTTCCTAGTAATCGTAAATGCATTGAATCTGCAATAAAACTCAATTCAAGAAATTTTATTTCTAATGTGATTATTTTATTTATCTATTTAATTATTGGTAGGACTAGATTCCAATTTATATGTTGATTTTAAGAGGTAAAAGTTGCTATCGTGCGTGGCCGACTACGAAAACCTGTTTAATTCATATTTTGTACCAACACGGCACAATTCACTTTTAAAAGGTGCCACTGAAATTAAGTACACAGTCAGTATTTTTTATCAATAAATCAGTCGGCAACGGCAGAGTGCAACTTTCATTCGATTGTAATACTCTTATTAAATACAAACAACCTTTTAAAGTAACATTGATATGTAATATATATATCTACGTAAAGTTTGTTAAAACTTGAGAGACCCAGTGTATGTTAGAGTTTCGACTTTTTATGCATCTTAGCATTTTTTGTGCTTAATTAAAATCCTTAGTAACATTTCGATCTAAAATTCTAATACAGCAGCAGAGTCTATATACAAGGTGATCATATCGTTTCTGTTTTTG
This sequence comes from Rutpela maculata, assembly GCA_936432065.2. Classification (NCBI taxonomy): domain Eukaryota; kingdom Metazoa; phylum Arthropoda; class Insecta; order Coleoptera; family Cerambycidae; genus Rutpela; species Rutpela maculata. The sequence goes on from OW386289.2 coordinate 28,512,670, forward strand.
GGAGTGTGAAGTGGGCTAGGTTTTGGGATTAAAAACCACAAAGGTGACAGGTCAATTTTTATTTTTTTCAGTTACATTCTCATTGAATTTGTGAACACTAATAAACATAATTAAATTCGTAAACTAAATGAGAACTTATTTTGTTTAACCATTCTCTGTTCTCTATTTCATTTTTTTTTTGAAATTTTTTTATTGTCTTTTTTATTAATTTTTTTTAAATTATGAACAAGATACGTTTTTATTTATTTTTTACTGCTCACAATTTTAATAGACTTCTGTGTTACATTGTCTTACAATTAAATCCGCTTTGCGCTCCCAACTTCAACTTTCGTTTCGTAATAGTATTATTAAAAATACCTCAATAACATTTTAGGTTAAAATTGATATATCATCTAAGTCACGTAATGCTCGCACGAACCTAGAAGACTCATTGTATATTGTAGTATAGATATCTTGTATATTTTTGCATTTTTTATGTTCTTAATCAAAAACCTTTGGAGGACATTGCTCTAAAATCATAATAAAACAAATTATATAAAAGATGACACATATAATTCCTCTGTACGACGGATATGATCCAATTTAAATAGGAAGTATGTTATCGGGCTATTTTATGTTCCAAATTCGAAAAAAAATTCGTGTACTTCATATATTTATTCGCATTCGGCAACACCCAACAACAACTTTCACTTATTTCAAAACAGTTTTATTAAAAATACTTTGATGATATTTTAAGGTTTTTAAGGTAAGGTTTGATATGTCCTCTAATATATATATATAGAGTTGTTCAAACCTGAGAGACACCCTGTGTATTGCGGTTTAGATGCCTTCATATTTTTGTTTGTTTAATGAAAAACCTTTTAATATTTTGCTCCAAAATTATAATAATAAAACATAGTTTTTACATATAACAGATCAGAGTTTACACGCCTATGACGATCGCTGTGTATGTCGGATAAGATTTAATTTCAATAAAAACTATTCTACTGTGCTATTTTATAGATATTTACAATTTGAAATAAGAATTTTCCAACAGACAAGTCCAACAAGTCCAACAGACGTTATCATGTTGACTTAATAGATATTCGCAGTCGGCAACGCCTGTCTGCAACTTTGATTCATATCATAATAGTCTTATTAAAAATACTTATAATCCAGTCAACGAAGTTCAAAAAGGCCGATTGAGGGAAATAATTCGTGTAGTTAAAAATCATAAATTGCAAACTTTTGTTTACACAGCACATTATTTTATTTGCCCAAGATATTTTTAAATCATAATTTCAACAAATAAGATTATATTTCTATCACCTTTTTTCTCTTCCTACCCATAAAATTTATGTCCTAGTATCATTTCTTGAAAAGTTCAGAAAGAAATAAATTCTACATATTCTGAACTATTCATTTTCCCCTTATAGTACTAACGCAGGTATAATCAGTACGGACACACCTCAAAAATGCTGGCAACACTGTATGAGGCGACTTGGAATTGCAACTCTCGTGCGGTAATATATATAACTGAGGTCTCTTCGCATTTGTAATATCTAAACATATATACAAAATTTTAAATTAAGAAATCACTTATTTTTTTTTTGAGAAACCTATACCTAGGATTCCCCTTAGAGGATATATGTATAAATAGGTCAATTATTACCACCAGAAAAGGGTGAGGTCAGGCCGCCCAATCAACGACCCTGAGGTGACAACGTATTACTTATCAATATATATATATATATATATATATATATATTGATAAGTAATACGTTGTCACCTCAGGATCGTTGACTGGGCGGCCTGACCTCACCCTTTTCTGGTGGTAATAATTGACCTATTTATACATATATCCTCTAAGGGGAATCCCAGGAATAGGTTTCTCAAAAAAAAATAAGTGATTTCTTAATTTAAAATTTTGTATATATGTTTAGATATTACAAATGCGAAGAGACCTCAGTTATATATATTACCGCACGAGAGTTGCAATTCCAAGTCGCCTCATACAGTGTTGCCAGCATTTTTGAAGTGTGTCCGTACTGATTATACCTGCGGTATATACAGCAGGGAATAATCTGCTTCGTTAGTACTATAAGGGGAAAATGAATAGTTCAAAATATGTAGAATTTATTTCTTTCTGAACTTTTCAAGAAATGATACTAGGACATAAATTACATGGGTAGGAAGAGAAAAAGGTGATAGAAATATAATCTCATTTGTTAAAATGATGATTTAAAAATATCTTAGGCAAATAAAATAATGTGCTGTGTAAACAAAAGTTTGCAATTTATGATTTGAAACTACACGAATTATTTCCCCCAATCGGCCTTTTTGAACTTCGTTGATTGGATTATAAGTATTTTTAATAAGACTATTATGAAATGAATCAAAGTTGCAGACAGGCGTTGCCGACTACGAATATCTATTAAGTAAACATGATAACGTCTGTTGGACTTGTTGTTGGACTTGTCTGTTGGAAAATTCTTATTTCAAATAGAGAAATAGAATAGTTTTTATTGAAATTGAATCTTAGCCGACATACACAGCGATCATCATAGGCGTGTAAACTCTGATCTATTATATGTAAAACTATGTTTTATTATTATAATTTTGGAGCAAAATATTAAAAGGTTTTTCATTAAACAAACAAAAATATGAAGGCATCTAAACCGCAATACACAGGGTGTCTCTCAGGTTTGAACAACTCTATATATATTAGCGGACATATCAAACCTTACCTTAAAAACCCTAAAATATCTTTAAAGTACTTTTAATAAAACTGTTTTGAATTGAATGAAAGTGGTTGTTGGGTGTTGCCGAATGCGAATAAATATATGTAGTACGCGAATTTTTTTTCGAATTTGGAACATAAAATAGCCCGATAACATACTTCCTATTTAAATTGGATCATATCCGTCGTATAGAGGAATCATATGTGTCATCTTTTATATAATTTGTTTTATTATGATTTTAGAGCAATGTCTTCCAAAGGTTTTTAATTAAGAACATAAAAAATGCAAAAATATACAAGATATCTATACTAAAATATACAATGAGTCTTACACTTACTTACTGCGAACATTACGACAGTTAGATGATATATCAGTTTTAAAACTTATCTTGTTCATAATTTAAAAAAAATTAAAAAAAGACATTAAAAAAATTTCAAAAAAAAATGAAATAGAGAACACAGAATGGTTAAACAAAATAAGTTCTTACGTTCTAACGGTATGATCACCTTGTATATAGACTCTGCTGCTGTATTAGAATTTTAGATCGAAATGTTACTAAGGATTTTAATTAAGCACAAAAAATGCTAAGATGCATAAAAAGTCGAAACTCTAACATACACTGGGTGTCTCAAGTTTTAACAAACTTTACGTACATATATATATTACATATCAATGTTACTTTAAAAGGTATACATTGTTTGTATTTAATAAGAGTATTACAATCGAATGAAAGTTGCAGTCTGCCGTTGCCGACTGATTTATTGATAAAATATATATATATTGACTGTGTACTTAATTTCAGTGGCACCTTTTAAAAGTGAATTGTGCCGTGTTGGCAGAAAATATGAATCAAATAAGTCGGCCACGCACGATAGCAACTTTTACCCATTAAAATCAACATATATATTCGAATCTAGTCCTACTAATAATTAAATGGATAAATAAAATAATCACATCTGAAATAAAATTTCTGCATCTCTTGAACTGAGTTTTATTGCAGATTCAACGCATTTACGATTACTAGGAAAGACTTTTTTATTTTCTTTCTGAAAATTCGTCTAGGTAGAGGCCGGCGCAAATACGGAATTACAAGGGTTCATTTACAGTTATTAGTACAGTGAATGAAGGTAATCTTCTATTACCTCCGATTTCGGTGAACCTCCATCGATTTGCTTGAAAATTTGGGATTGAGTATATTTTACCCTCAACTTCAAAAGTGACATATGCTCGACTTGCGCTTTTTGCATTTGTTAAAAATGGGAAAAAATTCATTCTGGCGTAAGTAATCTCGTAAGTAATCTCGTTTAATTAGATAAAATAAATATTTTTCAACACTTATACATGATTTATAATTTTAATTAATTTTTCAACCCTTTTAGCAACCACCTCTTAAATCGAAAATCATGAAAAAATCATTTTTTGTATTTCTGAAATATGAAATCGCATATTAACATTACACAAACGGTTTGTTTAATGTTTATGATATAATTTTTGGTTGACTGTGAAATTTCAACCCTTAAAAACCACCCCCTTAATGCAGACTCATTAAAAAAATTGGTTTTAAGAAACTTTAATCATTTGAATAATACATTACTGAATTGAAATCTCATTTACTGAGTATTAAAGTAATTATTTATTTATTGCGAAATTTTCCACCCTTAACAACTACCACTTGTCATAAAAATAATGGAATTTTTTTTTATCAGCTTTGATAGCTTTAATTATTTAGAATCTTTTTTATTACTTATGATAAACTTTATTAATATATTTCAAACTTTATTAATATTATTTCCACATTCCCCAAACTACCATTCGTGCACAAATTGATGAAAAAGCATAATTTAACGTTGGAAACAATTTTTTCAGTGCTTATGTGACTTATAAGAAACATACACACACTCACACATGTATATTTTGTGAGCATGTACCTATCGACACGTCTACTTCTTACTATCTATCTTTTTTCCTATATATGCATACAAAATCTCTGCTCAAAAAATTTTTCCAAAAAAATGTTATTGGTTTTTTTTACAATAACTCCGTTAATTTTTATGATATCAGGTTCATCCAAAAACCATTTGAAAGGTAATTTCAAGGGCTATAAGATCGTATTAATCTTTTAAAACCCTTATTTTTTAAAAGATAAAAGGTTAAAGGGCCCCGGTTACATGGTTCTCGCAGTAAAATTTAGGCTCTAAACGTTTCTATCTCGGTTATTTTTTATCCTACAAAAACTAAAATCTTTGTTAAAAAAAAAACTCAAATTTCGTTCTGTATTATTTTTTACGTATGTCGAGTATTTTTGGAGTTATTATCAAAAGAAAATGAAATTTACGAAAATTTGAAAAATTCTGATATTTTTAAATCATATTTTTTTTCAAAAATATGCATTCTAAACTGGTCAAAATTTTTAAAGTCATTACTTATGCTAAAATAAAGAAAGCCTTATAGGGATTACTATAAATTTTAATTTTTATGGAAATGGCGTAGGTTTTATTTTTCACTTTTTCCTAAAAAATTCGAAAGGGTCCTCTTATTTTCATCATAACTTGCTTAATTTTGATGCTATCAACTTCTTCTATTGATAGGTATTTCTAAGTACTTTGAAAAGTGTTCAGTAAGTATATTTTATAAAATGCATCGTTTTCCCGTTATTTAAGCTTGAATACTTAGATTTGAGTACTCGCCGAAAAAAAATATACATTCAATTACCTATAGCTCACTTTGAATTAATATTAGAAGGTTTTTTAAGGAAAGAATTTATTCGTTTTTTTATTAGCTTCAATTTTGGTAATGACAACTTTTTTGTAAACACTTATAGTTTTTGAGTTATTTATGAAAAACCGCTTTAAAACATGCATTTTTTTCACGAAAAATCAAAATCTTTGATCTTTAATAACTCAAAAGTATTGATTTATTTTAATAACTTTATATAACAAATTTTGCTTAGAATTGGTCCCTCTATCGATTCCTGGGGTTATTTTTCATAAAATAATTTCCACCCACGAGAAGGGGTGGCATCCACCCCCAGGGTAAAATCGCAAGTTGGCACTATGTCACTTTTGTTTCTTGAGGTATCCTCTAACTACTCACAAATTTTCATGAAAATCGATGGTGGTTCAACGAAATCGGAGGTGAAAACCTTCAGTGACTGTACTATATTGAGTATTCCAGTATTTCACCTTCAAAAGTGAATTAGTGATTTTATATTTTTTAAGCGTTTAGTTTTGGTTATCTAGATTTATGTTTTTCCTTTATTTCGTTATTTATTTGTCAAATGTATACGAATTCCAAGCTGACTGTCACTTGCATTGTTTGAATGACATTAAGTAAGAATGAGGTTTAACAACCAATAAATATCAAACACAAATGGGTTTATCATAACTAGTAAAAAACCTTTAAACTTCTCAAAATATGTTTCTATTGTTCTGGATTGCACTCCAGATGTTAGTCACATTGAACAGCTCTAACAGTTGTTTTCAGATTTGTCAACTTAAACAATGTCACAAAGAAAGTTGAAATCAGGCAACATTTTATAAAATTGTGTTCTGCAACTTATCAAACTGAGTTAGAATTATCTGCTAAAATATGTGTTTTGTAATCTAAAAATATATACGATTTGCGGGGACAAGATTATGACAACGGAGCAAATATGCGTAGTGAATACACTGGGTTTTGACAGAAAATCTTGGGAATAAATCCTAGAGCGTTTTATGTACTATGCTGTGCGCATAATTTAAATTTAGTGCCAAACAATGCTGCAGATCGCTCTTTTAAAATAACCTTTTTTTTTTAACTAAACTAGAATTTAAGTCCACATTTCTTGAGAAAGAATATATATCAATATGCGGTTTTGAGGATCTAAGAGATAATTTATTTGTGAAACAGCGAGTTTTGCCCGACTCTGTTAATTTGAGCACATTACTATTAAGACAGTAAAATTAATAGTTGACCCGGAACAAATTTGTAACAACCTGATTTCTTAGGGATTGTATTCTATGGCTATTCAGAACTCTCTAACTGAAAATCTCAAATAATCCGCCTTGCAGAAATGAAGAAAAAATGCGCCGCCATGTTGAAATTAGGCATTTTTTTCCGTAAAAGAAAAACATGTTTTTTTGACAATCTTTATAACTAACAAAATTCCACAAAAAATGGTTATACTTTTTTGAAGCGCATTTTTTTACTCACTGGTTTATAGGACAAAGAGTTATTTCTCAAATTTTTTATATCTCACTTATTTTGTAAATACCGATTTTTTCTAAAACCTGTAATATTTCAATTTTTTTGACGTTGTGCCTTATTTGTGCTTTGTAAGAGCCGACCGTGGTAGGTTATTTTAATACCTTGTTAAAATTAGAACAATAAGTAAATTTTTTTGCAAGGTAATCAGTGGAGTACCTAAAATCGGTACACGTTTTACGGATTGGGGGACCGTTTTTGTGTTTTCTACATCAAAATATAAACAGAACCGCACTTTATCTCCGGAATGGTTAAAAATATCAAATTGAAATTTATCACTAAACCTGTAGATACAAATTTTTTTTCCAAATTTTGATGATGTATTTTTCATAGGTACCAAAAATAAAAAAATATGCGAAAAATTGTATGTGTTTTAATGGCATTAAATAGAATCTAAATATCTATTTATTTATTTATTTTTATAAGCACTATTATTATATAAAATGTCAACTAAAGAAAAAGAAAAGAACCAAACTTTTTATTATTAACTGATAGTACAGTAAGTGAAGCAGTAAAAATGGTAAAATTCCCGGCCCGAAAACGATGAAAGGAATTTCCTTAATTTTTTTTGCAATATGCTTTATAAAATACGTACATCAAAATCTATATTGTCGCATTACCTGCTTTTTATTTTTAATTCTAAAAACTGAAAAATTAATAATTCTTCTAATTTTTAAATAAATAAACGAAAATCAATATATTTATGTTTTTGAGTTCGCTGAATACGACTGTGAGGTCAAAACTTATGAGACGAAAATATTAAGGGTAGACATCACCCTTAAATACTGAAAAATTAATGTCTTCTAATTTTACGAATAAGATCACGAACATTTATATACTCATGTTCTTGAGGTTGCTGAATATGAAAATGAGGTCAAAACATAGGAAAGACGGAAATACCACCCTTAAATACTGAAAAATTAATAATTCTTATGTTACAAATAAATTCACGAAAATCCATATACTTAACGTTTTTTAGATCGCTGAATAAGATTATGTGGTCTAAATTTGTCTAAATTTATTAAAAAGTAATAATAATTGTTATAGACTGCTAGTTCACAAGTTCAAAGCAGTGTTAATTCTTGACAGAGCTCGTAAAAATATGAGTAAGAGCTCATTGGATTCGAAATGACATCTAGAAAAATGTGCAAAAGTTTCAAACTCGCACATAAACAACTGCAAAAGTTGAAAACAAATAAACATCGAAAAAATAACGAGTTTCGTTTTTTGCAAATAACTCGAAAACTATTAATATTTAAGAAAATTTAAAGAAAGATTCTTAAAGAGGAGGAAATTTACAATAAAACAGTCACGACTACCGAAACTCTATCTCTATTATTAATAATTTTAATTGAATGTAGAAAGTAGCGCGGTGAACACTAAGACGTTACGATTCTCTGAAACCGGCCATAACAAGTAAAAATATTTTTTTATGTTATTAAATATTAATTTAAAGTTTTTAATAAATTATGGTATTATTTAGACACTTAAAGGAACAATATCTCGTTGGAAAAAAATTTTTCACCGATTTTTCATAACATGAGCCTATTGTTAATTAACAAATTTTTTTAGAGTTTACGTTTATGTTTCAAGTCGGATAATTGTTTAACAAGTGGACCATCACTTGTATTGTTTCAAAAATATATTTAGCAAGGATAAGATTTAACAACCAATAAATATTAAACACAATTTGGTTTATTACCAACTAGTAAAAAAATTATAAACTACAAATATTTTTCTATTATTCTTGATTACACTCCCGATGATAGTCACATTGAGCAGCTCTAAATAATTGTTTTCAGATTTGTAGACTTAAATAATGTTACAAAGAAAAAATTAAAATTAGGCAACATTTTATAAAAAGCAACTAAGTTAGAATGATCTGGATTTGTTCAAAATGTGTTTTGTAATATAAATTTAAATATATACGATTTGCAAGATTATGACAACGGAACAAATATGCGTAGTGAGCAGTGAGGGCTGTGACAGAAAATCTTAGAAATAAATCCTAGACCATGTTAAGTACAATGTTCTGCACATCGTTTAAATCTATTGCCAAACGATGCTGCAAATCGTTCTTTCAAAGCAACATTTTTTTAACTAAACTACTGGCTAATTGAAACGGACCAAGCGAATAGATATCAATATGTGATTTTCAGGATTTAAGAGATAATTCATTTGTGAAAAGGTGAGTTTTATCTAATTCTTTTATTTTGAAGCGTGTTACTTTTTACAGGGTGTAAAAGAAGAGCGTGTTTTTTTGACAAACTTTATAACTACCGAGATTCGTAGAGATTCCACAAAAAAATGTTTTATATTTTTTTGATGCGATTTTTTTCAGTCACTGGTGTATTGTAAGAAACGATTTCTCACATTTTTTATATCTCACTTATTTTGTAAGATGCCGATTTTTTTTCTAAAAACCTGTAATTTTTTAATTTTTTTAACGTTATGTCTTATTGTGCTTTGTAAGAGCCGATCATTGTAGGTTATTATAATACCTTATGATAGCTCCTTTAAAATCATATTAAAAAGTAAATCTTTGCATGGTAATCAGTGGAGTATCCAAAATTGGTATATGTTTACGGATTAGGGAATCTTTTTTGGGCTTTTACATTAAAATATAAAAAACAGAAACCCATTTATCTCCGGAACAATTACAGATATCAAGCTATAAGTTGGCATATCTATGAAAGGACTAACTAAAATGACTTTACCTGTAGATACATTTTTTGCCAAATTTTGTTGATTTAATTTTCACACCAAAAATACAAAAGTGTACGAAAAATTGTATGTCTTTTTAATACAATTCATTATAATCTAAATATTTATTTATCTATTTTTATATGCACTATTATTATATAAAATGTCAATTAATAGAGCAATAATAGTTAAATGTATATTAGCGAGAAAAATTATATGTATTCACCATGAACTGAAAGTACAAAAAAATGCATTTATTATTTTAAAGGAACGGCATAAGGTATTATAATAATCTACTACTACTTATGAAAACCAGTGAGGCCTAATGGCAAAAAGATATATATATTTTTTAAACTAGTGACCAAAAAAAATGCCATCAAAATAATATTAAATAATGTTTGTTGAATCTCGGTAGTTATAAAGTTAAAAAAGCACGCTTTTCTTTCACACCCTGTAAACAGTAACGTGCTTCAAAATAAAAGAAATGAACAAAACCAGCTGTTTCAAAAATAAATAATCTCTTAAATTCTGAAAACCTCATATCGATATCTATTCTCTTTCTCAAAAAATGTGGATTTAAATTCAACCTAAAAATTTGCTTGGTCCCTTTCAATTGGCCAGCGGTTCAAGAACTATAAATATTTTTGTTGGTCACTGGCCGCTAACGCTGTACGCAAATTGATGCAACGTTGCCAGTAACCTGAGGGGACGGCGAATACGTAATATCTGTAGTCCGCCTTATACTAGTTAGAGGTGACTTCGTGTTGACCATTCCTACTTGGTACAGCGACACTAGCGCTGGTGATATACACTCGAACTAAAACTCAAAATTGTAGGTACCAGATGTATGAAGTGACCTCACAACTATTTTTCGCTAAGTAACTTAGGATGACATCTGGATTCATTTTACATCGAAATTAAGGCAAAACGTTGTCGCCTCAGCTTTATGAGGTCACAACGTCATATATGAGGTCACAGCGTGTTTAGTATATCTATTCTTGAGGCGACAACGTAGTGTTTATAACTCTATATATATATATATATATATATATATATATATATATATATATATATATATATATATATATATATATATATATATATATATATATATATATATATATATATATATATATATATATATATATATATATATATATATATATATATATATATATATATATATATATATATATATATATATATATATATATATATATATATATATATATATATATATATATATATATATATATATATATATATATGTTAGATCACGGTTTACATGAGTGACTTTTTAAAAAGATTTATTTACTTAAATGGAGCCAACGTTGGCTCTTGGAGAAGGAATAATACAATAATTAGAAGTGTTTCATTCTAAGTGAGTTTAATAACTGATTCAACAAAGCGTGTTTAGTCATATTTATAACATACAGAACCTGAGTAAGCAAAATATATAACAAAGGAATTGCAGTTCTGCAGTCTGCACAAGTTATGAGAAACAAAGGTGTAATATGATATCTTGAAGATAAGCAATTAATAAGAGAAGCTGTTATCGTGAAATACGACATACTTGTGAAGGTTTATTATGGCTAAGTCGCAATAAGATAGCGTGTAATATTATATAACAACTTCCCCCTTAATAAAAAAGTTGATGTTATGCAGCAACTTTTGAAAATTGTTAAAACGTTAAATGAATATAATGCAAAAATAAATTGAAACAATGTTGAATGAATACAAAGCAAAATAATAAAATAATGTAAAAGTTAAAATTGGTAAGCGATAATAAAACATTACATAACGTAATAAGGATAAAATACAATAGTCTAAATTAATAGACAAGGGTAAAACTCCACATGAAAGTCTATGTTAACTCGATGTCCTCTTCTTCTTGAGGTCTAATACCGGGTCGCTTTCTTGGAGGGATCAGTCTAGGAAATTTGGTAAATACTCTGCTTCGCTCTGAAGGAGGTGAAGGAGGGTTATCCGTTGAGGGTTGGATTCGCAATGCTCCACATCTTCTTCTTCTGCATTTACAAGTTATGTAAAGTAGAACTAATAGGATGATGAGAGTGATTATGAAATATGTGAACCAAGATATGTGTTTGGTCACAAAAGGTTCATTTATGAGGTCATCCAAGTCTTTGGAATATTGGTCCAATTTGTTTTTAGCAATATCTAGGTCTTCTACGTCGAGATTGTTTAATTTGAGAGGTTTTAATTTTGGAATTTCGATTTTGTCGGGCATGTGATTACAGCATTCAAAAGGAATTTGGATAGGATGTGAATTGTCCTTAATTTCGGAAAAGTCTTTGGCACTGGCTTGTATTCTAGTAATGCCTGCATAGGCGTAACATCCTGGTTGTAGTTTGATGATGGAATTTTTGTTGATTAACTCTGTTGTGGATTCTCTCTTTGGACAGTTGATGGTAATGTGAAGTGGTTCGGAATTAATTACTAGCCATGTGTTGTCTTCAAGTTCTTGGGCGTTGTATCCCTGACTAATAATGAAGGAAGTTTGACAGTTCTCTGGAAGTTTTGGCAATGGTTTTAGTATTCTGGCTTCACATATGACATTTTGGTCGATAGGATAGGCAAACAGGTTCGAACATAGTTTGGTTCCAAAATAAAGTGGTTTGCATTCTTTCAAATTTTGTATAGGTATGTACATCAAAAAATCATCATCTCTCGCGATATATTTTTGTGAAATAGATAAAATGTGATGTAGACCAGTTCTGTTATCAAGTATCGGGATAGGATATAGGCGATAGGTGTTATAATTTTGGAGTTCAACAAGTGGTATTGTTAAAACAAATACTAAGTTAGAATCCATTTGAAACGCTTGTAATTCAATAATATCCAAATACTTAGCAACTGCCGATAATTTAATGGGGAGAGGCAAATTGTTCCTTCGTAAGCTCTGTGAAATTTCTTGTAATGCTGTTACCAAATGATTAGGGGTTATGATTGACGTGTGAATGATTCCTAGTCTGGCAAATGTTATTGAATTTAGGATGTCGTTTAAATTATCTTCGATATACAAATAGCTTGCCATTAATTGTTCGGAAATGTATAAAAATTTTAGTTTTATGTGAGCAGCCTCGATAGCTTGAGTCATTGTTTGAATTGTGTGTTCTATTTCTTCGAGATCTTTGTTAAAGGTTTCCTCGTCAATTTGTAATTTTTGTATAGTCGAGTTGAAGTTTTTAATAACAGAAGTCGTAACTGAAATTTGATTTTTGATTAAGTTTTCCAACTGATGTTCGTCATTATTTAGTTTATTTATACAATTAGTATAGTACTGGCCGTCTTCAGCATCTAGGTTACCAGTTATGGATTTGAATATTGTACCGATACCGTTAAGTATTCCTCGTTTATATCTTTTTGTATCTGAAAAGATTTCGTCAAATTTCATTTTTATAGAGTTGGATATTTTGTGTTAAAAGGTTAAAGTCTGTTTTAATTTCACTCGTAAAAATAATTGACTTATGATCACCATTATGGAGAGTGTACAGGATTCTGTCTAAGATATTTTGATTTTTTTCAAAAGCTAGTTTGAGGGATGAAATGTTTTTATGCACTAGTAGAGTCCATTTGTCATTTGTCACCACGATGTCCGTGTCTTGGTGGTAGTATACACCAACGGTGTTATTGATTGGGATAATTTTGTATTGACAGAGTGCTGATCCGAACAGCAGGAGAAACCTGAAAATAAATTTAATTTTCAGTATATGGTTTCATTCTATCAAAATTTACTTTGGTTTCTTGTTTCGTTTCGAGGTTTAATAAGGTAGCAGAATTTTGAAAAATTTCTTTTATTTTAAAAGGACCGTTAAATTTGTTTTGCAATTTGTTTTTGATTTGCGATTCTTTTACGTAAACTAAGTCACCTATTTTGTATTCGGGTCGTTTTTGGGGAACATTTCTATCAAAGCAAACTTTCGCTTTCTCCTTTTGAGCTTGCGTTCGACTACGGGCTATTTTATAGTAGTGAGATATTCTGTTGTTTAAATCCCTAACGTATTTGGTTATTAACTCTTTTTGGTTATACAAAGTTTCAGGTGGTCTGTTGGACGTATGTCCAAATACAAGTTCGTATGGGGTGAAACCGTGTGTTTTATTTACTGAATTGTTATAGCATATTACTGCATATGGTAAAATTGTGAAAGGATGTTCGTTCGGATTTTCAGTTTTATGAATTCTTATCATTTCAGCTAGAGTAGCATGAAATCTTTCTATGGATCCGTTCGATTGGGGATGTCCTACGCTTGAATACGTCAGTTTTATGTCGTAGAGGGTGCAGAGATCTTTGAGCAAACGGTTGTCAAATTCGCCACCGTAATCGCAATGGATTCTTAGCGGGATGCCGTAATGTTGAAAGTATAACAACAAGGGGTATTTACGACGGATTTTGCGGATTTTTCCGGGACTGCATAGGCTTGTGTAAATTTAGTTAACTCGTCGCGAATAGTTAAAGCGTAATTTCGAGTTGGGAATTCAAATAAATCGATATTAATTCTTTCGAATGGTGTTCTTGGGGTTTCTGTGACTACTAGAGGGTTATTAAGGTTTTTCCGGCATACTTTAGTCTTTTGGCAAGTTTCGCAATTTTTTATAAAATTTTCAACGTCTTTAGTTAGACCTTGCCAAGTGTATTTTTCTCTAATTCTTCGAATCGTTTCATTTATTCCACGGTGTAGATTATTTTTACCAAAATGATTTTGCTCCAATATAATTGGAATATATATATATATATATATATATATATATATATATATATATATATATATATATATATATATATATATATATATATTTACATCCCACTATCCATAAAGCGTCATTACAAAAAACATTCATTGGGCGTCCGTCATGAGATAAGCGCATATATGAGTAGAGCGACAACGATATTTATTATATACTCCGAATTCTCCGCGTATACTGCCTTTATTCGGCGTATGATTCACTTTAAAAAAAAATTCGCTACCTTCAGGCGTCCGTACGTATAACCACCTCAGGGCGCCCACAAACATGTATAAAATGCGTACATTTACTACCTTAAAGCGTCCTCTCGTGTATATCTCACATATGGAACGACCTTAGAGCGTCCGACAGTGTTGTCATATTTGCGTTAGTAATCAGAGGGGAAAAGGGTATCAATATTTACTATGCGCATGCGTCAAGTTTACTCTCGGCAGGTATTGGAGTGAGGGCCCGTATAGCTTGAGTCAGCTATCTTTTCTTTCAACCAAGTGTGCAATTAATGCTTTAGAAGCAATACAGGGTGTTGTATTAGGAATGGACCGGAAGTATAATCATTAATAATTCTCTAATTTAATCATGTTCCAAAGATTAATGTTGTCAGATATATTTTTATTAGTTATTGTATTAACACAAAAATACCTTAATCTATACATATAAAAGAATACGACTGACTGACTGACTGACTAACTGACTGACTGATCTATCAGCGCACAGCTCAAACCACTGGGTCTAGAAACTTCAAATTTTGCATAGAGGTTCCTCGGCAACCACTAATTTCGAAATTCGGCCCCTAAGAGGGTGAAAAAGGGGGTTGAAATTTTAGGCTTTTTCGGAAACGGTTAGATCTAGATGCGTAAAATTTGGCAGAAATATTTTTGTTGAAATCTATTAGATACGTGTAATTTCGATTTTTACTTTTTGAAGGGGTGAAAACGGGGGTGGTAGATGGTTTAAAGCGCACCCGTGTTGTGTGTTTGAAATCACGTTAAGTCAGAAACGTGATTATTCGGGCGATGGACTCTTCTAAGGAAATAAGACGACACGTATTCGACGGTTTTTTAAAAAGAGATCCCCGAAAGTGTGAACGCGGAGGGGGAGGTTTTAAGCTTTTCGGAAAGGGTTAGACCTAGAAGCGTGAAATTTGGCAGAAATACTCTTTATCTATTAGACACGAGTAAGACGAAATTTCGATTTTCCCTTTTTGAAGGGGTGAAAGCGGGGGTGGTAGACGATCTCTGAAATCGCGTAAGTCAGAAACGTGATATTCCAGCGACGGGCTCTTCTGAGGAAATAAGGAGACACTATTCGAACGGATTAACAGGGAGAGGGATGTTTTTAAACATGAAATTTGACACATACCCGCCCGCGTGCTTTATTGTCGACTAAAATAATAATTTTTTCGTTTAACTCGCTCTAACACAAAAATAGAATAATGCATTGTTATGAAATTGCGCAGTGGGTTTCTTCGAGTGCAGTGGATGCGCAGTGGGTTTCCTTGAACGCAATGGATGTGCAGTGGAATTCCCCGAGTGCTATGGATGCGCAGTGGGATTTCTCGAGTACAATGGATGCGCAGTGGGTTTCCTCGAGTACAATGGATGCGCAGTGGGTTCCCTCGAATACAATGGATGCGCAGTGGGTTTCCAAGAGTACTATGGGTGCGCAGTGGATTTCCTCGAGTACAATGGATGCGTAGTTGGTTTCCCCGAGTACTATGGATGCGCAGTAGGTTTCGATGAGTGCTATGGATGCGCAGTGGGATTCCTTGAGTACAATGGGTGCGCAGTGGGCTCCCTCGAGTGTACTTCTTGAGTAATATAGGAGTACTCAGTGAGTATGTAGTACTTCTTATAAGCATAAATTATTATGTTAATGTTCTTAATTCCACGCGCAAGAAGTCTTCCGCGCGAATGAAGTCACGAGCATCAGCTAGTCGAGATATAAATATATTACTTCCTTTGCTTACCGTATTGTAATCGTGAAAGAATCGTCTTGGTGTCTTGGCGCTATATCTACAAAACGGAGAAAATATTATTTGGTAGGTAGTTGACGTCATTGCCAATGAAGGAATCCGACTTTTAGTAAAAATTATATAAGGTGGACACCCCACAAATATAACACAGTCCCACAAAACAAGTGGTCTGTCCAGTGGACCAGATCGTGTATCCTTATGTATCTTGACACGTTGAATCTGAATCCGAAGTCAGAATTGTCAGATTGGTCCACTTTTCAACCATAATCCCAAGAAACAACCATGAGGCGAAAAAAGTGGACTATTCAGCTAATACGTATTTTGATCCGCTGCTCAAGGAATCATTATTTCCATATCCAAGTCTCTCACAATGAAATAAAAATTGTGTGTGGAAATAATTGTTTATGGAACTTTAATAATATAATATTTGAAATGGTCTCTCCTAAAAACCAATAAAACAATACCCTACATCGGTAGTGAGGTGGAGGTGGATGGATGAAGTAAAAAAAATATTCTGAAGCCTTTGGTTCTTGTACCCAAACTAAATCACATTTTTTTTTGTCAAAAAAAATTTGAGACCTTAGCTTCTCTTGAATATACTAAATACCAATTTTATGGACTCCTGCTTGATTTACTTGTTTACTAGGGGGTCGGTAGCTCAGTGTGTTGGCGCGTCTAGCTTGCACTTTGAGCGTACCTAGCGAAGTGGGTTCGAGCCCCACATAGCGAAAAAATTTTTCAATGGAAATTTTCTCCAAGAAGTGGTTTAAATTAAGTGGATTTAATCTAGTTCCAGATATCATTAAAATACATACGTGTACCATATTTCAAGTGAATATCTTAAACGGTTCTAGAGTAATCGTGCGCACAAAGAAAGTTAGACAGAACGACTGACCGACCGACAGCCAGAAATTTTCTTTTGCTCAAATTTAAAATCTCGACGGTTCATGACATTCTATTTGAACAATTTTTTTTTGCGTTACTATACTTCCACTGGATGTGGAAGTAATATGCTCCCGCGGATATTTTGCATAAAATTCAGTACTCTATACAAAAGCATTTTTGTCGTATCTATTTTCATTATCGCTATGTAAGCGGTAAAAGATCCAAAACATCATCCTTGAAATTTAAACAGTTTTTCTTTATTGTGTAAACAATTTGAGAGGCCTTAAAACTACTCGCAAGTACTGTTCCCATCGAGTTAAATCGAATGGCATCGAAAACTTATTTTTTCGAGTACCGGGAAATTGATACAAATGACTACATGGGAAACCGTCTAATTGCACTGGTCTACCGGCTTACAAATCTTATAACACAATATATATATATCTGCTAACTGATGCCCGCGACTTCGCGTTGAAGACTGTACGCGTGGAATTAAGAGCATTGACATACTAACTTATGCCTATGAAGGAGTACTACATGGTCACTAAGTACTCTTATAGTACTCAGGAAGTACACTCGAGGGAACCCACTGCACATCCATGGTACCCGGGGAAACCCACTGCGCATTCATTGCACTCAAGGAAAACTTCTGCGCATCCATTGTACTCGAAGAACCCACAGCGCATATATGGCACTCGGGGAAACCTACTGCGCATCCATTGTAATCGAGGAAACACACTGCACATTCATTGTATACTAGGAAACCCACTGCGCAATCATTGTACTCGAGGAAACCCACTGCTCATCGCAATTTGATAACAATTCATTATGCTATTTTTGTGTTAGAGCGAGTTAAACGAAAAATAATTATTTTAATCGACAATAAAGCATATGGGGAGGTATGGATCAAATTTCATGCTTAAAAACATTCCTCTCCCTGTTCACCCGTTCGGAGGGTCTCTTTTTGAAAACCGTCGAGTACGTGTCTTCTTATTTCCTCAGAAGAACCCATCGCTGGAATATCGCGTTTCTCATTTACGCGCAGGGTACCCTTTAGACCATCTACCACCCCCGTTTTCATCCCTTCAAAAAGTGACAATCGAAATTTCGTCTTACTTGTGTCCAATAGATTCCAATAAGGAGTATTTCTGCCATATTTCATGCTTCTGAGTCTAACCGTTTCCGAGTAGCTTAAAGACCTCCCCCTCCTCATTCACCCGTTCGCGGGGGGGGGTATCTTTTTGAAAACCGTCGAATACGTGCCTTCTTATTTATACGTGCCTCCTTATTTTCTCAGAAGAGCCCGTCGCTGGAATATCACGTTTCTGACTTTCGCGATTCCAGAGATACGGGTACCCGTTAGACCATCTACCACCCGCATTTTCACCCCTTCAAAAAGTGAAAATCGAAATTTGGTCTTGCTCGTATCTAATAGATTCCAATAAAGAGTATTTCTGTCAAATTTTACGCTTCTGGGCCTAATCGTTTCCGAAAAGTTTAACCCCCCCCTTCCCTTTTCGGGGGTTTCTTTTTGAATATCATCGAATACGTGTCTCCTTATTTCTTCAGAAGAGCCCGTCGCTGGAATATCACATTTCTGACTTATGCGATTTCAAAGATACGGATACCCTTTAAACCATCTACCACACCCCCGTTTTCACCCCTTCAAAAAGTGAAAATAGATTTCGTAGAATTTCGTTTTACACGTATCTAATAGATTTCAACAACAAATATTTCATATCACTATTGGTGATTGAATTGGTTAACGTGCCGCTCGAAAAGTATCTATATGAGAATATCCACTATGCACAATATAAATATGAAATATAACTATTGATGTTATGTTTATAATATACTTTATGTGTGAAACACATAATTTTTAGTAAGAAGCAAATATCCAATACTATCAAAAAGTAATAAAGGATTCGAAAATCGACTATGTATTCTTCTATTAGTACTTCTATTACAACGTTAATAGCAAACGTTCAATAGTTGAGACCGTGAAAGTCAGGTTGCTGTAAATACATATGCGCGAATTTATTCTAATACTTACTGACGACTATTGAGCGCCCGCGACGTTGTCATGTCTACTGGGCGCTTCTTGGTCTGTGACCGAAGGATAACTGATATACATGAAGGCGACACCAGCGCCTCTGATGGCCAAATGGAAGAACTAAAATATACTGATCCTGTACAAAGTACCACTTTAGGGCGTCCACTAAAAATTTGTCCAATTGCCTGGAGACCCCCTTCTTAACGTCTGGAGCGAATTTTAATGTGTTGACCTTAGAGCGTCCACATACGGGCGCTCTATGGTAACCGGACGCTCTAAGGATAGAAATTTGTTAATGTATGGACGCTCTATGGATAGTAGGCTGTAAATATATATATATATATATATATATATATATATATATATATATATATATATATATATATATATATATATATATGTTATATAATATTACACGCTATCTTATTGCGACTTAGCCATAATAAACCTTCACAGGTATATCGTATTTCACGATAACAGCTTCTCTTATTAATTGCTTATCTTCAAGATATCATATTACACCTTTGTTTCTCATAACTTGTGCAGACTGCAGAACTGCAATTCCTTTGTTATATATTTTGCTTACTCAGGTTCTGTATGTTATAAATATGACTAAACACGCTTTGTTGAATCAGTTATTAAACTCACTTAGAATGAAACACTTCTAATTATTGTATTATTCCTTCTCCAAGAGCCAACGTTGGCTCCATTTAAGTAAATAAATCTTTTTAAAAAGTCACTCATGTAAACCGTGATCTAGCATTGGCGCAGTCGGTAGGATCCGTAAACATCATCAGAACAAGAAGCCTAACTGGTAGTGAAGCGTAAGAGAACAAGGAGAACATCTGCAGAAGGTGCCTAACTAGTGCGTGTACATCTACGAGAACAAGGAGACCTTCCTCACTGGTGGTGGCGGATCCCAATCCCTTGACGGACGAAGAACCTACCTATGGAGATGAAATTAACGTAAGTCATTTTAAGAATCATCTCGTTATTTTATTTCATTTTTACAAATATTATTTATCACAATTATTTACGTGTATTATACCGCTAATACACTCGGCAGACAAAGCCAATTCTGTTATCAAACAAATCCTATACAAGCTACAACGCAACAATTTTAATTTTAAGTTATTTATGTCAAGTTAATATATATATATATATATATATATATATATATATATATATATATATATATATATATATATATATATATATATATATATATATATATATATATATATATATATATATATATATATATATATATATATATATATATATATATATATATATATATATATATATATATGTTATATAATATTACACGCTATCTTATTGCGACTTAGCCATAATAAACCTTCACAGGTATATCGTATTTCACGATAACAGCTTCTCTTATTAATTGCTTATCTTCAAGATATCATATTACACCTTTGTTTCTCATAACTTGTGCAGACTGCAGAACTGCAATTCCTTTGTTATATATTTTGCTTACTCAGGTTCTGTATGTTATAAATATGACTAAACACGCTTTGTTGAATCAGTTATTAAACTCACTTAGAATGAAACACTTCTAATTATTGTATTATTCCTTCTCCAAGAGCCAACGTTGGCTCCATTTAAGTAAATAAATCTTTTTAAAAAGTCACTCATGTAAACCGTGATCTAACATTGGCGCAGTCGGTAGGATCCGTAAACATCATCAGAACAAGAAGCCTAACTGGTAGTGAAGCGTAAGAGAACAAGGAGAACATCTGCAGAAGGTGCCTAACTAGTGCGTGTACATCTACGAGAACAAGGAGACCTTCCTCACTGGTGGTGGCGGATCCCAATCCCTTGACGGACGAAGAACCTACCTATGGAGATGAAATTAACGTAAGTCATTTTAAGAATCATCTCGTTATTTTATTTCATTTTTACAAATATTATTTATCACAATTATTTACGTGTATTATACCGCTAATACACTCGGCAGACAAAGCCAATTCTGTTATCAAACAAATCCTATACAAGCTACAACGCAACAATTTTAATTTTAAGTTATTTATGTCAAGTTAATATGCTTGATCAAGGCATCATTAGACCTTCGATTTCTCCCTGGTCCTCTCCGGTTTGGGTTGTACCTAAAAAACTCGACGCCTCCGGTAAACAAAAATGGCGAGTTGTAGTGGACTACAGAAAACTCGACGAACTGACTATTGACGATAAATACCCGCTACCCAATATTTCCGACCTCCTCGATCAATTAGGCAAATGTCAATATTTTACAACTTTGGACTTAGTCTCCGGATTTCACCAAATCGAGATTGATGCGAAAGATATTCAAAAAACTGCTTTCACAGTTGAAAATGGTCATTTTGAATTCGTAAGAATGCCTTTTGGACTTAAGAATGCTCCATCAACATTTCAAAGAGTGATGGATAACATTTTATTAGGTATCCAAAATGAACGATGTCTCGTCTATATGGACGATATTATTGTTTACTCACCTACTATTCACGAGCATATTTCTCGATTAACGGAAGTTTTCAAACGATTACAGAAAGCCAATCTAAAAATTCAACCCGACAAATGCGAGTTTCTCCGCAAGGAAGTCGCTTATTTAGGACATCTCATTACAAAAGACGGCGTAAAACCGAATCCTTCGAAAGTTGACGCTATTCTAAATTTCCCTCAACCAAAAAACCAAAAAGAAATTAAATCATTTCTAGGCTTAGCCGGATATTACAGGCGCTTTATCCCCAATTTCTCCAAGATTACCAAGCCTTTAACAAAACTACTACAAAAAGACATACCATTTCTCTTCGACAATGATTGTATAAATTCTTTTCAAAATTTGAAACAAACATTAACGACCACTCCGATACTAATCTACCCTAACTTTGATGAACCTTTCGTTCTAACCACTGATGCGAGCGCATTTGCCGTCGGCTCAGTGCTGAGCCAGGGGCCTATTGGCAAAGATTTACCCATTGCCTATGCTTCTAGAACCTTGTGCAGTGCAGAAACTAAATATTCAACGATTGAACGCGAGCTTTTATCGATAGTATGGAGTGTAAAGCACTTTAGAACATATCTGTATGGTAGAAAGTTCAAGCTTGTCACCGACCATAGACCACTCACCTGGCTATTCTCTATAAAAGATCCAGGAAGTAGACTTGCCCGTTGGCCCGTTGGCATATATATATATATATATATATATATATATATTATATAAGGTATTAGTTGGCATCCCACGGAAGGACGGAATTTGTACCTCTTGATTGTAAACAACTTTTGTTAAGGATGGTTCAGCAAGGCTATAAGTAAAATAGTGTTCTGTAGTTTAATTAAACTACAGAAGTAAGAGAAAAGTTATTAGCAAAAATATTTTAGATACGTGAAAAACTACAAAATTATGTTAATATAAAAGAATCTTATTTAGTCTAATTCACAAGTTCAAACACGTGTTAATTCTTGATAAAGCTTGTAAAAATATAAGTGAGGGCTCATTGGATTCGGAATGACGTCTAGAAAAATGTGCAAAAGTTATAAACAAATTAAGATTGAAAAAAATGACGAGTTTCGTTTTTTGCAAATAACTCGAAAACTATTAATAATTGAGAAATTAAAAAAAGGAGGTTCTTAAAGAGGAAAAAATTTCCAATAAAAAAGTCTGGACTTCTGGAACTCTATCTCTACTATTAATAACTTTAATTTAATGTTGAAAATGGGGCTTCGCACGGCGAACGCTAAACCGTTACGATACTCTGAAACCGATCGTAAGAAGCAAAACAATTTTTTTATATTGTCAAGTATTAATATAATTTTTTTTTTAAATTGCATTATTATTTAGACACTTAAAGGAACAATATCCGGTTGGAAAATTTTTTTTTACCGATTTTTCATAAAATGAGCTCGTTGTTAATTAACAATTTTTTTTTTGACTTTACATTTATGTTTCAAGTCGGAAAATTGTTAAACAAAAGCCACTAAAATTATTTCGCTTCGTGAGGACCTTATGTCAACTATATTTTATGAGATTATGACATTGCGATGTTTTTAATTGTTACAGTCTATTAGTTATTAATTATTTAAGCTAACAGGAAACTAAGAAATTAAATAGAGGTTGAAAATTTTTTTTTATTAATTTTAAAATTATTATTATTACTGTTTTTATATTCAAAAATACTATAAAATTATATAAACTTTAAATTTTTAGTGCTATTTGTTTAAACAAATTTTATAAAGAAATAGATAAATTAAGTATTTTTGAAAAAAAAATTTTTTCTTAAAACATTTTTTTAATTGTTTATAATTATTTTTTCTCGTTTTTCTTCATTTGAACAAATTATTAAGAAAAAAAATATTCTTAAAATTTTTTATTTGCAATTCTCTACAAGGTGGAATTTTTGTTATTAATTAATTTGTTTATTTAATAAATAATTTCTAATTAACAATCGCCGAATGTGTTTATATTTTTTTAGATAGAAAAAATAACCAGAAAAACCGTATACATAAATATGTCAAAAAACATTTTTAATATTTAAAATTTAAAATTCTATAAGAAATATTAACATTTTTTTATGTGTTTATGTATACGGCTGTTTTTTTTTTAATTTTTTTTCTATCTAAAAAAATATAAACATATTCGGAGGTTTATATTCGAACAAACTAAAACATCTGGATCAACATGTGGTATATAATAACCTACTTCCACGGTGTTGCCAGCTGACTAGATGCCATCTAAACCGCTTCTGTGGTCAGCAGGTATTCAAAATGAATATTTTTCGAGCGACAGGCACGGCAGCTAGTAACAAACCGCTGAACTAAAATATTCACTAGGGTGTTAAAATGGGTCACTTGACCTTCCAACTTAAAATAAGTTTTAATGGCATAATAAGACATCTACGATGACCCTGCGTTAATATCTCGAGCAGGTCAGATGGCATCCGAATACCGGATGCCATCTGACTCGTGGATGCCAACTGACCCTAAAATTTTACATTGTGGGATGCCAACTAATACCTTATATAATATATATATATATATATATATATATATATATATATATATATATATATATATATATATATATATATATATATATATATATAAGGTATTAGTTGGCATCCCACAATGTAAAATTTTAGGGTCAGTTGGCATCCACGAGTCAGATGGCATCCGGTATTCGGATGTCATCTGACCTGCTAGAGATATTAACGCAGGGTCATCGTAGATGTCTTATTATGCCATTAAAACTTATTTTAAGTTGGAAGGTCAAGTGACCCATTTTAACACCCTAGTGAATATTTTAGTTCAGCGGTTTGTTACTAGCTGCCGTGCCTGTCGCTCGAAAAATATTCATTTTGAATACCTGCTGACCACAGAAGCGGTTTAGATGGCATCTAGTCAGCTGGCAACACCGTGGAAGTAGGTTATTATATACCACATGTTGATCCAGATGTTTTAGTTTGTTCGAATATATTACTACTAGGAAAAGTAAACTTAGTGGAGACAATTCGTGTAACTATTAAAATGAGGACGGAATTTGTACCTCTTGATTGTAAACAACTTTTGTTAAGGATGGTTCAGCAAGGCTATAAGTAAAATAGTGTTCTGTAGTTTAATTAAACTACAGAAGTAAGAGAAAAGTTATTAGCAAAAATATTTTAGATACGTGAAAAACTACAAAATTATGTTAATATAAAAGAATCTTATTTAGTCTAATTCACAAGTTCAAACACGTGTTAATTCTTGATAAAGCTTGTAAAAATATAAGTGAGGGCTCATTGGATTCGGAATGACGTCTAGAAAAATGTGCAAAAGTTATAAACAAATTAAGATTGAAAAAAATGACGAGTTTCGTTTTTTGCAAATAACTCGAAAACTATTAATAATTGAGAAATTAAAAAAAGGAGGTTCTTAAAGAGGAAAAAATTTCCAATAAAAAAGTCTGGACTTCTGGAACTCTATCTCTACTATTAATAACTTTAATTTAATGTTGAAAATGGGGCTTCGCACGGCGAACGCTAAACCGTTACGATACTCTGAAACCGATCGTAAGAAGCAAAACAATTTTTTTATATTGTCAAGTATTAATATAATTTTTTTTTTAAATTGCATTATTATTTAGACACTTAAAGGAACAATATCCGGTTGGAAAATTTTTTTTACCGATTTTTCATAAAATGAGCTCGTTGTTAATTAACAATTTTTTTTTTTGACTTTACATTTATGTTTCAAGTCGGAAAATTGTTAAACAAAAGCCACTAAAATTATTTCGCTTCGTGAGGACCTTATGTCAACTATATTTTATGAGATTATGACATTGCGATGTTTTTAATTGTTACAGTCTATTAGTTATTAATTATTTAAGCTAACAGGAAACTAAGAAATTAAATAGAGGTTGAAAATTTTTTTTTATTAATTTTAAAATTATTATTATTACTGTTTTTATATTCAAAAATACTATAAAATTATATAAACTTTAAATTTTTAGTGCTATTTGTTTAAACAAATTTTATAAAGAAATAGATAAATTAAGTATTTTTGAAAAAAAAAATTTTTCTTAAAACATTTTTTTAATTGTTTATAATTATTTTTTCTCGTTTTTCTTCATTTGAACAAATTATTAAGAAAAAAAATATTCTTAAAATTTTTTATTTGCAATTCTCTACAAGGTGGAATTTTTGTTATTAATTAATTTGTTTATTTAATAAATAATTTCTAATTAACAATCGCCGAATGTGTTTATATTTTTTTAGATAGAAAAAATAACCAGAAAAAAAACATAAATATGTCAAAAAACATTTTTAATATTTAAAATTTAAAATTCTATAAGAAATATTAACATTTTTTTATGTGTTTATGTATACGGTTGTTTTTTTTTAATTTTTTTTCTATCTAAAAAAATATAAACATATTCGGAGGTTGTTAATAACAAATTATTTATTAAATAAACAAATAAATTAACAACAAAAAAAAATCCACCTCGTAGAGAATTGCAAATAATAGGTTTTAAGACTAAAATTTTTACTTAATAACTTGTTTAAATAATGAAGAAAGGAAAAAAATGATTATAAACAATTAAAAAATGTTTTTCAAAAATAAGTAATTTATCTATTTGTTTATAAAATTTGTTTAAACAAATAACACTAAAAATTTAAAGTTTATGTAATCTTATGTTATTTTTGAATATAAAACCAGTAATAATAATTAAAATTAATAAAAAAAATGTCAACCTTTTTTTTAAATTTTTACTAACTACCGTACAAAGCTTTTAAAATGAAGTTAAATAGAAGATTTTAAAAATTAAGTTTCTGGACTGTTATTAGCTTGCTTTATTGTTTTTCCCTATTTACCCCATTTAACTCACAACCCTTCACCGGAATTAGCGCAAGACATAATCTAGTACCAGATCTCGTCATGGAACATATGTGTGCCAAATTTGAAGACAGTATCTTAGACGACCGTTGCGAAGAAAACGTGCGCACAAAAAAGTTACAGACCGACACACAGACAGAATTTTTTTCTCTTTTAAATTTAAAATCTCGACGTTTTATGACATTTATTATTTCAGCAAAAAACATTTTGAAATTTTTTTTAAGATTACTATACAGGGTGCGCCACTTAAAACTCCCCAGGCTTGCAACTTTCTTATTTTTTAAACTACGACCATGTTGGGCATATCAAATTGTAGATAATTTTAAAGCATTTAAACATGTGTACAGAGTGATTTAAAAAAAATAAAATAATTGTTAAGAAAGAAAACTTAATTTCCTTGAATATTTGTTTACCTCATCCTGTACATGAACTGCGTCAATGTTTTCTTATAAAAGTTTTAATTAGCTTCAATTTATGTTATGTTTATTACGTCATATCCGAAATTCTTTTTGGTTTTAGAGAAAGAAATTAAAAACACTCCTTCCGACTAATGATTTTTTTTAAATAACTGAAAAAATGTAAATAATAATTTTATGCTTTATTTGTAAAAGACATATCACAAAAAATCCTCAACGTAACAAAACAGCAACAAGAAACAAAAGAAATAAATATTTTTAGTCGGAAAATTGTTAAACAAAAGCCACTAAAATTATTTCGCTTCGTGAGGACCTTATGTCAACTATATTTTATGAGATTATGACATTGCGATGTTTTTAATTGTTACAGTCTATTAGTTATTAATTATTTAAGCTAACAGGAAACTAAGAAATTAAATAGAGGTTGAAAATTTTTTTTTATTAATTTTAAAATTATTATTATTACTGTTTTTATATTCAAAAATACTATAAAATTATATAAACTTTAAATTTTTAGTGCTATTTGTTTAAACAAATTTTATAAAGAAATAGATAAATTAAGTATTTTTGAAAAAAAAAATTTTTCTTAAAACATTTTTTTAATTGTTTATAATTATTTTTTCTCGTTTTTCTTCATTTGAACAAATTATTAAGAAAAAAAATATTCTTAAAATTTTTTATTTGCAATTCTCTACAAGGTGGAATTTTTGTTATTAATTAATTTGTTTATTTAATAAATAATTTCTAATTAACAATCGCCGAATGTGTTTATATTTTTTTAGATAGAAAAAATAACCAGAAAAAAAACATAAATATGTCAAAAAACATTTTTAATATTTAAAATTTAAAATTCTATAAGAAATATTAACATTTTTTTATGTGTTTATGTATACGGTTGTTTTTTTTTAATTTTTTTTCTATCTAAAAAAATATAAACATATTCGGAGGTTGTTAATAACAAATTATTTATTAAATAAACAAATAAATTAACAACAAAAAAAAATCCACCTCGTAGAGAATTGCAAATAATAGGTTTTAAGACTAAAATTTTTACTTAATAACTTGTTTAAATAATGAAGAAAGGAAAAAAATGATTATAAACAATTAAAAAATGTTTTTCAAAAATAAGTAATTTATCTATTTGTTTATAAAATTTGTTTAAACAAATAACACTAAAAATTTAAAGTTTATGTAATCTTATGTTATTTTTGAATATAAAACCAGTAATAATAATTAAAATTAATAAAAAAAATGTCAACCTTTTTTTTAAATTTTTTAGTTTTTTGTTATCTTAAATAATTAATAACTAATAGACTATAACAATTAAAAATATCGCAATGTCATAATCTCGTACAGTATAGTTGATATAAGGTCTAAAGGAAACGTAATAATTTTAGTGGCTTTTGCTTAACAATTATCCGACTTGAAATATAAACGTAAGCTCTAAAAAAAATTGTTAATTAACAATAGGCTCATTTTATGAAAAATCTGGATTTTTTTTTCTTTAAATGTCTGAATAATACCATAGTTTTTTAAAATTTTTAAATTAATATTTAATACATAAAAAAATATTTTTACTTGCCGCACGAAGCCTTATTTTCAACATTAAATTAAAATTATTAATAATAGAGATAGAATACCGGGAGTTCTGACTTTTCTATTGGAAATTTCTTCCTCTTCAAGAATCTTTTTTTTTAATTTCTTAAATATTAATGGTTTTCTAGTTATTTTCAAAAAACGAAGCTCGTTATTTCTTCAATCTTAATTTGTTTATAACTTTTGCAATTGTTTATATGCGGGTTTGAAAGTTTTGCGCATTTTTCTAGACGTCATTCCGAATCCAATGTGCCCTCACTCACATTTTTACAAGCTTTATCAAGAATTAACACGTCTTTGAACTTGTGTATGTTGGAGATTATTTTAATTCGTTTTGTTTAAATTTTTGGATTTCTTATTGGATTCTATTTAAGAAAAGTATAGTAGGTGACCCAAGAACAACCTCTTGTAGAGAAATGCATGGTTGAAAGAGTTGTAGAGTTACTAAGACACCGTTAAAGATAAAGCTGTCTAATTGAAACTAACAAGATGGAAAAAATTATACGATAACGTTTGATAGCTTAAATTATAATATATTTTTTACTTTACACTTGCCACTGTGCTTCAAAATTAATCAGTTTGGAGCATCTATACCTCGTGATTTTAAATGTAAGTTCATAAATATCTGTAAAACTATAATTCATCTAAACTAACAAAGTTTTTTCCAAAGTATATATTTATATAAATAAAATTAATGCAGTTAATTGCAGTTTACTTTAAGTAAACATATTGTACATATTGCACGTAAAGTATATTTTAGTTTTAATTCGAGCTAGTTTTTTCGTTGATAGTGTTTAAATAATTCAACAATTTTTACTTCTATTTCTCTCATGATATTAATAATTATTATAGGTCACTCAAACAACATGTTATAATTAGAATAATAAAGTTGATATAAAAGTCATACAATTTTGTTAATATCTCCGCGCAATTTGTATAGTTTGAATGTAAATGACCGTGATTTTTGATTCGTTGTATCTAGCAATTCGTTAAAAAATGGGTTTCTGGAAATATCTTGAAAATTACGAATTGTGTCAAAAACTGTTATTTGTACGACTTGAAACATAAGAAATTAACTTTACCTTAAATTTCAGATTAGTCCCGTTCAAAGATTGTTCGAGATATTATTTTTTTAAGGTTTTGTGTTTTGTCGTCCCTTTCTAAATGTCAAATTTCAACACGTATTTGAAATGTAATTCAATTTAATACATTCCGGTTCTTCTACAATAAAAATTGTCAAAGTTGTGGCTATTTGTTAAAAGATTACTTTTTTATGAAAATAGAAATTGGAGTATTACTCTCAATTGAGTTGTGATAAAATAAATCATTCAAAATTTGTTGTAGCTTTTGGAATAAAACCGCTGCCTAAGGAATCAATATTTCCACATCCAGATTTCCCATCCAAGTCTCTGTAAAGGAAAACATCTTGACCATATTTGCACTCTAGTATGTGGAAATAATTGGTCACAGAATTTTAATAAAAGGGCGTTGCCGAATGCTAGCCAAACCTCCAGAACTTCCGGACGCTGCCAAATACGAAGGCAAATTCCGGGCGTTTCCGTATCCATATTAAGATAGTGCCAAATCCATATCCGGGCGCGCATGAATACCAAGGTAATTTCTGGGCGCTGCCGAATCGATATTAGGATGCCGCTGAATCCATTTTTGGGCGCTGCCGAATTCCAAAGTAAATTTCCGGGCGCTGCCAAATCCAAATTAGAACGCCGCCGAATCTATATTCGAGCGCTGCATAATCCATATTCGGGAACGGCTAAACACCAAGGTGACTTCCGGACCAAGTTGAATACCAAGGCAATTTTCAGGCGCTGCCGAATCCATATTCGAATCTTTCCGGGCGCCGCCGAATCCACTATTAAACAATACCTCCAGGATCCATTTTGGTTGCACGATTTGACCCAAACATACTAACTACCGTACAAAGCTTTTAAAATGAAGTTAAATAGAAGATTTTAAAAATTAAGTTTCTGGACTGTTATTAGCTTGCTTTATTGTTTTTCCCTATTTACCCCATTTAACTCACAACCCTTCACCGGAATTAGCGCAAGACATAATCTAGTACCAGATCTCGTCATGGAACATATGTGTGCCAAATTTGAAGACAGTATCTTAGACGACCGTTGCGAAGAAAACGTGCGCACAAAAAAGTTACAGACCGACACACAGACAGAATTTTTTTCTCTTTTAAATTTAAAATCTCGACGTTTTATGACATTTATTATTTCAGCAAAAAACATTTTGAAATTTTTTTTAAGATTACTATACAGGGTGCGCCACTTAAAACTCCCCAGGCTTGCAACTTTCTTATTTTTTAAACTACGACCATGTTGGGCATATCAAATTGTAGATAATTTTAAAGCATTTAAACATGTGTACAGAGTGATTTAAAAAAAATAAAATAATTGTTAAGAAAGAAAACTTAATTTCCTTGAATATTTGTTTACCTCATCCTGTACATGAACTGCGTCAATGTTTTCTTATAAAAGTTTTAATTAGCTTCAATTTATGTTATGTTTATTACGTCATATCCGAAATTCTTTTTGGTTTTAGAGAAAGAAATTAAAAACACTCCTTCCGACTAATGATTTTTTTTAAATAACTGAAAAAATGTAAATAATAATTTTATGCTTTATTTGTAAAAGACATATCACAAAAAATCCTCAACGTAACAAAACAGCAACAAGAAACAAAAGAAATAAATATTTTTAAAAACAAACTCTTAAAATGTACTAAATAATAGGAATTTTTATTCTTAAAACTTTTTTTTTTAACATAAATTGAAGCTAATTAAAATCTTTATAAGAAAACATTAACACATTTCATGTACAAGTTGAGGTAAAAAAATATTCAAAGAAATTAAGTTTCCTTTCTTAACAATTTTTTCAATTTTTTTTTAAATCGCTCTGTATTCGTGTTTAAAAATGCCTACAATTTGATGTGCCTAACAAGGTCATCGCTTTAAAAATAAAAAAGTTACAAGTATGGGCAGTTTTAAGTGGCGCACCCTGTACATCTTTCCACTCCACTACGTGGATGTGGAAGTAATAAATCAAATGGCATATATTTTCATTAAAAGTAATGTATGTTTTTATCCGAATTTCTTATAAATAAGAAACAAGAAATGAAATGTTTCATATTTCTATTGTGAAATATAGTTCATTTAGTTATCCTTAAAATAAAATCATGGAAAAAAACATTTTATATTTATTACAAAAAATGTTTTGTAAGACATACAAAGAAAAATGTTAGTGTAGTTTTGGTGAATAAGTATACCTACTAGAAGCCAAGGCCTCAGATTTTTTATAATATTTTACACTACTATAAAGAAAACTACCTGTTGTTAAACTTGAGGCATGTTCAATTTTATTAACATTTAACATTACAAATTGTGTAGTAATCGTAAAAAAAACTTCAATTTTTTTTTTTGTTGAAATCGGTTTAGAATGTCATCAAATATCGAGATTTTAAATTTGAGGGCAAACAAAAAATTGTATCTATCGGTCTGTCTGTATTTTTTGTACGCACGTTTCCTGTGGGACGGTTTAAGATATTAACTTAATAGTTGTTACGTGTATGTATTATAAAAAGATCTGGAACACATTGCTATAAAATTACACAAAAAATAATCGTTTTAGAGATTCTAGCATTTTACTTAATTGCCAGAATGTATTACAATAATGGTGTAAAAGCCGCTCGAAAAGTGGCTTATATTTGGTAATTTTTTACAGTTGCGGAGTCTGTTATTCTAGTTTCGGTTAAACAGACAATAATGGGTTGTATCTGAAACTAATTGACTTGTCTTTTTGAAATGAAGGATTGCTATTTCTGAAAGACAGTTTTATGGCGTCTTATTATGGACGCTTGTGGGGTAAGGCCTCTATTGTAACAAACCCTTTCCGAAATATATTAATTTCAACCATATGTTTGGTTTTTTAAATTCATAAACATTTTCTCTACAGATATTTTAAAAGATGTGTATTGTGTAATTATCTATTGTTCAAAATAAGTAGACTTCATCGACTTACAGTCCAATTTACGTCTTTCTATTTGAAAGGGTGAAGGTGGTTTAATATTTGCTTACGAGACAGCAGTAGAAATTTTTTCATTCTTTCTCTTCTTCACAAATTAGATATTTTTCTATTAAATATATATAAATTAATTACAATTTTAGAGATTACATGCATTTTGTGTCATGAAAAAATTTAGATTTATTTTGATAGTGAAAAACTGTTGAAAACTCGGAAAATATGTACGTTACAAAAAAATTAGAAGAGAGCAAAATTTTAAAGAATGTATTAACCTATACGTTTGAATTTTTCCAGATTTTTAAATTTCATAGTTTACGATATTTTCCGTTTTCCGATAAGGGCCTTTTTTTCGGTTTTTTCCAGGAAACTTGAACAGAGTGCACTTTAGGAAAAAGTCATAAAGGAAAAAAAGTCTTGTAGTTTAATAATATATTCAATCGAATTTATGGATTTTTCTCGTCACTTTTTATTCCACCTTCAACCCTTTTTGGAAAAATTCAACCGCTATATCTCGGAAAATATGCATTTTTCGAAAATTTTACGAGAGTAAAAAGTTGTTATTTTTCATAAAATTATCTAAAAAGACATTTTGTTTTTTTAATTTACCTCAATTTTACTAGTTAACAAATTAGCAACAAGATCATTGTTTATAACAATTGCGAGGCAATATTAGCGGCCATTTTTTTTTTTGGAGTTTGATCAAGACTTCAAAACGAACAGAATCCACAAAGTTTCGTGAAAATCCATTCATTCGATAAACTATTTAGTCATAATGCTAATTTGCCTACACTATAATGTGTTAGAACTACAAAGTACACATAACATAATCCTGGGATTATATAGACAGAGAAAATAAATTTCCTTTTAAGAGTTGATGTTCGGTTTTTGTTTCATTTTACCATTATTGTATTATTTTGGTTTGAAATACGTATGTTTACATTTTCATAAATGCTAAATATTTGTGTTGTATTCATTTTTTTAAAAGCTTTTATTTAACTTGCAATGTGTTATGTATGAATATATGTTTGTTTGGTGAAATCTTGCAAGCTGAATTTCGACTAGTTCTTATTATACTAGAGCTTTGAAATGTGGCACACGTGTATAAGTCCGGTGACAATGTAACATAGTATAGCCATTATCGGTCTAAATCCAATATGGCGGACGTCCCAAGATGGCGGATCGGCTTTTTAGTCAGAACTCTATTGATATGGGTATCAAATGAAGGGGTTTTACGAGTAAAATACGATAGACAATGTGACGTCATTCTAAATTCAATATGGCGGACGTCCCAAGCTGGCAGATCGCCTTTTTCTTCACAACCCCCTTGATATGGAATCAAATGAAAGGGTTTGACGAGTAAAATACGATAAACTATGTAACGCCATTATAAATCCAATATGGCGGACGCCCTAGGATGGCAAATTATCTTTCTTCACGACTCCCTTGCCATTTGTATCAAATGAAAGGGTTTTGTCTGTCTGTCTGTAAAATAAGTAGACTAAAAAGTAAAAAATAAAATTATATAAAAAAAATATTTTTAAGAAAAAGCCTTCATTTGAAAAAACTGTACTAAAAAGTTTAAATAATTTTTTAAAATTCATACACCTGGAAACCAAAAGCTTTGGGGGCGGTCAATTGAGCAAAGTAACTATGCAATAGTGCTATATGACCGTCCGCAAAGTTTTTGGTTTCCAGGTGTATGAATTTAAAAAAAATATTTTTACTTTTTAGTACAGTTTTTTCAAATAAAAGCTTTTTCTTAAAAATATTTTTTTTTATAAAATTTTATTTTCAATAAAAACGTTTTTAAGTTGATATTTTCAATGTTATTATGTTTTAAAAATTAAAAAGTCTCCAATTTCTCGTTTCAGTAAGAGCCTTACATTTTCTAAGAAAGCATATACAGTGTGCCAGGGAGCGACGCATGATTAAATGAACAATTCATATGTCTTGGAAATTTACCAAAAAAAAGTAATTTCTCTCATTTATAAAGTACTTTTTCTGAAATCGATCGGCAATGTCTACATTTTCGGCGCGATTTCAGATCGAAAAATGCACAATTCCAGTATTTTAGTCCGTTGCTAAGAAACTATCAGAAAACAGGCCGGAAAAGATCCGTTACCAAGCAACGATCAACAAAACCGTACGGGAATGTTACTTTCCCCGCATAGGCCGGGTAACATTCCCGTATGGTTTTTTACGTATATTTTTGACAGTAAATAAATACACGCAGACAAACAATCAAACTTACATTTACACTTACACATACATCAAAATTACACTTATTAGTAAGCAGTTAGATTGTAATGAAGAAATGTAATGAAGGAATGTTAGATTATAATGAAGAAATGTTATTCATTAATGAAGAAATTTTATGCATTAATACAAATTCCTTAATTTATAATAATATTGATTGTGATTTCAGAAAAAATAGTATGCGTATTTCGGTGTGAAAGCACATTCCCGAACTTCGATGCATCGTCGTCCGGGAATGTACTGCTTTCACACCAATACACAATATACTATTTTCTGTAAGAGATAGGACAAAATCTTAGAAAGAATTATTCAGAATGAGTATTGTTTATTTGAGATTTTTTTATAGAAATAGTTTTGAATTAGTCAGATTTCAGTTTGTCTTAATATTTTAAGGTTTTTCAAATTGTTTAAATAATTTTAATTTACTTAAATAATTATAATTTATTTAAGCAATTACGTTTTGTTACAAATTTGTAGCATTTCCATCTTTTTTTAGTTTCACAATTTTATTTATTAAGAGTTTGCTAACGAAACCTGCAAATTATTTAAGCAACTTATTCCTGTTTATTGCCAACTTTCTTCAGAATAGAGCTAGAGTGTGCAGGTTTTAAGAAATTTTGAACTTTTCATCGACTTTCTGCTCATATTTAAAATAAAGAACATTTTTGAGCCTAATTAAAAATAATTTCTGCAAATAAATAACAATAAATGCTAGAAATACAAGATACTCTACTTTTGTCCTTATGGGGTCATTTTGAGGCCCAATAGTTCTCATGGGGGGTGTAATTGAAAAAATAATTATTAATTCGTATTCTTTGAACTATTGTGAAATTTAAAAAAAGTTGAAAATGTTACAAATTTATAGCAAAATATAATTTTTTGAATAAATTATAATTGTCTAATACATTTGAAAAGCATTAAAATATTAACACAATCTAGAAGGTGATTAATTAATAATAATTCGTGTAAAAGAGAACTCAAATAAATAATAATAAACGTTAAAAATACGTGATACTCCAACTTTACCCTTATAGGGTCACTTTGCAAGTGAGCAAAATTTTAACAAATTCAGTTTTATTTTTCTGAATAATATTTCTTTACAGCACCCTGTCCTATCTCGTACAAAAAATTTGATAAATTGACAAATAGCAGAAAAAAACTATCTGTGAGAACTAAAAAGAAAAACTATCTACAAAATTAATTTCCAATCTTTGCAGATAGACTTTCTTTTTAGTTCATACAGATTGTTTTTTCTACTGTTTGCCAAATCCCATAAAGAATATGTTTTATAACAATTATAAGCAAATAAAAAGTAATTCACTTTTACGCGAACTTCATGTTTCAAAACTTAAATTGTGACATAAATTAGTATTCTCACAGGATGAGATTTCCTTATTTACTTATACGTCGACAGACTGCAGATTGTAATAATATTCTTCTAGGCAAATACGATAAAGCAGTATAGCATACATCTGACAACGCCGCCGGAAGTCAGTTAAACCTGTAATTTTTATATTCGGGTGTCATTTTACGCATCGATTAAAATATTCATAAGGACACCAATTAAACCGTAAAATAGGTAGGATGCTAACTTAGCCTTTAAATAAATTTTGTGTATATCAGCGTGTGTATTAGTGGATGCCAAGTGAGAACGTTATTAGGTAGGATGCCAACGGATACCTTATATAATATATATATATATATATATATATATATATATATATATATATATATATATATATATATATATATATATATATATATATATATATATATATATATTTATATACATATGAAGCTTTTGGGTTAGTTCTTCTTTTTTACATTTTATTTTTCTTAAAATATCTGTATTCAAAAATGATATTATATTATATTATCTTCTCTTTTTTGTTTTCCTTGAAAATCCTTGGTTACCGCAAATCTTATTCAAGAGTAAGTAAACTGCCACATCATGGAACAGACAAATGATAGTGGTCAACTTGCTAGTCTTATACAAACTGAATCAAATGAAGTGACGGTGAGAGGTAAACTCTCATATATATATTTGGTTACTGATCACGATTTGAAGGTATAATCCAATGCAGGTCGGGGTATTTGCCCGCTGAGTAGTTGTTTCCTTCAAATCCTATTTCATAAGCAGTGAGTATAGCCCACTAAGGCTAGAGGTCGCCGCTCTTGGTACTTGCAAAAAAGCAAGTCGCTATACGCCAATGACATTTGTCCGACGTATAGTAGCATCTGACCATATGAGAGTTTACCTCTCACCGTCACTTCATTTGATTCAGTTTGTATAAGACTAGCAAGTTGACCACTATCATTTGTCTGTTCCATGACCAATGGCATACTGAGGAGAACATAATAAGTTCGAAACCGGTCTATGTCTGGTTAGGAATGGACAAATGATAGTTGGTTACTGATCACGATTTGAAGGTATAATCCAATGCAGGTCGGGGTATTTGCCCGCTGAGTAGTTGTTTCCTTCAAATCCTATTTCATAAACAGTGAGTATAGCCCACTAAGGCTAGAGGTCGCCGCTCTTGGTACTTGCAAAAAAGCAAGTCGCTATACGCCAGTGACATTTGAGGCTACCAGCGCGAAAACGGCCTACCCCACAGAATTGTGGGTTAGGTCGATTACGCGCATGACATAATGCCCTAATTATTTAAAGTAAAGTGAAACTAGTGGCACCATCTTTTTAATAGTGGGCAAGGGTCGCTTAGGCCGTTTACATTATAAATGTATATACTTAGGCAGCAAGTTGAGCCGATAAACTCAAACTCATAAAATGTGGCTTAGGCCGTCTTCGCGCTGGTAGCCTCATTTGTCCGACGTATAGTAGCATCTGACCATATGAAAGTTTACCTCTCACCGTCGCTTCATATATATATATATATATATATATATATATATATATATATATATATATATATATATATATATATATATGTATATATATATTTATATAAGGTATTAGTTGGCATCCCACAATGTAAAATTTTAGGTTCAGTTGGCATCCACGAGTCAGATGGCATCCGGTATTCGGATGCCATCTGACCTGCTAGAGATATTAACGCAGGGGCATCGTAGATGTCGTATTATGCCATTAAAACTTATTTTAAGTTGGAGGTCAAGTGACCCATTTTAACACCCTAGTGAATATTTTAGTTCAGCGGTTTGTTACTAGCTGCCGTGCCTGTCGCTCGAAAAATATTCATTTTGAATACCTGCTGACCACAGAAGCGGTTTAGATGGCATCTAGTCAGCTGGCAACACCGTGGAAGTAGGTTATTATATACCACATGTTGATCCAGATGTTTTAGTTTGTTCGAATATATTACTACTAGGAAAAGTAAACTTAGTGGAGACAATTCGTGTAACTGTTAAAATGAGGACGGAATTTGTACCTCTTGATTGTAAACAACTTTTGTTAAGGATGGTTCAGCAAGGCTATAAGTAAAATAGTGTTCTGTAGTTTAATTAAACTACAGAAGTAAGAGAAAAGTTATTAGCAAAAATATTTTAGATACGTGATAAACTACAAAATTATGTTAATGTAAAAGAATCTTATTTAGTCTAATTCACAAGTTCAAACACGTGTTAATTCTTGAAAAAGCTTGTAAAAATATAAATAAGGGCTCATTGGATTCGGAATGACGTCTAGAAAAATGTGCAAAAGTTATAAACAAATTAAAATTGAAAAAAATGACGAGTTTCGTTTTTTGCAAATAACTCGAAAACTATTAATAATTGAGAAATTAAAAAAAAGAGGTTCTTAAAGAGGAAGAAATATCCAATAAAAAAGTCTGGACTTCTGGAACTCTATCTCTACTATTAATAACTTTAATTTAATGTTGAAAATGGGGTTTCGCACGGCGAACGCTAAGCCGTTACGATACTCTGAAACCGATCGTAAGAAGCAAAACAATTTTTTTATATTGTCAAGTATTAATATAATTTTTTTTAAAATTGCGTTATTATTTAGAGACTTAAAGGAACAATA
Organism: Rutpela maculata; assembly: GCA_936432065.2. Classification (NCBI taxonomy): domain Eukaryota; kingdom Metazoa; phylum Arthropoda; class Insecta; order Coleoptera; family Cerambycidae; genus Rutpela; species Rutpela maculata. Next base: position 28,551,691 of record OW386289.2, read on the forward strand.
TCCCGTTGGAAAAATTTTTTTTACCGATTTTTCATAAAATGAGCTCGTTGTTAATTAACAATTTTTTTTTTTGAGTTTACGTTTTTGTTTCAAGTCGGAAAATTGTTAAACAAAAGCCACTAAAATTATTTCGCTTCGTGAGGACCTTATGTCAACTATATTTTATGAGATTATGACATTGCGATGTTTTTAATTGTTACAGTCTATTAGTGATTAATTATTTAAGCTAACAAGAAACTAAGAAATTAAATAGAATTTTTTTAATTAATTTTAAAATTATTATTATTACTCTTTTTACATTCAAAAATACTATAAAATTATATAAACTTTAAATTTTTAGTGCTCTGTGTTTAAACAAATTTTATAAATAGATAAATTACGTATTTTTGAAAAAAAAATTTTTTCTTAAAACATTTTTTTAATTGTTTATAATTATTTTTTACCGTTTTTCTTCATTTGAACAAATTATTAAAAAAAAAATATTCTTAAAATTTTTTATTTGCAATTCTCTACAAGGTGGAATTTTTGTTATTAATTAATTTGTTTATTTAATAAACAATTTCTAATTAACAATCGCCGAATGTGTTTATATTTTTTTAGATAGAAAAAAAATAACCAGAACAACCGTATACATAAATATGTCAAAAAACATTTTTAATATTTAAAATTTAAAACTCTATGAGAAATATTAACATTTTTTTTTATGTGTTTATGTATACGGTTGTTTTTTTTTTTTTAATTTTTTTTCTATCTAAAAAAATTTAAACACATTCGGAGGTTGTTAATAACAAATTATTTATTAAATAAACAAATAAATTAACAACAAAAAAAATTCCACCTTGTAGAGAATTGCAAATAATAGGTTTTAAGACTAAAATTTTTATTTAACAACTTGTTTAAATAATGAAGAAAGGAAAAAAATGATTATGAACAATTAAAAAATGTTTTTAAGAAAATTTTTTTTTTAATTCATAATATTTTATAACAAATAAAATGGCAAAAAATGTTTTTCAAAAATAAGTAATTTATCTATTTGTTTATAAAATTTGTTTAAACAAATAACACTAAAAATTTAAAGTTTATGTAATCTTATGTTATTTTTGAATATAAAACCAGTAATAATAATTAAAATTAATAAAAAAAATGTCAACCTTTTTTTTTTTAATTTTTTAGTTTTTTGTTATCTTAAATAATTAATAACTAATAGACTATAACAATTAAAAATATCGCAATGTCATAATCTCGTACAGTATAGTTGATATAAGGTCTAAAGGAAAAGTAATAATTTTAGTGGCTTTTGTTTAACAATTATCCGACTTGAAATATAAACGTAAGCTCTAAAAAAAATTGTTAATTAACAATAGGCTCATTTTATGAAAAATCTGGATTTTTTTTTCTTTAAATGTCTGAATAATACCAGAGTTTTTTAAAATTTTTAAATTAATATTTAACACATAAAAAAATATTTTTACTTATTACGGCCGGTTTCGTAACGGCTTAGCGTTTGCCGCACGAAGCCTTATTTTCAACATTAAATTAAAATTATTAATAATAGAGATAGAGTACCGGGAGTTCTGACTTTTCTATTGGAAATTTCTTCCTCTTCAAGAATCTTTTTTTTAAATTTCTTAAATATTAGTGGTTTTCGAGTTATTTTCAAAAAACGAAGCTCGTTATTTCTTCAATCTTAATTTGATTATAACTTTTGCAATTGTTTATATGCGGGTTTGAAAGTTTTGCACATTTTTCTAGACGTCATTCCGAATCCAATGTGCCCTCACTCACATTTTTACAAGCTTTATCAAGAATTAACACGTCTTTGAACTTGTGAACTAGTGTATGTTGGAGATTATTTTAATTCGTTTTGTTTAAATTTTTGGATTTCTTATTGGATTCTATTTAAGAAAAGTATAGTAGGTGACCCAAGAACAACCTCTTGTAGAGAAATGCATGGTTGAAAGAGTTGTAGAGTTACTAAGACACCGTTAAAGATAAAGCTGTCGAATTGAAACTAACAAGATGGAAAAAATTATACGATAGAGTTTGATAGCTTAAATTATAATATATTTTTTACTTTACACTTGCCACTGTGCTTCAAAATTAATCAGTTTGGAGCATCTACACCTCGTGATTTTAAATGTAAGTTCATAGATATCTGTAAAACTATAATTCATCTAAACTAACAAAGTTTTTCCAAAGTATATATTTATATAAATAAAATTAAAATTTAATTGCAGTTTACTTTAAGTAAACATATTGTACATATTGCACGTAAAGCATATTTTAGTTTTAATTCGAGCTAGTTTTTTCGTTGATAGTGTTTAAGTAATTCAACAATTTTTACTTCTATTTCTCTCATGATATTAATTATTATAGGTCACTCAAACAACATGTTATAATTAGAATAATAAAGTTGATATAAAAGTCATACAATTTTGTTAATATTTCCGCGCAATTTGTATAGTTTGAATGTAAATAATCGTGATTTTTGATTCGTTGTATCTAGCAATTCGTTAAAAAATGGGTTTCTGGAAATATCTTGAAAATTACGAATTATGTCAAAAACTGTTATTTGTACGACTTGAAACATAAGAAATTAACTTTACCTTAAATTTCAGATTAGTCCCGTTCAAAGATTGTTCGAGATATTATTTTTTTAAGGTTTTGTGTTTTTTCGTCCCTTTCTAAATGTCAAATTTCAACACGTATTTTTCGTGAATAACTTAAAAACCGAAGGGTCTGAAATTGGTTATTACAACGTTGAAAGGTAATTCAATTTAATACATTCCGGTTCTTCTACAATAAAAATTGTCAAAGTTATGGTTATTTGTTAAAAGATTACTTTTTTTTATGAAAATAGAAATTGGAGTATTACTCTCAATTGAGTTGTGATAAAATAAATCATTCAAAATTTGTTGTAGCTTTTGGAATAAAACCGCTGCCTAAGGAATCAATATTTCCATATCCAGATTTCCCATCCAAGTCTCTTTAAAGGAAAACATCTTGACCATATTTGCACTCTAGTATGTGGAAATAATTGGTCACAGAATTTTAATAAAAGGGCGTTGCCGAATGCTAGCCAAACCTCCAGAACTTCCGGACGCTGCCGAATACGAAGGCAAATTCCGGGCGTTTCCGTATCCATAATAAGATAGTGCCAAATCCATATCCGGGCGCGCATGAATACCAAGGTAATTTCTGGGCGCTGCCGAATCGATATTAGGATGCCGCTGAATCCATTTTTGGGCGCTGCCGAATTCCAAAGTAACTTCCAGGCGCTGCCAAATCCAAATTAGAACGCCGCCGAATCTATATTCGAGCGCTGCATAATTCATATTCGGGAACGGCTAAACACCAAGGTGACTTCCGGACCATGTCGAATACCAAGGCAATTTTCAGGCGCTGCCGAATCCATATTCGAATCTTTCCGGGCGCCGCCGAATCCACTATTAAACAATACCTCCAGGATCCATTTTGGTTGCACGATTTGACCCAAACATACTAACTATCGTACAAAGCTTTTAAAATGACGGGCGCCGCCGAATCCACTATTAAACAATACCTCCAGGATCCATTTTGGTTGCACGATTTGACCCAAACATACTAACTATCGTACAAAGCTTTTAAAATGAAGTTAAATAGAAGATTTTAAAAATTAAGTTTCTGGACTGTTATTAGCTTGCTTTATTGTTTTTCCTTATTTACACTATTTAACTCACAACCCTTCACCGGAATTAGCGCAAGACATAATCTAGTACCAGATCTCGTCATGGAACATATGTGTGCCAAATTTGAAGACAGTATCTTAGACGACCGTTGCGAAGAAAACGTGCGCACAAAAAAGTTACAGACCGACACACAGACAGAATTTTTTTCTCTCTTAAATTTAAAATCTCGACCTTTTATGACATTTATTATTTCAACAAAAAACATTTTGAAATTTTTTTTAAGATTACTATACAGGGTGCGCCACTTAAAACTCCCCAGTCTTGCAACTTTCTTATTTTTTAAACTACGACCATGTTGGGCATATCAAATTGTAGATAATTTTAAGGCATTTAAACATGTGTACAGAGTGATTTAAAAAAAAATTAAAATAATTGTTAAGAAAGAAAACTTAATTTCCTTGAATATTTGTTTACCTCATCCTGTACATGAACTGCGTCAATGTTTTCTTATAAAAGTTTTAATTAGCTTCAATTTATGTTATGTTAATTACGTCATATCCGAAATTCTTTTTGGTTTTAGAGAAAGAAATTAAAAACACTCCTTCCGACTCCTGATTTTTTTAAAATAACTGAAAAAATGTAAATAATAATTTTATGCTTTATTTGTAAAAGGCATATCACAAAAAATCCTCAACGTAACAAAACAGCAACAAGAAACAAAAGAAATAAATATTTTTAAAAACAAACTCTATTAAAGTGTACTAAATAATAGGAATTTTTATTCTTAACATAAATTGAAGCTAATTAAAACCTTCATAAGAAAACATTAACACATTTCATGTACAAGTTGAGGTAAAAAAATATTCAAAGAAATTAAGTTTCCTTTCTTAACAATTTTTTCAATTTTTTTTTAAATGATTCTGTATGCGTGTTAAGGCTTTAAAAATGTCTACAATTTGATGTGCCCAACAAGGTCATCGCTTTAAAAATAAAAAAGTTACAAGTATGGACAGTTTTAAGTGGCGCACCCTGTACATCTTTCCAGTCCACTACGTGGATGTGGAAGTAATAAATCAAATGGCATATATTTTCATTAAAAATAATGTATGTTTTTATCCGAATTTGTTATAAATAAAAACAAGAAATAATGAAATGTTTCATATTTCTATTGTGAAATATACTTAGTTCATTTAGTTATCCTTAAAATAAAATCATGGAAAAAAACATTTTATATTTATTACAAAAAATGTTTTGTAAGACATACAAAGAAAAATGTTAGTGTAGTTTTGGTGAATAAGTATACCTACTAGAAGCCTCAGATTTTTTATAATATTTTAAACTACTATAAAGAAAACTACCTGTTGTTAAACTTGAGGCATGTTCAATTTTATTAACATTTAACATTACAAATTGTGTTTTTATAATAAGAAATGTTTCTTTTCAGTTAAAATACACTTTCAGATGTATCAATAAACCCTCATGTCATAATATTTTAGCTTCATTAAATCAGTATTTATAATTACTTAATAATTTTCGCACAATTTGTATCCCAATTTGGGACATTGGATGATTTGAGTCGTAAATTTTACTTAGTATAGTAATCGTAAAAAAAAATTTCAATTTTTTTGTTTGTTGAAATCGGTTTAGAATGTCATAAAATATCGAGATTTTAAATTTGAGGGCAAAAAATTGTATCTATCGGTCTATCTGTATTTTTTGTACGCACGTTTCCTGTGGGACGGTTTAAGATATTAACTTAATAGTTGTTACGTGTATGTATTATAAAAAGATCTGGAACACATTGCTATAAAATTACACAAAAAATAATCGTTTTAGAGATTCTAGCATTTGACTTAATTGCCAGAATGTATTACAATAACGGTGTAAAAGCCGCTCGAAAAGTGGCTTATATTTGGTAATTTTTTAGTTTCGGAGTCTGTTATTCTAGTTTCGGTTAAACAGACAATAATGGGTTGTATCTGAAACTAATTGACTTGTCTTTTTGAAATGAAGGATTGCTAGTTCTGAAAGACAGTTTTATTGCGTCTTATTATGAACGCTTGTGGGGTAAGGCTTCTATTGTAAGAAACCATTTCCCAAATATATTTATTTCAACCATATGTTTTGTTTTTTAAATTCATAAACATTTTCTCTACAGATATTTTAAAGGATGTCTATTGTGTAATTATCTATTGTTCAAAATAAGTAGACTTCATCGACTTACAGTCCAATTTACGTCTTTCTATTTGAAAGGGTAAAGGTGGTTTAATATTTGCTTACGAGACTGCAGTAGAAATTTTTTCGTTCTTTCTTTTCTTCACAAATTAGATATTTTTCTATTAAATATATATAAATTAATTACAATTTTAGAGATTACATGCATTTTATGTCATGAAAAAATTTAGATACATTTTGATAGTGAAAAACTGTTGAAAACTCGGAAAATATGTACGTCACAAAAAAATTAGAACAAAGCAAAATTTTAAAGAATGTATTAACCTATACGTTTGAATTTTTCCAGATTTTTAAATTTCATGGTTTACGATATTTTCCGTTTTCCGATAAGGGCCTTTTTTTCGGTTTTTTCCAGGAAACTTGGACAGAGTGCACTTTAGGAAAAAGTCATAAAGGAAAAAAAGTCTTGTAGTTTAATAATATATTCACTCGAATTTATGGATTTTTCTCGTCACTTTTTATTGCACCTTCAACCCTTTTTGGAAAAAAATTCAACCGCCATATCTCGGAAAATATACATTTTTCGAAAATTTTACGAAAAAGTTGTTATTTTTCATAAAATTATCTAAAAAGACATTTTATTTTTTTAATTTACCTCAATTTTACTAGTTAACAAATTAGCAACAAGATCATTGTTTATAATAATTGCGAGGCAATATTAGCGGCCATTTTTTTTTTTTTGGAGTTTGATCTAGACTTCAAAACGAACAGAATCCACAAAGTTTTGTGAAAATCCATTAATTCGATAAACTATTTAGTCAGAATGTTAATTTGCCTACACTATAATATGTTAGAACTACAAAGTACACATAACATAATCCTGGGATTATATAGACAGAGAAAATAAATTTCCTTTTAAGAGTTGATGTTCGGTTTTTGTTTCATTTTACCATTATTGTATTATTTTGGTTTGAAATACGTATGTTTGCATTTTCATGAATGCTAAATATTTGTGTTGTATTCATTTTTTTAAAAGCTTTTATTTAACTTGCAATGTGTTATGTATGAATGTATGTTTGTTTGATTAAATCTTGCAAGCTGAATTTTGACTAGTTCTTATTATACTAGAGCTTTGAAATTTGGCACACGTATATAAGACCGGTGACAATGTAACATAGTATAGCCATTATCGGTCTAAATCCAATATGGCGGACGTCCCAAGATGGCGGATCGGCTTTTTAGTCACTATTGATATGGGTATCAAATGAAGGGGTTTTACGAGTAAAATACGATAGACAATGTGACGTCATTCCAAATTCAATATGGCGGACGTCCCAAGCTGGCAGATCGCCTTTTTCTTCACAACCCCCTTGATATGGAATCAAATGAAAGGGTTTGACGAATAAAATACGATAAACTATGTAACGCCATTATAAATCCAATATGGCGGACGCCCTAGGATGGCAAATTATCTTTCTTCACGACTCCCTTGCCATTTTTATCAAATGAAAGGGTTTTGTCTGTCTGTCTGTAAAATAAGTAGACTAAAAAGTAAAAAATAAAATTATATAAAAAAAATATTTTTAAGAAAAAGCCTTTATTTGAAAAAACTGTACTAAAAAGTTTAAATAATTTTTTAAAATTCATACACCTGGAAACCAAAAGCTTTGGGGGTGGTCAATTGAGCAAAGTAACTATGCAATAGTGTTATATGACCGTCCGCAAAGTTTTTGGGTTTCCAGGTGTATGAATTTTAAAAAATTATTTTTACTTTTTAGTACAGTTTTTTCAAATAAAAGCTTTTTCTTAATAATATTTTTTTTTATATAATTTTATTTTCAATAAAAACGTTTTCAAATAAAGCTTGTCCTGTTACTTCCTTTTTAGATTTTAAAACTTAGTCATTTATATTTTTTTAAATTGGAATGTGGTTTAGGTTTTTGACTTTTTAAAAATTTTTATGTAGAAATGAAACACCGTGGTCTCTTTGCCGATTTTCATTTTTTTTACGAAGTTGTTACTGGTCTATAAAATTGGGAGGTCTAGTTATATAGCAGGCAGTATGGGCGTATGAGTTTCGAATACATTTCGGACGCAGTTTATTTGTTGGAATCAGTTCTGGAGACACTACTGATTATGAGCATCCATGTTACCAGACGGTAACCCGGTCTGATATTGTTTAAAACAATTTTGTTTACAACAAAAGGAAATATTACATTTTTTCAATGAAACTATGTTTTTAAATATTTTTTTATCGATTTCCAACAAGAAATGTTCGATAATTTTTTTCATAAAGTTGATATTTTCAATGTTATTATGTTTTAAAAATTAAAAAATCTCCAATTTCTAGTTTCAGTAAGAGCCTTACATTTTCTAAGAAAGCATATACAGTGTGCCAGGGAGCGACGCATGATTAAATGAGCAATTCATATGTCTTGGAAATTTACCAAAAAAAGTAATTTCTCTCATTTATAAAGTACTTTTTCTGAAATCGATCGGCAATGTCTACATTTTCTGCGCGATTTCAGATCGAAAAATGCACTACTCCAGTATTTTAGTCCGTTGCTAAGAAACTATCAGAAAACAGACCGGAAAAGATCCGTTGCCAAGCAACGATCAACAAAACCGTACGGGAATGTTACTTTCCCGGCATAGGCCGGGAATAGTTATTTACGTAACCAGTTATGAAAAGAGTAATTTTACATGACGAATGTAATATTTGCCAAAACGAGCGAGCGAAGCGAGCGAGTTTTGCAAATTACATGAGTCAAGTAAAATTACTATTTTCATAACATGTTAAGTACAAAATTTTATCTAATCCCGCTCTAAATTAGAAAAGAAATGACAATTTATTTTGAATACTAATTTACGATTTCCATCATAGCTACCGCTTGCAGCCGTACAAATAAATATGTGTTTATCACTTTACCTGAGCGTTAGTACGGATTGACGTTTGTACTTGTCAGTCTGCTGAATTTTTTGAAGCAAATTAAGTTGAAATTGATTGATTCAGATATGAATATTCCATCTGATATACTTAAAACAAACAGCTTTAGCAGTAAATTCAATAACACCTGGTAAATCAAAAAGCAGGTATGAAGAAGTATATAAGAAATTAGAAAATGTGTCAACAAATAGGTTCAATAGTCGGTTACGTAAATTTTTTTTTACATAACTAGTTATGTAATGAAAATGACAGTTATGAAAAATGTGACGTTTCGTAACGTCAAAAATGCATTTAAAATTTGACTTTTCATAGCGGGGTTAGATAAAGTAACATTCCCGTATGGTTTTTTATGTATATTTTTGACAATAAATAAATACACGCAGACACACAATCAAACTTACATTTACACTTACACATACATCAAAATTACATTTATTAGTAAGCAGTTAGATTGTAATGAAGGAATGTAATGAAGAAATGTTAGATTATAATGAAGAAATGTTATTCATTAATGAAGAAATTTTATGCATTAATACAAATTCCTTAATTTATAATAATATTGATTGTGATTTCAGAAAAAATAGTATGCGTATTTCGGTGTGAAAGCACTTTCCCGAACTTCGATGCATCGTCGTCCGGGAATGTACTGCTTTCACACCTAAATACACAATATACTATTTTCTGTAAGAGATAGGACAAAATCTTAGAAAGAATTATTCAGAATGAGTATTGTTTATTTGAGATTTTTTTATAGAAATAGTTTTGAATTAGTCAGATTTCAGTTTGTCTTAATATTTTAAGGTTTTTCAAATTGTTTAAACAATTTTAATTTACTTAAATAATTATAATTTATTTAAGCAATTACGTTTTGTTACAAATTTGTAGCATTTCCATCTTTTTTTAGTTTCACAATTTTGTTCATTAAGAGTTTGCTAATGAAACCTGCAAATTATTTAAGCAACTTATTCCTGTTTATTGCCAACTTTCTTCAGAATAGAGCTAGAGTTGTGCAGGTTTTAAGAAATTTTGAACTTTTCATCGACTTTCTGCTCATATTTAAAATAAAGAACATTCTTGAGACTAATTAAAAATAAATTTCTGCAAAAAGAGTCGCAAATAAATAACAATAAATGCTAGAAATACGTGATACTCTACTTTTGACCTTATGGGGTCATTTTGAGGCCCAATAGTTCTCATGGGGGGTGTAATTGAAAAAATAATTATTAATTCGTATTCTTTGAATTATTGTGAAATTTAAAAAAAGTTGGAAATGTTACAAATTTATAGCAAAATATAATTTTTTGAATAAATTATAATTGTCTAATACATTTGAAAAGCATTAAAATATTAACACAATCTAGAAGGTGATTAATTAATAATAATTTGTGTAAAAGAGAACTCAAATAAATAATAATAAACGTTAAAAATACGTGATACTCCAACTTTACCCTTATAGGGTCATTTTGCAAGTGAGCAACATTTTAACAAATTCAGTTTTATTTTTCTGAATAATATTTCTTTACAGTACCCTGTCCTATCTCGTACAGAAAATTTGATAAATTGACAAATAGCAGAAAAAACTATCTGTGAGAACTAAAAAGAAAAACTATCTACAAAATTAATTTCCAATCTTTGCAGATAGATTTTCTTTTTAGTTCATACAGATTGTTTTTTCTACTGTTTGCCAGATCCCATAAAGAATATGTTTTATAACAATTATAAGCAAATAAAAAGTAATTCACTTTTACGCGAACTTCATGTTTCGAAACTTAAATTGTGACATAAATTAGTATTCTCACAGGATGAGATTTCCTTATTTACTTATGTCGACAGACTGCAGATTGTAATAATATTCTTCTAGGCAAATACGATAAAGCAGCATAGCATACATCTGACAACGCCGCCGGAAGTCAGTTAAACCTGTAATTTTTATATTCGGGTGTCATTTTACGCATCGATTAAAATATTCATAAGGACACCAATTAAACCGTAAAGTAGGTAGGATGCTAACTTAGCCTCTAAATAAATTTTGTGTATATCAGTGTGTATATTAGAGGATGCCAAGTGAGAACGTTATTAGGTAGGATGCCAACGGATACCTTATATATATATATATATATATATATATATATATATATATATATATATATATATATATATATATATATATATATATATATATATATATATGTTTTTATATCAAGACGAGATCCGAATAAATTTTGGACAACCCGAGATCCATCACAACAAAAAGACTTTGTTGAGTATATTTTTCACAGAAACTTGCTTAATTATTCCCTCAATCCTTAAACACACAGAGAGGAAACGAATTCAATCTTTCAATTTTTCGTGATAAAATTTAAACAAAACGAGATCCTTAATAAAAACCAAACAAGTCGAGATCCACTAATGTATATGTTGATGTATATAATGCAAGATGAGATCCTGCAATGTTGCCATACTTGTTGGATAATAGCAGGCTATATCTTTGCTTACGTTGGATGCTTTGCGCGTATTTTAACAATCGACATATGTTTGTGACAACTGAAAAATGTCCAGTTGTGGAAAGAAACTAGTAGGTATATTTAGCTTTGAATGGAAATAAACCACAGCTGATGGTACACAAGAGGAAGTTAAGTTATGAAAAACTATTAAAATATATCACTATTCAATTCCAGAAATACTAATTAATTTATTCAAATTATTCAATTAAATGTTTCAGTTTTTTTTCTTCAATTTTTTTCCGCCCTCTTCAGTTTTTTATTTTTCGTGGTGGAAAAATTTTAGGAATATGAGAAAATAAGTTTTTTGAAATACTTTTGCATGCATAATGACTTCTTAAGTTCATTTGTAGACATGGAAGATTAAAAAGTTGTGATTTTTTAAGTGGGACACCCTGTTCGATTTTTAAATTCTACCTAGTAAGCAGTTTTCTCTTTTTCGATATGCAAAATTAATTTATAAATTTGTGACTAATTTGCAGTTGAAAACATGTAAATTTCAAACAGATGCCTTCTTGAAATATTAAATGTTAGCAAATAAAATAATATACTGCATTATCCAACATTATTCTACAAACTTCTTTTACCAAAGGTAAATAATTGTCAATCCGATTATTTCTTACCTTGACTTCTGTAAAATTTGACTTTTACCTCAAATCAATTGAAAGTTGTCTCGGGAATATAAGGAATAACACACAGACTCCAAGACACGCGGACACAGAGATGTACAGACTCAGTTTTTTTGCTAAGTCTTAGAACATTTTAAATCAACTAATTTTTGGAAATTCTTTTGCCGGCACAGTACCTCCACTCGCGTGACGTAATGTAGAAGTAATAAATGTTGAAATTCTTGAAACATAAAATATATATATGAAGTTAATCACAAGAATTTCACGTATCATTAATTGACAGTACGTTTAGAATTTTTTATTGGTATTTTATACATTTCTGTTTATAATATACTAAAATAAAAAGATTCCCCTCTGTATTACTGGAATGACAATTCTTTGTGTTTAACCACGTAAAAAGAAGAAGACGAGCAAGCAGATATAAGACACAAAAATAGGAATTGTTGTGGATGGTGAAACGAAACGACAGAAGTCTATAAGTTTTTCAAAAGTCACATTAAAACTCAAACTGCCCCCAAAAAAACAGAATGTTTAAAGTTTCGAGCAAATTATTTAGATTTATTTAGGGAAAAGAACTGGGTGTAACTCATATTAAAACATATAGATTGTCCACGCAGTTAGAGGGGATAAGAGGGTAAACTCATTTTACACGGAAAATTTATTCTTCATAAAAATTTTGTTTTGTTAAAAATATGATTGCCATGGAGTAAGTTAATATGTCATGTACAGGGTGTTCAGAAAATTTAAAAAATCTGAAAATTATGGAAGAGTAAACTACGTTCATTTTTAACGGTATGAAAAACTGTCACTAAGAAAATTTATTTAGAATTAGAATTTATATCATAATTCAAATTTGTGTATATATCTTCCTAATTCGACTTTTTTAAAAATTTGTCATAAGTATCAAGTGGTATCATGCGGTAAAACTTACGGTAAAATAAAAATTATTTTCTTCTTATTTATTAAATAAGACAACTAATTATACTCGTAATTATATTAAACTCTTTTTGTTTTTATTTTTTTTTGATGCTTAAAAAAAATTTTGGAAAAAAGTCGAATCAGGTAGATTTATCCACAAGTTGGAATTTTGATATAAATCTTAATTCTAAACAACTTTTCTAGTGAGTTTTTCATATCGTTAAAATTGAACGTAGATTACTCTTAAATAATTTTCAGATTTTTCAATTTTCTTAACACTCCGTGCATGACATATTAACTTACTTCATGGCAATCATATTTTTAACAAAAGCAAAACTTTTCATTAAGAATAAATTTTCCGCGTAAAATGAGACATAAACAAGTTGACCCTTTTATCCAATCTCACTGTGGACATATTGTATATTATTTTTCAAGTTTTTATTTTAATAAGTGTTATAAATAAATCCTTTATTCATTTATAACACTTATAAAACAAAAACTTGAAATTATGTATATTTTTTAAAATGCAAAGTACAGTACGGGATAGTCATTTTCGGTTATATTAAAGGGAAAGTATTCAAAATGCGACAAATCCATATTGCTAGTTCATTTTTCCAGGAGAAATTGAATTATCAAACAGCAATTTAACGTTTCCAAGTTACAAGCTAAAATTGTTTAGGTATTTTCTAAACATTTATATCGTATTTTACAGATATCTTAATACATTCTTATGCAGATTATTTTAGGAATATTTCTATTTTTCTACTAGCTCAAAATTTTTAAATCTAAAACTTCGTTATTTTAAATCAGCGCCCCATTTTCTGTTAGCCAAAGGTTCGTAACTACCTTTACCTTCAAAATGTTAAATGTCATTTTTTATAGTTCCAGAAATTTGCATATTACGTAACTTAGTGTGTTGCGTTATTCATTTGTATTATTTAAAAAATATAGACACAGGCCATCGAGAATATCTCGCTTAATATTGAGCTAAAAAATAATATAAAAAAATAAAACTAATTAGCGAGTAATTACAATATTATTTTAAACAAGCTTCGAAAACGAATCTTTTCACACGAGTGAAACGAGCCGAAGGCGTTATTCATTTGTATTAATTAAGAAATATAGACGCAGGCTGTCCATTTTATCAGGGCCATCGAGTATATCTCGCTTAATATCAATCATCTAAAAAAAACGTTTTTACAAAAATTGTGTCGATCTATAAGTTACAAAATAGTATAAAGAAATAAAACTAATTAGCGAGTAATTGCAATATTATTTTAAACAACAAGTTTCGAAAACGAATCTTTTCACAGGAGTGAGACAGTTTGGTGGAACGAGCCGAAGGCGAGTTCCATAAGTCGTGTGAAAAGATGTGAAAAGATGTTTTCAACCGTGTTGTTTACAATACTTTTTCTAAGACTGCAGAATCAACTATTTTTAATAAACTTCGTTAAAAGTGGTGTGGTTTGAAGACCTCAAAACTGATGTTTAGTCGTTAAATAAGTCGGTTTCCATGAAACTGAATAGGCTAGCCTACTTCAGAAAATACAAATAAAAGGTGTCAGTTCTGTTTTTGACAGGACTGTGTGAAAAACATGATAGTACTCTGCTTTTTGGATTTTTGCACACGATGTGTGAAAAATGACAGTTTCGAGTCATGGCTACTGTGCGTTATTTGTCGTTTTCGAAGGCAGTCGTAGAAAAAAATATTTTGTAAATCAGTAAAAAAAACTAAAATCGCACTTGCCACGGAGAAGAATGATAAAACAAAATAATTAAAAAATCCAATAAGTTGTTCCAATATTTATGCTAAAGAAAACACAAATTTAAAAAATAAAAGTAAATTTAGAGAACAAAAACTAAGCGATAATCAAGACAGCAACATAGAACAATTGTGCGAACAGTATTCTCAGTTATGCTGATGTATAGTGTTTGTAACTTAGTCTAATTTTAATATAATTTTTAACATATCTTAACAAAATATTAAGGTCTGTACCTACTGTATGAATGGAAGATTGAACGAATGAATGTGCGATTATATGTATCTATAAATGATGAGTATGTGGGGTTATTCTATTTGACTAGTCTTATAAGTTTGTGCTTTGTAAAACCTCAAACTTGAACTGACGAATAAATTCTATTCTATTCTATAAATACATCATTGGTTGCTCAGAATGTTAAAATAACCTTTACATACAATTTTAGTACCATGATAAAATGAAACATGAAATATTCTAACATTTATTGGAAAACCATGCATTTATTAAGAAATACTTCTGAAAACCAATTTCTCCTTGCCAACGTGATTTTTCGGTAATCCATTTTTATTAAAAATTATGTTAAAGAAATCCATGTCTATGTATTTCATGTTATCTACGAAACTGGTTGCACTAATAACATTATTATTGGCTATAGACGAACTTGAAATCATTTAATTTTTGTGACAGTTAATAGTTACAACCTTACTCATGTATTATTATAACTACCATTGTGAGTGAAACGCATTTTTGCGGAGCCGTGGAGAGAAAATACGGGCCCTGTGGAAAAAAAATCAAAAAAAAAAAATTAAAGTACCTATTCTAGGAAAAATTATAATACAAATTTAAGTTCTTCCATAGCCAACTATTTTTAATAAATAATAACAATAATAGTGCAACCAGTTTAGTACATAACATGAAATACAGACAAATGGATTTTTAGCTTTATTTTCATTAAAAATGTATTCCCGAAAAATCACGTTGGCAAAGAATAATTGGTTTTCAGGAGCATTTCTAGCAAAGATTGGGACAACTTATTGGATTTTTTAATTCTTTTGTTTTATCATGCTTCTCCATGGCAAGTACGATATTGGTTAAAATTATTTTTTTACTGTAAAAAATATTTTTGTAAATATTTGTTTAGTTTTAATGAATAAATGTAGCATATGAAAAGAGAGAAATACTCTATTTAATGTTACCATTTGCTGGCTATTCCAGATTTTGTTTAACACTCTGAAGAGTAAATCTCGAAATCGAACGGTTCTGAGAAAATTAAAAGACTTTATTTTGTACAAAAGAATTGTATTAGCAATTTTTCGTATCCCTTCAAATAACGGAGATATCTGACTTAAAGACATTCCACACTTTCGAGATTTTCGTCATAACTATTAAAGTAGGCCATGGATTTCAAATTTTTTCTTTTTTTGCACGATTGATATTAAGCGAGCTATCCACGAGGGCCCTGATAAAATGGATAGCCTGTATTTTAAAGAAACTATTTCAAATTTTATACATTTCTCCTCTGCAAGTACAAAAATATTATATTACGATATTATTTATTACTTTAAGAACCATTGATTGTACTTTGCTGCGAAGAAAAATAGCAATCCCACTAAAATATTAAATCTCACCAAACGTTTAATTACTTTGCCAAAATGTCTCAAGAGAAACTAAGTATTTAACTTTTCTTAAATTGCCGAATTTCAATTTTGGCATACCTATAAATAAAATAATGATCTTAGAAAGGCTTACGAAAATGGGCAGGTAAGGGTAAGGATAATTTTCACATTAAATCATTAAAACTCAACCATCCTATACACCTACAAGCATTTAGTTTTATGGCTAATTTTGAAATTAAGGTTTTAATATGTCGTTTATTTTTATTACACTGTATTTTATATCACTATAGGTTAAGTTTTTTTAGACAAATAAAAACAGAATTCTAAATTAGTTTTATTTTTTTAACATATATTTAGGTTAAGTTTTAAAATTACATTCTAAAAGTATGTCAAATTTAATGGTAGTCTCTATTTTGTTATATAATAAAATTAAACATAGAATTATACCTAGGCTTGGATAGAAATTTTTCAAAATTACTATAATAAATTAGTAAAATTAAGTAAAATATTTAGATTTTCACTTTCACTAACACATCTCAGGATTTTGCAAAATTACTAAAATTTACTAGTAAAATTGCCTACATTTTATTTATTTTAAGAGATCTTGTTTTTTTGCAGATTTTTTTTTCGATAAATAATACGTATATCATTATCAGTATTATTATTAAACCCTAGGGTTTTTGCGAAAAAGCTGATTTTACAATATCCCAGCGGCATATCCATCTACGCCATGCGCTTCCGCTTATTCTGCTGTATGTCCTATATATTATAGTAAATTTATTAAAGTTGTATTTAACTAATAAGCAGATACCCAAAATAATGACCACCGAGCCCGTTTTGTGTCAACCTTATAAATTAGACCTGCTTCTGTTGAAATAAACGACGCGACATTGCCAGATCTACAGAATCTGGTTTTGTTCATAAAATATTATATACAAGTTAAGTACTGCAGCGCCCTCATAAGAACGTTTGGTTTAACTACTCGTGTATAAAAACGGATAAAATGGGGAAAAAGGAGATCCGAGGTAAAATTTTCGTATACACTGCTGCTAACTGGATTAATTGAATAAACATGATATACACATAGAAACAAGCCGAGATCCGTTTCGGATCTCGACTTGTAAAAACGGATCAACACTTGTATACTATTTATCACGAAAGGATCTCGACTTGTTCAGAAAATATATATATATATATATATATATATATATATATATATATATATATATATATATATATATATATATATATATATATATAAGGTATCCGTTGGCATCCTACCTAATAACGTTCTCTTGGCATCCACTAATATACACGCTGATATACACAAAATTTATTTAAAGGCTAAGTTAGCATCCTACCTATTTTATGGTTTAATTGGTGTCCTTATGAATATTTTAATCGACACGTAAAATGACACCCGAATATAAAAATTACAGGTTTAACTGACTTCCGGCGGCGTTGTCAGATGTATGCTATGCTGCTTTATCGTATTTGCCTAGAAGAATATTATTACAATCTGCAGTCTGTCGACGTATAAGTAAATAAGGAAATCTCATCCTGTGAGAATACTAATTTATGTCACAATTTAAGTTTCGAAACATGAAGTTCGCGTAAAAGTGAATTACTTTTTATTTGCTTATAATTGTTATAAAACATATTCTTTATGGGATTTGGCAAACAGTAGAAAAAACAATCTGTATGAACTAAAAAGAAAGTCTATCAGCAAAGATTGGAAATTAATTTTGTAGATAGTTTTTCTTTTTAGTTCTCACAGATAGTTTTTTTCTGCTATTTGTCAATTTATCAAATTTTCAGTACGAGATAGGACAAGGTGCTGTAAAGAAATATTATTCAGAACTGTAAAACTGAATTTGTCAAAATTTTGCTCACTTGCAAAGTGACCCTATAAGGGTAAAGTTGGAGTATCACGTATTTTTAACGTTTTATTATTATTTATTTGAGTTCTCTTTTACACAAATTATTATTAATTAATCACCTTCTAGATTGTGTTAATATTTTAATGCTTTTCAAATGTATTATTATAATTTATTCAAAAAATTATATTTTGCTATAAATTTGTAACATTTCCAACTTTTTTTAAATTTCACAATAGTTCAAAGAATACGAATTAATAATTATTTTTTCAATTACACCCCCCATGAGAACTATTGGGCCTCAAAATGACCCCATAAGGACAAAAGTAGAGTATCATGTATTTCTGGCATTTATTGTTATTTATTTGCGACTCTTTTTGCAGAAATTATTTTTAATTAGTCTCAAAAATGTTCTTTATTTTAAATATGAGCAGAAAGTCGATGAAAAGTTCAAAATTTCTTAAAACCTGCACAACTATAGCTCTATTCTGAAGAAAGTTGGCAATAAACAGGAATAAGTTGCTTAAATAATTTGCAGGTTTCATTAGCAAACTCTTAATAAATAAAATTGTGAAACTAAAAAAAGATGGAAATGCTACAAATTTGTAATTGCTTAAATAAATTATAATTATTTAAGTAAATTAAAATTGTTTAAACAATTTGAAAAACCTTAAAATATTAAGACAAACTGAAATCTGACTAATTCAAAACTATTTCTATAAAAAAATCTCAAATAAACAATACTCATTCTGAATAATTATTTCTAAGATTTTGTCCTATCTATTACAGAAAATAGTATATTGTGTATTTAGGTGTGAAAGCAGTACATTCCCGGACGACGATGCATCGAAGTTCGGGAATGTGCTTTCACACCGAAATACGCATACTATTTTTTCTGAAATCACAATCAATATTATTATAAATTAAGGAATTTGTATTAATGCATAAAATTTCTTCATTAATGAATAACATTTCTTCATTATAATCTAACATTTCTTCATTACAATCTAACTGCTTACTAATAAATGTAATTTTGATGTGTAAGTGTAAATGTAAGTTTGATTGTTTGTCTGCGTGTATTTATTTACTGTCAAAAATTTACATAAAAAACCATACGGGAATGTTACTTTCCCGGCCTATGCCGGGCTAAAATACTGGAATTGTGCATTTTTCGATCTGAAATCGCGCCGAAAATGTAGACATTGCCGATCGATTTCAGAAAAAGTTCTTTATAAATGAGAGAAATTACTTTTTTTTGGTAAATTTCCAAGACATGAATTGCTCATTTAATCATGCGTCGCTCCCTGGCACACTGTATATGCTTTCTTAGAAAATGTAAGGCTCTTACTGAAACGAGAAATTGGAGATTTTTTAATTTTTAAAACAATAACATTGAAAATATCCACTTTATGAAAAAAATGATCGAACATTTCTTGTTGGAAATCGATAAAAAAATATTTAAAAACATAGTTTCATTGAAAAAATGTAATATTTCCTTTTGTTGTAAACAAAATTGTTTTAAACAATATCAGACCGGGTTACCGTCTGGTAACATGGATGCTCGTAATCAGTAGTGTCTACACAACTGATTCCAATAAATAAACTGCGTCCGAAATGTATTCGAAACTCATACGCCCATACTGCCTGCTATATAACTAGACCCCCCAATTTTATAGACCAGTAACAACTTCGTAAAAAAAAATGAAAACCGGCAAAGAGACCACGGTGTTTCATTTCTACATAAAAACTTTTAAAAAGTCAAAAACCTAAACCACATTCCAATTTAAAAAAATATAAATGACTAAGTTTTAAAATCTAAAAAGGAAGTAACAGGACAAGCTTTACTTGAAAACGTTTTTATTGAAAATAAAATTATATAAAAAAAATTATTTTTAAGAAAAAGCTTTTATTTGAAAAAACTGTACTAAAAAGTAAAAATAATTTTTTAAAATTCATACACCTGGAAACCAAAAACTTTGCGGACGGTCATATAGCACTATTGCATAGTGCTCAATTGACCGCCCCCAAAGCTTTTGGTTTCCAGGTGTATGAATTTTAAAAAATTATTTAAACTTTTTAGTACAGTTTTTTCAAATGAAGGCTTTTTCTTAAAAATATTTTTTTTTTATATAATTTTATTTTTTACTTTTTAGTCTACTTATTTTACAGACAGACAGACAAAACCTTTTCATTTGATACAAATGGTAAGGGAGTCGTGAAGAAAGATAATTTGCCATCCTAGGGCGTCCGCCATATTGGATTTATAATGGCGTTACATAGTTTATCGTATTTTACTCGTCAAACCCTTTCATTTGATTCCATATCATGTGAAGAAAAAGGCGATCTGTCAGCTTGGGACGTCCGCCATATTGAATTTAGAATGACGTCACATTGTCTATCGTATTTTACTCGTAAAACCCCTTCATTTGATACCCATATCAATAGGGTTGTGACTAAAAAGCCGATCCGCCATCTTGGGACGTCCGCCATATTGGATTTAGACCGATAATGGCTATACTATGTTACATTGTCACTGGACTTATACACGTTTGCCAAATTTCAAAGCTCTAGTATAATAAGAACTAGTCGAAATTCAGCTTGCAAGATTTCACCAAACAAACATACATTCATACATAACACATTGCAAGTTAAATAAAAGCTTTTAAAAAAATGAATACAACACAAATATTTAGCATTTATGAAAATGTAAACATACGTATTTTAAACCAAAATAATACAATAATGGTAAAATGAAACAAAAACCGAACATCAACTCTTAAAAGGAAATTTATTTTCTCTGTCTATATAATCCCAGGATTATGTTATGTGTACTTTGTAGTTCTAACACATTATAGTGTAGGCAAATTAGCATTCTGACTAAATAGTTTATCGAATGAATGGATTTTCTCGAAACTTTGTGGATTCTGTTCGTTTTGAAGTCTAGATCAAACTCCAAGAAAAAAATGGCCGCTAATATTGCCTCGCAATTGTTATAAACAATGATCTTGTTGCTAATTTGTTAACTAGTAAAATTGAGGTAAATTAAAAAAACAAAATGTCTTTTTAGATAATTTTATGAAAAATAACAACTTTTTATTCTCGTAAAATTTTCGAAAAATGCATATTTTCCGAGATATAGCGGTTGAATTTTTCCAAAAAGGGTTGAAGGTGGAATAAAAAGTGACGAGAAAAATCCATAAATTCGAGTGAATATATTATTAAACTACAAGACTTTTTTTCCTTTATGACTTTTTCCTAAAGTGCACTCTGTCCAAGTTTCCTGGAAAAACCGAAAAAAAGGCCCTTATCGGAAAACGGAAAATATCGTAAACTATGAAATTTAAAAATCTTCAAAAATTCAAACGTATAGGTTAATACATTCTTTAAAATTTTGCTCTCTTCTAATTTTTTTGTAACGTACATATTTTCCGAGTTTTCAACAGTTTTTCACTATCAAAATGTATCTAAATTTTTTCATGACACAAAATGCATGTAATCTCTAAAATTGTAATTAATTTATATATATTTAATAGAAAAATATCTAATTTGTGAAGAAAAGAAAGAACGAAAAAATTTCTACTGCTGTCTCGTAAGCAAATATTAAACCACCTTTAACCTTTCAAATAGAAAGACGTAAATTGGACTGTAAGTCGATGAAGTCTACTTATTTTGAACAATAGAAAATTACACAATACACATACTTTAAAATATCTGTAGAGAAAATGTTCATGAATTTAAGAGCGCTCCGGAGTGTGGTAAATTTGCGAATCGTAATTACTGTAATATGAATCGTTATTTTAAAAAAATTTGGTTTTCACTATTATTTCTTTTGACATGCTAGAATTGTGGAAAATGAAGAAGATAATTAAAAAAATATATATATGCATTTATTTCCTTCAATTTTGTTTTTTTGGAGAAAATTTCAGCTTTCCATAAAGGGTATAATTTATTTAGGAATTATCCCTTTGACAGAATTAAAAAAAAATAGATTATATATTTTTAATTTACAGGCTAATATATAAAGAAATTTTGCTGTTGAATTACAGTCAAGATTGTCCATTTCATTTTTCGTTCTCTCTCGAAGAGAATCCTTGGGAACGATGAAGGTACACAAGGATCGCGAATAGCCATAAAATTAATGTGTTTACAATTTACTACGCATAGGCGGACAGAGGAAACCCTTTTTAATTTTGATATAAAAAACATATTTATATTTTACGTGCGAATAAATAGTAAGTATATTTACTTTTTAGATTTGTGTGGTGTATTATTATATACATTTTTTGGTTTTTTAAAATGGGAGGAATTGTTAAGAGGTCGATGGAACTCAAATGTATGTTTTAACATTATCAGCAAAAACAAAAAATCGTAGACTATGTTATGATAAGTTTTCTAAAAAATGTATACCTAAGTACATTTTTATTAAAAACTTGTAAAATAAATAATATACAAATGTGGGAGGCGAGAAATTTTAAAATTATAAACAAATTAGGAGCGAATTTTGATGAAATGGTTTTAATGAAAAGGTTTATAATTATTATTTTACAGATTTTTTTAACGTATTGTTGCGAAATATTTAAATTTTAATTTGTAATATGTAGGCTACTGATTTTCCTCAAATTTCGGATGAAAAATGTGCATCTTTAGAACTGTTGTTATGAGGCTTAAAACTTCAAAGAAATAGTTCCCAAAATGTGAATTTTTCGTCCGTTTGTCCATTTGATCATGTCCTTGTTCTCGGTGTCTATTAAATAAATAAAACAATTATTTATCGTTTGACTTGCTCTAACTCAAAAGCGGAACAATTAATTGGTGGTGTCATTTTTTTACTGCTCTATCAGTACACATTTATTAAGAAAAAATAAGGTCAAATTTTAATAAATATAGAAAATATGATTTTTCCCCAGGCTATGTCAACAAGATGCAGGGGAAATATAGCAAGAGAAAAACTTTTTATTTTTCGAAATAGATAACAAGTATATCGAAACGAAATAAAGATAAAGAACGAACGTAATTTTTATTTGATACTTCTTTTTATAGGATCACTAGCTTTCAAGAAAACTGCATATGAATTATTGTTGACAGGGTACTGCAATTAATTACTACTAGATTTCCATGTTCTTCGTCATTAAATAAGTCTTCAGTCTCCAATGGTGCAACTCCTTCACTGGTAGTAAATTGTTCATAAAAGCAAATTAACCACAAATTGAAAAAAAATCCAAAGTAAATATTATAGTCCTTGGCCGATTTATTAGGTATTTTATGTAGTTGTTGCAAAGTTTATGGGAACTTTTTTGGAAATAAGGTTAATTTTAGGCAATTTTAATTTTATGATTCAAACTTAATTGGTGAAACACTCATCTGTATAAAATGAAGTAGGAAAAAAAGTGACCACATCCAACCTATTTGTGTCTTGAACCCGCGGCACTTTGATTTCGAGTAAAAATTATAGCCACAGCACCATCATACTCCAGTCAATCTGTACATTCATAGGGCGTAAAAAAACATCTAAGCATAGGAATATTTTTTTAAATACTAGGGTAGGTACGATCCAGCGGCAGGGACCCAGCCATATCGGCATGCTTTGAACTTATTCGTAAAAGTGAACTGGTCCGCTGGAATTCCAATTATCTTCAAAGCGTACTGACAATGTCGGGTCCCTGCCGCTGGATTGTGTGTAGACCCTTTTAGGATTCGCATGGCGTACACGACTGTCAGAATGGCGTACCGGTACACTCTTGGTAGTCCCACTCGTAATCTTTATATATATTTATACACACAGATATGAAAATGTACAAGGTATCGAAATTGCAATATTGTGTCTCTTAGATTCAAACAAACTTTACGTAGATCACGTCATATATCAATTTTAGTTTAAAATGCTATTCAGGTGTTTCTAGTAAGACTGTTACAAAATAAACGAAAGTTTCAGTCGGACGTTGCCGATTGTGAATTCCTATTAAAAGAGATGACTTGTGCTAGGCGTAAAATTTTTATAACTTGGAAGATACGTAAAATAGCATAGCCCTACTGAAGTTGGGCCAAAATCCGTTATACAGGGGTCATCATCAGAGGCGCCTAAACAGTCAGGTGTTAGAATTATATTTTGTTATAATTTCAGAGCATAATTTACTAAGGATTTTACTTACCTCGCTTACCGAAGGGAAATATAATTATGGATAAAGCGAAATATTATGTAGATTACAGAAATTGAGGTCATTTATTTTGATCAGTTTATGTGTCTGTCTATGGACGCTATATTTGCAAAACTATTTAATGAAGAAAAGTAATATTTAATAGGTGGTAGTCAATTCTATTGAAAACGAAGAAATGGGATATAATTTTATTGAAAAAATTACGGGACACTCAAAATAAATAATAAAACCAATGTGACAGACAAGACAGGCAGGATAATAATATTTGGCATGTAGCTAACGCAATGGCCATGAAAGAAACCTGCTATACTTTTAGTGTAAGCATGAAGAGTGGTCTTCCTAAAAAAGTAGTCGATTAAGAAAACAAGGAAAATGGAGGAAAATTATATTTAGGGTGTAGTTGACAATATTCCCAAGGAAGGAAACCATATAATACTGTTAATGAATAGAAAAGTTTACTCCGTGGTTAGTGTTCACCCAAAAGAAAATATAAGGATATACAAGATATCGAGTCTTCAATATTGTGTCTCTCAGATCATATATCAGTTTTATCTTAAAAGGTTGTTAGAGAGAATTTTAATAATTATATTACGAAACAAGTGAAAGTGCAATAGGACTTTGCCGACTGCGAATGCCTATTTAGATAGTAAAAATAAAAAATGTTGGTTTTGTAGTTAATCTCAGTGGCACCACATAAAAGTAAATTGAGCCGTATTAAAGCAAAATATTAATCAAATAGGTATTCGCAATCGGCCGTGTCGGCCACTCCCGACTGCAACTTCTACTTGATAATTATGTTATGTTTATTATAATATGTATTTAATTATATAACCTTATCTTATCTTTAGTTTTCATTTATTTTTTAAACACTACTGATGGCGCAACTTTTAAAGAAAAATATTATATACTTAAACCCCGTTTTGCGCTAACAATAAAAAAACTAAATATTTAATTGCTTTATTTAATTTATTTTTGTGTTCATTATTAGTAATGCTGATAATTTGACTGAGATATATTAATACATATTTTACAAGGTATAACACGCCTATGACTTATTGAAAATAGTTGTTAAAACTCTCGGCGACGCGCAATTAAGTAAACAAAAAATCCATAAAGAAAGGTCGTAAAATCATTTAATGAGAACACATATTTGATATAAAATATTTACAACGTATCTAGCCATTTGTCTAACAATACAATTGAGATAGAAAACTGTGATGACGTCATCGACTCCGGACAACTCTTAAAAAACCAAACATATGGTTGAAATTAATATATTTCGGAAAGGGTTTCTTACAATAGAGGCCTTACCCCACAAGCGTCCATAATAAGACGCAATAAAACTGTCTTTCAGAAATAGCAATCCTTCATTTCAAAAAGAAATGTCAATTAGTTTCAGATACAACCCATTATTGTCTGTTTAACCGAAACTAGAATAACAGACTCCGAAACTGTAAAAAATTTCCAAATATAAGCCACTTTTCGAGCGGCTTTTACGCCGTTATTGTAATACATTCTGGCGATTAAGTAAAATGCTAGAATCTCTAAAACGATTATTTTTTGTGTAATTTTATAGCAATGTGTTCCAGATCTTTTTATAATACATACACGTAACAACTATTAAGTTAATATCTTAAACCGTCCCACAGGAAACGTGCGTACAAAAAATACAGACAGACCGATAGATACAATTTTTTTTTGCCCTCAAATGTAAAATCTCGATATTTCATGACATTCTAAACCGATTTCAACAAAAAAAAAAATTGAAGTTTTTTTTACGATTACTATACTTCCAATCCACTATTTGGATGTGGAAGTAAAATTTACGACTCAAATCATCCAATGTCCCAAATTGG
This sequence comes from Rutpela maculata, assembly GCA_936432065.2. Taxonomy (NCBI): domain Eukaryota; kingdom Metazoa; phylum Arthropoda; class Insecta; order Coleoptera; family Cerambycidae; genus Rutpela; species Rutpela maculata. Next base: position 28,577,793 of record OW386289.2, read on the forward strand.
GATACAAATTGTGCGAAAATTATTAAGTAATTATAAATACTGATTTAATGAAGCTAAAATATTATGACATGAGGGTTTATTGATACATCTGAAAGTGTATTTTAAATAAAAAGAAACATTTCTTATTATAAAAACACAATTTGTAATGTTAAATGTTAATAAAATTGAACATGCCTCAAGTTTAATAACAGGTAGTTTTCTTTATAGTAGTGTAAAATATTATAAAAAATCTGAGGCCTTGGCTTCTAGTAGGTATACTTATTCACCAAAACTACACTAACATTTTTATTTGTATGTCTTACAAAACATTTTTTGTAATAAATATAAAATGTTTTTTTCCATGATTTAAGGATAACTAAATGAACTATATTTCACAATAGAAATATGAAACATTTCATTTCTTGTTTCTTATTTATAACAAATTCGGATAAAAGCATACATTATTTTTAATGGAAATATATGCCATTTGATTTATTACTTCCACATCCACGTAGTGGAGTGGAAAGATGTACAGGGTGCGCCACTTAAAACTGCCCATACTTGTAACTTTTTTATTTTTAAAGCGATGACCTTGTTAGGCATATCAAATTGTAGATATTTTTAAAGAGTTAAACACGCATACAGAGTGATTTAAAAAAAAATTTGAAAAAATTGTTAAGAAAGGAAACTTAATTTCTTTGAATATTTTTTTACCTCAACTTGTACATGAAATGTGTTAATGTTTTCTTATAAAGGTTTTAATTAGCTTCAATTTATGTTAAAAAAAAAGTTTGAAGAATAAAAATTCTTATTATTTAGTACATTTTAATAGAGTTTGTTTTTAAAAATATTTATTTCTTTTGTTTCTTGTTGCTGTTTTGTTACGTTGAGGATTTTTTGTGATATGTCTTTTACAAATAAAGCATAAAATTATTATTTACATTTTTTCAGTTATTTAAAAAAAATCAGGAGTTGGAAGGAGTGTTTTTAATTTCTTTCTCTAAAACCAAAAAGAATTTCGGATATGACGTAATAAACATAACATAAATTGAAGCTAATTAAAACTTTTATAAGAAAACGCAGTTCATGTACAGGATGAGGTAAACAATTATTCAAGGAAATTAAGTTTTCTTTCTTAACAATTATTTTATTTTTTTTTAAATCACTCTGTACACATGTTTAAATGCCTTAAAATTATCTACAATTTGATATGCCCAACATGGTCGTAGTTTAAAAAATAAGAAAGTTGCAAGCCTGGGGAGTTTTAAGTGGCGCACCCTGTATAGTAATCTTAAAAAAAATTTTAAAATGTTTTTTGCTGAAATAATAAATGTCATAAAACGTCGAGATTTTAAATTTAAGAGAAAAAAAATTCTGTCAGTGTGTCGGTCTGTAACTTTTTTGTGCGCACGTTTTCTTCGCAACGGTCGTCTAAGATACTGTCTTCAAATTTGGCACACATATATTCCATGACGAGATCTGGTACTAGATTATGTCTTGCGCTAATTCCGGTGAAGGGTTGTGAGTTAAATAGGGTAAATAGGGAAAAACAATAAAGCAAGCTAATAACAGTCCAGAAACTTAATTTTTAAAATCTTCTATTTAACTTCATTTTAAAAGCTTTGTACGGTAGTTAGTATGTTTGGGTCAAATCGTGCAACCAAAATGGATCCTGGAGGTATTGTTTAATAGTGGATTCGGCGGCGCCCGGAAAGATTCAAATATGGATTCGGCAGCGCCTGAAAATTGCCTTGGTATTCGACATGGTCCGGAAGTCACCTTGGTGTTTAGCCGTTCCCGAATATGGATTATGCAGCGCTCGAATATAGATTCGGCGGCGTTCTAATTTGGATTTGGCAGCGCCCGGAAGTTGCTTTGGAATTCGGCAGCGCCCAAAAATGGATTCAGCGGCATCCTAATATCGATTCGGCAGCGCCCAGAAATTACCTTGGTATTCATGCGCGCCCGGATATGGATTTGGCACTATCTTAATATGGATACGGAAACGCCCGGAATTTGCCTTCGTATTCGGCAGCGTCCGGAAGTTCTGGAGGTTTGGCTAGCATTCGGCAACACCCTTTTATTAAAATTCTGTGACCAATTATTTCCACATACTAGAGTGCAAATATGGTCAAGATGTTTTCCTTTAAAGAGACTTGGATGGGAAATCTGGATGTGGAAATATTGATTCCTTAGGCAGCGGTTTTATTCCAAAAGCTACAACAAATTTTGAATGATTTATTTTATCACAACTCAATTGAGAGTAATACTCCAATTTCGATTTTCATAAAAAAAGTAATCTTTTAACAATTTTTATTGTAGAAGTACCGAAATGTATTAAATTGAATTATCTTTCAACGTTGTAATAACCAATTTCAGACCCTTCGGTTTTTAAGTTATTCACGAAAAATACGTGTTGAAATTTGACATTTAGAAAGGGACGAAAAAACACAAAACCTTAAAAAAATAATATCTCTAACAATCTTTGAACGGGACTAGTCTGAAATTTAAGGTAAAGTTAATTTCTTATGTTTCAAGTCGTACAAGTAACAGTTTTTGACATAATTCGTAATTTTCAAGATATTTCCAGAAACCCATTTTTTAACGAATTGCTAGATACAACGAATCAAAAATAACGGTCATTTACATTCAAACTATACAAATTGCGCGGAGATATTAACAAAATTGTATGACTTTTATATCAACTTTATTATTCTGATTATAACATGTTGTTTGAGTGACCTATAATAATTAATATCATGAGAGAAATAGAAGTAAAAATTGTTGAATTACTTAAACACTATCAACGAAAAAATTAGCTCGAATTAAAACTAAAATATACTTTACGTGCAATATGTACAATATGTTTACTTAAAGTAAACTGCAATTAAATTTTAATTTTATTTATATAAATATATACTTTGGAAAAAACTTTGTTAGTTTAGATGAATTATAGTTTTACAGATATCTATGAACTTACATTTAAAATCACGAGGTGTAGATGCTCCAAACTGATTAATTTTGAAGCACAGTGGCAAGTGTAAAGTAAAAAATATATTATAATTTAAGCTATCAAACTTTATCGTATAATTTTTTCCATCTTGTTAGTTTCAATTCGACAGCTTTATCTTTAACGGTATCTTAGTAACTCTACAACTCTTTAAACCATGCATTTCTCTACAAGAGGTTGTTCTTGGGTCACCTACTATACTTTTCTTAAATAGAATCCAATAAGAAATCCAAAAATTTAAACAAAATAATCTCCAACATACACTAGTTCACAAGTTCAAAGACGTGTTAATTCTTGATAAAGCTTGTAAAAATGTGAGTGAGGGCACATTGGATTCGGAATGACGTCTAGAAAAATGTGCAAAACTTTCAAACCCGCATATAAACAATTGCAAAAGTTATAAACAAATTAAGATTGAAGAAATAACGAGCTTCGTTTTTTGAAAATAACTCGAAAACCATTAATATTTAAGAAATTTTAAAAAAAGATTCTTGAAGAGGAAGAAATTTCCAATAGAAAAGTCAGAACTCGCGGTATTCTATCTCTATTATTAATAATTTTAATTTAATGTTGAAAATAAGGCTTCGTGCGGCAAACGCTGAGCCGTTACGAAACCGGCCGTAATAAGTAAAAATATTTTTTTATGTATTAAATATTAATTTAAAAATTTTAAAAAACTATGGTATTATTCAGACATTTAAAGAAAAAAAAATCCAGATTTTTCATAAAATGAGCCTATTGTTAATTAACAATTTTTTTAGAGCTTACGTTTATATTTCAAGTCGGGTAATTGTTAAGCAAAAGCCACTAAAATTATTACGTTTCCTTTAGACCTTATATCAACTATACTGTACGAGATTATGACATTGCGATATTTTTAATTGTTATAGTCTATTAGTTATTAATTATTTAAGATAACAAAAAACTAAAAAATTAAAAAAAAAGGTTGACATTTTTTTATTAATTTTAATTATTATTACTGGTTTTATATTAAAAAATAACATAAGATTACATAAACTTTAAATTTTTAGTGTTATTTGTTTAAACAAATTTTATAAACAAATAGATAAATTACTTATTTTTGAAAAACATTTTTTGCCATTTTATTTGTTATAAAATATTATGAATTAAAAAAAAATTTTTTTCTTAAAAATATTTTTTAATTGTTTATAATCATTTTTTTCCTTTCTTCATTATTTAAACAAGTTATTAAGTAAAAATTTTAGTCTTAAAACCTATTATTTGCAATTCTCTACAAGGTGGATTTTTTTTTGTTGTTAATTTATTTGTTTATTTAATAAATAATTTGTTATTAACAACCTCCGAATGTGTTTATATTTTTTTAGATAGAAAAAAAATTTAAAAAAAACAACCGTATACATAAACACAAAAAAATGTTAATATTTCTTATAGAATTTTAAATTTTAAATATTAAAAATGTTTTTTGACATATTTATGTATACGGTTGTTCTGGTTATTTTTTTCTATCTAAAAAAATATAAACACATTCGGCGATTGTTAATTAGAAATTGTTTATTAAATAAACAAATTAATTAATAACAAAAATTCCACCTTGTAGAGAATTGCAAATAAAAAATTTTAAGAATATTTTTTTTCTTAATAATTTGTTCAAATGAAGAAAAACGGGAAAAAATAATTAAAAAAATGTTTTAAGAAAAAATTTTTTTTTCAAAAATACTTAATTTATCTATTTCTTTATAAAATTTGTTTAAACAAATACCACTAAAAATTTAAAGTTTATATAATTTTATAGTATTTTTGAATATAAAAACAGTAATAATAATAATTTTAAAATTAATAAAAAAAAATTTTCAACCTCTATTTAATTTCTTAGTTTCTTGTTAGCTTAAATAATTAATAACTAATAGACTGTAACAATTAAAAACATCGCAATGTCATAATCTCATAAAATAGCAATGTCATAATCTCATAAGGTCCTCACGAAGCGAAATAATTTTAGTGGCTTTTGTTTAACAATTTTCCGACTCGAAACATAAACGTAAACTCAAAAAAAAAAAAAATTGTTAATTAACAACGAGCTCATTTTATGAAAAATCGGTAAAAAAATTTTTTCCAACGGGATATTGTTCCTTTAAGTGTCTAAATAATAACGCAATTTAAAAAAAAAAATTATATTAATACTTGACAATATAAAAAAATTGTTTTGCTTCTTACGATCGCTTTCAGAGTATCGTAACTGTTTAGCATTCGCCGTGCGAAGCCCCATTTTCAACATTAAATTAAAGTTATTAATAGTAGAGATAGAGTTCCAGAAGTCCAGACTTTTTTATTGGAAATTTCTTCCTCTTTAAGAACCTCTTTTTTTTAATTTCTCAATTATTAATAGTTTTCGAGTTATTTGCAAAAAACGAAACTCGTCATTTTTTTCAATCTTAATTTGTTTATAACTTTTGCACATTTTTCTAGACGTCATTTCGAATCCAATGAGCCCTCACTTATATTTTTACAAGCTTTATCAAGAATTAACAAGTGTTTGAACTTGTGAATTAGACTAAATAAGATTCTTTTACATTAACATAATTTTGTAGTTTATCACGTATCTAAAATATTTTTGCTAATAACTTTTCTCTTACTTCTGTAGTTTAATTAAACTGCAGAACACTATTTTACTTATAGCCTTGCTGAACCATCCTTAACAAAAGTTGTTTACAATCAAGAGGTAGGTTCAAATTCCGTCCTCATTTTAACAGTTACACGAATTGTCTCCACTAAGTTTACTTTTCCTAGTAGTAATATATTCGAGCAAACTAAAACATCTGGATCAACATGTGGTATATAATAACCTACTTCCACGGTGTTGCCAGCTGCCTAGATGCCATCTAAACCGCTTCTGTGGTCAGCAAGTATTCAAAATGAATATTTTTCGAGCGACAGGCACGGCAGCTAGTAACAAACCGCTGAACTCAAATATTCACTAGGGTGTTAAAATGGGTCACTTGACCTCCAACTTAAAATAAGTTTTAATGGCATAATACGACATCTACGATGCCCCTGCGTTAATATCTCTGGCAGGTCAGATGGCATCCGAATACCGGATGCCATCTGACTCGTGGATGCCAACTGAACCTAAAATTTTACATTGTGGAATGCCAACTAATACCTTATATAAATATATATATATATATATATGTATGTATATATATATATATATATATATATATATATGTTATATAATATTACACGCTATCTTATTGCGACTTAGCCATAATAAACCTTCACAGGTATATCGTATTTCACGATAACAGCTTCTCTTATTAATTGCTTATCTTCAAGATATCATATTACACCTTTGTTTCTCATAACTTGTGCAGACTGCAGAACTGCAATTCCTTTGTTATATATTTTGCTTACTCAGGTTCTGTATGTTATAAATATGACTAAACACGCTTTGTTGAATCAGTTATTAAACTCAGTTAGAATGCAACACTCCTAATTTATTATATTCCTTCTCCAAGAGCCAACGTTGGCTCCATTTAGTAAAATAAAAGTTTTTAAAAAGTCATTCATGTAAACCGTGATCTAACATTGGCGCAGTCGGTAGGATCCGTAAACATCATCAGAACAAGAAGCCTAACTGGTAGTGAAGCGTAAGAGAACAAGGAGAACATCTTCAGAAGGTGCCTAACTAGTACGTGTACATCTACGAGAACAAGGAGACCTTCCTCACTGGTGGTGGCGGATCCCAATCCCTTGACGGACGAAGAACCTACCCATGGAAACGAAACTAACGTAAGTCATTTTAAGAATCATCTCGTACCATTTTATTATTTTATTATTTTTCGCAACTTATTTTATTAAAAGTGTATTATACTGCTAATACACTCGGCGCACAAAGCCAGTTCTATTGTCAAAGTGAAATCCATTCCTTTACAAACGCAACGAAACAAGTTCATTTAATTTTAAGTTTATTTATTTTCGTATTATACTGCTAATACGAAACATTGTGTATTATACAGCTAATATACAATCCATTTACGCACGCAACGTAACAAGCTAATTTTAATTTAATTTAAAATCGTATCATACTGCTGATACGCAACCAATTTCTGTCCAAATAATATTTAAATACAAAAAGCAAAATGCCAGATAGAGCTCAACCAGAGCCAGTTCAACCAGTGCCACCGGCACCAACCGAACAACAACTACAACAGCAACAACTACAACAACAACAACAACAACCTCAACCAGAGCAAATTGAGCCTTACAAGCTCTCTGAGATATTTTCTCTAATACCTGAATTCGATGGCAATGCCATAAATTTACAAACATTCTTAAATTCCTGTCATTGCGCCCAAAGCATGGCAATTGGAGATCAAAAAATTCTTTTGACCGTCCACGTAAAAAATAAATTAAAAGGCAAAGCTGCCGAATTAATAAATTCGCGTAACCCTGGCACATGGCCAGAAATAAAAGCACTTTTAGAAACTCATTTTGGAGATTCTCGAGATTTAACGGCCCTAATTCAGGACCTGCAGCGCATTCACCAATTGCCAGGTGAATCCGCTCTAACATTTATTTCGCGTTTACAAACGCACAATGCTAAAATGCACGCCGCAGTGCAAAAGCAAAATTTAACCACAACGCAAAGAGCTGCACAATCAGATCTCATCGAAACGATGACCTTAAACAATTTATTAACAGGCTTAGAACCGAATTTAGGCCGCATCATACGTGCTAGCAATCCTCCTAGCATACTGAAAGCCGTAAGCAGAATTCGTAGAGAGCTACAACTCTCCTATTTCGAACAACAGAAATTTCCGAAAAATAGTCCGGTCAAAAATCCCACTTTACAACAAAAACGACCCATTTCAAATTTCCAACAAAAATTCTGTTCATTTTGCAAACGCAATGGACATGTCATAAGCGAATGCCGCACAAGGCAACAATCGCAAACAATGCCGTCAACTTCGCAAAATTTCCAACGACCAAATTACCCAGGAAATTCAAGTTTCCAAAACTTTTCACAAAACAATCAATTTATCCAGAGGACATTCCCTCAAAACGGCCAACCAAATCAACCACAGCAAAACAGGCCCTCAGCCATAAGACCGAACCCTAACTTCACACAACAACGACCATCCGCTATTCAGCCTAACCCGAATTTCAACCGTTTCAATCAACAAAAGGCTCATCATCTAAATTATGAACCTTACGAAAACCAATGTGATTATAACCAATACGATGACTACTCTTTCGACAATTATCAAAATTGCCAAAGTCAAAATGAATCATATGAAAATTATAATTTTGAAACCAATCAAAATATCCAGGAGAATTATACCGCTAATTCTCAGAACGAGCAATACGAGGATTATACTGCTAATCCTCAGGATTTTCGCTTAGATCCGGAGTACCCCACGGATACTCCAACGCAACAAACAGACCAATTCGAACCGATTACGGAACTAGAAACCCAAATACAAACTATGAACCTAAACGACAGTTTCGACCCAATGCTGAATTTCCCAGAACAGACGTTCATGTAAATACACTTTCTCATACCCTATTAACCGTAAACTCAAAAAATCTCTATTATATGAAAGACGCGACTGGTAAATTTAAAATCTTAATTGACACAGGTGCAGGCATATCAATTTTTAAACCTAAAACAGCTGAAAATTACAGACGTAGATCTCCTGAAAATGTAATCATACAGGGTATCACTGATCAAAAAATCTATATCAACGAATCTGTTCTCATCCCCTTTTCAAATGAGTCACACAAAGTTTATATCTATAATCTAGATATAGATTTCGATGGATTATTAGGCGCAGACTTTTTAGAACATTACGAATGCCAAGTAGACTTTAAAAATAAACAACTAGTCACAAATTTTAAAACCGTACCATTATTTAAAGTCACTGAAGAAACTACAGTAAATTTACCTGTACAACCAACTAGTAACTCTAACATCAAAAACCAAAATCCAAATTTAGGCAATATCAAAAATTTAATTTCTATCGAACCCCGCATGGAAAAAATTTGTAAACTAAAATGTAACCTGCGAAATACCGAGGCTATACTGTTAGCCCAGGAAAACGAGAAAGTACGCTTACCAAATGCTATTGTCAAAATCGATAGCAATGGAGAATTTTTAACCTCAATTATAAACGCGAATGCAATACCAAAAACGGTAAATTTTTCTAACATAAAACTAGAGCCAGTACAAAAATTCAAATCAATTTTCAATTTAAACACTCAAAATTCTGACTCACACCTACAGACGGACAGATCCTTCGAAATTAGGAACGAATTGCGCTTGGATCATCTAAACGAAGAAGAGGCCGAAATAGTAACGCAGCTTTGTTTAGACTTTCAAGATATATTCTATTTGGAAGGAGACAATTTAACTTTTACTAACGAAATTAAGCATTCCATTGATACGAACGATTCAAAACCGGTTTTTACAAAATCATATCGCTACCCTCATATTCATAAAGAGGAAGTCAAAACACAAGTCTCTAATATGCTTGATCAAGGCATCATTAGACCTTCGATTTCTCCCTGGTCCTCTCCAGTTTGGGTTGTACCTAAAAAACTCGACGCCTCCGGTAAACAAAAATGGCGAGTTGTAGTGGACTACAGAAAACTTAACGAACTGACTATTGACGATAAATACCCGCTACCCAATATTTCCGACCTCCTCGATCAATTAGGCAAATGTCAATATTTTACAACTTTGGACTTAGCCTCCGGTTTTCACCAAATCGAGATTGATGCGAAAGATATTCAGAAAACTGCTTTCACAGTTGAAAATGGTCATTTTGAATTCGTAAGAATGCCTTTTGGACTTAAAAATGCTCCATCAACATTTCAAAGAGTGATGGATAACATTTTATTAGGTATCCAAAATGAACGATGTCTCGTCTACATGGACGATATTATTGTTTACTCCCCTACTATTCACGAGCATATTTCTCGATTAACAGAAGTTTTCAAAAGATTACAGAAAGCCAATCTCAAAATTCAACCCGACAAATGCGAGTTTCTCCGCAAAGAAGTCGCTTATTTAGGACATCTCATTACAAAAGACGGCGTAAAACCGAATCCTTCGAAAGTTGACGCTATTCTAAATTTCCCTCAACCAAAAAATCAAAAAGAAATTAAATCATTTCTAGGCTTAGCCGGATATTATAGGCGCTTTATCCCTAATTTCTCCAAGATAACCAAGCCCTTAACAAAACTACTACAAAAAGACGTACCATTTCTCTTCAACAATGATTGTATAAATTCTTTTCAAAATTTGAAACAAACATTAATGACAACTCCGATATTAATCTACCCTAACTTTGATGAACCTTTCGTTCTAACCACTGATGCGAGCGCATTTGCCGTCGGCTCAGTGTTGAGCCAGGGGCCTATTGGCAAAGATTTACCCATTGCCTATGCTTCTAGAACCTTGTGCAGTGCAGAAACTAAATATTCAACGATTGAACGCGAGCTTTTATCGATAGTATGGAGTGTAAAGCACTTTAGACCATATCTGTATGGTAGAAAGTTCAAGCTTGTCACCGACCATAGACCACTCACCTGGCTATTCTCTATAAAAGATCCAGGAAGTAGACTTGCCCGTTGGCGACTCAAATTAGAAGAGTACGACTATGAAATAATTTATAAACCCGGTAAAATCAATAAGAACGCGGACGCACTTTCCAGAATCAAAATTAATCATTTTTCCGAATGTTCCAAATTCTATTCAAAGGTTCTAGCCGCGAATGACGAAGAGTCAGACGACGACGAAAACCCAGACGATAACAACGAAATCACTAACGAACAAATTTCTCGAGAATTTGAAACTTTCACCAACCTATATAAAACAACATCTTTAATAGACTATTCAAAAATCAAAGCCTCAAACAAACAACTCTTATACCGAGAACATAAAGATATTATAACCTTCTTCCAACAAAATAACTTACAAGGCTTACATCACAAAATTATCGAGGACATATTCGAAGAAAACCCCGAATTTCATAACGATAAAATCAATATTGTATCGAGCAAAACAGTCAGACATAGGAGATATTTTATCATCCCTCTACCTTTTGATATCGAATTTGTAATTGAACATCTATTTTTGGTATTATTTAAAAATCAAGATGTCCTAGACCTCTCTAAGACATACTTTGTCGAAAATAATTTAGACCTCCCCATACTTGAAATCCTATCATTCATTTTTGCAGAAAAAGACTTAAAAGTAGTAATTTGTCAAGATATCGTCAGAACTGCCGACGAAGATGAAATTCCAATTATATTGGAGCAAAATCATTTTGGTAAAAATAATCTACATCGCGGAATAAATGAAACGATTAGAAGAATCAGAGAAAAATACACTTGGCAAGGTCTAACTAAAGACGTTGAAAATTTTATAAAAAATTGCGAAACTTGCCAAAAGACTAAAGTATGCCGTAAAAACCTTAATAACCCTCTAGTAGTCACAGAAACCCCAAGAACACCATTCGAAAGAATTAATATCGATTTATTTGAATTCCCAACTCGAAATTACGCTTTAACTATTCGCGACGAGTTAACTAAATTTACACAAGCCTATGCAGTCCCGGACAAATCCGCAAAATCCGTCGTAAATACCTTGTTGTTATACTTTCAACATTACGGCACCCCGCTAAGAATCCATTGCGATTACGGTGGCGAATTTGACAACCGTTTGCTCAAAGATCTCTGCACCCTCTACGACATAAAACTGACGTATTCAAGCGTAGGACATCCCCAATCGAACGGATCCATAGAAAGATTTCATGCTACTCTAGCTGAAATGATAAGAATTCATAAAACTGAAAATCCGAACGAACATCCTTTCACAATTTTACCATATGCAGTAATATGCTATAACAATTCAGTAAATAAAACACACGGTTTCACCCCATACGAACTTGTATTTGGACATACGTCCAACAGACCACCTGAAACTTTGTATAACCAAAAAGAGTTAATAACCAAATACGTTAGGGATTTAAACAACAGAATATCTCACTACTATAAAATAGCCCGTAGTCGAACGCAAGCTCAAAAGGAGAAAGCGAAAGTTCGCTTTGATAGAAATGTTCCCCAAAAACGACCCGAATACAAAATAGGTGACTTAGTTTACGTAAAAGAATCACAAATCAAAAACAAATTGCAAAACAAATTTAACGGTCCTTTTAAAATAAAAGAAATTTTTCAAAATTCCGCTACCTTATTAAACCTCGAAACGAAACAAGAAACCAAAGTAAATTTTGATAGAATGAAACCATATACTGAAAATTAAATTTATTTTCAGGTTTCTCCTGCTGTTCGGATCAGCACTCTGTCAATACAAAATTATCCCAATCAATAACACCGTTGGTATATACTACCACCAAGACACGGACATCGTGGTGACAAATGACAAATGGACTCTACTAGTGCATAAAAACATTTCATCCCTCAAACTAGCTTTTGACAAAAATCAAAATATCTTAGACAGAATCCTGTACACTCTCCATAATGGTGATCATAAGTCAATTATTTTTACGAGTGAAATTAAAACAGACTTTAACCTTTTAACACAAATATCCAACTCTATAAAAATGAAATTTGACGAAATCTTTTCAGATACAAAAAGATATAAACGAGGAATACTTAACGGTATCGGTACAATATTCAAATCCATAACTGGTAACCTAGATGCTGAAGATGGCCAGTACTATACTAATTGTATAAATAAACTAAATAATGACGAACATCAATTGGAAAACTTAATCAAAAATCAAATTTCAGTTACAACTTCTGTTATTAAAAACTTCAACTCGACTATACAAAAATTACAAATTGACGAGGAAACCTTTAACAAAGATCTCGAAGAAATAGAACACACAATTCAAACAATGACTCAAGCTATCGAGGCTGCTCACATAAAACTAAAATTTTTATACATTTCCGAACAATTAATGGCAAGCTATTTGTATATCGAAGATAATTTAAACGACATTCTAAATTCAATAACATTTGCCAGACTAGGAATCATTCACACGTCAATCATAACCCCTAATCATTTGGTAACAGCATTACAAGAAATTTCACAGAGCTTACGAAGGAACAATTTGCCTCTCCCCATTAAATTATCGGCAGTTGCTAAGTATTTGGATATTATTGAATTACAAGCGTTTCAAATGGATTCTAACTTAGTATTTGTTTTAACAATACCACTTGTTGAACCCCAAAATTATAACACCTATCGCCTATATCCTATCCCGATACTTGATAACAGAACTGGTCTACATCACATTTTATCTATTTCACAAAAATATATCGCGAGAGATGATGATTCTTTGATGTACATACCTATACAAAATTTGAAAGAATGCAAACCACTTTATTTTGGAACCAAACTATGTTCGAACCTGTTTGCCTATCCTATCGACCAAAATGCCATATGTGAAGCCAGAATACTAAAACCATTGCCAAAACTTCCAGAGAACTGTCAAACTTCCTTCATTATTAGTCAGGGATACAACGTCCAAGAACTTGAAGACAACACATGGCTAGTAATTAATTCCGAACCACTTCACATTACCATCAACTGTCCAAAGAGAGAATCCACAACAGAGTTAATCAACAAAAATTCCATCATCAAACTACAACCAGGATGTTACGCCTATGCAGGCATTACTAGAATACAAGCCAGTGCCAAAGACTTTTCCGAAATTAAGGACAATTCACATCCTATCCAAATTCCTTTTGAATGCTGTAATCACATGCCCGACAAAATCGAAATTCCAAAATTAAAACCTCTCAAATTAAACAATCTCGACGTAGAAGACCTAGATATTGCTAAAAACAAATTGGACCAATATTCCAAAGACTTGGATGACCTCATAAATGAACCTTTTGTGACCAAACACATATCTTGGTTCACATATTTCATAATCACTCTCATCATCCTATTAGTTCTACTTTACATAACTTGTAAATGCAGAAGAAGAAGATGTGGAGCATTGCGAATCCAACCCTCAACGGATAACCCTCCTTCACCTCCTTCAGAGCGAAGCAGAGTATTTACCAAATTTCCTAGACTGATCCCTCCAAGAAAGCGACCCGGTATTAGACCTCAAGAAGAAGAGGACATCGAGTTAACATAGACTTTCATGTGGAGTTTTACCCTTGTCTATTAATTTAGACTATTGTATTTTATCCCTATTACGTTATGTAATGTTTTATTATCGCTTACCAATTTTAACTTTTACATTATTTTATTATTTTGCTTTGTATTCATTCAACATTGTTTCAATTTATTTTTGCATTATATTCATTTAACATTTTAACAATTTTCAAAAGTTGCTGCATAACATCAACTTTTTTATTAAGGGGGAAGTTGTTATATAATATTACACGCTATCTTATTGCGACTTAGCCATAATAAACCTTCACAGGTATATCGTATTTCACGATAACAGCTTCTCTTATTAATTGCTTATCTTCAAGATATCATATTACACCTTTGTTTCTCATAACTTGTGCAGACTGCAGAACTGCAATTCCTTTGTTATATATTTTGCTTACTCAGGTTCTGTATGTTATAAATATGACTAAACACGCTTTGTTGAATCAGTTATTAAACTCAGTTAGAATGCAACACTCCTAATTTATTATATTCCTTCTCCAAGAGCCAACGTTGGCTCCATTTAGTAAAATAAAAGTTTTTAAAAAGTCATTCATGTAAACCGTGATCTAACATATATATATATATATATATATATATGTATATATATATATATATGTATATATATATATATATATATATATATATATATATATATATATATATATATATATATATATATGTATATATATATATATATATATATATATATATATATATATATATATATATATATATATATATATATATATATATATGTTCAAAGTATGCTTCTAGAGGGCAGAGTATTTACTAAACGTAATTTCTCTCTGAAGCAACCCTCTATACATCCTTATTTTAAAAATAAGGAAATTGACCAGACTACAACAAATTGCAAGTCTGGCGCGTTAAGTGTAATAATCACATATTACTACGAAACGCTGTAATTCGATTTTAGCAAACACCGACCGAAAGACTTATTCCTAATTAAAGGAACTCTCGTGTCAGCCACTACACACCACTTGCAGACTGCAGTTTCGAGCTGTTTGGCTCTCCTCAGTGCAAGGTAGGCATGCAGTGACCGGCAACGAGACTTCCGATGTATAGGTACATGTTCGCAGTCTTAAGACTGGCAACATGCAAAATAAATCGAAGGCGCCATCTAGCGGTCGCTGTTCACTAGAATCGAATTGGTTAGCCTGAGATAGGCAGCAAATGTTCAAAGTATGCTTCTAGAGGGCAGAGTATTTACTAAACGTAATTTCTCTCTGAAGCAACCCTCTATACATCCTTATTTTAAAAATAAGGAAATTGACCAGACTACAACAAATTGCAAGTCTGACGCGTTAAGTGTAATAATCACATATTACTACGAAACGCTGTAATTCGATTTTAGCAAACACCGACCGAAAGACTTATTCCTAATTAAAGGAACTCTCGTGTCAGCCAGTACACACCACTTGCAGACTGCAGTTTCGAGCTGTTTGGCTCTCCTCAGTGCAAGGTAGGCATGCAGTGACCGGCAACGAGACTTCCGATGTATAGGTACATGTTCGCAGTCTTAAGACTGGCAACATGCAAAATAAATCGAAGGCGCCATCTAGCGGTCGCTGTTCACTAGAATCGAATTGGTTAGCCTGAGATGGGCAGCAAATGTTCAAAGTATGCTTCTAGAGGGCAGAGTATTTACTAAACGTAATTTCTCTCTGAAGCAACCCTCTATACATCCTTATTTTAAAAATAAGGAAATTGACCAGACTACAACAAATTGCAAGTCTGGCGCGTTAAGTGTAATAATCACATATTACTACAAAACGCTGTAATTCGATTTTAGCAAACACCGACCGAAAGACTTATTCCTAATTAAAGGATGTAATATGTGATTATTACACTTAACGCGCCAGACTTGCAATTTGTTGTAGTCTGGTCAATTTCCTTATTTTTAAAATAAGGATGTATAGAGGGTTGCTTCAGAGAGAAATTACGTTTAGTAAATACTCTGCCCTCTAGAAGCATACTTTGAACATTTGCTGCCCATCTCAGGCTAACCAATTCGATTCTAGTGAACAGCGACCGCTAGATGGCGCCTTCGATTTATTTTGCATGTTGCCAGTCTTAAGACTGTAATGAAGTATACGCCATACATCTCGTAATAGACTATACATTCATTACGGTCAACATTTCGCGTAACGGACTATACATCCTTTCTTGTTTAATCTCCTGTCATTTAATAATGTAACTGCGCGTGATTGAAATACCGAGTATGGGGATAATTTCACTAAGTGGGAGCCAGAACTGTTGTATAAAAGCCAGCCGGAATCATTCAAAAATCAGAGTTTAATTGACTTTCACACTTTAGCGAGCTGAGCTAGGGGAACGAAATAAATTTAACTTCTCATACGACGTCGCGGACGCTTACCAGATACCCGCTATTTTATAAATAGAGGATTACTCCCGTTTGTGTCTGTCTCGTTGACCACGTCGATTCGAACCTGCACATACGACGTTATAACAGAGATACACATTACACTCACTCCGTTTCTCTCTTTCTTATTTGTATTTGATTGTATAATAAAGTCGTAAAAGATACGACGACCTGATGTTTGTACATATTTTGGAAACTACGTTATTTGTTAATAAATGATTTTATTTGGATTTGGTTTCTAATTTCTGGTATAAATGATGAACCCTGGAAAAATCTCCAAACCTGCTACCCTTAATGGAGAAACACCATTACATTTTGGCGCCCGAGCAACTTTTCCTGACGCCCGAGTAGATCCCGCTGCATTTTGACGTCCGACCAGATCCTGTTACATTTTTTTGGTACCTGAACAATATTTATTATTACATCACCTGATATCGCCATTACATTTTGACACCCGAGTAGATTCCGTTAAATTTTGACGTCCGAGCAGTTCCACTTACATTTTGACGCCAGAACAGATTTATTGTTACGTCACCTGATAGCCCTGTTATATTTAGACGTCCAGACACTTTTTTTCTACGCAACAAAGTACAAATACAACACAAATAAATAAGAAAGAGAGAGAGTGCAAATTTTGGTCAAATAAGGGCCTAGCATTTTTTCTTCAGGTCCAGACACACAACCAATACCACTGATAAACCAGTTTCCTATTAGACAAAGTACAAAGATGAGTTCATCTGAATCAGAAGGAGCATATGGACTCGAAGTCGCAGACACCACAGTAGGATGGATCTACAAACTTAGAAAAGATGATCTGCTACAAGAACTCACAAAAATGGGTGAAAAAAATATCACCGGAACTGTCGAAGAACTACGTTCAAGACTTAAAAATATTATACGAGGAAATAGACCTCCTAGCAATCCCAGCCAAAATTTTTCTGCTCCACCGGAAAACATACCGGCAAACATAATACAACCGTCACCTGATAGCGCTGTTCTCGATAAAGTAAGAAAATGGAATGTTCATTTCAATGAGAAAAAAGACGTCATCTCATTTTTGGAGAGGATTCAAGAACTACAAAGCGGCTATAATCTTTCAAACGAACAAATGCTAAGAGCACTGCCTGAATTACTACAAGGCGATTGTTTGTTGTGGTATCGAAATAATAAAGCCTTCTGGACAACATGGGAAGATTTTCTTGAAAATTTGAAAACATTCTACTTGCCCCCAGAATACCTTTTCGATTTAGAAGAAAAAGTAAAATCTCGCACTCAAGGAGAAACCGAAAACGCAAAAGACTATGTCATAGCAATACAAACATAGCTAAGAAGATTAAATAACGTCCCGCCAGAACAACAACTAAATAGGATATATAAAAATCTACGGCCCGAGTACAGGAAATATATCCGCAGACGAGACTTTAATACTCTCACAGAACTGTTAAACCTGGCAAACGATTACGAAATGGTTTGTAAACAGGAGACTGTTATCAAGAAACCTGAATACCCTACACAGTCGTCCACACAACGTCCGGCCTATAATACACTTAACAGAAATTTCTCCGCTAACAATGAACATAGAGGTACTACAAATTCCTATAGAAAAACACAATATGAACTGCAAAACAACACTACGAGACAGCCCGGCTATATAAACACAACACAAATAAGAGAACCACGCTCGAGTGAGGCCAAAAATTACACACAACCCACTACTCCGAACTATGACAGGAAAACATTTTGTTGGCGTTGTGGAGGCGCTGGTCATACACGTTTTATTTGCAATAATACTCCTCGTAAATTCTGTTCAAGATGTGGCCGCCATGACATATTGTCAAGGGATTGTAATTGTCAAAAGCAAAGTACGAATAGAATCACGAGAAACTGTGCAAACGCGACGTCCTCGCAGTTTCAATTAGAACAAGTTACCTCGTACCCCACCCAACCGGAGCAAGCGAAATTACAAATAACTAGTGGAGCCGAAAACCGTCCCAAGCTACAGCTAAAGATAGATAATCATAAATTTGAAGCTCTCCTCGATACAGGATCCGTACGTTCGTTCATAGGTGACACTGTACGGAAAATATGTAGTACAAATAATACTAAACAATTTCCGTGTAGACGTATAATTCAACTTGCTAATGGAACAGAAGTTGAAATAAATAAAGAATTTGAAATAAACTACACAGCGGCCCAAAAACAATGGACTGATAATTTCCTGTATTTACCCAAATTATCCCCTGATATAATAATAGGAATGGATATCCTAATTAAAAGGAGTTTTACTTTAGATTTAGGGAGACAAGAAGTACGAATAATGGGAAATTTGGCTAACATAGAAAATTATAAAAACGAAGATACACATTTAGCATGTATTACGCAACCAACCGAAAATGAACAACAACGCCTGTCAGAGTTCTTACAAAGAGAATTACCCAAATTTAACGAACTTAAAGGCGTTTTGCTAAACACCAGATACGTCTAATAAAAAGCACTCCAATTAAGCAAAGACACCGGCCCTTAAATCCTGCCATGCAAGAAATAGTTAATGAAGAGCTGGACCAAATGTTAAAAGATGGAGTAGTCGAACCTTCTACCAGCCCATGGAACAATCCCATTGTGATGGTTAAGAAAAAAGATAACAAGTTTAGATTTTGCATAGACTTCAGGAAGGTAAATGAGGTTTCAATGAAAGATGCTTACCCACTACCATTCATAAATTCCATTCTAGATAAACTAAAGGAAGCTAGTTTTATATCAACGTTAGGTCTACGTTCCAGCTATTGGTTGATACCATTAACCGACGATAGTAAACCGATAACAGCTTTTACAGTTCCCGGAAGAGGTCTATACCAATTTAAGGTACTGCCTTTTGGTCTCCACTCTGCTCCAAGTACTTTTCAAAGACTCTTAGATCAAATTATCGGCCCTGAAATAACATTCGCTTTTGCATACCTAGATGACATTGTCATTATAAGCAAGACATTTGACGAACATTTAAAACATCTAAAAGAAATTTTTCGACGCCTGATAGAAGCAAACTTACAATTAAATCCGGATAAATGCAAATTCTGTAGAAAAGAACTTAGATATCTAGGACACTTGGTATGCAAAGACGGCATTAAAACAGATCCCGAAAAAGTAAGAGCCATTACAACAATCCAACCGCCAAAAAACGTCAAACAATTACGTCGTTTTCTTGGGATGTCATCCTGGTACAGAAGATTTATACAAGGGTATTCAGAAATTGCTGCCCCACTAAATAGACTACTAAGAAAACACACACGTTGGAAATGGTCACCACTTGAAGATGAAGCTTTTAACAAATTAAAAAAGTCACTAACAGAAGCACCAATATTAAGTTGCCCAGATTTCTCGAAAACCTTTTACCTGCAAACGGACGCGTCTAAAGAAGGTTTAGGAGTAGCACTCACACAAAAAGTCGACAATGTAGACCGAGTTATAGCATATGCCAGTCGTTCCCTATCCCCCACCGAAAAGACGATGTCTGCCGTGGAACTCGAATGCAAGGCGATAGTGTTTGGAATCCGGAAAAACTTACATTATCTAATGGGATATCATTTTATAGTCATAACAGATCATCAGAGTTTAAAGTGGTTAAACTCCATAAAATCCCCTAGTGGACGTCTAGCGAGATGGGCAATGGAACTACAACAATACGACTTTGAGATTAGATATCAGAAAGGAATCCTAAATAAAGTTGCAGATGCACTTTCCCGCCAGCCACTCGCCGAACAAGATACCGATTCCGACGGCTGTATTCTTGCTATCACAGGTGCTGAAAATTGCACATGGTACCAGGACACCATCAAATTGGTTACAGAAAAACCTGAAAGGAAACCAGATTACTGTATATTAAATGGGAATCTTTACCGCCATGTTTGGACAACCAACGATTTTACCGATCTTGAATTCTCCAGCCCATGGAAACTCTGTATACCACAGCCAAAACGAAAAATTAGAAAATCACGATGCACCTTACGCAGGACACTTAGGAATAGCAAAAACAATCACCAGAATTTCAAATAAATATTACTGGCCTAAAATGTACAGAGACATTGCCAATTATGTCAGACGTTGTTCCAGCTGTCAAAAATACAAACAATCACAACAACAACCCGCTGGAAAAATGCAATTTCCAACAATAAATGGACGTTGGGATACTGTTAGTATAGACATTGTAGGACCACTCCCGAGGTCTAGCAAAGGAAACACAAACCTGATAGTGATGCAGGACAGATTCACCAAATGGGTAGAATGTCACCCAGTACGGAAAACGACATCCAGCACCAGCTGTAAAGCCCTAAAAGGAAAAATTATATCACGTTTTGGGTGCCCGAAAAGTATTATTTCCGATAACGGAAGACAATTCGTAAGTAAAGAATTTACTAGTATGCTGTCTGAATACGGTATTACACCCCAATGTAACCCCGTAGAAAGGACAAATAAAGTATTGAAGACTATGATAGGTCAGTACACCGAAAACGATCACCGGAAATGGGACCAATACTTGCCCGAATTTACCTTGGCCATGAATTCTTCCAGGCATGAATCTACTGGTTTCTCTCCAGCCATGCTGAATTTCGGTAGGGAGTTAACTTTACCAGGTATCCTTAATGGAGAACAGATCTCGACAAATCCAATTACCACTGATGTTCCACAAACCCAAGTAAAGTATTTACAAAAGTTAACAGAAATTTTCGAACTGGTACATTTAAATTTAGCTAAAGCATACCAATCACACAGCCATCATTACAATTTACGACGCCGAGATTGGAGTCCACGTATTGGAGATCGGGTTATGAAAAAAGAACACCCATTATCCTCAGCAATTCGAAGTTTCAATGCGAAACTTGCCCCAAAATTCTCAGGACCATATATCGTGGAACGGACTATATCCCCAGTAGTAGTCGAAATTAGGTCCCCTACCGGCAGGAAAACACAACGTGTCCACGTTAAAGATTTAAAAAAGGCGCATGCCTGACTTACCCAGGAAGGGATATGATAACTTGCCCTATAAAATACCAGCTACAAATAATCTTTAGCCAGTTGTGTGCAGCACGTCACAATAGCAAGATGTATTCACCATCAGCTACCCCCGAATTATCGACGCCAATGGTTAGAATTGAGGACAAAAATTATTCAAACCTGTACATTTACTATAGCCCGACAGAACTCGCTAGATCCTACAGATTAGAGACGGAAGATGAAGAGAGAACACCACCGAAAGCAAAATTAAATTGTATAAGAAGAAAGGTTTACCTTCCTGAGATTATTTCGCCTCTGCCGGCAACCCCAGAACCTGTACCGACAACACCACCTCCGACAACAATTTCCCCTTCGCAAGCCCTGCGAGAAAAGATGAAGCGTTTGTTTGGAGATACACCAAGTCCAGAAAAGCCACCGACCCCAGGCAGAAACATCCCGTGCCTTGCGGCATTCTTTTTGGAAGATGACGATCCAACGCCAGCAACGCCACAGCTTCCTGGCAAATGCTTCCCGTGCCCAGTCGCCCCAACATTTCCAACGACGACATTAAAAGCACCAACCAACAGGAATCTGAAAAAGGAGTTCCGAGTAAGAAACCCTGACGGCACCACGTCCAGAGTGTGCGGACCTCCAGTGTCAGGAATAACCCGCCTCCCGGGAAAAACAAATTAATTGTTTAGTTTTATATTAAGCATTTCGTTTGTCTGAAAAGCATAGTTTTTCTTTTCACCTGTAAATAATTTTAATCGATAGGAATTTCAGTTTTTTAATTCTTTTTTCTTTCTCAAAGTGATAAGTTTTGTTGAAGTTTTTTTTTCAGTTGTAAATCCATTAAAGATAAGGATAGGTTTTATTATTTTGTTTTGTATAAACTCTATTCACTATCTATCTGAAATTTTAACTTGGAACGT
This sequence comes from Rutpela maculata, assembly GCA_936432065.2. Lineage (NCBI taxonomy): Eukaryota > Metazoa > Arthropoda > Insecta > Coleoptera > Cerambycidae > Rutpela > Rutpela maculata. Next base: position 28,600,286 of record OW386289.2, read on the forward strand.
ACCTAAACTATTTTCTTTTTGTTAAGATCTTTTCCTACCAGCTACGCCGACACCTGTATTATACCAAACTGACTATGGAACACCACAAAATTCTGCAAGGATCATTCCTGTTGACCCTACACTTGGTCCAAAGTCAGACGATGGATTCCAGAATTTTTTTTTTTTTTTGTAAAGAAAGGGGGGAGTGTAATGAAGTATACGCCATACATCTCGTAATAGACTATACATTCATTACGGTCAACATTTCGCGTAGCAGACTATACATCCTTTCTTGTTTAATCTCCTGTCATTTAATAATGTAACTGCGCGTGATTGAAATACCGAGTATGGGGATAATTTCACTAAGTGGGAGCCAGAACTGTTGTATAAAAGCCAGCCGGAATCATTCAAAAATCAGAGTTTAATTGACTTTCACACTTTAGCGAGCTGAGCTAGGGGAACGAAATAAATTTAACTTCTCATACGACGTCGCGGACGCTTACCAGATACCCGCTATTTTATAAATAGAGGATTACTCCCGTTTGTGTCTGTCTCGTTGACCACGTCGATTCGAACCTGCATATACGACGTTATAACAGAGATACACATTACACTCACTCCGTTTCTCTCTTTCTTATTTGTATTTGATTGTATAATAAAGTCGTAAAAGATACGACGACCCGATGTTTGTACATATTTTGGAAACTACGTTATTTGTTAATAAATGATTTTATTTGGATTTGGTTTCTAATTTCCGGTATAAATGATGAACCCTGGAAAAATCTCCAAACCTGCTACCCTTAATGGAGAAACACCATTACAAGACTGCGAACATGTACCTATACATCGGAAGTCTCGTTGCCGGTCACTGCATGCCTACCTTGCACTGAGGAGAGCCAAACAGCTCGAAACTGCAGCCTGCAAGTGGTGTGTAGTGGCTGACACGAGAGTTCCTTTAATTAGGAATAAGTCTTTCGGTCGGTGTTTGCTAAAATCGAATTACAGCGTTTCGTAGTAATATGTGATTATTACACTTAACGCGCCAGACTTGCAATTTGTTGTAGTCTGGTCAATTTCCTTATTTTTAAAATAAGGATGATATATATATATATATATATATATATATATATATATATATATATATATATATATATATATATATATATATATATATATATATATATATATATATATATATATATATATATATATATATATATATATATATATATATATATATATATATATATATAGATAGATAGGTATAGACGGACGGTATATTTCTAATAGGAAGCCACTAGGGGTAGCTAATTATTATTTTTCTTTCAATTATATAAACATGGCATATTTCAGAGCCCGGATATATTTAGTGATCCTTTTAAAGCCCGCTGTATATAAGAATATAGCTAGCGTTCGTTCTCCGTCCCAGCGATGTTGCCAATGTAATCGGGCCTCAGTAGGTTATATTTTTATAATATATATTTCTTTGATGCATGCATCGTCACGAAGCACAACATAATAGGAGTCTTGCTATACCGCGCCACTACCATTACTGTTTACAGTAGAGACGCTAATGGAGGGCCAGCTATTAAAGGAAATGTATTCATTCTTTGATCGCCAAAATAATATAACAGTTACGTTTTTTATTATTCATTGTTACGAATTTGAAGATATATTAGAAGAACCTAATAAAATATTAGGTAATTTTTTTATGCAAATAGACATTAATTATTAATAACTGATAATGTAATTACTCCATGGTAGGCCTATAAGTATTTAAATATTTTGAATTTGTCCTCATTTTTTGTTTTCCACTTTTAAAGTATTGCCTTATTAACAGTAAAATAAAAAGATGCAAAGGGGTAGAAATTAAATTACGTTTATTTACCTAACATAGATATATCAAAAGAATTGTTTTAATAGGTAACATCAGGTATAATAGTAAAAGAATCCCTTGATGCAATTTTTCTTTTGAAAATGTACTTATTTTGAGACAGCAAGTGACCTTTGTGTTTCCGAGAATATGGGTCAAATATGAGCAAAAAATGATTTCCATTAAATAACAACAAAGCATGAAGTTCTCTTTGAAGTATTTATAAGTTTTTATTTAATTTTATTTCACTGTCACTATAATACTTATAGGCTTAATTTTGAAAAAGTTATTACAATGACCTTTACTATGTACCAGCTGTCCCAAGTTAACATCAATTGAAAGTTGCATTATATGAAATAAGTTTTCAGATTCAGTTTGTCCCACTGTGCAAAGAAATATCTTTAAAAATTAAAAAATATATATTTTCTTAAATTGCGCAGAACCCTTAAAGTGTACAGATAAACGTATAGGGACAAAAAAGTGTCTTCTTTACAAGAGTTCTCAAACAAACAAAAAAAAAGAAAATAGAAATCGAACCATTAGGAGCTGAGATAAAAAAACATTCATTGTGGCTAATGGCAGCCATCTTTAATGGTCGCCATTTTGGTGTTGCACGGATTTTAAAGTGGCTCCCTATCTAGAAAGTTACCTTTTGGCATCAACTATGACCACAGAAAGTGGCACATTCCAATCAAAAAGTGCAGATTATTGGCTTATATAGCCATGTACCCGACGTACTATAAAGCACAAAGTTCCCTTTTAAGTATGGCAAGCAAAAATTTAATATTTTCTTTTATTGCTTATATGTTATATGCTTGCACTAATAAAAATAATAATAATTATTATAGTACAGTACCTAGAGGTGAAAATATGCAAAACTTCGGAATAATGTCATATTGAATGGATTTCGTTCATTTTGGAAGTATAAGCTTCACAGAAAAGTTTCTATATTGTGCGGGAGCTTGCTAATTAGGGGGTAGATGCCACCCCCTCTCAGGGGGTGGCACTTAAAAAATATATATATTTATTGGAGCTGAAGTATAATCAAATTTTAAGAAGAAAAGGTTCTATGCAATTTTTCACACAAATTGATAGTTTTTAAGTTATAACTTCAAAATTGCGATTTTAGCTTAAAAAAAAGTTTTCCAAACGGCTTTCGTCAGGTATCTCGAGAAGTATTACTTTATCGAAAAAATGTTACAGACCAATTACATAAAGTACAAACTGGGAATTAATTATATTTTTTGTTTATTGGTGTAGGATTAATAATTTCGGAGATATTTAAGTTTACATTTGGCATCCAAGGGTTCAAAAGATAATTATTTAGAGTGAGAGTTAAATATATCAGAAACTGTGACACATACGTCAAGGATGCTAGTAGGTAGAATAATAGGTTATTAATTAAGCTTTCAACTGTTTTTTTATTTGTTTCTATAGCATAAAAAACAAAGAAGTTATGACCGAAGCAATGTGCGTCTACACATTTTTTTTTAAACAACGTCGCCATTTTGTTCCTGTAATTAGCCAGTAATTAAAAAAAGGAATTTCAAACACTGTTTCTCATTAATATATAGCATGACGTAGATGTCAAATTTTTTGGTTTGTATACAGCACTTGCTTTAGAAAAAAATACAGTTTAAACTATAAAGGTATTTTCGATAAAACTATATTTTGTTTTCCTTGTCCAAATGGGTATCTCAATAAATATTACTTTTATTGAAAAATGGGTAGAGACCAGAAATAAAGCTCATAAACTGATAATGAATTTAGCTTGTTTATTTATTTACATAGATTTAATAGTTTCGGAGATATGAAAGTTTACAAATGGCGTCCGAACGTTTATAAGTCGTAAAATGCAGTTTTTAAATGTTAAATATCTCAGAAATTGAGATACCTACGTCACGCATACTAAGAAATGAAATTAAAGACAATTAATTGCGCTTTCAAATTATTTTTTACTCGTACCTGTAGCATAAGAAGTAAAGAAGTTATGATGTAAAAATGAGCGTATTTATATTTTTTTATATAAAAAGGTCGCCATTTTGTTACTCTAATTAGCCAGTAATTTAAAGAAATTATCTCAAATACAGTTTTTCGTAAGGATGTAGCATTACCTAGATGTTCAAATTTGTTTGCTCATTTAAAGCACTTACTTTAGAAAAAAATGCATTTTAAACTTTAAAGATAATTTCAAAACACTTGGATACCAAATATAAACTTAAATATCTCCGAAATTATTAATCCTACATCAATAAACAAAAAATATAATTATTTCCCAGTTTGTACTTTCTGTAATTGGTCTGTCACATTTTTTCGATAAAGTAATACTTTTCGATATACTTGACGAAAGCCGTTTGGAAATACTTTTTTTTAAGCTAAAATCGCAATTTTGAAGTCGTTATAACTTAAAAACTATCAATTTATGTGAAAATTTGCATAGAACCTTTTCTTCTTAAAGTTTGATTCTATTTCAGCTCCAATGAATATATGTATATATATTTTTTAAGTGCCACCCCCTGAGAGGCGGTGGCATTCACCCTCTATAAATTGGCAAGCCCCCGCACAATATAGAAACTTTTCTGTCAAGCATTTACTATTATACCTCCAAAAATGAACTAAATCCGTTCAATATGACATTATTCCGAAGTTAAAACCTCTAGTTACACTGTACTATTAGTGCAAGCATATAATATACTTGTGCTCGACATTAATTAGTCTTCGCAGATACGCTTAAAAAGGAATTTGTGTGATATTCTTTTCTTTTCTTTCTTTTCGGGTTCAAAAGTTACTAACAATAATTGCAACAAAATATGCTTTTTCGTCAATATTTTGAAAATTAAGCAAGATAAGGCAAAACAATATACGTAACTTTCGGTAGAGCATAAAATTCTCTCGTATAATGGTTATAATAAAAAACGGTACATTTGATAGTTAAATTATCGTTATTAAAGGTAATATAATATTTATATATTTTTTTATATAATTGTTTATAATTATATAAAAATTTTGTTTTAATAGTTTTCTCAATCTAATGTAATACTGCGTACCATCATAATATGTTTTCTTAATGTATATGGGGGCTAGTTTAGGCTGACCTCTTCCTTTTGTGTGTAAACTCTTTTGTGCACCTTTTTTTCTTACATTCTTCTACCTACATTCAACTTAAATCTGGTGACAGTTGCTTTCTTGCACAGAGCAATAAAACAAAGCGTCTCAAATGCCAAAAGAACTGTTACCAATGGTATACAAAAGCTACACAACGCCTGTTTAAAGCAAGATCGAGTTCTATTACAGTATTCAGCCATAAATCTAACTAAAAAATTATTAGTCCTAAATTACTATGACGAAAATAAAATGTATAAATGAAGTATAAAGAATTATTTTAGAATTTGTTAAAATTAAATAATCAAAACATTAGAATACATTACAACAAATTAACTGAGCAGTTGGAAATTTGAAATAAAATGAAAGTCATTGTTCATAAGAAATGCCTTTAGTACAGAAAAAATAATTTTCAATTCCGTAAAAATACATGGCGAAAACTGCAGTCCTATACTTCACGAAAAGAATTATTTGTAGAAGGTACAAATTTTTTCTTTATTTTTTGAATAGACACGTGATATTTTTAACTTCAATATTTTATAAACAACTCGAAAAATAAAGCAATAAAAGATATAGTTTCACTCACTTTCGTTACAGATTTATGCATTATTACACTATACTTCTTAAATTATACAGAGACAGTAATTACTTCCACATCCAGTGGAAGTATAGTAACGACAAAAAAATTTAAAAATTTTTTTTTGTTCAAATAGGCTTAGAATGTCATGAAACGTCGAGATTTTAAGTTTGAGCGAAAAAAAAAATTTCTGTCTGTAACTTTTTTTTGTGCGCACGTTTACTCAGGAACTGTTTGAGATATTGACTTGAAATTTGGTACACATATGTACTTTAACGAGATCTAGAACTAGATTATATTTTCATCTTGTTCCGTCGAAGGGTTGGGGGGTAAATTAGGGTAAATTTGGGGTAAATAGGTAAATCAAGCAGGTAAGAGTCCATAAAATTGGTATTTAGTATATATAAGAGAAGCTAAGGTCTCAAAAAAAAATTGACATTAGCCACCCCCGTTACCACCACCACCACTCCATTATTAAAGGGGATGAAAAAAAATGTGATTTAGTGTGTGTACAAGGACCAGAAACCTCAAAATATTTTGTTACTTCATCCACCCCCCACTACCACCCCCGCCCCACTACCGATGTGGGGTATCGTTTTATGGGTTTTTGGGGTAGAGGATTATTAAAGTTCCGTAAATAATTATTTTCACATACAAAATTTTTTCGTCATGAGTGACTTGGATAGAAAATCTGGATATGGAAGTAGTGATTCCTTGGGCAGCTGTTTTTTAATGGTTTTTATTTTCTTGCTAGTTAACAATTTATCAGAAAGTTTTTTGTCTATTTTTATTCAATGCTTAGATTTAGTTCAGGACTTCTTATTGCACTTGTTACCACACCAAAACCAAAAACAAACTAAAATAATAAAATCGCGGCAGAAAGAATTCCTTAATCACCTTTTTTGATGCTGTCATAAAGTTGTTTAGGGCAAACGCTCTGCTCTTTTCCCACTAATATTTTCGTTAGTGTTTTCTAACTGTGATTAAAATATACCTTTTTTATTTAAATATGTAGGTATATTATTTGCCTACATATAATAAAACAAGAATAGCAATAGGCTATGTTTTGATTCTAACATGTGTTAAATAAAATGGACATTTCGGTCAGAACGCTTTGGTTATGCAGACAAAATTAATGTTTTGAATCTAGTTTTTGTCAATTTCCACGGCATACTTGATACGAGTATTTTCTCGATTTTTGAATTATTATTCACAAAAAAATTTTCATGTTTATGTATACGGTTGTTTTTGTTATTTTTTTCTATCTAAAAAAAATATAAACACATTCGGCGATTATTAATAACAAATTGTTTATTAAATAAACAAATAAATTCACAACAAAAAAAATTCTTTTTCCCACCTTTTGGATAATTGCAAATAATAAATTTAGGAATAAATTTTTTTCTTAATAACATGTTTAAATAATGAAAAAAGACAAAAGTGATTATAAACAATTAAAAACAATTTTTAAGAATTTTTTTTTAATCATAATATTCTATAACAAATAAAATGGCAGAAAAATATTTTTCAAAAATACGTAATTTATATATTTGTTTATAAAATTTGTTTAAACAAATAGCAATAAAAATTTTAAGTTTATGTAATCTTATCGTATTTTTGAATATAAAAACAGTAAGAGTAATTAAAATTAATAAAAAAAAATTTTTTCCATCGGGATATTGTTCCTTTAAGTGTTTAAATAATAACATAATTTTTATGAATTTTAAAATTAATATTTAATAACAAAAATATTTTTACTTGTTTCGGACGGTTTCAGAGCATCGTAACGCCTTAGTGTTCGCTGCGCGGAGCTCTATTTTCAACATTAAATTAAAATCATTAATAATCTCGTTAATAATAGATGTAGAGTTTCGGGAGTCGGGACTTTTTTATTGGGGATTTCTTCCTCTTTAAGAATCTTTCTTTCTTTAAAATTTTTAATAGTTTTCGAGTTATTTGCAAAAACGGAACTCGTTATTTTTTCAATTTTCATTACTTTATAACTTTTGCAATTATTTATGTGCGGGTTTAAAACTTTTGCACATTTTTCTAGACGTCATTCCGAATCCAATGCAATCAAGGTAGGTGCATGACGTCAGATGCACCATGCAGGGAGACCGACTACAAATATAAATTCAAATAACCATCATAAAAATATATGTGTTCATTAATAAAAAAACCGCTGCCTAAAAAATCACTACTTCTACATCTAGATTTTCCTGCCCCAAGCCTTTTACAGCAAAAAATGTCGATACTATATTTGCAATCCACTGTGTAAAAATAATTGTTCATAGAACTTTGATAATATAATATTTGAAATGGTCTATCCCAAAAACCTATAAAACGATGTGCAACATGGTAGTGGAGGTAGTAGAGGGGGAAGCTGTTGGCAAAAAATTTAGAGGCTCTTGTACACATAAATCATAATTTTATTTTTTTATTCCCTTTAATAATGTGGTAGAGGTGGTGGCGAGTGCCAAAAAAGTATTCAGGCCTTTTGTTCCTTTATACACACTAAATCACAATTTTATCTTTTTACTCCCTTCCATAATCACCTTCAATGATTTGACGATTACTATACTTCAACTCCACTACGTGGATGTGTAAGTAATAAGTATTCCGCAGTTATGACGTTGTTCTCTTTTGCACGTCCAAATAGAATAAAACGATTCAAGTTAGCCCATCTAAATTGTGTTTTTAGAGACCATGTAGGCTTAACAGGGAACCAAGACAGATTACGTCATGCAGTTAGGTGCACCATACAGTAAAGGGAACCTGACTTAAAAAACCGCTTCCTAAAGAATCCCTATTTCAACATCCAAGTCTCTTACAAAGAGAAAAAGGTTGATACTGTATTTGCAGTCCATTATGTGGAAATAACTGATCATAGAACTTTAATAATATAATATTTGCAATCGCCTACCACAAAAGCCCATAAAACAAAATGCCATATCGACAGTGGCGATGGTAGTGGGGGGTATAGCTGATGCAAAAAAAAATTACGCCTTTGGTACTTATACACACACAAAATCACAATTTTATTTTTTTTCGTCCTTTAATAATGGGGTAGGGATGGTAATGGGGGTGATAGTGGAAGTGGCTGATGTCAAAAAAATTTTGAGTAGGTACTTGGCTTCTCGTACATACACTTAATCCCAATTTTATAAACTCTCACTTGCTTGCTTTGCCTATTTATCCCCCCATACCAAACTTCAACGGAATAAGATCAAAACATAATCTATTTCCAGATCTCGTTATAATACACAGGTGTCCCAAATTTTGAGTTAACATCATAAACGGTTCCAGAGTAATCGTGCGCACAAAAAAAAATTACAGACAGATTTTTTTTGCTCAAACTTAAAATATCGATCTTTCGTGGCATTCCAAGCCTGTTTAAAAAAACATTTTTTTTACGTTTATTATACGTTCACTCCACTATGTGGATGTGGAAGTAGTACCAGCTTATAGTGATTATGGACAATGCCTATCTATCCTTATAATATGTAAAACATCATTCTGCATAATAATAATTATTGTTTAATGACCGATATTTCTCCATGAAAATTTTAGTACCAAAATTATAATAATTAAGTATAGTATTATTGAATACTGAATGCAAAAAAACACAATCCTAATTTAGGTCAGATGCTACTATACGTCGGACAAATGGTAGAAAGTATTAGCGTAGAAAAGTAGCGTATAAGTGTAGAAAAAAAGTATTAGCGATTTTTTTACAAAAAAAACTAGTAAGATGTTCTTAATCAGCATCTTTAGAAACCCAATTGTACAAGATTACATCGTAGTGAATTCAAAGATGTTTGAGACAGGGGCCGTCAAAAAAACTATTTTTTCAACTAAAAATAATTTTTATCTGTAAAACGGATTCTCAAATGAAACAAGGTATTCTACATTTTTTGTTCAGAATAATGTATTATAAAAGTATGAATTGATTTTACAACAAAATAATTGTTTATTTAATAAGACAAAAATTAAAAAGTAAAATAAATAAAAAATAAATTAATTAATTAATTAATTAATTCATTAAATTAAATTAATTGCCCAATAGCATTTGTTTTCATGGTTTACTTAGGTTTTTATTGAAGATTATTTGTTAGAAAAATGGTAGGTATAGTAGGTAGAATTTTTGCCTTATTAAATTAAATAATTATTTTGTTGTAAAATCAATTCATACTTTTACAACACATTATTCTGAACAAAAATGAAGAATACATTTTTTTCATTTGAGAATCCGTTATAGATAAAAATTACTGTTTTTGACGGCCCCTATCTCAAACATCTTTGAACCCACTATGATGAAATTTTGTACAAAGGGGTTCCCAAAGGTGCTGATTAAGAATATCTTACTAGTTCTTTTCTGAAAAAATCGCTAATATATATTTTTAGAAAATCGACCTCCTCTTTCCATTCTAGAATCGAACGCCTCCGTCTAAAATTAAATGTGGTTACGTCTAAAGACTTACTCTATAGGTATATAGTCACCATTAAAATTTCAAAATATTCGGATATCAAATGAGCGAGATATGAGGGTGGCTCCATGAAAAGTGCGACACACTGTATATGTACCTTTTTTGTCAGAGCATAAAATTCCCTAATATAATGGTCATAATAAAAAAACGGCACATTTGATAGTTAAATTATTATTATTATTATAAGTAATACAATATAAATAATTAGTTTTAAGTTAAAAATTTAGTTTAATAGGTTTTCTTAGTTTAATGTAATACTGCTATAGTAATAATATTTTTTCCTAATGCATATGGGAGGTCGAAGATAGTTTAGGCTAACCTTTTCCTTTTGTGTGTAAATTCTTTTGTACACAATAAACGTTCATTTATTTATTTATTTTATTTACTTAAAATTGTACCGGCCGCCAAATTATCAAAAATGAGGTACAGAGACGCTTGTCATTTTTTTATACTCTCCTCAGTCATTTAAAATGCAATTAAAAATCTGAAAAAGCACATATCATCTGTAGGTTCCAGAAAACATTTTTCAAAACACAACGGATTTTTTAAAACTTATGTTGCTATTTAAATTAAAAAAAAAATATTTCCTATTGTCACCGCATTTTGAGGTTTTCGGGTCTTGATATAATCTTATAGAAATATATTTTTAACCATCAATTTATTAAAAAAAAAAAAAAATTTACTCACGTAACGGGGTCATAAAATTATGAACAATCCAAAAAAAATCCACGAATTTACTAGCTGATAAGTTTATGCATTCGTCAATTAACAAATAGAGCTTTTGATATGAAATTGGAACTGGCAGAATTTTTATTTTCACATGAAAAATAGTTACAATGATGTTAAAAAATTGTTTACATTTCGGTGGGCACGTGGTCACACGCTCCAAGCGATTTGTTTTATATTTATTGCCGTACGCTCCGCTGAGTTAAGCGGATGCCTTTTCTCTGGTACCTTTCTACATTCAACTTAAATACATCTTACAATACAGCCCAATAAAACAATCAAAGCGTCTCAAGTGTTAAAAGAATTATTGAAATTATTGGCCTGTTTGAAGCACGATGGAGTTATATGACAGTATAGTACCTAACGGTAGGAAGAAATATGCCAATATGCACCAAAAAATTATATTTTGTAAACTAGTGCCTAAAGATTTATAAAAGAAACTACGGAAATAGCAACAAGAAAATATGGGGACAAGATAAATCGAGAAACATAAGTATATCATATTTTTGATGATGTATCTATTTTATTGATTCCAAAAAATATATGTTGTGATAATATGATATAGTAGTTAAAGATTGTACTAAAGACATGCAGTGAGTGTGTCAGAACAATGTGATATGAAAAGATAAAAATATATTCATTTTTTATTTTAATGTTCCCATTATCAAATGTCTTTTTCAATTCTCTAATAAGGGTGTAGCTATTATATCTAATGCACATTTTTTCGAATTTAAATCGGCCCAGCCGTTCAAAAGATACAAATTCTTTTCGAAATATTGGTATTTTTGATTACCCCTAATGGTGGAGTCAAATTAAGCATCAAAATAGGTGAATAAGGAATTATCTGGCTGCAGCAGTCTTATTGTTTGAATTTGTTGCCAGTATATATAACAGAAAGTGTATGTGAAGTTTTGCATTAAATCGGTCCATTGCTTGTAAAATTTTAACAATTTATTTTTAAACAGTGAAATTTTCTGCTATTTTCTTTATTATCTCCGGTCCTAGAAATCGTATCGCAATAATAAAAAGAGCCATTTGTTCGCAATAAAATTTTAAATAAGGCTAGGCCTATGAAACACTTTCTGATAATTTGTTAATTTATAAAAAAATAATAATCACCAAAAAATTGCCTTTTTTGGTTATTTAAGAAATATAACGTAATAATGAATCCATTTTAACGAAAGTTGGTTTAACTATGCCCATTAGTGAAGTAAACCCTCGTGCCACAATATTTATTCAAACGGTTAAAAACCAATAATAATTTCGAAATTTTCATCGCGTTTAAATGCATCGACTTGTAGGACAATTTATTTTTTAAAATGTAGATTTTTAAATGTATTTTACAATGGTATTAAAAAAAAATCTTCATTTAAACTATTTTTTTGAAATTTGTTTATAATTTTCAAAATTATAGTTATAAACAACTTCAAATAATCCTGTGGATTTTTTATAAAACTAAAAACGCAAACGAATTACGAAAATAGATGAAACATTTAACATTTTTCTAAAAAAATAATTATCTACTTGCATTTGGGGCTAGGATACGTCAGTTTTTGTAACTAAGTCGCTTATAAATAAACAAATTAATATTTCTTCTTAAAATTGAGCCCTGTTATTCTTTCAATACCTATATTTTTGTCTCATCTAGTTGAAAACAAACCAGAAGCACAATTTTTAAAAGATAATGTATAGAGGCCCGAAAGTCGGGCCTTTGGAACTTATGTTAGAGATCCGATAATTGTCAATTAGCTCTAAACGTTATATTACTGTTTTACAAATTAGACTTTAATATTTTAGACGATAGCACTTTTTACCAGGATGCGGACGTCTAGGGTTCAACTCCTGACCGCGAATATTGTTTTTTTTTTATTGTATCGGTGATATTAAAAATTTTACAAAGCTGTGTCCATGGACATAAGGATATTCGTTCAGATTAGATTAGTTCCTCCTTTTCGCGACAAAAATTAAGAAAATAACCGCTCTATTCAATGTTATTTCAAAAATTGTAATTTTAGATTATTTTCAAATATCAGAGACAAAGATGTAAGCTCTGAAAAACAACCACTCCAAATTTCAAAAAGAAATAGTTTTTTGGTTTATTTATAAGTGACTTTAATGCAAAAACTGACGTATCGACTCTCGACCTCAAATGCAAGCAGACCATTATTTTTTTTTTAAGAAATGCTATATATTTCACGTATTTTCATAATTCGTTTGCCGCTTTTAGTTTGATAAAAAAGATCACAGGGTTATTTGAATTTATTTACAACTACAATTTTGAAAATTATAAACAAATTTCAAATAATCGGTTTAAATGAAGATATAATTTTTTTTCTTAATACCATTGCAAAAAACATACAAAAATCTACATTTTGAAAAAAAAACATTTTCTCCTACGAGTCGATGCCCTTAAGCAGTAAGCGATGGAACTTTCGAATTTATTATTGGCTTTTAGCCGTTTGAAAACATATTTTGGGTTAAAATTTCGCACGAGAGTTTAGTTCAATAAAATAAAATTGATTCATTATTACGTTGTTTCTTAAATAGCCAAAAAAAGTACTTTTTGTGATTTTTATTTATTTATTTTTAAATTAACAAATTATCAGAAAGATTTTTCATAGACCTAGTCCTATTCAAAACTCAATGCCCTATTTTTATTTTTGTGACACGATTACTAGGATCAGAGATAATAAGGATAATAGCAGAAAATTTCACTGTTGAAAAATAAATTTTTAAAATTATACAAGAAACAAAACTGCCTATAGCACTTATACATAAAACAAATTAAAACAATAAAATAGCTACAGCCAAACAGTTCCATTCAAAATTTATAAGCGATTTAATGCTAAAGACTAATATTTTATACCCTAAAACCCAATTTGATCGACTCTTCAACAACCCTTCAACGGAATAAGATCAGCACATAATCTATTTCCAGATCCCGTTGTAATACACAAGTATACCAAATTTTGAGTCAACATCATGAACGGTTCGAATCGTTTGCACAAAAACAAATTGCAGACGGAATTTTTTTCGTTCAAGCTGAAAATATCGATGTTTCATGACATTCTAAGCCTATTTAAAAAAAAAACATGTTTTTTTACCGTTACTATCCACTAAACTACGGGGATGTGGAAGACGTCATGGACAATGCCTATCTATCCTTATAATAGGTACGTAAAACGTCATTCTGCATAATTATTGTTTAATGTCCCGATACTTCTCCATGAAAATTTTAGCACCAAAATTAATAAAAATGAGGAATATTATTGAATCATGAATGCAAAAAACTACAAACCTAATTTAGGGACATGGAAACATTAATTTAGTACAACAAATTGACAAAGCCAATGTATTTTATACTCGATTTTATATTTTGTTCTTATTATAATTTTTCTCTTTTGATATAAATGCTACCTTTTATCGCTCTATTTGAAATTATGTATTACAATTCAAAAAACGTTTTAAGATGTTTAAGATGCTACTATTTTGCTTTCATAGCACCGTACCACATAATTTATAATTCTTAGAACGTATATACAAATTTTTGTATTTAGAAAAGCTATTCGAATATGAAGAAAGAACTTTCATTCAACGATTGTGACTTCATAAAGAAAGTATTTAAGAGGAAATAAGAATCGAACGCTATCGAGCCACTGCAACGATGCCAAATATCGGGCTATATAACGAGCGATGGATATCAACTGTATAAGAGTCTTGGATATACAGGAACAGCGCCGCCTGACTCAGAAGTGCTGAACTAAAAGTGTATCTCGGAACATGAAAATATGACTTTTTGAAGCCCACCTCAAAATTTTGCAGGGAGGAAACTAACATGATTTGCGACCATTTAGTGATGATATACACGGGGGTACGTTGATGAGCCCGACCCCGGGCTTCACAGGGTCAAATCGGGCTGCACTACAACCGCTCAGTGTATGAAACGGGCCTGTATATGACCATGCATATCTATATATATATATATATATATATATATATATATATATATATATATATATATATATATATATATATATATATATATATATATATATATATATATATATATATATATATATATATATATATATATATGTTCAAAAATATGCTTCTAGAAGGCAGAGTATTTACTAAACGGAATTTCTCTCTGAGGCAACCCTCTATACATCCTTATTTTAAAAATAAGGAAATTGACCAGACTACAACAAATTGCAAGTCTGGCGCGTTAAGTGTAATAATCACATATGACTACGAAACGCTGTAATTCGATTTTAGCAAACACCGACCGAAAGACTTATTCCTAAATTAAAGGAACTCTCGTGTCAGCCACTGCACACCACTTGCAGACTGCAGTTTCGAGCTGTTGGCTCTCATCAGTGCAAGGTAGGCATACAGTGACTGGCAACGAGATTTCGGGTGACATGGTACATGTTCACAATCTTAAGACTGCGACATGCAAAATAAATCGAAGGTTAAAGGAACTCTCGTGTCAGTCACTGCACACCACTTGCAGACTGCAGTTTCGAGCTGTTGGCTCTCATCAGTGCAAGGTAGGCATGCAGTGACTGGCAACGAGATTTCGGGTGACATGGTACATGTTCACAATCTTAAGACTGCGACATGCAAAATAAATCGAATCGAATTAATTTAGGAATAAGTCTTTCGGTAGGTGTTTGCTAAAATCGAATTACAGCGTTTCGTAGTAATATGTGATTATTACACTTAACGCGCCAGACTTGCAATTTGTTGTAGTCTGGTCAATTTCCTTATTTTTAAAATAAGGATGTATAGAGGGTTGCTTCAGAGAGAAATTACGTTTAGTAAATACTCTGCCTTCTAGAAGCATATTTTTGAACATTTGCTGCCCATCTCAGGCTAACCAATTCGATTGTAGTGAACAGCGACCGCGAGATGGCGCCTTCGATTTATTTTGCATGTCGCAGTCTTAAGATTGTGAACATGTACCATGTCACCCGAAATCTCGTTGCCAGTCACTGCATGCCTACCTTGCACTGATGAGAGCCAACAGCTCGAAACTGCAGTCTGCAAGTGGTGTGCAGTGGCTGACACGAGAGTTCCTTTAATTTAGGAATAAGTCTTTCGGTCGGTGTTTGCTAAAATCGAATTACAGCGTTTCGTAGTAATATGTGATTATTACACTTAACGCGCCAGACATGCAATTTGTTGTAGTCTGGTCAATTTCCTTATTTTTAAAATAAGGATGTATAGAGGGTTGCTTCAGAGAGAAATTACGTTTAGTAAATATATACATATATATATATATATATATATATATATATATATATATATATATATATATATATATATATATATATATATACATGCATTTAGTACTCATACACCTCCGAATGTTATATGGTTAGGTGGCGTTTGCCTCCGATTTTACGCGTTCGCCTCCGATTTCGGAGGCGGAGACGTTTTGTGTTGTTTTCATCGCGAATGTCTTGATAATTAGTAAATTCATGACTCATTATTATCAATAATGATCAGCTTTATTGGTGCGCATATAAGATTATGACAAAAAGGGAAGAAATAGAGAGATAGAAGCATTTAACGACACTTTTTTTGGAGGCGGAAAATACCTATAAACATATATAAACATACACCATAGTCCACTACATTTTTTACCAGGTGGCGCTGCTGTTTTAAACACTTGATGTATATAGGTATTAAATGCTTCCTTACAATAAAGTTGCGATATCGCCTCCTAAACTTGGCAACATAGTAAAGAGGCATACTATTCCTAAATACATCTATAGATATGGTAACTAAAATTATCTTACTAAAAATATAAATAACTTTTATACACAGAAATAATACTTTCTAGAGATCAATGGGTTTTTAAATTTTTTTCAATTTGGGAATATAAAAACGTTTATTTTGTTCAGAAACAAATATTTTTGTACCCCTTTATAGCTTAGAGCAAATTAAAAAAGGTATTTATTTAACAGGACACGAACATTCCTTAAAGTAACTAGTTGCCCTTAATCCACTATTTGTCACTGCTGCTGGCCTTATATAGTAAAAGTAAAAAAAAAATTAGAAGACGATTTTTATTGGGGGGGGGGGGGGCTAAAAAGCAGAAAATAAAAGAATAATAACACAGGTCAACATTTAGTTTAAAAAAATACACAAGACTCTACCTAGGTACCCAGGGATTTTTGGGGTCGCTGATTCCGATGCCGAGGTCGGTTAAGCTCTATCACGTCAGGTTCAAGGACATCTGAAGGTCAAACTAAGAAAAGGTGGTTGAAAAAATCTGAGAAAATTTACACATAGGTTTTTGGGGTCGCTGAGTCCGAATTCGGTGTTCGCTTACCCTTAAAAGGCATCCGGAGGTCATTTCAAGGTTAATTTGAGAAAAACGGAGAGGAAGCTGTTAAAAAATCTGAAAAAATTTACATATAGGGTTTTTGGGTCGCTGAGTCTGTATCCGATGCCGGTTGACCTCTATCACGTCAGTTTCAAGGTCACTTGAAGGTCAAACTAAGAAAAGGTGATTGGAAAAATCTGAAAAAATTCACGCATAGGTTTTTGGGACCGGTGAGTCCGAATCCGGTGTTCATTTACCCTTAAAAGGCATCCGGAGATCATTTCAAGGTTAATTTGAGAAAAACAGAGGAGAAACTGTCAAAAAATCTGAAAAAACTTATATATAGGTTTTTTGAGTCGCTGAGTCTGCATTCGATGTCGGTTGACCTCTATCACGTCAGTTTCAAGGTCATTTGAAGGTTAAAGTAAGAAAAGGTGGTTGAAAGAATCTGAAAAAATTCACACAGGTTTTTCGGGTCGCTGAGTCCGAATCCATTGTTCGCTTACCCTTAAAAAAAGAGGCATCCAGAGGTCATTTCAAGGTCATTCTGAGGTCATTTCAAGCCGGCATTCGTCCGCCAGCTTTAGCTGCACATGAAGATTCTTCGGCTATCTCAGTGCAAATATATTTAACTCAATGAATCACCTACCTATTTTCTTCTGTGAAAGGATGGCCTTTAGGTATAGTTGCAGAAGCAGAGCGAACATGCAAGTAAAGAGTACCACGGGCGTTGGCCTCACTCACTTGGAGCTCAATCAGTGCTGGTTTTGCCTATAAGCTGAGTAAACGCCAGCTTAGGGCCTCGCATTTAGGGGGCCTCAGAACTCAGATTTCATACGCAGATATGCACGTTTATTCTATTAGAAGAGAAAGCTTCAACGAAAAACATACCTAGAGCTTAGGGCCTCCGGTTACCTAAAACCGGCCCTGAGCTCAATCCTGTCAGGGTCAAAGTAATTTAATGGTTTCCTGAGTCAGACAAACTGACAAGGAGGCAGACAGACTGTCAGATAGAAACATTTAGTCATTCAGTCAGACAGAATTACTGACAGAAAGGCAGGATGTCAAATAGATGGACAGAGAAAATGCAGGCGGATGATAAATACAGACTAACAAGCAAACAAACAGGTGTGCAGGTATAAGGGCAGACAGATAAACAGACAATAAGTAGGCAGGTGAGCATTCGTATAAATTTTTTCTAATTTTTTTCACCTCCTATTCTTACTTTAACTTTCAAATGACCTTGAACATGAGGTGATAAAGGTCAACCGACATCGGATTCGGACTCAGAGACCCCCCAAGAGCCTATGCGTGAATTTTTTTAGATCTTTTCAAAAACCTTTTCTTAGGTTGACCTTCAAATGACCTTGAACCTGGCGTGATAGAGCTTAACCGACCTCGGCAACGGAATCAGTGACCCCAAAACCCCTGGGTACCTAGGTAAAGTCCGGTGTATTTTTTCAAACTGAATGTTGACCAGTGTAATTTATTTATTTATTTATTTATACTGCATATAAACAGGTATTCCCTAGTTACATATATACAGTGAAACACAGAAAAAACAATAAATACAGGCTTGAGTACAACATACTGTAAATAATAATGAATAACAATCAACTAAAATAACAATAATAAAAACATTCGCAGTATAAGTACATGACATGACTAAAAAGAAAACTAAATATTTATGTTATCTTATCTTATCACAGATAGTTTTGACTTTAATTTGTTTCTGTTGATATTAAACATATCTGCATCACAGATTATATCATTGACTGCCGATGAACATCTTTCAACAGGTGAGTTTGTATTTGCAGATGTGTTAAACATACAATCTCTCCTCCTTAGTCTGACGTCTGGTACATGAAAGCTTAAGGCACCTAGAATTTCAGGTGCATCTATTTTGTTATATAAAATATCAAATATAAATAATATTTGAATGTTTTTACGGCGTTTAGTAAGAGAAGTTACATTAAATTCTGTTAGCTGACTTTGATAGGACATTAAGAAAGGCCATATTCTATGTTTCTTAAAATACATAGATCTTAAAAACATTTTTTGTACTTTTTCCAGCATATCAGTGTAAAGAAATGCTCTTGGAGACCATATAATGCAACAATATTCAAGTTTAGAGCGTACATATGAATTAAACAAACCTTCCAAAGATATTTTAAAAACCTAGATTATTCTGGAGCAAAAATGTAAATATTTCCCTCTAGCAAGAAATAAAAATGTTTTAAAAAGCATTCGAGACCAAAACTCTAGAATATATTTGTTGGTTAATCATAAATTTTGCTATACTAATTAATGATAGTTTGTTGGAGTCATCTCGAATGCTTTTCACAAATTTTTAAACAATTCAAAAATTTTTCTCTTGCTGGAGGGAAATATTTACATTTTTGCTCCAAAATGATTAAGTTTTGAACATTTTACTTCTTTAAGTATATCATCTCTGAAATATTTTATATTATTTTCTGCTTTTCTGCATTCCGTTGGTTCCAAGTTTTCTCCTCGTCAAACATGAATTTGGAGAAATACTCTGTAAGAATGTTGACGTAATGCCTCGGATGTTGCTGGCAGTCTTCGTAGAATCCCGGTAGTACTAGATTGGCGGACTAACTTATTGAAGATAATGAATCTTTGGTGATTCAAAGATGTAATTTCTTTTTTCGTTGAGCTACGGTTGTTGAATATACGGACAACCTCTTCGAGATCTTTTCTTTTATTTGCACTTTTCCTTTACCAAAGACAGCTGAAGTGTTATCGCATCCACTGAACGTGTGGCCATACAGCTTTTTAAAACTTCCGAGGACTGCAAGTCACGAGAACTGTAATCTTTATTTTTTATTTATCTCTGAGCCTCTCTTAAGAAACGGATATCTTTATCTTCTGGTGCGAGAGCGATAATCAATGCGAGAAGATCAATATCTTGTCCGAGGATGACCACTGTATCGTTTCCATGAGATTCGTTTAAGGCGGTTTGAACTATGAGTACGTCAACGTCGTCTACAGCAGTAATTGTTTTGATTCCCTCGTTTTTAAATCTCTCCACCAATTGCGAAATAAACCGTTCCTTTTTGTGAGATTGTTTATCATTTTATTTTGCGTTTCAGTCAGTGGCGTGTTCTCATGAAAAACAATTTCCGGTGAAATGCGTTTCAAAAGACGCTGCTGTCTTTCGATGCTCTTCATACTGCAGTCAGCATATCCGTCAAACACTACAGTCACTTTTTGGCCGTAATGTTTACGAATAAAGCTGCTTCGGCCATACTACACGATGAATCAAATTGCCGCCATCAACAATGAACTGGCAATCGGAAAAATCTATTGGCCTCTCTCGTACAGCATTAAAAATATACAGACGATTTCTTAATTTTCCTCATTAACCCTTTCTTATTGAAGAGAAGAAGTGGAATTGAAGCAAGCTCAGGGTTGAAATATGACTCCAAATCTTCTTTTGTGTGAACAGTACAGATTATCCTCTAATATAATTGCAAAGAAGGGGAAAATACATAAACTACTTGCGACAAAACCCTCTATATATGCATCTAATAGAGAAAATTCTGCTCAATAAATTCATTCCTGAGCATTTTTCTCGTTAAAGTAACCGGTTTTAAGATAATCGGAGTCAAACTTGGAATAGAATGGATTTTTACCTCTGCGCCCCAAACTACGCCTCTGTTCGGACGCAGTTAGCGCGAAATAGGTGAGGATAAGCTACAAGGTTAATAGTACATTTTTTATGCAGAATTTAACATGACGATTTTTTTATTTCCTATACTTTTTTCTCTTTCGACGAACGGTTTACAAGATAAAAGTGAAAAACCAGCGTTAAGTCCCCGTAATATGGCCGAAGCAGCTCTATTCATAATCATTACGGACGTTTCACCCCTAAATTGTGCGGAACTATTCGGGTATCTATTTCGAACCCTATCTAGATTACGCATCCCAAATATTATTACTTTATAAATTATTTCTTCTAAAATATCTAATTTACGTGGACTAATATGTAACAATTGCGTTACAAAATTGAACTGATTCAGTGATGTCTTTTGAAAATCATTTTAAATAGTAATAATAATTCCCTTAAGAACATATTTTGAATTACATACATTATTCTACAATAGATATTTAGCGTGAACGGTTCATTTTAAAACAGATAATCGCACATTATCGGGTAAAACACCAATGTAATCTGATAGAGTATAACTTACACAATATGAATCATCATAATAACAAACGCACACGATTGCATAGCGCAACTAATTGCGCAAGCGCTAGAGCATTTTACACTATAGAAGTCTGGCAACCTCGAAGGAGGCAAAGTCTACCGTTATATATAACAGTTTTAAATACATTGAGTCAGAGAGGTACTATTTATATAACGAGGTGTAAACATACCAATCGTATGAACAAAAAAGTGTATGTAATGATAAAAATCCTTTCCCCTCTCCGCGTGCCCTTGGTAAGTGAAATTTGGCGGTTATGTATATGTAAACAGAACTAATCTATCTATATTATTTCTAGTGGAGGTGCGGGCGCCACAAATTTGTAAGGAGGCGGACACGATACAAATGCACATATATATATATATATATATATATATATATATATATATATATATATATATATATATATATATATATATATATATATACATATATGAAGTGTTGCTGTACTTCCGGGTGTTTTCCCACGTAATTGATAGGCTCCTGCTGGAGCCATTGTTGTCTAAACGACGTTTCGGCGGAATCCCATCTGCCATCTTCAGGTTCTCGCTGAAAGCTGCCTACTCGAACGTGCCGACTCGAGATTGGTTCGTTTGCCGTGGGTCGTACTATATTTCTCGTTATATGTCTGCCTGAAAGTGCGGGCTTCCATGCAGTGGGTAATCTCTGCGTGTCATCTCGTTTGTTAAGATTTTGTGGTCTTTTTTCGATCTCTATGGCCTCTCTGGTAATTCTTGATGTACAATGCTCGATATTGGCTACTGTTCTGGTGTTGTCGAAGTCTATTTTGTGTCCTGTGATTTTTACGTGCTGTGCTAGGAACGATGTTTGAATAAAGTCGTCTTATGGAGTTGTATGGCTGATAAAAATTTGAAATGAATTCGGCCACAAATAGAAAAGATACAGGGGTGTCTTCATGAGAAGTGAAACACACTGCATATATATATATATATATATATATATATATATATATATATAGATTTCAAAAATATGCTTCTAGAGGACAGATATTACTTACAAAACGCTTTTAATTCGATTGTAGCAAACACCGACCGAAAGACCTATTTCCTAATTAAAGGAGCTCTCGTGTCAGCCACTATACACCACTTGCAGACTGCAGTTTCGAGCTGTTGGCTCTCTTCAGTGCAAGGTAGGTATGTAGCGACTGGCACGAGATCTGCGATGACTCTTGGTACATGTTTGCAATCTTACGAGTGCAACATGCAAAAAAAATAGGAGGCACCATCTAGCTTGCTACAATCGAATTAAAATTAATTTCCTTATTTTTGGAATAAGAATGTATAGAGAGTTGCTTCGGAGAGAAATTGCGTTTGTAAATATATATATATATATATATATATATATATATATATATATATATATATATATATATATATATATATATATATATATATATATATATATATATATATATATATATATATATATATATTGACATGTATTTTTATACCCATAAATAGAAAAATAAGTTTATATAAATGAATTAAAAATACTCAATATGTAAAACACTGCTTAAAAAGAAATAAAATATCATTGAAATTTTATTTTGAATAGATTTGTATTTTAAATTGCCGTTGTTAAAATAAGTAGTGAAACTAAATAAAAATGTAGAAAAATAGTGCATCGATTAGTGTACGTGATTAAAGTAAAATAAGAAAGGAAGGCGGTGAGAGAAAAAAATGAGTGAGAGACGTAAAATAAATACGAAAAGAAGACTGTCAAAAAAAAAGTAATGAATTTAAATATTGATTTAAGTATATAAAAATAACAGAATATAATTTGGAGTCTTTAATATGAGAAGAATAATTATTATAAAATAAGCACATAAACACGTATAAAATAGAGGAGCACGGGAAGAAGTATAATTATATAATACAAGCAAGTAAACAGTTATAACTAAGAAGAGAAAGAATAAACAACTAACCAGTATTAAAATAAAGGAGGAAAACGAAGAAAAAGAGTATTAAAATATATTAAGCCATTAGAATAAAAGGTAGAAGCAAATTTGATTTAAAAGTAAAGGATTTATGGTTAATATAATAGAAAAGCGGAACTAAAATTAAGGTAACATATATGAAGAAAAATCAACAAGGAATTAAGAATATACATTAAAAGTGCAAAACTATTAACAAACCTGATTGAAACAAATATTTAATAAAGTAAGTTATTTATTCTGAGAACGATTTTTAACTGACAATTGTTAAGTCAGATTTGACAAAAACTTTCATAATTTTAAAATTAGTATATAAGTTAGCTAAGTATAGGGAAGTAGGGACAGACTTTTAAAAGTTGAACAAATAAAATTTGAATGATATTTGTATAATTAAAACCAATAAAAATTTGTATTCTAAAGTCAAACAAATAATTTTTTGGCAGTAAAGAATTTTGAGTTGAGCAACCAGTTATACAGTACTGTTGTACCAATAATAGATTATTGGGAAACATTCCATATAAAATTAAATTTTCAATTTTTAAATAAAATAAAGAATTTTTCGAAATTAATTAAAATCCATATAAAACAAATTAATATAAAAAAAATAGCAATTCATCAAGAACCCTGAGATAGAGAGCAAGACTGAGTTTTAGCAAATAAAAGAGGAAAGTCTTATGTAAAGCGTAAAACTTGTATGATAAAACATATTATTTGGCGTCCAACGCGTGGCTATAAATGAATCATATGTCAATCCAAAATTAAAAACAATTTATGAACTTAAGATCTGGTAAAAAGATAACGATGGATCAAGAACGAGAAGCAGGCTCTAGCACTTCTGATACAGAACAGGCAAGGGCGGGTGAAAGTTTACAGGAGCCTTCAGCTCAGCTTGATATGCAAAAATTGATGGAACAAATTGTACAAATGAATATTAACATGACGCAAAATTTTGAAACACAAAAGATATAAAATCAAGAGATAACACATAAACTAGAGTCGCAAAACTTAAGCATAACACAAAAACTAGACGCACAAAACCAGAAATTAGACAAATTCACAGAAAAGATAGAAGAAACAGTAACAAAACTAGAAAACAAAATGTTAAAATTACACACTAAACTAGTTGAGTCTAACACAGCATTATATACAGAAATAGAAAAGACAAACACGAGAATAGACAAGGTAGAATTATACACACAAAATTTTGAAAAAGAAATCCTAGAGTAAGCAAACCATGAAGTTCAAAGCAAAATAAGTACTGTTGATGAACAAATTATGAAAAGCATAGATGTTCTAAGTGAAAAGCTAGAATTAGAGACGAAAATAACTAGGGAAAAAATAGAAAAGTCCAAGTCTGATGTTCATACAATTCAACGTGTCTATAACAGGTCGCTATTACCATTTGAATATGATTTAATTTTCACGGGTGATAGGAAGGTACATCCTAAAGTTTTTATCAAAAATTTAAAAGAAGAAATAAATGAATTACCAGAGGGAAAAAATATAAAACATTTTATACGGAATACTTTAAAAAAAGACGCTGAAACGTGGTATTCAATTATAGAAGATAAATATGAAACAGTACAAGAGTTTGTTGATCTATTTTTGAATAATTATTTGGGAGAAAATTATCAGGCGAAAATTAGGGAAAATTTATTCAATGGCAGATATGTAGAAAACAAAGGGTGCAATAGAGAAAAATACATACTACGGAAGTACAGCTACGTACAAAATTTGCGACCAAGAATGCCAGATGTGGAAATAGTGAAATATTTTGCTAGACATTTCAATGAAAACATCAGGGATGTGATTCTCATTCAAGGCATAGACACAATAGAAAAACTGCTACAGTATTTAAGAAGACTAGATGATGTCAAAATAGATTATGAAAATGAGGATACAAACAACAAGAATAGAAGAAATGATGACTATGATGGAAGAAATAGAAACTATACAAAGAACTACCAAGAAAACAAGGAAGGAAAAGATTGGACAAGAAATAAAACAAACTATAATGGAAGGTACCAAGACAGAGGATACACAGATAATCAAGGACGTTATAATACATACCAAAACGTGTATGAAGAAAGAAATAATAATTATCAAGGGCGGAATGAAAATTATCAAGGAAGAAATTATAGAGATAACTATAATCAGACAAGATACAATGAAAATCAAAGAGCAAATTACAGAAATGACTACAAAAGAAAATGGGATAACAATCAAGATGAAAGCAGACAAACAGAAAAGAAAAAAGATCAGAAGGAATGGGACAGAACACACCAAGTAAATACAATAACAACAGCTGAAATAAATCAAAGTAATCAAAATTTTCAGCAACAAGCAAGTCAGATGTAAAACAAGTCAATTCTACATACCAGCATCCACGCGAATTCATAACACTAGATAAAGATGAAAATATAGAATCTCAAAACTATGATTTACCTTTCATAAACCTTTCACATAATCAAATTAAATACACAGGTTTACTAGATACTGGTTCGGAGGTCAGTTTAATTAATGAAAATATAATAGAGGATTCAAATTTGAATCTCAAAAAACAAATTTTAACTTCCAAAAAGATTGTTTTGCAAACAGCCAATAAGAAAAAGTTAGGAGAGTATAATAAAATTATAAATTTAAACATTCAGCTAGGAAATGAAACATATTCACAAAACTTTGTAATAATGCCGAGCATGAGACTTGATATGTTGTTGGGAAACGATTTTTTAAGCAAGCAAAATGCTATAATAAATTTAGAAAAAAGAAACTTAAAAATAGGTGAAAAGATAATAAATTTTGTGGAAGAAATGATAAATGAAAGTCACAAAGACGAAAAAATTTTTAATCAAATCTCCACAGAAAAAATACCTCTGAAAGAAGAGGAAGAAAAAACTAAAGAAATCACTTGTCCCAACAAATATTTCGAAGATGTGTCAAATTTATTAGAAAAACATCCTGAATTATATAATTTCAAAGCTCGCGCAACAAACATTTATGAGCATTGGCTAGAAGTAAAACAATCTGAACCATTCAATTCAAAAACGTATCCAATCGCATACAAATATAGAGAAAGTGTTAGAAAGGAATTAGAAAATATGTTAAATGACGGTATCATAGAAAGATCTCAGACAAACTATATAAATCCAATAGTAATAGTAAAAAAAAAGATGATTCTATTCGAATTTGTTTAGATGCTAGAAAAGCAAACAATATAACAAGTCCATAATATGAAAAACCAGTCAATATAGAAAATATTATTGGCAGAATGAAGTCAAACAATGTTTACACCAAACTTGATTTGAAAAATTCATTTTGGCTCATACCTCTCAATAAACAGTGTAGAAAATACACAGGTTTCAGTGTGGAAGGAAATGTTTATCAATTTTGCGTGGTATCATTTGGCTTGCAAAGTTCAACGGCTGCATTAACACATGCATTACAAGAAATATTAAGCAAGTACGAAGAATTTTGTATTCACTATGTAGATGACATATTAATATTCTCAGACAATGAAATACATCATTTTGAACATGTTGAGACAATACTGAAAACATTAGATGAAGCGGGTTTAAAACTAAATATAAAAAAATGTACATTTTTTCAAAAAGAAGTAGAATATTTAGGATACATTATTAATGAACATGGAATAAATATAAACATGGAAAGATCAGAAGAAATAAGAAAGTATCCACAGCCCAAGAATTTGAAAACATTAAGGGGATTTTTAGGCATGTTAAATTATTATCGAAGATTCGTACCAAATTTATCACAAAAACAAGTTCCACTGATTGAACTACTTAAAAAGGGGATAAAATGGAAATGGGGTGAGAAGAAAGAAAAGGCATTTCAGGAATTGAAAAACAGCTTTGCGAAAAATCTAGAGCTATATAATGCAAACTACGATGAAAAGTTCATTTTAAGGTGTGATGCATCAGACTTTGCAATAGCGGGTGAATTAATACAGATAAGAGATGGGGTAGAAGTACCTATTTGTTTTGTTTCAAGAGTATTAAGAGCCTATGAAACACGGTATTCAGTATCTGAAAAAGAAATGCTGGGATTATGCTTCAGTGTAACAAAATTGAGATACTTCTTAACGTCAAATGAATTCATAATAAAGACAGATCATTCAACTTTACAATATTTGATGAACAACAGATTTGCAAACAACAGAATCTATAGGTGGTCGTTATTGTTACAAGAGTATAAATTCATTATACGACATATACCGGGAAAGAAAAATGTAACGGCAGATGCGTTAAGTAGAATGAGGGAAACAGAAACAATAAAATCAAACACATTTATAGTAGCGTTAAATCCGTTAAAGGAAAATGAAATTTTATACAATGCAAATGCAATTAAAGAAAGTCAAGAATACTTGAGAGATTTGAAGGAAAAGATAGATAATGAAAGTTATAAAGGCTACGTAATAAAAGATGATTTTATAGTAAAAGTAATAGGTGAAAAAGAATTGTATGTAATAGACGACACATTTACGAAGGAAGTTTGTGAAGATTTACATAAAAGATTTGGACATACGGGAATAAGAAAGACTTGGAATATTTTTAGAGAAAATTATTATGCAAAGATTAATATTACAACATTTAAACAAGTTATAAACTCTTGTAAACTATGTTGTCTAGGCAAGTACAAAAATCACACAAATCAAAACACAATTGAAAGCATCGTAGCCACACAACGATTACAGATCATTGCAATAGATTACATATCCAATTTGATTAAAAGCAAGCATGGTTACAGACACATTTTGGTAATTTATGACGTTTACACAAAATTTGTCAAATTATATTCAACAAAAAGATGCAACACAAACATTACAATACTTGGTATAAATGAGTATTACAAAAAGATAGGAAAACCACAAACACTACTAACGGATAATGCAACCTATTTTAATAATGAGAGATTCAAAAACTTTTGCTCGGAAAATGGCATAAAATTAATTTTCACATTATCACCGATAAACTTTATTTTTCATAAAAAAAAAGTTTATCTAAGGGGGAAATGACATGTATTTTTATACCCATAAATAGAAAAATAAGTTTATATAAATGAATTAAAAAGACTCAATATGTAAAACACTGCTTAAAAAGAAATAAAATATCATTGAAATTTTATTTTGAATAGATTTGTATTTTAAATTGCCATTGTTAAAATAAGTAGTGAAACTAAATAAAAATGTAGAAAAATAGTGCATCGGTTAGTGTACGTGATTAAAGTAAAATAAGAAAGGAAGGCGGTGAGAGAAAAAAATGAGTGAGAGACGTAAAATAAATACGAAAAGAAGACTGTCAAAAAAAAGTAATGAATTTAAATATTGATTTAAGTATATAAAAATAACAGAATATAATTTGGAGTCTTTAATATGAGAAGAATAATTATTATAAAATAAGCACATAAACACGTATAAAATAGAGGAGCACGGGAAGAAGTATAATTATATAATACAAGCAAGTAAACAGTTATAACTAAGAAGAGAAAGAATAAACAACTAACCAGTATTAAAATAAAGGAGGAAAACGAAGAAAAAGAGTATTAAAATATATTAAGCCATTAGAATAAAAGGTAGAAGCAAATTTGATTTAAAAGTAAAGGATTTATGGTTAATATAATAGAAAAGCGGAACTAAAATTAAGGTAACATATATGAAGAAAAATCAACAAGGAATTAAGAATATACATTAAAAGTGCAAAACTATTAACAAACCTGATTGAAACAAATATTTAATAAAGTAAGTTATTTATTCTGAGAACCATTTTTAACTGACAATTGTTAAGTCAGATTTGACAAAAACTTTCATAATTTTAAAATTAGTATATAAGTTAGCCAAGTATAGGGAAGTAGGGACAGACTTTTAAAAGTTGAACAAATAAAATTTGAATGATATTTGTATAATTAAAACCAATAAAAATTTGTATTCTAAAGTCAAACAAATAATTTTTTGGCAGTAAAGAATTTTGAGTTGAGCAACCAGTTATACAGTACTGTTGTACCAATAATAGATAATTGGGAAACATTCCATATAAAATTAAATTTTCAATTTTTAAATAAAATAAAGAATTTTTCGAAATTAATTAAAATCCATATAAAACAAATTAATATAAAAAAAATAGCAATTCACCAAGAACCCTGATAGAGAGCAAGACTGAGTTTTAGCAAATAAAAGAGGAAAGTCTTATGTAAAGCGTAAAACGTATATATATATATATATATATATATATATATATATATATATATATATATATATATGCAGTGTGTTTCACTTCCCATGAAGACACCCCTGTATCTTTTCTATTTGTGGCCGAATTCATTTCAAATTTTTATCAGCCATACAACTCTATAAGACGACTTTATTCAACACATAAATGCCGCCTATATCTAAAACGCCGGCCTACTACGATAAAAAGAATATCGCTATTTTCGAGAAATCATAGTAGGCTTAGAGATAGACAAAAATTTTGTTAATAAAAGTTGTTCGGAATCACTTGATATACCCCTCTGTAAAATTTTGTAAAAATCGGAATATTAAAAAAAAAAAATTTTTGTTTCACTTCTCGTGAAGACACCCCTGTATCTTTTTTATTGGTGACCGAATTCATTTCAAATTTTTATCAGCCATACAACTCCATAAGACGACTTTATTCAACACATAAGTGCCGCCTATATCTAAAACGCCGGCCTACTGCGATAAAAAGAATATCGCTATTTTCGAGAAATCATAGTAGGCTTAGAGATAGAGAAAAATTTTGTTAATAAAAGTTGTTCGGAATCACTTTATATGCCCCCTGTAAAATTTTGTGAAAATCGGAATATTAAAAAAAAAATTGTTGTTCCACTTCTCGTGAATTTTTTTAAATATTCCTGTATCTTTTTTATTTGTGGCCGAATTCATTTCAAATTTTCATCAGCCATACAACTCCATAGGGCGATTTTATCTAACACCTAAAGAGAACTTTTTCCAACAAATGAAAGTTGTGAACAAAAATCAGCATTTAATAAAACGCTAAAAGGGACACTTTTTATTATTACACATCAACTTAAATGTAATATTGTTTTCTTTTTTTCAATGGTTTTATAATACTTGGAAATCTGTATGTATGTATGATGTATGAATGAATCAAATTTACCCACCTTCCGTTATCCAATCGAGTTGAAATTTTGCATACACGTGTAATTAAATAATTTCAATAATAGTGTATGACTTTCATTTGCTGTTAAAAGTTCTCTTTATGTGTTAGATAGAATCGTCTCATGGAGTTCTATAACTGATGAAAATTTGAATTTGAAAAATGAAGTCGACTACAAATAAAAAAGATACAAGGGTGTACGAGAAGTGAAAGAAAAAATTTTTTTTTTAAATATTCCGATTTTCACAAAATTTTACAGGGGAGGAATATCTAGTGGTTCTAAACAACTTTCAGTAACAACATTTTTTTCTCTAAGCCCACTATGATTTCTCGAAAATAGCGATTTTCTTTTTATCGCAGTAGGCCGGCGATTTAGATATAGGTGCCATTTATGTGTTGAGTAAAGTGATCCTATGGAGTTGTATAAAAACTTGAAATGATGGCTGATAAAAATTTGAAATGAATTCGGTGACAAATAAAGAAGATACAGGGGTGTCTTCACGAGAAGTGGAATGAAAATTTTTTTTTTTGAAAATATTCCGATTTTCACAAAATTTTACAAGGAGGCATATCAAGTGATTCCGAACAACTTTTATTAACACAATTTTTGTCTATCTTTAAACCTACTAGGATTTCTCGAAAATTGCTATTTTCTTTTATCGCAGTGGGCCGGCGTTTTAGATCTAGGCGGCATTTATGTGTTGAATAAAATCGTCTTATGGAGTTGTATGGCTGATAAGAATTCTAAATGAATTCGGTCGCAAATAAAAAAGATGCAGGGGTGTCTTCACGAGAAGTGAAACAAAA
The DNA here is from genome assembly GCA_936432065.2 of Rutpela maculata. NCBI lineage: Eukaryota > Metazoa > Arthropoda > Insecta > Coleoptera > Cerambycidae > Rutpela > Rutpela maculata. Next base: position 28,631,505 of record OW386289.2, read on the forward strand.
TTTTTTTTTCTAATATTCCGATTTTCACAAAATTTTATAAGGGGGCATATCAAGTGATTCCGAACAACTTTTATTAACAAAATTTTTGTCTATCTCTAAGCCTACTATGATTTCTCGAAAATTGCTATTTTCTCTTTATCGCAGTAGGCCGACGTTTTAGATCCAGACGGCATTTGTGTGTTGAATAAAGTCGTCTTATGGAGTTGTATGGCTGATAAAAATTTGAAATGAATTTGGTCACAAATAAAAAAGATACAGGGGTGTCTTCACGAGAAGTGAAACAAAAATTTTTTTTTGAAAATATTTCGATTTTCACAAAATTTTGCAGTGGGGCATATGAAGTGATTCCGAACAACTTTCGTTAACAAAATTTTTGTCTATCTCTAAGCCTACTATGATTTCTCGAAAATTGCTATTTTCGTTTCATCGCAGTAGGCCGGCGTTTTAGATCTAGGCGGCATTTGTATGTTGAATAAAGTCATCTTATGGAGTTGTATGGCTGATAAAAATTTGAAATGAATTCGGTCACAAATAAAAAAGATACAGGGGTGTCTTGACGAGAAGTGAAACAAAAATTTTTTTTTTAAATATTCCGATTTTCACAAAATTTTACAGGGAGGCATATCAAGTGATTCCGAACAACTTTTATTAACAACATTTTTGTCTATCTCTAAGCCTACTATGATTTCTCGAAAATTGCTATTTGCTTTTTATCGCAGTAGGCCGGCGTTTTAGATCTAGGCAGCATTTGCGTGTTGAATAAAGTCGTCTTATGGAGTTCTATGGCTGATAAAAATTTGAAATGAATTCGGTCACAAATAAAAAGATACAGGGGTGTCTTCATGAGAAGTGAAACACACTGTATATACACATATACATATTTAATACGAATTTATTCTGACACTACATTTTTTTGTTTCTTCGTATTCAACTTTTGGATTGGTAATAAATGAATGAACTTGAATCAGAAGTAACTGTTATTTTATGGTCAATGTTTATTATAATTCGTACGTGATTTGAATTTTGAATGTAAATTGCTTCAAAAAGTTCCGGATGTTTCGAGTTCTAATATAGCAGGTGTTACAGACAATTTTGTGTCCCACCATTTAGAAGCAAAATAAATAAATTTCATATACATTTACAGGGTGTCTCAGCCCATGACGTCCAAAGATGCTGGTTCTTTTATAAAATATGGTGGTAGTAGGTAGACAAAGATGTATCTTTTAAAAATATTTTGAAACTTAAAACTCCCCAGACTCGTAACTTCCTTATTTTTTAAGTTACAACCATGTAGATATTTTTAAGGCCTTTAAATATGCATATAGAGTGATTTAAAAAAAATTTTGTTAAAAAAATTATTACGAAAAAAATTAATTTCCTTGAATATTTTTTTCCCTCACCTTGTACATGAACTGTGTTAATGTTTTCTTATAAAGGTTTTAATTAGCTTCAATTTACGGTTAAAAAAAATTTTAATAAAAATTTTAAAATTTCCTATTATTTAGTACATTTTAAATAAAGTTTATTTTTAAAAATATTTATTTCCTTTGTTTCTTGTTGCTGTTTTGTGACGTTGAGGATTGTTTGTGATATGTCTTTTACAAATAAAGCGTAAAATTATTATTTACATTTTTTCAGTTATTTAAAAAAAATCAGTTTGGGATCGGAAGGAGTGTTTTTAATTTCTTTCTCTAAAACCAAAAAGAATTTCGAATATGATGTAATAACATAAATTGAAGCTAATTAAGACCTTTATAAGAAAACATTAACACAATTCATGTAGAGGGTGAGGGAAAAAAATATTCAAGGAAATTAATTTTTTTCTTCGTAATAATTTTTTCAAAAAAAATTTATTTTAATCACTCTGTATGCATATTTAAAGGCCTTAAAAATATCTACAATTTGATGTGCCGAACATGGTCGTAGCTTAAAAAATAAGGAAGTTACGAGTCTGGGGAGTTTTAAGTGGCGGACCCCTGTACAGTGAGATCTATTTAGACGTAACGTCATGAACTATTTTTTTTCCACGGAACACTACATTTATTATTATATTATTGTATTGTCATTTCTTTCATTGTAATAATGTATGTTTAATATTGTATATTTACTTATTTATATTTATATTTATATTTATATTTTATCATATGACTTGCCATATAATATACACTACTATGTATCACAAATGGCCAATAAAGATTATTATTATTATTATTATTACATATAATGATTTTCCTTTTAAAGACGATACAAACGATATCTGTAATGGGTCCCTACCATGATGGGTTTATATTAATGTCAACTTTGTGAACTCACTTTCTGTATTTACGGTAATAGAACAATATTTTGAAATCTACTTTGTATCAGAAATGGACAAAAAAATCTCTAGTTTACGTTACTGTTGTCAGATCTAATGTAATCGGTTATTTGTACCTTGTATGCCATGGTATCAAATGAAAGTCTTTTGAAAGAACTTCATTGTTATAATATATCATGGGTCTATCTGTCATGGGTGCCAAGATATTAAATGGCAAGGCGGCACAATTAAATGACGATCAATCTTCAATTGTTTTATGAATGTGAAATCGGGTCTTGTTGTCAGTGAGAAAATTTCGAAATTGTTCTGTCTAAAGAGTAAGCAGATTGACACACCACATGGTTCGTCCTGGGGAGTAGGCAAATTGAGCTTTCGGATTGGACTTACAGACATAACAGTTTTACGTTTTCTCTTTTTAAAAATTTTCCTTGATTCTTCAAAAGCGACTGTCCTCTTCAAACTTAAACTTTTTTTATAATTTTTCTCTTAAATCATTTTAAAAATCACAAGTAAAAAAAACTCACTTTTTCCAGAAAACATCCCTTAAAAACCAACTCTTGTGTTTGAATTTTTAAAATTATTTTTTCCGTAATAAGTATGTAATTCCTCGGTCATTAAGAGTGGGTATACCAAGAATGAAAAATCTTTGGAATGTTACGGAAGTTATATCTTTTATTTACTTCCACATCCACGTAGTAGAGTGTAAGTATAGTAACGGTAACAAAAATGAAAATTATCTTACTTCCAAAAAAATCTGTCTGTCGTTTTGTCTGCAACCTATTTTTTGTGTGCACGGTTACTCTGAAACTAAATTATATTTTGATCTTACTCCGTTGAAGAGTAGGGATAAATATACATACATACATAATTATTTTTTGTATGCATTTCACTAAAAGTACGTCAGATTTATTCCTCGGTAATTGTGTCAATTAAAGTACAAATATTATTCACTATAATTATGTTTCATAGTGACAGTGACCACCTTGTATATTTTTTATACTTTTCTTCCCTGACAACAGTGTTAACTACATGCGAAATATTATTGCCATGCGTCACATTTTTTCATTATTACTTCCACATCTAGTGAAAGTATAGTAACGACAAAATTTTTTTTATTGTTCAAATAGGCTTAGAATGTCATGAAACGTCGAGACTTTAACGAGATCTGGAACTAGATTATATTTTCATCTTCTTCCGTCGAAGGGTTGGGGGGTAAATTGGGGTAAATTTGGGGTATATAGCTAAATCAAGCAGGTAAGAGTCCAGAAAATTGGTATTTAGTATATACAAGAGAAGCTAAGGTCTCAAAGAAATTTCTGACATTAGCCACCCCCATTACCACCCCTCACCCCATTATTAAAGGGGATGAAAAAAAATTGTGATTTAGTGTGTGAACCAGAAACCTCAAAATATTTTTTTACTTCATCCACCCCCCTATCACCACCCCCACCCCACTACTGATGTGGGGTATCGTTTTATAGGTTTTTGTGGTAGAGGATTTCAAATATTATATTATTAAAGTTCCATAAGCAATTATTTCCACATACAAAATTTTTTCGCTGTGGGTGACTTGGATAGAAAATCTGGATGTGGAAGTAGTGATTCCTTGGGCAGCGGTTTTTTTTTAGGGTGACCACTCTGTATATTTTTTATATTTCTCTCTCTGTTAGTTGTGTTAACCACATGCCAAATATTATTGTCCTCCGTCACATTTTTTAATGTTTTTTTAGGGTGACCATATTTTTTTCGTAATGTTCTTCCTTGGCAGTTGTGCTAACTAGATGCCAAATATGACTGTTTTCCGTAATTTTTTTTTCCTTAATGATATTTTGTATGTATGTATTTTCCAACGATTTGTATCCCAGTTCTTCATTGGCAGTATGGCGTCAACTATCTACCTACCTTCTCCGTCAAGTGGTTTTGTAGATATAGCGCCAATAGACAGACAGAATGACGAATTGAATGGCTTTAATTTTCGTAATATATGTACTCTGAAACGAGAAATCTCGTAGTGATATTTTTTCACGATTACAATACTTCCCTTCGAGTAAGCGAGGGAAGTAAAAATGAAATGCAGAATATCCTCCTTGAATTTTTGAAAAATTTTCACTCTTGGCATACCTACACTAAAAAGCATAATCAGATTTTTGGTCACTTTTTTGTGATTTCTTCCTACTGTGCGTATCCTTAACTTTCTTGGACGAGTTTATAAACCCATATGGGAAATATAGTAGTCCATTAATTGCATTATTATATTTCGATATTCCATTCACCAGTGGTAATTTTACTTTGGTGGACTGTAATTTCATACGATGACCAAAAATGAATTGATATGGGTGTGAATGTAATTTGAAATGAATAAATAGCATGTAACCTTGAGGTGTAAGAACATGCCGATTTTTATTTATAATTAGACTTGTGGTATCAGTAAATAAATAGGTATGTCTATCCTAACGTTCCATATACCACTGTATTTATTTTTTTAACAGACAGTTTTCCCACTCCGTTTTAAGTATATCATTTATTGTGACAAAACAATATTTAAAAATGTTCGGTGAAGTTCCGAGATAAATTGCAAATTCTAGCTTGTTTGCTTTCTAGTATTCTTTATTTACAGATTGTAGATACGTAAATTTTCTTCTATAGAAATGTGAAATATTTTAATTCGGCAGGGACATATACCCAAAAAATAATTACTGAAATTTTAGACAGTTTTTAGTTTATTCAGAATATTAAAAAAGTTCAGTAAAACAAGCTGTCACATACTAATGTGTGTGACAAGACAGCATCTAGTTCTTTGATGATTTTCAATACAAATCCTCAATTAATTACAAATGTTTGAAGATGTACATGTTTCAAAACAAACAGTACCATCCTCGAAAAATCTGAAACCTATCTGTTTTTGAAATCCCAAAAAATCTATTAAAAGTTAAAAAGAATGTCGAGTGCTCCAATTAGAAAACGGGTTTTTTTCTGTTTTTACAGTTTCAATATTCAAAATTAAAAAAAAGTTTATAATAATCTCTTCACTTTACTTGCCCTGTCAAAAAAATCTCATCAATCCGTATTGAAAATTATCAAAAATTAATAAGTATCTATGAGAACCTATATGGTCAATAAGTTTCTATAAGAGTTAGGTAAAGTTGCTGTTGAAATTGTTATCAGTTTATATCCGAATTGACCAGCAAAATGAGTCAAGCCATATCCATCTGTAAATCCAAACATTTACTTATACCACATCAATGAGAATTTATGAGCACAGTATCTAATGTAATTCGTGCGGCTTTCCGTGATTAAAAGACAAGTGTTTCTTTAAGAAACGAGCTGCATTAGGTTAGAACAGTTTTGATTTGCAATTGAAGATTACAAATTATAATGTTTGAATAGGGATTTATGAGATCAGTTTCTATGAGTATTAATGTTTTTTTTCAGTAATATATTAAATGTGTTTTCATTTGTTTGAATGGGTAAAAAGAAAGGTCAGTTTTCAACTGCAATTACAAATACAAGTTTAATCGCTTCGAAGGGGTTATATGCGATCGATTTCTAAAAGTATTTATGCTGTTTTCCGAATATAGTTATGATGAGGTTTAATCAGTAACAAATTGTTAACTACTTGTTATGATATGGTCGGAAATTCCAAGTACACATTTAGTATTCCTTCAAGAGGATTGATGAGGGCAGTTTCTACGAGTATCTATTTGTTGTTCCTATAGTAAATTCTATAAGTCTTTATCAGTACAGATTCGGATCTAATTTAAATATGAAAATTATATCAGAATAAAGCAACCAAATATTTTAAACAGTATCTATTTGTAAATCCACACATTTACTTATACTATCTCAATGAGAATTTATGAGAACAGTATCTAATGTAAAACGTGCGCCTTTCCGTGGTTAAATGGCAAGAGTTTCTATAAGAAACGAGCTGCATTAGGTTAGAACAGTTTTGATTTGCAATTGAAGATTCAAAATTATAATGTTTGAATAGGGATTTATGAGATCAGTTTCTATGAGTATTAATGTTTTTTTTTCAGTAATATATTAAATGTGTTTTCATTTGTTTGAATGAGTAAAAAGAGTTTTCAACTGCAATTACAAATACAAGTTTAATCACTTCGAATGGGGTTATATGCGATCAATTTCTAAAAGTATTTATGCTGTTTTCCGGATATAATTGTGATGAGGTTTAATCAGTAACAAATTGTTCACTACATGTTATGATTTGGTCGGAAATTCCAAGTACACATTTGGTATTCCTTCAAGAGGATTGATGAGAGCAGTTTCTACGAGTATCTATTTGTTGTTCCTCTAGTAAATTATATAAGTCTTTATCAGTAAAGATTCGGATCTAATTTAAATATGAAAATTATATCAGAATAAAGCAACCAAATATTTTAAACAGTATCTATTTGTAAATCCAGACATTTACTTATACTATCTAAATGAGAATTTATGAGAACAGTATCTAATGTAAAACGTGTGGCTTTTCGTGGTTAAAGGACAAGTGTTTCTATAAGAAACGAGATGCATTAGGTTAGAACAGTTTTGATTTGCAATTGCAGATTACAAATTATAATGTTTAAATAGGGATTTATGAGATCAGTTTCTATGAGTATTAATGTTTTTTTTTCAGTAATATATTAAATGTGTTTGCATTTGTTTGAATGGGTAAAAAGGAAGGTCAGTTTTCAACTGCAATTACAAATACAAGTTTAATCACTTCGAATGGGGTTATATGCGATCAATGTCTAACAGTATTTATGCTGTTTTCCGAATATAATTGTGATGAGGTTAAATCCGTAACAAATTGTTCACTACATGTTACGATATGGTCGGAAATTCCAGGTACATATTTAGTATTCCTTAAAGAGGATTGATGAGAGCAGTTTCTACGAGTATTTATTTGTTGCTCCTACAGTAAATTATATAAGTCTTTATCAGTATGCATTCGGATCTAATTTAAATACAAAAATCATATCAGAATGAAACCCCAAATATTTTAAACAGTGTCCACCTGTAAATCCAAACATTCAAAGATAATATTATAATGAGAATCCATCAGAACAGTATCTAATGTAACGTGTGCGGTTTTCCGTGGCTAAATTTTAAAATTATTTGCAATAAATAAGCTTTAACGGATTCGAACAGTTTTCATTTGTATTTCCAGATGAATAGTTTTAATTGTTAGGGATCTATGAGGTCAGTGTAACGTTTTTTTTTTTCAATAAAATGTGTTTTTATTGGAAAAAAGACATTACACAAAGACACTAATCTCATAGATCCCTATTTAACAATTAAAATTATTCATCTGGAATTGCAAATTAAAACTGTTCAAATCCGTTAAAGCTATTTATTAAAAATACTTTTAAAATTTAGCCACGGAAAGCCGCACGCGTTACATTAGATACTGTTCTGATTGGTTCTCATTAAAATATAAATTTAAATATTTGGATTTACAAGTGGATACTGTTTAAAATATTTGGTTGTGTCATTCTGATATAATTTTTGTATTTAAAGTAGATCCGAATGCATACTGATAAAGACAAATTTTCTATTGGAACAACAAATACATACTCATAGAAACTGCTATCATCAATCCTTACGAAGGAATACTAAATATGTACCTGGAATTTCCAACCATATCGTAACATGTGGTGAACAATTTGTTACTGATCAAACCTCGTCACAATTATATTCGGAAAACAGCATAAACACTGTTAGAAATTGATCGCATATAATCCCATTCAAAGTGGTTAAACTTGTATTTGTAATTGCAGTTGAAAACTGACCTTTCTTTTTACCCATTCAAACAAATGAAAACACATTTAATATATTACTGAAAAAAAAAACATTAATACTCATAGAAACTGATCTCATAAATCCCTATTCAAACATTATAATTTGTAATCTTCAATTGCAAATCAAAACTGTTCTAACCTAATGCAGCTCGTTTCTTATAGAAACTCTTGCCATTTAACCACAGAAAGCCGCACGTTTTACATTAGATACTGTCCTCATAAATTCTCATTGAGATAGTATAAGTAAATGTCTGGATTTACAAATAGATACTGTTTAAAATATTTGGTTGCTTTATTCTGATATAATTTTCATATTTAAATTAGATCCGAATGCATACTGATAAAGACTTATATAATTTACTATTGGCACAACAAATACATACTCGTAGAAACTGCTATCATCAATCTTTTCGATGTAATACTAAATATGTACCTGGAATTTCCGACCATATCGTAACATGTAGTGAACAATTTGTTACTGATCAAACCTCATCACAATTATATTCGGAAAACAGCATAAATACTGTTAGAAATTGATCGCATATAACCCCATTCGAACTGATTAAATTTGTATTTGTAATTTCAGTTGAAAACTGACCTTTCTTTTTACCCATTCAAACATATGAAAACACATTTAATATATTACTGAAAAAAAAACATTAATACTCATAGAAACTGATCTCATAAATCCCTATTCAAACATTATAATTTGTAATCTTCAATTGCAAATCAAAACTGTTCTAACCTAATGCAGCTCGTTTCTTATAGAAACACTTGTCATTTAACCACGGAAAGCCGTACGTTTTCCATTAGATACTGTTCTCATAAATTCTCATTGAGATAGTATAAGTAAATGTAAAGACTTATATAATTTACTAGAGGAACAACAAATAGATACTCGTAGAAACTGCTCTCATCAATCCTTTTGAAGGAATACTAAATGTGTACTTGGAATTTCCGACCATATCATAACAAGTAGTGAACAATTTGTTACTGATTAAACCTCATCACAATTATATTCGGAAAACAGCATAAATACTTTTAGAAATTAATCGCATATAACCCCATTCAAAGTGATTAAACTTGTATTTGTAATTGCAGTTGAAAACTGACCTTTCTTTTTACCCATTCACACAAATGAAAACACATTTAATATATTACTGAAAAAAAAAAACATTAATACTCATAGAAACTGATCTCATAAATCCCTATTCAAACATTATAATTAGTAATCTTCAATTGCAAGTCAAAACTGTCCTAACCTAATGCAGCTCGTTTCTTATAGAAACACTTGCCATTTAACCACGGAAAGCCGCACGTTTTACCTTAGATACTGTTCTCATAAATTCTCATTGATGTGGTATAAGTAAATGTTTGCTGCTCCATTCTGGTAGAAACTGATAGAAATTTCAGCAGCAACTTTAACTCCACGCTCCAGTAGAGGGAGCTGTATACGTGTCGCTAATTCACATCTAATCTAATGTGACCTAAGGAACTGACGTCTGTTTGTTAAATTAAAAGTAAAGCAGTCTCTTTCACTGCTAACTCATTCATTGCTTCTAGGCTAGAACAAGAACACCCGAGGAAATAAGGACTTTGCAGTATTTTGTGTTTACCACAATATTAGTATTTCTATTTGAAATATGCAATTTAAACTGTACATTTGTCGGCATGCATATCCAAATTAATACTAATAAAAAAGCAAAATGGAAGTTTACAATAAAAATATATCTGTAAAATATACAATTGAAACGGTACATTTGTTGACATGTATATCCACATTAATACTAATAAAAAGACAATGTTGAAATTTACAATAAAAACATGTTGATAAATGGTGTGTTACATACGATAGATACTGGAGAAAGGACGGACTGGAACTCTTATGATATTACTTATAGAAAAGTTTAGAATCTCTTTAAAGTTGTATCTGTAATTCCATATGTTTACAGATATAAGGGCAAGGGTGCATTTGCAGACACTAAACTGTAGATTTGTTGATGTATATTTCATATAAGTACTCATGAAAGGGCAACATGATAATTCCAAATAGCTCATTCGGAATTACTGTTTCATAACCGATTTAAAACTTAATAAAACAGATAAAATCCTTTGTGTATAATACTAATATAACTTATAGGAACGATAAAACCGCATCACTTTTTTTTTATAAGTTTCTATGTGGAATTTTTGGCAGGGTGGACATATGATGGGAGCATTTGGTAACGGTAGACACAATTTTGGGATTTTAAAAAACAAGATAACTTAAAATTTATGTTATTATTGGGTATTTATAGAAATAAATATTTTAATCTAAATTAAATAAATATCGCTTTCGCAATTATAATTAGTTTTTGCATTATCATTGTGTCTAAATAAATTATAAACATGAAGAAAACACGTTTGTAAACGGTATAAAAATAAATAATAATAGCTAACATCTTATTAAAAAAGGATTGGAACATTTTCAACTAATTATTTAATAACTGCATTTAGACCTATTATATACAGTTCATGTTCCTATCATTAAAATATATGTACAGCGCGTCCTCCGATTGAGTTCGCTATAGGTGAAATGGACAAAAAAATTTTCGAATTTTTTTTTTTCATATTTAGAGATGCTTATCTAAAAAATAATTTTGGGTGTACTTTTGTTTTTTTAAACTCATGTAGGCCATGACAGTTAAGCAAAAACGAATTTCACATTAGGTAATAGTATATTGTGTATCTAGGTGTGAAAGCGATACATTCCCGGACGACGATGCAATTGTTGGCCGAGGCGCTAGCCGAGGCCAACAAGCATCAAAGTCTGGGAATGTGCTTTCACACCGAATTACACATACTATTTTTTCTGAAATCACAATAAGTACTATTTTAAACGTATAAAAATCAAAAATATAAACATTTAAAAAAATAAATTTCTGAAATCACAATCAATACTGTTTTAAACGTATAAAAATCAAAAATATTAACATATTAAAATATATATAAAAAACCGTACGGGAATGTTACTTCCCGGCCTAGGCCGGGAAGTAACATTCCCGTACGGCTTTGTTGATCGTTGCTTGGCAACGGATCTTTTCCGGTCTGTTTTCTGATAGTTTCCTAGCAACGGACTAAAATACTGGAATTGTCCATTTTTCGCTCTGAAATCGCGCCGAAAATATAGACATTCCCGATCGATTTCAGAAAATAATATATTGTGTATTTAGGTGTGGAAGCAATACATTCCCGGACGACGATGCAGATTGCAACAAGCATCGAAGTCCGGGAATGTGCTTTCACACCGAAGTACACATACTATTTTTTCTGAAATCACAATGAATATTATTATAAATTAAGGAATTTGTATTAATGCATAATATTTCTTCATTACAATCTAACTGCTTACTAATAAATGCAATTTTAATGTGAGTTGGTTTGTCTGCGTGTATTTATTTACTGTCTAAAATATACATAAAAAACCGTACGGGAATGTTACTTTCCCGGCCTAGGCCGGGAAAGTAACATTCCCGTATGGTTTTATTGATCGTTGCTTGGCAACGAATCTTTTACGGTCTGTTTTGTGATAGTTTCTTAGCAACGGACTAAAATACTGGAATTGTTCATTTTTCGATCTGAAATCGCGCCGAAAATGTAGATATTGCCGATCGATTTCAGAAAATAGTATATTGCGTATTTAGGTGTGAAAGCAGTACATTCCCGGACGACGATGCAAATTGTTCGAAGTCCGGAAATGTGCTTTCACACAGAAGTACACATACTATTTTTTCTGAAATCACAATCAACATTATTATAAATTAAGAAATTTGTATTAATGCATAATATTTCTTCATTACAATCTAACTGCTTACTAATTTATGCAATTTTAATGTGAGTTGGTTTGTCTGCGTGTATTTATTTGCTGTCTAAAATATACATAAAAAGTCATACGGGAATGTTACTTTCCCGGCCTAGGCCGGGAAAGTAACATTCCCGTACGGTTTTGTTGATCGTTGCTTGGCAACGGATCTTTTCCGGTCTGTGTTCTGATAGTTTCTTAGCAACGGACTAAAATACTGGAATTGTGCATTTTTCGATCTGAAATCGCGCCGAAAATGTAGACATTGCCGATTGATTTCAGAAAAAGTACCTTTTCTGTAAAAGATACAGCAAAATGACATTAAGGAAAGTTACTCAGATTAAAAGTTATAGTCCTATGCAAAATTTCAAGAACATACGCCTAATAATGATAATAATAATAATAATAATAATAATAATAATAATAATAATAATAATAATAATAATAATAATAATAATAATAATAATAATAATAATAATAATAATAATAATAATAATAATAATAATAATAATAATAATAATAATAATAATAATAATAATAATAATAATAATAATAATAATAATAATAATAATAAATAAGCAGGAGGGGCTGACTTTCATCCATCAAGCCTTTGGTGAGTAGCGCCACCACTTACTCCAGCTGGGGGTGCAAAATCGAACCGGCAGCCCTAGTGCACCCGGGAGGGGAAAGCTCATTCCCCTCTGGTGTCGGTCGTGGGCTTGCTGGGCTAACCACCCACAAGCCCAAATCTCTGGTTCCAGTTGACCAAAGGCAGGGCCCCCACGATCGACCCCGAGCGGATAGGGGTCATGGGCAAGGTGGTGGGGCCCAACAGGACGGAATGCCCGATGACAACAACCGCGACGCATATGGACGCTTTGAGTGGACGGACGAGCTGAGGGACCACCTTCTGCAGTGCTATGAAAGCAGTGAGCCTGTGCGGAGGGGATACATGGCGCGGATGCATGCTCTGTGGTGTGATATACACCCAGAGCATCGCGCTTTCACGAAACAAAATCTTCGTGACTATGTATCTCACCTCCGAAGCAGAGGCTACATCAGAACCGCTCTGAGACCTGTTGAAGAGGTAGTCGACAGACCGCCCGATCAACCGGTCGAGGAGGTGGTTTTAGATGTTCCACCCATACCAGAGGGCATCAGAACCAGAAGGGGGCTGCACCATCAAAAGCCCCCTCGGCCACAAGATCTGGTCAGAGTGGACGCAGAACTCAGTGAAGCTATTCCGGAAGAGGCTGATATCTGGCACATTAATTGTGCCGTCTACGACGCCGCGACGCGGCTCTCTCCGGTGGTGAGGCGGGATAATACTACTTCCCCTCAGGAGAGAGCTGACCGGCGTATAAGAAAGATGGAAGCCAAGATCCGGTCGGCGAGACAATATGCCTCCCGTATTCAGTGTGTGATGGATTACATGGCGGAGAACAGGCCTTTCACGTCAAAAGTGCGACGAATCGCCGCCAACTTAAGGCGAGTCCATCACACGCTTAACGCGGCAGTGCTGCTTACCACCAAGCAACATTGTCTCGATAGAATACGGATGCTAGTGGCTTGCAAAAAGTCGCTAGCAAGGCGGGCGAGGGCAGTAGCGGAAAATAACCTTTTCCGCAAGAAGCCATCTCGCCTGTTCCAACCGCCTAAGCGTATTGTTGAGAATCCGCCGACTGTAGATCAGGTGGAAGACTTCTGGAAGACGCTTTACGAACAAAAGCGTCCACTAAACCGAGATACTCCAGCCCTGACACACTTTGAAGCTTTTTGCCAAGGGCTCCAGCAGCCTCAAGCAGTGTGCCAACCGATAACGACGGAAGAGGTTCGAAGAGCCCTAGAAGGCTCCAAGAACTTTGCTGCTCCTGGACCCGATGGGATTAACACCTTTTGGTGGAAAAAACTTCCGAGCACCCACCGCCATTTAGCCAGAATCTTCACCTCGTGGCTAAATGGAGAGCAGCAAATCCCTTCCTGGATTATCGAGGGGCGAACCGTGCTACTCCCTAAGAACGGAGATCTGGCAGATCCAGCGAACTACAGACCGATAACCTGTTTAAACGCATGTTACAAGATATTCACACGTATCTTGTACATGCGGGTACTTCAAGCAAGCGGCCCGGTTTACGAACGGATATACGAGCAACGTGGGTCTAAGAAGGGTGTCGCTGGCTGCAAGGAGAACCTGCTTATTGACAGATGTGTCACGCAGAACTCCGTGCAGTATAAGCGGAACCTTTCTATGGCCTGGATCGATTACCGCAAGGCATTTGATATGACATCTCATGAGCTAATTGTTCACTTGCTCCAATGTCTTGCGGTGCCCGGTCCCGCAGTGAGATGCATAGAACAACTCATGCCGCTCTGGAGGACTCACTTTACTATAACATCTGGTAATGTCAGAGTCCAAACAGAGCCGGTTATGTTTAAAAGGGGTGGGTTTCAGGGAGACTCTCTCAGCCCCCTTCTATTTTGCATCTCGCTACTGCCGTTATCCGTTGAACTTCGCAGAACCCGTGATTACAATTGCGGTACCCCCGGAGATAGGAGGCATAAGGTCACCCATCTGTTTTACATGGATGACCTTAAACTTTATGCCTCCAGCGAGAGAGATTTACGCCAATCTCTCAGGGTGGTACATGAGTACACTCAGGCTGTCGGTATGGAGTTCGGCTTGGACAAATGTGCACTGGTTCACCTCAAGAGAGGACGATGCGGTGACTACGGAGAGGATGCGCAGCTTGTGGATGGAAGCATCTTGCACCACCTAGATGCCGGAGAGACGTATAAATACTTGGGTGTTGAGCAACGCTCCACTCAAGAAGTGTCAACAGTTAAAAACGCTCTCCGCGGCAAGTACCAGCACCTCCTCCGGCAGATTTGGTCTTCTGAACTGTCGGGGAAGAATAAGGTGTCTGCAACTAACATGCTTGCCGTTCCGATCCTTCTACACTCCTTTGGGGTAGTGAAATGGACACAAGGCGAGTTGCGCCAACTCGATGTAGGAACCCGAAAGATGATGCATCTCAACAGAAGTTTGCATCCAAAATCGTCCGTTCCGCGGTTATATCTCTCACGACAGCAGGGAGGCCGTGGACTCTTGAGTTTGGAGTATCTACATAGCAGGTCGGCTCTGGATGGAGCTTGCAAGATCATCAAGAGTTCGGATCCCCTTCTCTGCATGGTTCGCGACCATGAAAACGCAGGGACGGGAGCGTTCTTATTCAAGGCAGCACAACGAGCAGCCGATGAACTTGGTCTCGACTTCGACGCTGGGCGGGTAAACCCGAGTTCTGTCACTGAGCTGGAACCCGCTCAGCTAAAAGCCCATACAAAAGCAGCAGAGCAACGTAAATTTCTGCAGCTACATAAAGATAAGCCCTTGCATGGAGTCTTCTACAAGAACATCGAAGACAGGGGCTTATCTGAGAAGCTGACCTTTGCTTTCCTAAGGTCAGCTGGGCTGAAGTCTGAGACCGAAGGGTTCATTATGGCTTGCCAGGATGGTGTCTTTAACACACTCGTCTATCGAAGTCATGTCCTGGGTATAGAGGTCCTTGATGTAAACTGTAGGGCCTGCCGAAGGGCGCCGGAGACACTTATGCACCTGTTGTCGGCTTGTCCGTCATACGCTGTCTCGGCCTATATCCACAGACATGATGGAGCATTACGTGTGCTGTACTATCATCTGCGGCATACGTATGGGATAGACGAGACACCAGTGCTGCCTTACGCTCCGGGGGATATTGAGTCCGTAGTGGGGAATGAGCGGTGCCTAATCTATTGGAACTACTCGTTTCCCACCCTCAGGCAAATACAGGCCAATAAACCTGATTTAGTCCTCCTCGACCACCAACTTAGGACAATGTTTGTCATTAAATTCTCCGCCCCAGGGGAAACAAACATTGTTTTGAAAGAGGAGGAAAAACGGACTAAATATCGAGATCTTCTCTTCGAACTCCGTAGACTCTATCCGGACCACACTGTTAAACTAGTGGTTCTTATCATAGGATGCCTAGGTGGGGTGAGGCGCACACTGCTTTCGGAATTGAAGACGATACCGGCATGCCGAAACTCGGCAGAAATCTTAGCCGGAAGAATGCAGAAGGCCGTTATCCTTGGCTCGTTACGCCTGCTCAGAGCACACGATTCGCGGACCCAGTGACCACTGACCCTACGGCGTAGGGAGTGGTCTCTGGTAGTACCAGCGTACCCTCTCTGGCATCGGAGACAGAGAGAAGGGCGACTGGCTTCACAAAAAAAAAAAAAAAAATAATAATAATAATAATAATATGGGTATGGAAAGCGGACCAGCAGCCTCCACGCGGTGTACCTGGACAGGCAGAGGAAACTCTGCCTGACTGATGTCGGACGTGGATCTCAGGGCTAACCATCCTGAGATCCAGGTCTCTGGTTCCAATCGACAGAGAAAGGGCCCCTCATAATAGACCCCATTCGGATGGGGGTCAGAGACAAGTTGGAGGGGTCACACCGGATGGTCTCAATGTTGACGACGCACGCAATAGACAAGGATGCTTTAAGTGGACGAAGGAACTTCGAGATGACTTGCTGACCTGCTATGAGAGCAGCGAACCTGCACGCAGGGGGTACATGGCGCGATTGCACGAAATCTGGTGCGACATGCATCCAGAGCATCGCGCCTTCTCTGAGCAACAGCTCAGAGATCAAGTATCCTTCCTGCGCAGGACAGGTTACGTAAGGGCACCCCGGCAGCAGGAAGAAGTGCCAGCCGCACTTCCACCGCGGCAAATAGCTGACGGGGAACATCCTATAAGATACGCCGATGTTGACTTAAGGACGAGGGTTAGCCTTAACAGCAGGGCTACCCTAAAGCCACAACACCTGGCACGGATGGACGCTGTCATCGATGAGGAACTACCAGAAGACGCCGACATCTGGCAGATCAACACTGCCGTGTACAACGCTGCTAGCCAACTCGTGCCCCGTGAGAGGACAAATAATGCCTCGAACGGTATCGAAAAGGCTAAGCGGCGTGTACAAAAGATCAAAGGCAAAATACAGTTGGCTAGACAACACGCTTCTCGAACCCACAGTGTGGTGGAATACGTAACAACTGGCAAGGCATTTACGCCTAAAGTTCGGCGAACAGCAGCCGGACTGAGACGCCAGCACCACACTCTAAATCTGACAGTGATGCTCACTATTAAGCAGCACTGTTTAGATAGGATTCGAGCGCTTATGGCTATTAAGAAGAAGCTAAATAGACGGGTACGAAGTATGGAGCAAAACACATTTTTCCGTACGAATCCTTCCCGCCTATTTCAGGAGCCACAGCGAGTTGTCGACAATCCGCCGACTGTAGCCGATGTCGAAAGCTTCTGGAAAGGAATCTACGAAACGACACGTCCATTCAGGAGCGACACTCCAGCAATAGCACACTTCGAGGCTCTGTGCCACAGAACCTTTGAAGAGCCAGAAGAAGTGTGCCCGACAATCTGTTTGGAGGAAGTCCAACAAGCTCTTGTTGGCACCAAGAACTTCGCTGCTCCGGGGCCAGACGGCATAAATAATTGGTGGTGGAAAAAATTTCCTTCCACCCACCGTCGTCTGGCCCGAGTTTTCAACATATGGTTGAACGAGGGGCAGCAGATTCCGGACTGGTTTGTCGAGGGACGTACTGTGCTCATCCCTAAAAAGGGTGATTTGTCTGATCCAAGGAATTATAGACCAATCACCTGTCTGAACTCCTGCTACAAGCTATTTACACGTATCTTGTATGCTCGGACACTACGGCAGGTTGATCCGGTCTTCCAGCAGATATACGAACAGCGTGGCGCCACATTTGCTTAAATGTCTTGAGGTAGCAGAGCCACTAGTGAGATGCATTGAACAACTGCTGCCACTCTGGAAGACCCGCTTCACCATAACATCAGGTGCACAGCGGGTTACGACAGAGCAGGTGGCATTCCGAAGAGGAGTTTTCCAGGGAGATTCTCTGAGTCCCCTCCTCTTCTGCATCTCACTGCTGCCGCTGTCTGTTGAGCTCCGCCAAAACCGCGGGTACCTCTGTGGCCCACCCAGTAACCGGAGGCATAAGGTCACTCATCTATTCTACATGGATGACCTAAAACTGTATGCCTCCGGAGAGCGAGAACTTCAAAACGCTCTGAGGGTGGTAGAAGAGTACACGCGGGCCATTGGTATGGAGTTCGGGTTGGACAAGTGCGCGGTCGTCCACCTCAAGAGAGGGCGATGCAGGGAATTTTCTGAGGACGCGCAGCTCGCAGACGGAAGCATCCTAAGACATCTGGATGCCGGAGAGACCTACACATACCTGGGTGTGCAACAACACCACATCCAGGATGTGCAACAAATCAAGAAGTCTCTCCGCGGCAAGTACAGATGCCTACTCCGAAAGATTTGGTCGTCCGAACTTTCGGGGAAGAATAAGGCGTCTGCCACTAACATGCTTGCCGTTCCTGTTCTGCTCTACTCCTTTGGGGTAGTAAAATGGACGGTAGATGAGCTGCGCCAACTAGACAGAGATACCCGCAAGATGATGAACATCCATAGGAGTATTCATCCTAGATCGTCCGTTCCTCGTGTTTATCTCCCACGTCATCGGGGGGGCCGAGGACTCTTCAGTCTGGAGTGTATGCATGGCAGAGTAGCACTGAGTATGGCATGTAACATTCTCAGGAGCTCGGATCCGCTCCTGCTATTAGTGAGAGATCATGAAATGGCAGGGGTGGGCGCAGGATTGTTCAAGGCAGCAAAAAGAGCCGCAGATGAACTTGGTCTCGTATTCGACGTCAGACGAGGTGGCCGGCGCGGTGCTGATCCAGAGTCAGTCACCGAGCTTCAGCCAAATCATCTGAAAGCCCAAATAAAAGCTGCCGAACAGGAGAATCTGTTCAGGCAGCATGTCGATAAACTCATGCACGGTGTGTACTATAAGAACATAGAAACACTGGGTTTATCGACTAGGCTGACATTCGCCTTTTTAAGGTCAGCTGGGCTTAAGTCGGAGACCGAGGGATTCATTGTGGCCTGTCAGGATGGTGTAATAAACACCTTGGTCTACCGAAGCCGCGTAATGGGTGTAGAGGTCCCTGATATCAACTGCAGGACCTGCCGTCAGGCGCCGGAATCGCTGATGCATTTGCTTTCAGCATGCCCGATATACGCGATTTCGGCCTACATCCACCGCCATAACGCGGCTTTACGAGTGCTATACTACCATCTACGGCACTCGTACGGGGTAGATCAAACACCAGTGCTGCCTTACATCCCCGGAGATATTGAGTCCGTTGTCGAGAACGAGAGGTGCCGAATTTATTGGAATTACTCGTTCCCGACCGTCAGGCTAATTCAAGCCAACAAGCCTGACATAGTACTCCTCGACCATCAGAACAAAGTGATGTTTGTCATCGAATTCTCAGCACCTGCTGAGACAAACATCGCTTTGAAGAAGGGGGAAAAACGGACCAAATATCGTGATCTCCGGTATGAGCTCCAAGTGCTGTACCCAGACTACTCGGTCAAGATGGTCGTCCTAATAATCGGCGTACTCGAAGGGATGAAGCCTTCGCTGCTCTCAGTATTAAAGATCGTACCGGCCTGTCAGAATTCGGCAGAATGGTTGGCAGGTCAGATGCAGAAGGCGGTTATCTTGGGGTCCCTTCGTCTGCTTAGGGCGCATGATTCAGGTGTTTACAGTCACTAACTCCACAGGTCGTGGAGAGTGGCTGTAATGAATTAGCCGACGCGGCTAATAATAATAATAATAATAATAATAATAATAATAATAATAATAATAATAATAATAATAATAATAATAATAACTGGCCATACTGTTAAGCTAGTGGTCCTGATCATAGGAGCCCTCGGTGGAACGAGACACACGCTGCTTTCAGACCTAAAGATCATACCGGCATGCCGAAATTCGGCAGAGATCTTAGCCGGCAGGATGCAGAAGGCCATTATCCTCGGCTCATTACGTCTACTCAGGGCACACGATTCTCGGACCCAGTAGTCACTCACCCCACGGACGTGGGGAGTGGCTGCCGGTACTACCAGCTCCCCTCTGTGAGTGTCGGAGCCACAGAGTATAAAGGGTGACTGGCTTTTACGAAAAAAAAAAAAAAAAAAAAAAAAAAAAAAAAAAAAAAAAAATAATAATAATAATAATAATAATAATAATAATAATAATAATAATAATAATAATAATAATAATAATAATAATAATAATAATAATAATAATGGAATTTGGGTTGGACAAGTGTGCACTAGTCCACCTCAAGAGAGGACGATGTGGTGACTACGGAGAGGATGCGCAGCTTGTGGACGGAAGCATCTTACATCATTTAGATGCCGGAGAATCGTACACTTACTTGGGTGTCGAGCAACGCTCCACCCAAGAAGTGAGTGTAGTAAAAAACGCTCTCCGCGGCAAGTATCAGCACCGACTCCGACAGATCTGGTCTTCAGAACTGTCGGGGAAGAACAAGGTGTCTGCTACCAATATGCTTGCCGTTCCGATCCTCCTCTACTCCTTCGGAGTAATTAAATGGAATCAAGAGGAGCTGCGTCAACTCGATGTAGGAACCCGAAAAAAGATGCATCTCTATAGGAGTTTGCACCCTAAATCGTCCGTTCCACGGTTATATCTCCCACGACATCGGGGAGGCCGTGGACTCTTGAGTTTGGAGAGTCTCCATAACAGAATGGTTCTGGATGGAGCCTGTAAGGTCATAAGGAGTTCGGATCCCCTCCTCTGCATGGTCCGAGACCATGAAAGTGCAGGAGTAGGAGCCTTTTTGTTTAAGGCAGCACGCAGAGCCGCCGATGAACTCGGTCTGGTCTTCGACGCTGAGCGAGTTAACCAAGACTCCGAGTTGGAACCTGCTCGGCAAAAAGCCCAAGTCAAAGCTGCTGAAATTGATCTATTTCTGCAGCGACACTCGGATAAGCCATTGCACGGCGTCTTCTATAAAAATATAGAAGACCGCGGCTTATCCGAAAGGCTGACTTTTGCTTTCTTAAGGTCAGCCGGGCTGAAGTCTGAGACCGAGGGATTCATAATGGCGTGCCAGGATGGTGTATTCAACACACTCGTTTATCGAAGTCGTGTCATGGGTATAGAGGTCCCTGATGTCAGCTGCAGGACCTGCCACAGGGCGCCGGAGACATTAATGCATTTGCTGTCGGCTTGTCCAGTATATGCAGTCTCGGCCTATATCCAGAGGCACGACGCAGCATTACGAGTGCTTTATTATCACTTAAGGCACTCGTATGGGATAGACGAGACACCAGTGCTGCCTTACGCTTCGGGGGATATTGAGTCCGTTGTGGGAAATGAGAAGTGTCTAATTTATTGGAACTACTCGTTTCCCACCGTCAGGCAAATACAAGCTAATAAGCCTGACATGGTACTCCTCGACCACCAACTCAAGACAATGTTTGTCGTGGAGTTCTCGGCTCCCGCGGAGAATAACATTGTCTTGAAGGAGGAGGAAAAACGGACGAAATATCGAGATTTGCTCTTCGAGCTCCGCAGGCTTTACCCAGGCCATACTGTTAAGCTAGTGGTCCTGATCATAGGAGCCCTCGGTGGAACGAGACACACACTGCTTTCAGAACTAAAGATCATACCGGCATGCCGAAACTCGGCAGAGATCTTAGCCGGCAGGATGCAGAAGGCCATTATCCTCGGCTCATTACGTCTACTCAGGGCACACGATTCTCGGACCCAGTAGTCACTCACCCCACGGACGTGGGGAGTGGCTGCCGGTACTACCAGCTCCCCTCTGTGAGTGTCGGAGCCACAGAGTATAAAGGGTGACTGGCTTTTATAAACTAAAAAAAATAATAATAATAATAATAATAATAATAATAATAATAATAATAATAATAATATGACAGGATACGGATGCTAGTGTCTTGTAAGAAGTCACTAGTGAGGCGGGCGAGGGGGCTAGCGGAAAATCAACTTTTCCGCAAAAAGCCCTCGCGCCTTTTCGAACCGCCTCAGTGTGTTGCTGAAAATCCGCCGACTGCAGATCAGGTGGAAAACTTCTGGAAAACGTTGTACGAACAGAAGCTTCCACTCAACAGAGACTCTCCAGCCCTGGCACACTTTGAAACCTTTTGTCAAAGGTTTCAGCAACCACAACAGGTGTGCCAACCGATAACCCCAGAAGACGTTCGAAGAGCTCTTGAGGGCTCTAAGAACTTTGCTGCTCCAGGTCCCGACGGGATCAATAACTTTTGGTGGAAAAAATTATCCAGTACCCACCACCATTTAGCCAGAATTTTCAATTCATGGCTAAATGGGGAGCAGCAAATTCCTTCTTGGGTTGTCGAGGGGCGGACAGTGCTGATCCCGAAGAACGGAGATTTGTCTAACCCAAAGAACTACCGGCCGATAACCTGTTTAAACGCATGTTACAAGGTGTTTACGCGCATCTTGTACATGCGAGTGCTCGACGCAGTTGAACCGGTTTACGAGCGGATATATGGGCAACGAGGGTCAAAGAGAGGTGTCGCTGGCTGTAAGGAGAACCTGCTGATTGACAGGTGTGTCACGCAGGACTCCATGCAGTATAAGCGTAACCTCTCCATGGCCTGGATCGACTACCGCGAGGCATTTGACATGACATCGCACGAGCTTATTGTACACTTGCTCCGATGTCTTGCGGTACCTGGTCCCGTAGTGAGATGCATCGAAGAACTGATGCCGCTCTGGAGGACTCGCTTTACCATTACATCGGGTAATGATGGAGTCCAGACGGAGTCGGTAACATTCAGAAGGGGAGTATTTCAGGGAGACTCCCTCAGCCCCCTTCTATTTTGCATCTCATTACTGCCATTATCCGTTTCGCTCCGGAAAACCCGTGGATACAACTGCGGTACCCCTGGCGATAGGAGGCATAAGGTCACCCATCTGTTTTATATGGATGACCTTAAACTTTATGCCTCCGGAGAGAGGGACCTACACCAGTCCCTCAGGGTGGTACAGGAGTACACGCAGGCTGTCGGCATGGATTTCGGATTAGACAAATGTGCACTGGTCCATCTCAAGAGAGGACGATGCGGGAACTACGGAGATTACGCGCAGCTCGTGGACGGAAGCATCTTACATCATCTAGATGCCGGAGAGTCGTACACTTACTTGGGTGTCGAGCAACGCTCCACCCAAGAAGTGAGTGTAGTGAAAAACGCTCTCCGCGGCAAGTATCAGCACCGACTCCGAAGATCTGGTCTTCAGAGCTGTCGGGGAAGAACAAGGTGTCTGCTACCAACATGCTTGCCGTTCCGATCCTTCTCTACTCCTTTGGAGTAGTGAAATGGACTCAAGAAGAGTTGCGTCAACTCGACGTAGGAACCCGCAAGAAGATGCATCTCAATAGGAGTTTGCATCCTAAATCGTCTGTTCCACGGCTATACCTCCCACGACATCGGGGAGGCCGTGGACTCTTGAGTTTGGAGAGTCTCCATAATAGGATGGTTCTGGATGGAGCCTGTAAGGTCATCAGGAGTTCGGATCCCCTCCTCTGCATGGTCCGAGACCATGAAAATGCAGGGGTAGGATCCTTTCTGTTTAAGGCAGCACAGAGAGCAGCCGATGAACTTGGTCTCTCCTTCGACGTCGAGCGGGTAAATCTCGACTCTGTCACCGAGTTGGAACCTGCTCGGCGAAAAGCCCAAATTAAAGCTGCAGAACACAACAACTTTCTGCAGCTTCACACGGATAAGCCAATGCATGGAGTTTTCTATAAAAATATAGAAAACCTTGGCTTATCCGAAAGGCTGACCTTTGCCTTTTTAAGGTCAGCCGGGCTGAAGTCTGAGACCGAGGGATTCATAATGGCTTGCCAGGATGGTATATTTAATACCCTCGTCTATCGTAGTCGTGTCATGGGTATAGAGGTCCCTGATGTCAGCTGCAGGGCCTGCCGCAGGGCGCCAGAGACTCTTATGCACTTGCTGTCGGCTTGCCCGACATATGCAGTCTCGGCCTATATCCAAAGGCACGACGGAGCATTACGAGTGCTTTATTACCATTTAAGGCACTCGTATGGGATAGACGAAACACCAGTGCTGCCTTACGCTCCGGGGGGATATTGAGTCCGTTGTGGGAAATGAGAAGTGTCTAATTTATTGGAACTACTCTTTTCCCACCGTCAGGCAAATACAAGCCAACAAGCCTGACGTAGTACTCCTCGACCATCAACTCAAGACAATGTTCGTCGTGGAGTTCTCGGCTCCCGCGGAGAACAACATTGTCTTGAAGGAGGAGGAAAAACGGACAAAATATCGAGATCTACTCTTCGAACTCCGCAGACTCTATCCAGACCATACTGTTAAGATAGTGGTACTGATTATAGGAGCCCTCGGTGGAACGAGACACACACTGCTTTCGGAACTCAAGATCATACCGGCATGTCGAAATTCGGCAGGGATCTTAGCCGGCAGAATGCAGAAGGCCGTCATTCTAGGTTCATTACGTCTGCTCGGGGCACACGATTCCCGGACCCAGTAGTCACTTACCCCACGGGCGTGGGGAGTGGCTACCGGTACTACCAGCTCCCCTCTGTGAGGGTCGGAGCCACAGAGAAGGGTGACTGGTTTTTAGCTCGCTAAAAAAAAAAAAAAATAACATAAGAAAATTAAAAACATCCTTAATAGAGAATTTGAGTCACGACTCAAGGCTGTTCTAAAAACAAAACTCAATTCTCTTAACATAACAAAGGCCATTAATAGTTTTGTTCTGTCAGTTCTAGGGTACTCATTCGGGGTTATCAAATGGACGCACACAGAATTAGAACAAATAAACAGGTATGTTAGGGTGAAGCTAACGGCACACAGAATACATCATCCTCAGTCATCTAAACACAGGGTGAGCTTACCTCGTCATGAAGGTGGACGTGGGATCCTGGACGTGGTACAAGTATGCAGTACCCAGATCACACAATTGCGTACATATTTCCACGCGGGTGTTACTAATTTGCATGAAGCAATAGTAGAGGCTGACATGGGAAGCACACCCTTAAATCTTAACGACAGTGATTATCTACCTTTCCCGAACATGGCCACTGACGAAATAAAGACGAGAGAATGGGCCTCTAAAGAGCTACATGGAAGGTTTCATAAAGATCTGTGTAGCGACGCAGTTGATCGGAAAGCCTCTCTCCACTGGCTAGTAGCAGGTGCCCTGTATCCCGAAACTGAAGGCTTCATGATTGGTATCCAGGATAATGTCATCAGCACGAGAAATCACAGAAAATACATCTTGAAGGAAACAATGACATCGGACTCGTGTAGGAAATGCAGTTCCCAGCCTGAGACTATAGTACACATTCTATCGTCATGTCCGTATCTGGCAGGTACAAAGTACTTAGATAGACACAACAAAGTCGCTGCGATTATCTATCTAGAGATTATCAAAATACACGAAATTCAATTGGAACAACCAGAACCATATTACCTGATCAAGCCACCGCCAGTGTTAGAAAATGAGGAACTAAAAGTGTACTGGGACAAAGGTATTATCACAGACAGAACTGTCGAACACAATAGACCGGATATAACCGTCTTGTACAAAAAACAAAAAAGAGCTCTCTTGATTGACATATCTGTTCCTAGTAACAATAACCTGCAACAAAAACATCAACAAAAAATTAATAAATATTCCGAACTTAAAAGAGAAATAAAAAGAATATGGAACCTGGAGAAAGTAGACATCGTCCCAATAATAATTTCCTCAATGGCACTGATCCCTAAGAACCTAAAAGAAAATCTAATAAAACTGAATATCCCGGAGAGTACCTACCATCTTATGCAGAAATCCGTTATTTTAGATGCCACTAATATAGTAAGATCGTTTCTAGAACCTTAGACCCGGAGCAGTGATCTTGCCTTTAGGGCCGATCATAGCCTGGTTAACAAATCACGGTTATAGTGCCAGTAAAAAAAAAAAAAATAATAATAATAATAATAAGGGGGGGCGAATACGGACCGACAGCCTCCACGTGGTGCTCCCTGGGCAACAGGTAGGGGTGACTCTACCTGGCTGATGTCGGACGTGGGTCTCAAGGACTAACCATCCTGAGGACTCAAGTCTCTGGTTAACGACCACAACAGAGAACGGGCCCCTCACAATAGACCCCAATCGGATGGGGGTCGGAGACACGTGGGAGGGGCCAGACCGGACGGTCTCAATGATGACGAACTCGCTATTGCACACGGACGCTTTAGGTGGACGGGGAGACTACGTGATGACCTGCTTATCTGCTATGAGAGCAGCGAACCCGGACGCAGGGGATACATGGCGCGGTTGCACCGGTTGTGGTGCGATATGCACCCGGAGTACCGCGCCTTCTCTCAACAACACCTGAGAGATCAGGTATCCTTCCTGCGTCGAACAGGCTACGAAAGGCTTCCGTCAGCAGGAAGAAGGGCCAGCCGCATCTCCACCGCGGCAACTACCTGCTGACCGAGAACATCCCCTAGAGTACATCGACGACACCCTCAGGACGAGGGTTAGCCTTAACACCAAAGCCACAAGACCTAGCAAGAATGGATTCGTTGCTCAATGATGAGCTTCCAGAAAATGCCACCATATGGCAGATCAACAGTGCCGTGTACGCAGCCGCTAGGCAACTCGTTCCCCAACAACGCCTGGCAAGCGTTTTGGGTAAGGTCGAGAAGACCAAGCGGCGCGTACAGAAAATACAGGCAAAAATTAAATCGGCGAGACAACACGCGTCTCGAATCCAGAGTGTGGTGGAGTACGTAACGGTAGCTAAGCCATTCACGTCGAAAATTCGGCGTATAGTTGCCGGTATAAGACGACAACACCGCACTCTTAATCTGGCAGTGCTGCAAACCATCAAACAGCACTGTCTAGATAGGATTCGAGCACTCATGGTCATCAAAAATCTTTGGTCAGACGAGCACGGGCCATGGAACAAAACCATCTGTTCCAAATAAGTCCCTCTCGTCTGTTCCAAGACCCACCGCGTGTTGTCGAAAATCCGCCGTCTGTTGAAACTGTCGAGGCTTTCTGGAAGGGAATCTATGAGACTACGAGTCCATTCGACAGCGGCACTCCAGCGATAGCACGCTTCGAGGAGCTTTGCAACACTCTGTTGGGAGAGCAAGACGAAGTGTGTCCGGCGATCAGTACCGAGGAAGTTCAACAAGCACTTGTTGGAACTAAGAACTTCGCTGCTCCGGGTCCAGATGGCATAAACAACTGGTGGTGGAAGAAATTCCCTTCCACCCACCGCCATCTGGCCCGAGTTTTCAACTCATGGTTGAACGAGGGGCAGCCGATTCCGGACTGGTTTGCCGAGGGGCGTACTGTACTGATCCCCAAAAAGGGAGATCTGTCCAACCCGAAGAATTATAGACCGATCACCTGCCTCAATTCCTGCTACAAGATATTTACACGTATCGTGTATGCCAGGACATTGAGGTCAGTTGAGCCGGTCTACCGACAGATACACGAACAGCGTGGTGGCAAGAAAGGTGTGGCAGGCTGCAAAGAGAACCTATTGATAGATCGCTGTATTACACAGGATTCTGTACAATACAAGCGTAATCTATCAATGGCGTGGATTGATTACCGCAAGGCATTTGATACAACATCTCATGCACTATTATTACACTTGTTGCAATGCCTTGTGGTACCTGTCCCACTAGTGAGATGCATCGAACAACTGATGCCACTCTGGAGAACCCGCTTCACCATAACATCTGGTGCTCAGCGGGTATCAACAGAGTTGGTAACTTTTAGGAGAGGAGTTTTCCAGGGTGACCCCCCGAGTCCTCTCCTATTTTGCATCTCACTGCTGCCGTTATCTGTCAGGCTCCGCCAAATCCGCGGATACCAATGTGGCCCACCCAGCAATCGGAGGCATAAGGTCACCCATCTGTTTTACATGGATGACCTAAAACTTTATGCCTCCGGAGAGTGCGAACTCCAAAACTCTCTAAGGGTGGTGCAAGAGTATACACGGGCCATTGGCATGGAATTCGGGCTGGACAAGTGTGCAGTCGTCCACCTCAAGAGAGGACGAAGCGGGATATTCCTTGAAGATGCGCAGCTCGCAGACGGAAGCATCCTACGACATCTGGATGCCGGAGAGACCTACACGTACCTGGGTGTGGAACAACATCACATCCAGGACGTGAAACAAATTAAGGATACTCTCCGCGGCAAGTACAGACACCGGCTCCGAAAGATTTGGTCTTCCGAACTTTCGGGGAAGAACAAGGTGTCTGCAACTAATATGCTTGCCGTTTCGATTCTGCTCTACTCCTTCGGAGTAGTTAAGTGGACACTAGATGAGCTGCGCCAATTGGATAGGGATACCCGCAAGATGATGCATGTTCACAGGAGCATCCATCCTAGGTCGTCCGTTCCTCGAGTGTACCTTCCACGCCAACGGGGGGGGGGGGGGGGGAGCGAGGACTCTTGAGTCTGGAGTGTGCGCATGGCAGAGTAGCACTGGGTGTGGCATGCAACGTCCTTAGGAGCTCGGACCCACTCCTGCGTTTTGCGAGAGATCATGAAACTGCAGGAGTTGGCGCATTTTTTTTTAAGGCAGCACGTAAGGCCGCAGATGATCTCGGTCTCATATTCGACTTCAGGCGAGGAGGCCGGCGAGGTGCTGAGCTAGAATCAGTAACTGAGCTTGCGCCAAATCGCCTGACAGCCCAAATTAAAGCTGCCGAGCAGAGGAATCTGTTAAGACAGCACGGTGTATTCTATAACAACATAGAGACACTGGGTTTATCGACAAAGCTGACCTTCGCTTTCTTACGGTCAGCAGGGCTAAAGTCGGAGAATGAGGGATTCATTGTGGCCTACCAAGATGGTGTTATTAACACCTTGGTCTACCGCAGTCGCGTTATGGGTGTGGAGGTCCCTGACATTACCTGTAGGACCTGCCGTCAGGCTCCGGAGTCGCTCATGCACTTACTATCTGCATGTCCGGTATATGCGACTTCGGCCTACATCCATAGGCATAACGCGGCTCTACGAGTGCTGTACTACCATCTTCTTCACTCGTATGAAGTAGACCAAACACCAGTGCTGCCTTACGTCCCCGGAGAGATCGAGTCCGTTGTCGAGAACGAGAGGTGCCGAATATATTGGAACTACTCGTTTCCGACGGTCAGGCAGATACAAGCAAACAAGCCTGACATAGTCCTCCTCGACCATCAAATCAAGGTGGTGTATGTCATGGAATTCTCGGCACCTGCCGAAACAAACATCATCTTGAAGGAGGGGGAAAAACGGGCTAAATACCGAGATCTCCGGTATCAGCTCCGAGCGCTATACCCAGACTACTCGGTCAAGATGGTCGTCCTGATAATCGGTGTACTCGGTGGAATAAGGCCTCTCGGAATTAAAGGCCATACCAGCCTGCCAAAAGTCAGCCGAATGGTTGGCAGGCCAAATGCAGAAGGCAGTTATCCTGGGGTCCCTCCGTTTTCTTAGGGCACATGAGTCTGGAATTTACAGTCACTGACCCTGCGGGATGCGGGGAGTGGCTGTGAATAATTCACTGACGCTTCTCTCGTGAGAATATCGGAGACACGGGAGAACTGTCCAGAATCTCGAGCGCGAAAAAAAAAAAAAAATAATAATAATAATAATAATAATAATAATAATAATAAGTATGCCGAACAGGAGAGCCTGTTTAGGCAGCATGTCGATAAACCCATGCACGGTGTATTCTACAAAAACATGGAAACACTGGGTTTATCGACTAGGCTGACATTCGCCTTTTTAAGGTCAGCTGGGCTTAAGTCGGAGACCGAGGGATTCATTGTGGCCTGTCAGGATGGTGTAATAAACACCTTGGTCTACCGGAGCCGCGTAATGGGTGTAGAGGTCCCTGATGCCAACTGCAGGACCTGCCGTCAGGCGCCGGAATCGCTTATGCATTTGCTTTCAGCATGCCCGGTATACGCGATTTCGGCCTACATCCACCGCCATAACGTGGCTTTACGAGTGCTATACTACCATCTACGGCACTCGTATGGGGTAGACCAAACACCATTGCTGCCTTACATCCCCGGAGATATTGAGTCCGTTGTCGAGAACGAGAGGTGCCGAATTTATTGGAACTACTCGTTCCCGACCGTTAGGCTAATTCAAGCCAACAAGCCTGACATAGTCCTCCTCGACCATCAGAACAAAGTGATGTTTGTAATCGAATTCTCAGCGCCCGCTGAGACAAACATCGCTTTGAAGGAGGGGGAAAAACGGACCAAATATCGTGATCTCCGGTATGAGCTCCAAGTGCTGTACCCAGACTACTCTGTCAAGATGGTTGTCCTAATAATCGGCGTACTCGGAGGGATGAAGCCTTCGCTGCTCTCAGAATTGAAGATCATACCGGCCTGTCAGAATTCGGCAGAATGGTTGGCAGGTCAGATGCAGAAGGCGGTTATCTTGGGGTCCCTTCGTCTATTTAGGGCACACGATTTAGGTATTTGCAGTCACTAACTCCACAGGTCGTGGAGAGTGGCTGCAAGGAATTCGCCGGCGCGGCTACCGTGAGGTGTCGGGGGCCACGGAAGTCCTGTCCGGCAGCGGGCAACCCGAAAAAAAAAAAAAAATTAGTATCAGCACCGACTCCGACAGATCTGGTCTTCAGAGCTGTCGGGGAAGAACAAGGTGTCTGCTACCAACATGCTTGCCGTTCCGATCCTTCTCTACTCTTTTGGAGTAGTGAAATGGACTCAAGAAGAGTTGCGTCAACTCGACGTAGGAACCCGCAAGAAGATGCATCTCAATAGGAGTTTGCATCCTAAATCGTCCGTTCTACGGCTATACCTCCCACGACATCGGGGAGGCCGTGGACTCTTGAGTTTGGAGAGTCTCCATAATAGGATGGTTCTGGATGGAGCCTGTAAGGTCATCAGGAGTTCGGATCCCCTCCTCTGCATGGTCCGAGACCATGAAAATGCAGGGGTAGGAGTCTTTCTGTTTAAGGCAACACAGAGAGCAGCCGATGAACTTGGTCTTTCCTTCGACGTCGAGCAGGTAAATCGCGACTCTGTCACCGAGTTGGAACCTGCTCGGCGAAAAGCCGAAATTAAAGCTGCAGAACACAACAACTTTCTGCAGCTGCACACGGATAAGCCAATGCATGGAGTTTTTTATAAAAATATAGAAAACCTTGGCTTATCCGAAAGGCTGACCTTTGCCTTCTTAAGGTCAGCCGGGCTGAAGTCTGAGACCGAAGGATTCATAATGGCTTGCCAGGATGGTGTATTTAACACCCTCGTCTATCGTAGTCGTGTCATGGGTATAGAGGTCCCTGATGTCAGCTGCAGGGCCTGCCGCAGGGCGCCAGAGACTCTTATGCACTTGCTGTCGGCTTGCCCGACATATGCAGTCTCGGCCTATATCCAAAGGCACGACGGAGCATTACGAGTGCTTTATTACCATTTAAGGCACTCGTATGGGATAGACGAAACACCAGTGCTGCCTTACGCTCCGGGGGATATTGAGTCCGTTGTGGGAAATGAGAAGTGTCTAATTTATTGGAACTACTCGTTTCCCACCGTCAGGCAAATACAAGCTAACAAGCCTGACGTAGTACTCCTCGACCATCAACTCAAGACAATGTTCGTCGTGGAGTTCTCGGCTCCCGCGGAGAACAACATTGTCTTGAAGGAGGAGGAAAAACGGACAAAATATCGAGATCTGCTCTTCGAACTCCGCAGACTCTATCCAGACCATACTGTTAAGATAGTGGTACTGATTATAGGAGCCCTCGGTGGAACGAGACACACACTGCTTTCGGAACTGAAGATCATACCGGCATGCCGAAATTCGGCAGAGGTCTTAGCCGGCAGAATGCAGGCTGTCATCCTCGGTTCATTACGTCTGCTCAGGGCACACGATTCCCGGACCCAGTAGTCACTTACCCCACGGGCGTGGGGTGTGGCTACCGGTACTACCAGCTCCCCTCTGTGAGGGTCGGAGCCACAGAGAAGGGTGACTGGTTTTTAGCTAGCTAAAATTTAAAAAAAAAAATAAAAAAAAAAAAATAATAATAATAATAATAATACTGTTAAGCTAGTGGTCCTGATCATAGGAGCCCTCGGTGGAGCGAGACACACGCTGCTTTCAGACCTAAAGATCATACCGGCATGCCGAAATTCGGCAGAGATCTTAGCCGGCAGGATGCAGAAGGCCATTATCCCCGGCTCATTACGTCTACTCAGGGCACACGATTCTCGGACCCAGTAGTCACTCACCCCACGGACGTGGGGAGTGGCTGCCGGTACTACCAGCTCCCCTCTGTGAGTGTCGGAGCCACAGAGTATAAAGGGTGACTGGCTTTTACGAAAAAAAAAAAAAAATAATAATAATAATAATAATAATAACATAACGAGAAAATTCTTAAACGGAACAGGATAAGATGAAGTTCTTCCCTGATTCTAAGGATATACCAGCCTACCAGCTTAGCTGAGATACAGTAGATAATAATAATAATAATAATAAGGGTACGGAAAACGGACCGGCAGCCTCCACGCGGTGTACCTGGACAGGCAGAGGCAACTCTGCCTAACAGATGTCGGACGTGGATCTCAGGGCTAACCACTCTGAGATCCACTTCTCTGGTTCTAGCAGACAGAGGAAGGGCCCCTCACAATCGACCCCAACCGGATGGGGGTCAGAGACAAGTTGGAGGGGCCATACCGGACGGTCTCAATGATGACAACACACGCTATGACCATGGACGCTTTAAGTGGACGAGGGAACTTCGAGATGACTTGCTGACCTGCTATGAGAGCAGCGAACCTGCGCGCAGAGGGTACATGGCGCGATTGCACGAAATCTGGTGCGACACGCATCCAGAGCATCGCACCTTCTCTGAGCAACAGCTCAGGGTTCAAGTATCCTACCTGCGCAGGACAGGTTACGTAAGGGCACCCTGTCAGCAGGAAGAAGCGCCAGCCGCACTGCCACCGCGGCAAAGAGCTGACGGGGAACATCCTAGAAGGTACGCCGAAGTCAACTTAAGGACGAGGGTTAGCCTTAACAGCAGGGCTAACCTAAAGCCACAAGACCTGGCTCGGATGGACGCTGTTATCGATGAGGAATTACCAGAAGACGCAGACATTTGGCAGATCAACTGTGCCGTGTACAACGCTGCTAGCCAACTCGTGCCCCGCGAGAGGAATACCAACCCCTCGAGCGGTATCGAAAAGGCTAAGCGGCGTGTACAAAAGATCGAAGGCAAAATACAGTTGGCCAGACAACACGCTTCTCGAATCCAGAGTGTGGTGGAATACGTAACCACTGGCAAGGCATTTACGCCTAAAGTCCGGCGAACAGCAGCCGGACTCAGACGCCAGCACCACACTCTAAATCTAACAGTGATGCTCACTATTAAGCAGCACTGTTTAGATAGGATTCGAGCGCTTATGGCTATCAAGAAAAAGCTAAATAGGCGGGTACGAAGTATGGAGCAAAATACGTTGTTCCGCACGAATCCTTCCCGCCTATTTCAAGAGCCACAGCGTGTTGTTGATAATCCACCAACTGTAGCCGATGTCGAAAGCTTCTGGAAAGGAATCTACGAAACAACACGTCCGTTCGATAGCAACACTCCAGCAATAGCACACTTCGAGGCTCTGTGCCACAGAACCTTTGAAGAGCCAGAAGAAGTGTGCCCGGCAATCAGTCCGGAGGAAGTCCAACAAGCTCTCGTTGGCACCAAGAACTTCGCTGCTCCGGGGCCAGACGGCATAAATAACTGGTGGTGGAAAAAATTTCCTTCCACCCACCGTCGCACAGTGGCGAGAAATGTCAGTGTTCCACCCAAATTACTCTAGAGGTCGTAAATTTTAAGTTATTGAGACATTCTTTTTTTTTTAATGTTCATCTTGAAATCACCTATCGATCCCTCTAGCCGGATTTTGAAATTTCATTTTTCATTTTTTTTTATTTTTAATAGAAAATCATATTTTTACAGAAAAATACTGTTTTTTCTATTAAATTTATTGACAACTGTCAAAATGACTGTCAAATATAAAAAAATAAGATTTTTAGATAAATAATTCATACAATAACAGGTTGGTGTTCAGAAAAATATATATAGTGTTTTCAGTGTATCTGGTTCTGAAGTTGACAGGAAAATATGTATTTCTATATTTGGCAGCTTCCATAATTGTTGTCAAATTTCCAAAGATAGATGGAAGAGCGGCGCGGCTACCGTGAGGTGTCGGAGGCCACGGAAGTCCTGTCCGGCAGCGGGCAAACCGAAAAAAAAATAAATAAATAAATAAATAATAATAATAATAATAATAATAATAATAATAACAATAATAATAATAATAATAATAATAATAATAATAATAATAATAATAATAATAATCCTGTAAAAAAAAAAAAAAAAATAATAATCCTGCGTCGAACGGGCTACGAAAGGGCACCCCGTCAGCAGGAACAAGGGCCAGCCGCATCACCACCGCGGCAACTACCTGCTGAACGACAACATCACCTAGAGTACACCGACGATACTCTCAGGACGAGGGTTAGCCTTAACACCAGGGTTAACCCACAGCCACAAGACCTGGCAAGAATGGATTCGTTACTCGATGATGAACTTCCAGAAGATGCCAACATATGGCAGATCAACAGTGCCGTGTACGCAGCCGCTAGGCAACTCGTTCCCCAGCAACGCCTGGCAAGCGTGTTGGGTAAGGTCGAGAAGACTAAGCGGCGCGTACAAAAAATTGAGGCAAAAATTAAATCGGCGAGACAACACGCGTCTCGAATCCAGAGTGTGATGGAGTATATAACGGCAGCTAAGCCATTCACGCCGAAAATTCGGCGTATAGTTGCCGGTATAAGAAGACAACACCACACTCTAAATCGGACAGTGCTGCAAACCATCAAACAGCACTGTCTAGATAGGATTCGAGCACTCATGGCCATTAAGAAATCTTTGGTCAGACGAGCACGGGCCATGGAACAAAACCATCTGTTCCAAACAAGTCCCTCTCGTCTGCTCCAAGAGCCACCGCGTGTTGTTGAAAATCCGCCGTCTGTTGAGACTGTCGAAGCCTTCTGGAAGGGAATATATGAGACTACGAGTCCATTCGACAGCGACACTCCAGCGATAGCACGCTTCGAGGGGCTCTGCACCACATTGTTGGGAGAGCAAGACGAAGTGTGCCCGGCGATCAGTACCGAGGAAGTCCAACAAGCACTTGTTGGTACTAATAAATTCGCTGCCCCGGGTCCAGATGGCATAAACAACTGGTGGTGGAAGAAATTCCCTTCCACCCACCGCCATCTGGCCCGAGTTTTCAACTCATGGTTGAACGAGGGGCAGCCGATTCCGGACTGGTTTGCCGAGGGGCGTACTGTACTGATCCCCAAAAAGGGAAATCTGTCCGACCCGAAGAATTATAGACAGATCACCTGCCTCAATTCCTGCTACAAGATATTTACTCGTATCTTGTATGCCAGGACATTGAGGTCAATTGAGCCGGTCTACCGACAGATACACGAACAGCGTCGTGGCAAGAAAGGTGTGGCAGGCTGCAAAGAGAACCTATTGATAGACCGCTGTATTACACAGGATTCTGTGCAATACAAGCGTAATCTATCAATGGCGTGGATCGATTACCGCAAGGCATTTGATACAACATCTCATGCACTATTATTACACTTGTTGCAATGCCTTGTGGTACCTGTCCCACTAGTGAGATGCATCGAACAACTGATGCCACTCTGGAGAACCCGCTTCACCATAACATCTGGTGCTCAGCGGGTATCGACAGAGTTGGTAACTTTTAGGAGAGGAGTTTTCCAGGGTGACTCCCTGAGTCCTCTCCTATTCTGCATCTCACTGCTGCCGTTATCTGTCAGGCTCCGCCAAACCCGCGGATACCAATGTGGTTCACCCAACAATCGGAGGCATAAGGTCACCCATCTATTTTATATGGATGACCTAAAACTTTATGCCTCCGGAGAGTGCGAACTCCAAAACTCTCTAAGGGTGGTCCAAGATTATACACGGGCCATTGGCATGGAATTCGGGCTGGACAAGTGTGCAGACGTCCACCTCAAGAGAGGACGAAGCGGGATATTCCTTGAAGATGCGCAGCTCGCAGACGGAAGCATCCTACGACATCTGGATGCCGGAGAGACCTACACGTACCTGGGTGTGGAGCAACATCACATCCAGGACGTGAAACAAGTTAAGGATACTCTCCGCGGCAAGTACAGACACCGGCTCCGAAAGATTTGGTCTTCTGAACTTTCGGGGAAGAACAAGGTGTCTGCAACTAATATGCTTGCCGTTCCTATTCTGCTCTACTCCTTCGGAGTAGTTAAGTGGACGCTAGATGAGTTGCGCCAATTGGATAGGGATACCCGCAAGATGATGCATGTTCACAGGAGCATCCATCCTAGGTCGTCCGTTCCTCGAGTGTACCTCCCACGCCAACGGGGGGCCGAGGACTCTTGAGTCTGGAGTGTGCGCATGGCAGAGTAGCGCTGAGTGTGGCATGCAACGTCCTTAGGAGCTCGGACCCACTCCTGCGGTTTGTGAGAGATCATGAAACTGCAGGAGTTGTCGCATTTTTATTCAAGGCAGCACGTAAGGCCGCAGATGATCTGGGTCTCGTATTCGACTTCAGGCGAGGAGGCCGACGAGGTGCTGAACTAGAATCAGTAACTGAGCTTGCGCCAAATCGTCTGATAGCCCAAATTAAAGCTGCCGAGCAGAGAAATCTACTCAGGCAGCACGTCGATAAACCCATGCACGGCGTATTCTATAACAACATAGAGACGCTGGGTTTATCGACAAAGCTGACCTTCGCTTTCTTACGGTCAGCAGGGCTAAAGTCGGAGACCGAAGGATTCATTGTGGCCTGCCAAGATGGTGTTATTAACACCCTGGTCTACCGCAGTCGCGTTATGGGTGTGGAGGTCCCTGACATTAATTGTAGGACCTGCCGTCAGGCGCCGGAGTCGCTCATGCACTTACTATCTGCATGTACGGTATATGCGACTTCGGCCTACATCCATAGACATAACGCGGCTCTACGAGTGCTATACTACCACCTTCGGCACTCGTACGAAGTAGACCAAACACCAGTGCTGCCTTACGTCCCCGGAGAGATCGAGTCCGTTGTCGAGAATGAGAAGTGCCGAATATATTGGAACTACTCGTTTCCGACGGTCAGGCAAATTCAGGCAAACAAGCCTGACATAGTCCTCCTAGACCACCAAACCAAGATGATGTATGTCATCGAGTTCTGGGCACCTGCCGAGACAAACATCATCTTGAAGGAGGGCGAAAAACGGACTAAATACCGAGATCTCCGGTATGAGCTCCGAGTGCTATACCCAGACTACTCGGTCAAGATGGTCGTCCTGATAATCGGTGTACTTGGTGGAATGAGGCCTACGCTGCTCTCGGAATTAAAGGCCATACCAGCCTGCCAAAAGTCAGCCGAGTGGTTGGCAGGCCAAATGCAGAAGGCAGTTATCCTGGGGTCCCTTCGTCTTCTTAGGGCACACGAATCTGGCATCTACAGTCACTAACCCTGCGGGACGCGGGGAGTGGCTGCAGATAATCCGCTGGCGCTTGTCCCGTGAGAATGTCGGAGACACGGGAGAACTGTCCAGCATCGCACACGCGACAAAAAAAAAATAATAAAAAAATAATAATAATTATCTGGGTTGATAAAGGCAGGAAGAAGACCATCCTCATAGATGTGGCGGTGCCCAATACAAATAACCTCCGTGACACTTACGCAGCCAAAATCAATAAGTACGCGGATCTCGCCATGGAAATCAAGCAACAGTGGCAACAAGACACTGTCCGAGTACCTATTGTAATCTCGTCCACTGGAGTTATTCCAAGGAGTTTAAAGGAGAGTTTAGTTTCACTGACCATAGAACTGGGTATCATGAGAGATATCCAAAAATCAGTCATCCTGAACACCTGTAGCATCGTCCGCAAGTTCCTCTCTTAGTTGTGACTCACCATAGTACATCTTGCCACCAGGCCGATGTGCATGAGTAAAAGCACCGCCAAGCGCGAGATAAAGAGAAATAATAATAATAATAATAATAATAATAATAATAATAATAATAATAATAATAATAATAATAATAATAAAGGTACGGAAAGCGGACCGGCAGCCTCCACGCGGTTTACCTGGACAGGCAGAGGAAACTCTGCCTGACTGATGTCGGACGTGGATCTCAGGGCTAACCATCCTGAGATCCAGGTCTCTGGTTCCAATCGACAGAGAAAGGGCCCCTCACAATAGACCCCATTCGGATGGGGGTCAGAGAAAAGTTGGAGGGGTCACACCGGATGGTCTCAATGTTGACGAAGTACGCAATAGACAAGGACGCTTTAAGTGGACGAGGGAACTTCGAGATGACTTGCTGACCTGCTATGAGAGCAGCGAACCTGCACGCAGGGGGTACATGGCGCGATTGCACGAAATCTGGTGCGACATGCATCCAGAGCATCGCGCCTTCTCTGAGCAACAGCTCAGAGATCAAGTATCCTTCCTGCGCAGGACAGGTTACGTAAGGGCACCCCGGCAGCAGGAAGAAGTGCCAGCCGCACTTCCACCGCGGCAAATAGCTGACGGGGAACATCCTATAAGATACGCCGATGTTGACTTAAGGACGAGGGTTAGCCTTAACAGCAGGGCTACCCTAAAGCCACAAGACTTGGCACGGATGGACGCTGTCATCGATGAGGAACTACCAGAAGACGCCGACATCTGGCAGATCAACACTGCCGTGTACAACGCTGCTAGCCAACTCGTGCCCCGCGAGAGGACAAATAATGCCTCGAACGGTATCGAAAAGGCTAAGCGGCGTGTACAAAAGATCAAAGGCAAAATACAGTTGGCTAGACAACACGCTTCTCGAATCCAGAGTGTGGTAGAATACGTAACAACTGGCAAGGCATTTACGCCTAAAGTTCGGCGAACAGCAGCCGGACTGAGACGCCAGCACCACACTCTAAATCTGACAGTGATGCTCACTATTAAGCAGCACTGTTTAGATAGGATTCGAGCGCTTATGGCTATTAAGAAGAAGCTAAATAGGCGGGTACGAAGTATGGAGCTAAACACATTGTTCCGTACGAATCCTTCCCGCCTATTTCAGGAGCCACAGCGTGTTGTCGACAATCCGCCGACTGTGGCCGATGTCGGAAGCCTCTGGAAAGGAATCTACGAAACGACACGTCCATTCAGGAGCGACACTCCAGCAATAGCACAATTCGAGGCTCTGTGCCACAGAATCTTTGAAGAGCCAGAAGAAGTGTGCCCGACAATCAGTTCGGAGGAAGTCCAACAAGCTCTTGTTGGCACCAAGAACTTCGCTGCTCCGGGGCCAGACGGCATAAATAATTGGTGGTGGAAAAAATTTCCTTCCACCCACCATCGTCTGGCCCGAGTTTTCAACAAATGGTTGAACGAGGGGCAGCAGATTCCGGACTGGTTTGTCGAGGGACGTACTGTGCTCATCCCTAAAAAGGGTGATTTGTCGGATCCAAGGAATTATAGACCAATCACCTGTCTGAACTTCTGCTACAAGCTATTTACACGTATCTTGTATGCTCGGACACTACGGCAGGTTGATCCGGTCTTCCAGCAGATATACGAACAGCGTGGCGTCAAGAAGGGCATGGCAGGTTGTAAGGACAGCCTGCTGGTAGACCGCTGTATTGCACAGGATTCTGTGCAATACAAGCGGAATCTATCAATGGCCTGGATTGACTAAGGTAAGGCATTTGACACAACATCACATGAACTTCTGTTACATTTGCTCAAATGTCTTGCGGTAGCAGAGCCACTAGTGAGATGCATTGAACAACTGCTGCCACTCTGGCAGACCCGCTTCACCATAACATCAGGTGCACAGCGGGTTACGACAGAGCAGGTGGCATTCCGAAGAGGAGTTTTCCAGGGAGATTCTCTGAGTCCCCTCCTCTTCTGCATCTCACTGCTGCCGTTGTCTGTTGAGCTCCGCCAAACCCGCGGGTACCTCTGTGGCCCACCCAGCAACCGGAGGCATAAGGTCACTCATCTATTCTACATGGATGACCTAAAACTGTATGTCTCCGGAGAGCGAGAACTTCAAAACGCTCTGAGGGTGGTCGAGGAGTACACGCGGGCCATTGGTATGGAGTTCGGGTTGGACAAGTGCGCGGTCGTCCACCTCAAGAGAGGGCGATGCGGGGAATTTTCTGAGGACGTGCAGCTCGCAGACGGAAGCATCCTAAGACATCTGGATGCCGGAGAGACCTACACATACCTGGGTGTGCAACAACACCACATCCAGGATGTGCAACAAATCAAGAAGTCCCTCCGCGGCAAGTACAGACGCCTACTTCGAAAGATTTGGTCGTCCGAACTTTCGGGGAAGAATAAGGCGTCTGCCACTAACATGCTTGCCGTTCCTGTTCTGCTCTACTCCTTTGGGGTAGTAAAATGGACGGTAGATGAGCTGCGCCAACTAGACAGAGATACCCGCAAGATGATGAACATCCATAGGAGTATTCATCCTAGATCATCCGTTCCTCGTGTTTATCTCCCACGTCATCGGGGGGGGGGGGGGGGCGAGGACTCTTGAGTCTGGAGTGTATGCATGGAAGAGTAGCACTGAGTATGGCATGTAACATTCTCAGGAGCTCGGATCCGCTCCTGCTATTAGTGAGAGATCATGAAATGGCGGGGGTGGGCGCAGGATTGTTCAAGGCAGCAAAAAGAGCCGCAGATGAACTTGGTCTCGTATTCGACGTCAGACGAGGTGGCCGGCGCGGTGCTGATCCAGAGTCAGTCACCGAGCTTCAGCCAAATCGTCTGAAAGCCCAAATAAAAGCTGCCGAACAGGAGAATCTGTTCAGGCAGCATGTCGATAAACCCATGCACGGTGTGTACTATAAGAACATAGAAACACTGGATTTATCGACTAGGCTGACATTCGCCTTTTTAAGGTCAGCTGGGCTTAAGTCGGAGACCGAGGGATTCATTGTGGCCTGTCAGGATGGTGTAATAAACACCTTGGTCTACCGAAGCCGCGTAATGGGTGTAGAGGTCCCTGATATCAACTGCAGGACCTGCTGTCAGGCGCCGGAATCGCTGATGCATTTGCTTTCAGCATGCCCGATATACGCGATTTCGGCCTACATCCACCGCCATAACGCGGCTTTACGAGTGCTATACTACCATCTACGGCACTCGTACGGGGTAGATCAAACACCAGTGCTGCCTTACATCCCCGGAGATATTGAGTCCGTTGTCGAGAACGAGAGGTGCCGAATTTATTGGAACTACTCGTTCCCGACCGTCAGGCTAATTCAAGCCAACAAGCCAACAAGCCTGACATAGTACTCCTCGACCATCGAATTCTCAGCACCTGCTGAGACAAACATCACTTTCAAGGAGGGGGAAAAATGGATCAAATATCGTGATCTCCGGTATGAGCTCCAAGTGCTGTACCCAGACTACTCGGTCAAGATGGTCGTCCTAATAATCGGCGTACTCGGAGGGATGAAGCCTTCGCTGCTCTCAGAATTGAAGATCATACCGGCCTGTCAGAATTCGGCAGAATGGTTGGCAGGCCAGATGCAGAAGGCGGTTATCTTGGGGTCCCTTCGTCTGCTTAGGGCACATGATTCAGGTGTTTACAGTCACTAACTCCACGGGTCGTGGAGAGTGGCTGTAATGAATTAGCCGGCGCGGCTACCGTGTGGTGTCGGAGGCCACGGAAGCCCTGTCCGGCAGCGGGAAACCGAAGGAAAAAAAAAAAAAAATAATAATAATAATAATAATAATAATAATAAGTAAGCAGGAGGGGCTGACTTTCATCAATCAAGCCTTTGGTGAGTAGTGCCACCACTTACTCCAGCTGGGGGTGTAAAATCGAAACGGCGGCCCTAGTGCACCCGGGAGGGGAAAGCTCCTTCCCCTCTGGTGTCGGTCGTGGGCTTGCTGGGCTAACCACCCACAAGCCCTAACTTCTGGTTCCCGCAGGCAGAAGACAGGGCCCCCACAATCGACCCCATCCGGATAGGGGTCAAGGGCAAGGTGGTGGGGCCCAACCGGATCGGGCGCCCGTTGACGACGAACGCCATGAACTAGGACGCTTTGAGTGGACAGATGAGCTAAGGGACGACCTTCTGCATTGCTACGAAAGCAGTGAGCCCGCACGAAGGGGATACATGGGGCGAATGCATGTTCTGTGGTGTGCAAGGCACCCAGAGCACAACGCCTTCACGCCACAAAACCTGCGTGATTATGTATTCCACCTTCGTCGCAGGGGCTACGTGAGAGCTGCTCCTCAGCCGGTGAATGAGGTGGCCGAAGGTCCACCGAATGAACCGGTTGAGGATGTAGTCCCTGACGTTCCACCAATACCAGAGGGCCTCAGTACCAGACGGGGGTTACACTACATAAAAGCCCCCGGGCCACAAGACCTGGCCAGAGTGGATGAAGAACTTCGTGAAGCGCTTCCAGAACGGGCTGACATCTGGCACATAAACTGTGCCGTGTATGCTGCTGCTCAACGCTTTTCTCAAGTGGAGAGGCGTAATACTGCCTCCTCACAGGAGAGCGCGAGGCGGCGCATACAAAAGATGGAAGCCAAGATCCGGTCGGCGAGGCAACACGCATCCCGTATCCAATGTGTGATGGACTATATGGCGGCCAATAGACCGTTCACGCCTAAAGTGCGTCGAATAGCCGCCAACTTAAGACGCGTCCATCACACACTCAATGAGGCAGTGCTGCGAACCACCAAACAGCACTGTCTCGACAGGATACGGATGCTAGTGGTTTGTAAAAAATCACTAGTGAGGCGGGTGAGGGGGCTGGCGGAAAATAAACTCTTCCGCCAAAAGCCCTCGCGCCTATTCGAACCGCCTCCGCGTGTTGCAGAGAATCCGCCGACTGTAGATCAGGTGGAAAATTTCTGGAAAACGCTTTACGAGGAGAAGCTTCCACTCAACCGAGACACTCCGGCCCTTGCACACTTTGAAACCTTTTGTCAAAGGTTTCAACAACCACAGGAAGTGTGCCAACCAATAACCCCAGAAGAGGTTCGAAGAGTTCTCGAGGGCTCTAAGAACTTTGCTGCTCCAGGTCCCGATGGGATAAATAACTTTTGGTGGAAAAAGTTACCGAGCACCCACCACCATTTGGCCAGAATTTTTAATGCCTGGCTAAATGGGGAGCAGCAAATTCCTTCTTGGGTGGTTGAAGGGCGGACAGTGCTGATCCCTAAGAACGGAGATTTGTCCAACCCAAGGAACTACCGACCGATAACCTGTTTAAACGCATGTTACAAGGTGTTTACGCGCATCTTGTACATGCGAGTACTCCACGCAGTTGAACCGGTTTACGAACGGATATATGAGCAACGAGGGTCGAAGAGAGGTGTCGCTGGCTGCAAGGAGAACCTGTTGATTGACAGATGTGTCACGCAGGACTCCGTGCAGTATAAGCGGAACCTCTCCATGGCCTGGATCGACTACCGCAAGGCATTTGATATGACATCACATGAGCTTATTGTTCACTTGCTCCGATGTCTTGCGGTACCCGGTCCCGTAGCGAGATGCATCGAAGAACTGATGCCGCTCTGGAGGACTCGCTTTACCATTACATCGGGTAACGATAGATTCCAGACGGAGTCGGTAGCATTCAGAAGGGGAGTATTTCAGGGAGACTCCCTCAACCCCCTTCTGTTTTGCATCTCACTACTGCCATTATCCGTTTCGCTCCGGAACACCCGTGGATACAACTGCGGTACCCCCGGCGATAGGAGGCATA
The DNA here is from genome assembly GCA_936432065.2 of Rutpela maculata. Lineage (NCBI taxonomy): Eukaryota > Metazoa > Arthropoda > Insecta > Coleoptera > Cerambycidae > Rutpela > Rutpela maculata. Next base: position 28,675,309 of record OW386289.2, read on the forward strand.
AGGTCACCCATCTGTTCTACATGGATGACCTTAAACTTTATGCCTCTGGAGAGAGGGACCTACACCAGTCCCTCAGGGTGGTACAGGAGTACACGCAGGCTGTCGGTATGGAGTTCGGGTTGGACAAATGTGCACTGGTCCATCTCAAGAGAGGACGATGCGGGAACTACGGAGAGGACGCGCAACTCGTTGACGGAAGCATCTTACATCATCTAGATGCCGGAGAGTCGTACACTTACTTGGGTGTCGAGCAACGCTCCACCCAAGAAGTGGGTGTAGTGAAAAACGCTCTCCGCGGCAAGTATCAGCACCGACTCCGACAGATCTGGTCCTCAGAACTGTCGGGGAAGAACAAGGTGTCTGCTACCAACATGCTTGCCGTTCCGATCCTACTCTACTCCTTTGGAGTAGTGAAATGGACTCGAGAGGAGTTGCGTCAACTCGACGTAGGAACCCGCAAGAAGATGCATCTCAATAGAAGTTTGCATCCTAAATCGTCCGTTCCACGGCTATACCTCCCACGACATCGGGGAGGCCGTGGACTCTTGAGTTTGGAGAGTCTCCATAATAGGATGGTTCTGGATGGAGCCTGTAAGGTCATCAGGAGTTCGGATCCCCTCCTCTGCATGGTCCGAGACCATGAAAGTGCAGGAATAGGAGCCTTTTTGTTTAAGGCAGCACAAAGAGCAGCCGATGAACTTGGTCTCTCCTTCGACGTCGAGCGGGTAAATCCCGACTCTGTCACCGAGTTGGAACCTGCTCGACGAAAAGCCCAAATTAAAGCTGCAGAACACAACATCTTTCTGCAGCTTCACACGGATAAGCCAATGCATGGAGTTTTCTATAAAAATATAGAGAACCTTGGCTTATCCGAAAGGCTGACCTTTGCCTTCTTAAGGTCAGCCGGGCTGAAGTCTGAGACCGAGGGATTCATAATGGCTTGCTAGGATGGTGTATTTAATACCCTCGTCTATCGTAGTCGTGTCATGGGTATAGAGGTCCCTGATGTCAGTTGCAGGGCCTGCCGCAGGGCGCCAGAGACTTTAATGCACCTGTTGTCGGCTTGTCCGACATATGCAGTCTCGGCCTATATCCAGAGGCACGACGGAGCATTACGAGTGCTTTACTATCACCTAAGGCACTCGTATGGGATAGATGAGACACCAGTGCTGCCTTACGCTCCGGGGGATATTGAGTCCGTTGTGGGAAATGAGAAGTGTCTAATTTATTGGAACTACTCTTTTCCCACCGTCAGGCAAATACAAGCCAACAAGCCTGACGTAGTACTCCTCGACCATCAACTCAAGACAATGTTTGTCGTGGAGTTCTCGGCTCCCGCGGAGAACAACATTGTCTTGAAGGAGGAGGAAAAACGGACAAAATATCGAGATCTGCTCTTCGAACTCCGCAGACTGTATCCAGACCATACTGTTAAGATAGTGGTACTGATTATAGGAGCCCTCGGTGGAACGAGACACACACTGCTTTCAGAACTTAAGATCATACCGGCATGCCGAAATTCGGCAGAGGTCTTAGCCGGCAGAATGCAGAAGGCCGTCATATTCGGTTCATTACGTCTGCTCAGGGCACACGATTCCCGGACCCAGTAGTCACTTACCCCGCGGGTGTGGGGAGTGGCTGCCGGAACTACCAGCTCCCCTCTGTGAGGGTCGGAGCCACAGAGAAGGGTGACTGGTTTTTAACCAAAAAAAAAAAATAATAATAATAATAATAATAACTACATGGACGCTTCGAGTGGACCGATGAGCTGAGGAATAATCTTCTGCTATGCTACGAAAGCAGTGAGCCCGCGCGAAGGGGATACATGGCGCGAATGCACGCTCTGTGGTGTGCAAGACACCCAGAGCACAGCGCCTTCACGCCACAAAATCTGCGTGACTATGTATCCCACCTTCGCAGCAGGGGCTACGTGAGAGCTGTTCCTCAGCCGGTAAATGAGGCGGTCGATGAGCCGCTGAATGAACCGGTTGTGGAGGCAGTTCTAGACGTTCCACCAAGACCAGAGGGCCTCAACACCAGAAGGGGGTTGCACTACATCAAACCCCCCAGATCAGAAGACCTAGCCAGAGTGGATGTTGAACTTCGTGAAGCGATACCAGAAGGGGCTGACATCTGGCACATCAATTGTGCCGTATACGCTGCTGCCCAGCGCTTAACTCCGGGTGAGAGGCGGAATACTGCCTCTCCACAGGAGAGAGCGGAGTGGCGTATACAAAAGATGGAAGCCAAGATCCGGTCGGCGAGGCAACACGCATCCCGTATCCAATGTGTGATGGACTATATGGCGACCAATAGGACATTCACGCCTAAAGTTAGGCGCATAGCCGCCAATTTAAGACGCGTCCATCACACACTGAATGGGGCAGTGCAGCGAACCACCAAACAGCACTGCCTTGATCGGATACGGATGCTAGTGACTTGTAAAAAGTCACTAGTGAAGCGGGCGAGGGGGCTGGCGGAAAACAATCTATTCCGCAAAAAGCCCTCGCGCTTTTTCGAACCGCCTCAGCGTGTTGTAGAGAATCCGCCGACTGTAGATCAGGTGGAAGACGCTCTACGGACAGAAGCTCCCACACAACAGAGACACTCCAGCCCTGGCACACTTTGAAGCCTTTTGCCAAAGGTTTCAACAACCAAACGAGGTGTGCCAACCGATAACCCCAGAAGAGGTTCGAAGAGCTCTTGAGGGCTCTAAGAACTTTGCTGCTCCAGGTCCCGATGGGATAAATAACTTTTGGTGGAAAAAGTTTTCCAGTACCCACCACCATTTGGCCAGAATTTTTAATTCATGGCTAAATGGGGAGCAGCAAATTCCTTCTTGGGTTGTCGAGAGGCGGACAGTGCTGATCCCGAAGAACGGAGATTTATCTAACCCAAAAAATTACCGGCCGATAACTTGCTTAAACGCATGCTACAAGTTGTTTACACGCATCTTGTACATGCGGGTGCTCCAAGTAGTTGAACGGGTCTACGAACGGGTATATGAGCAACGAGGGTCAAAGAGAGGTGTCGCTGGCTGCAAGGAGAACCTGCTGATCGACAGATGTATCACGCAGGACTCCGTGCAGTATAAGCGTAACCTCTCTATGGCCTGGATCGACTACCGCAAGGCATTTGATATGACATCCCATGAGCTCATTGTCCACTTGCTCAGATGTCTTGCGGTGCCCGGTCCCGTAGTGAGATGTATCGAAGAACTCATGCCGCTCTGGAGGACTCGCTTTACCATAACATCGGGTAATAGCAGAGTCCAGACAGAGCCGGTATTGTTCAGAAGGGGAGTATTTCAGGGAGATTCCCTGAGCCCCCTTCTGTTTTGCATCTCGCTACTGCCATTATCCGATTCGCTGCGAAATACCCGTGGCTACAACTGCGATACCCCCGGCGATAGGAGGCATAAGGTCACCCATCTGTTTTACATGGATGACCTTAAACTTTATGCCTCCGGAGAGAGGGATTTACGCCAGTCCCTCAGGGTGGTACAGGAGTACACGCAGGCTGTCGGCATGGAATTTGGGTTGGACAAGTGTGCACTAGTCCACCTCAAGAGAGGACGATGCGGTGACTACGGAGAGGATGCGCAGCTTGTGGACGGAAGCATCTTACATCACCTAGATGCCGGAGAGTCGTACACTTACTTGGGTGTCGAGCAACGCTCCACCCAAGAAGTGAGTGTAGTAAAAAACGCTCTCCGCGGCAAGTATCAGCACCGACTCCGACAGATCTGGTCTTCAGAACTGTCGGGGAAGAACAAGGTGTCTGCTACCAATATGCTTGCCGTTCCGATCCTCCTCTACTCCTTTGGAGTAATTAAATGGAATCAAGAGGAGCTGCGACAACTCGATGTAGGAACCCGAAAAAAGATGCATCTCTATAGGAGTTTGCACCCTAAATCGTCCGTTCCACGGTTATATCTCCCACGACATCGGGGAGGCCGTGGACTCTTGAGTTTGGAGAGTCTCCATAACAGGATGGTTATGGATGGAGCCTGTAAGATCATAAGGAGTTCGGATCCCCTCCTCTGCATGGTCCGAGACCATGAAAGTGCAGGAGTAGGAGCCTTTTTGTTTAAGGCAGCGCGCAGAGCCGCCGATGAACTCGGTTTGGTCTTCGACGCTGAGCGGGTTAATCACGACTCTGTCACCGAGTTGGAACCTGCTCGGCAAAAAGCCTAAGTCAAAGCTGCTGAAATTGATTTATTTCTGCAGCTACACTCGGATAAGCCATTGCACGGAGTCTTCTATAAAAATATAGAAGACCGCGGCTTATCCGAAAGGCTGACCTTTGCTTTCTTAAGGTCAGCCGGGCTAAAGTCTGAGACCGAGGGATTCATAATGGCATGCCAGGATGGTGTATTCCACACACTCGTCTATCGAAGTCGTGTCATGGGTATAGAGGTCCCTGATGTCAGCTGCAGGACCTGCCACAGGGCGCGGGAGACATTAATGCATTTGCTGTCGGCTTGTCCAGTATATGCAGTCTCGGCCTATATCCAGAGGCACGACGCAGCATTACGAGTGCTTTATTATCACTTAAGGCACTCGTATGGGATAGACGAGACACCAGTGCTGCCTTACGCTCCGGGGGATATTGAGTCCGTTGTGGGGAATGAGAAGTGTCTAATTTATTGGAACTACTCGTTTCCCACCGTCAGGCAAATACAAGCTAATAAGCCTGACATGGTCCTCCTCGACCACCAACTCAAGACAATGTTTGTCGTGGAGTTCTCGGCTCCCGCGGAGAATAACATTGTCTTGAAGGAGGAGGAAAAACGGACGAAATATCGAGATTTGCTCTTCGAGCTCCGCAGGCTTTACCCTGGCCATACCGTTAAGCTAGTGGTCCTGATCATAGGAACCCTCAGTGGAACGAGACACACGCTGCTTTCAGAACTAAAGATCATACCGGCATGCCGAAATTCGGCAGAGATCTTAGCCGGCAGGATGCAGAAGGCCATTATCCTCGGCTCATTACGTCTACTCAGGGCACACGATTCTCGGACCCAGTAGTCACTCACCCCACGGACGTGGGGAGTGGCTGCCGGTACTACCAGCTCCCCTCTGTGAGTGTCGGAGCCACAGAGTATAAAGGGTGACTGGCTTTTACGAAAAAAAAAAAAAATAATAATAATAATAATAATAAGCGTACCCTCTCTGGTATCGGAGGCAGAGAGAAGGGCGACTGGATTGGAGAGAAAAAATAATAATAATAATAATAATAGAGGCGGAACACTGCCTCCCCACAGGAGAGAGCGGAGCGGCGTATACAAAAGATGGAAGCCAAGATCCGGTCGGCGAGGCAACACGCATCCCGAATCCAATGTGTGATGGACTATATGGCGGCCAATAGGACTTTCACGCCTAAAGTTAGGCGCATAGCCGCCAATTTAAGACGCGTCCATCACACACTGAATGGGGCAGTGCTGCGAACCACCAAACAGCACTGCCTTGATCGGATACGGATGCTAGTGACTTGTAAAAAGTCACTAGTGAGGCGGACGAGGGGGCTGGCGGAAAACAATCTATTCCGCAAAAAGCCCTCGCACCTTTTCGAACCGCCTCAGCGTGTTGTAGAGAATCCGCCGACTGTAGATCAGGTGGAAAATTTCTGGAAAACGCTCTACGGACAGAAGCTCCCACTCAACAGAGACACTCCAGCCTTGGCACATTTTGAAGCCTTTTGCCAAAGGTTTCAACAACCAAACGAGGTGTGCCAACCGATAACCCCAGAAGAGGTTCGAAGAGCTCTTGAGGGCTCTAAGAACTTTGCTGCTCCAGGTCCCGATGGGATAAATAACTTTTGGTGGAAAAAGTTTTCCAGTACCCACCACCATTTGGCCAGAATTTTTAATTCATGGCTAAATGGGGAGCAGAAAATTCCTTCTTGGGTTGTCAAGGGGCGGACAGTGCTGATCCCGAAGAACGGAGATTTGTCTAACCCAAAAAATTACCGGCCGATAACTTGCTTAAACGCATGCTACAAGTTGTTTACACGCATCTTGTACATGCGGGTACTCCAAGCAGTTGAACGGGTTTACGAACGGGTATATGAGCAACGAGGGTCAAAGAGAGGTGTCGCTGGCTGCAAGGAGAACCTGCTGATCGACAGATGTATCACGCAGGACTCCGTGCAGTATAAGCGTAACCTCTCTATGGCCTGGATCGACTGCCGCAAGGCATTTGATATGACATCCCATGAGCTTATTGTCCACTTGCTCAGATGTCTTGCGGTGCCCGGTCCCGTAGTGAGATGTATCGAAGAACTCATGCCGCTCTGGAGGACTCGCTTTACCATAACATCGGGTAATAGCAGAGTCCAGACAGAGCCGGTATTGTTCAGAAGGGGAGTATTTCAGGGAGATTCCCTAAGCCCCCTTCTGTTTTGCATCTCACTAATACCATTATCCGTTTCGCTTCGAAATACCCGTGGATACAACTACGGTACCCCCGGCGACAGGAGGCATAAGGTCACCCATTTGTTTTACATGGATGACCTTAAACTTTATGCCTCCGGAGAGAGGGATTTACGCCAGTCCCTCAGGGTGGTACAGGAGTACACGCAGGCTGTCGGCATGGAATTTGGGTTGGACAAGTGTGCACTAGTCCACCTCAAGAGAGGACGATGCGGTGACTACGGAGAGGATGCGCAGCTTGTAGACGGAAGCATCTTACATCATCTAGATGCCGGAGAGTCGTACATTTACTTGGGTGTCGAGCAACGCTCCACCCAAGAAGTGTGTGTAGTAAAAATCGCTCTCCGCGGCAAGTATCAGCACCGACTCCGACAGATCTGGTCTTCAGAACTGTCGGGGAAGAACAAGGTGTCTGCTACCAATATGCTTGCCGTTCCGATCCTCCTCTACTCCTTTGGAGTAATTAAATGGAATCAAGAGGAGCTGCGACAACTCGATGTAGGAACCCGAAAAAAGATGCATCTCTATAGGAGTTTGCACCCTAAATCGTCCGTTCCACGGTTATATCTCCCACGACATCGGGGAGGCCGTGGACTCTTGAGTTTGGAGAGTCTCCATAACAGGATGGTTCTGGATGGAGCCTGTAAGGCCATAAGGAGTTCGGATCCCCTCCTCTGCATGGTCCGAGACCATGAAAGTGCAGGAGTTGGAGCCTTTTTGTTTAAGGCAGCACGCAGAGCCGCCGATGAACTCGGTCTGGTCTTCGACGCTGAGCGGGTTAATCACGACTCTGTCACCGAGTTGGAACCTGCTCGGCAAAAAGCCCAAGTCAAAGCTGCTGAAATTAATTTATTTCTGCAACTACACTCGGATAAGCCATTGCACGGAGTCTTCTATAAAAATATAGTAGACCGCGGCTTAACCGAAAGGCTGACCTTCGCTTTCTTCAGGTCAGCCGGGCTGAAGTCTGAGACCGAGGGATTAATAATGGCGTGCCAGGATGGTGTATTCAACACACTCGTCTATCGAAGTCGTGTCATGGGTATAGAGGTCCCTGATGTCAGCTGCAGAACCTGCCACAGGGCGCCGGAGACATTAATGCATTTGCTGTCGGCTTGTCCAGTATATGCAGTCTCGGCCTATATCCAGAGGCACGATGCAGCATTACGAGTGTTTTATTATCACTTAAGGCACTCGTATGGGATAGACGAGACACCAGTGCTGCCTTACGCTCCGGGGAATATTGAGTCCGTTGTGGGAAATGAGAAGTGTCTAATTTATTGGAACTACTCGTTTCCCACCGTCAGGCAAATACAAGCTAATAAGCCGGACATGGTCCTCCTCGACCACCAACTCAAGACAATGTTTGTCGTGGAGTTCTCGGCTCCCGCGGAGAATAACATTGTCTTGAAGGAGGAGGAAAAACGGACGAAATATCGAGATTTGCTCTTCGAGCTCCGCAGGCTTTACCCTGGCCATACTGTTAAGCTAGTGGTCCTGATCATAGGAGCCCTCGGTGGAACGAGACACACACTGCTTTCAGAACTAAAGATCATACCGGCATGCCGAAATTCGGCAGAGATCTTAGCCGGCAGGATGCAGAAGGCCATTATCCTCGGCTCATTACGTCTACTCAGGGCACACGATTCTCGGACCCAGTAGTCACTCACCCCACGGACGTGGGGAGTGGCTGCCGGTACTACCAGCTCCCCTCTGTGAGTGTCGAAGCCACAGAGTATAAAGGGTGACTGGCTTTTATATATATATATATATATATATAAAAAAAAATAAATAAATAATAATAATAATAATAATAATAATAAGGGTACGGAAAACGGACCGGCAGCCTCCACGCGGTGTACCTGGACAGGCAGAGGCAACTCTGCCTGACAGATGTCGGACGTGGATCTCAGGGCTAACCACTCTGAGATCCACTTCTCTGGTTCTACCACACAGAGGAAGGGCCCCTCACAATCGACCCCAACCGGATGGGGGTCAGAGAAAAGTTGGAGGGGCCATACCGGACGGTCTCAATGATGACAACACACGCTATGACCATGGACGCTTTAAGTGGACGAGGGAACATCGAGATGACTTGCTGACCTGCTATGAGAGCAGCGAACCTGCGCGCAGGGGGTACATGGCGCGATTGCACGAGATCTGGTGCGACACGCATCCAGAGCATCGCGCCTTCTCTGAGCAACAGCTCAGAGATCAAGTATCCTACCTACGCAGGACAGGTTATGTAAGGGCACCCCGCCAGCAGGAAGAAGCGCCAGCCGCACTGCCACCGCGGCAAAGAGCTGACGGGGAACATCCTAGAAGGTACGCCGAAGTCAACTTAAGGACGAGGGTTAGCCTTAACAGCAGGGCAAACCTAAAGCCACAAGACCTGGCACGGATGGATGCTGTTATCGAAGAGGAATTACCAGAAGACGCCGACATTTGGCAGATCAACTGTGCCGTGTACAACGCTGCTAGCCAACTCGTGCCCCGCGAGAGGAATACCAACCCCTCGAGCGGTATCGAAAAGGCTAAGCGGCGTGTACAAAAGATCGAAGGCAAAATACAGTTGGCCAGACAACACGCTTCTCGAATCCAGAGTGTGGTGGAATACGTAACCACTGGCAAGGCATTTACGCCTAAAGTCCGGCGAACAGCAGCCGGACTCAGACGCCAACACCACACTCTAAATCTGACAGTGATGCTCACTATTAAGCAGCACTGTCTAGATAGAATTCGAGCGCTTATGGCTATCAAGAAAAAGCTAAATAGGCGGGTACGAAGTATGGAGCAAAATACGTTGTTCCGTACGAATCCTTCCCGCCTATTTCAAGAGCCACAGCGTGTTGTCGATAATCCACCAACTGTAGCCGATGTCGAAAGCTTCTGGAAAGGAATCTACGAAACGACACGTCCGTTCGATAGCAACACTCCAGCAATAGCACACTTCGAGGCTCTGTGCCACAGAACCTTTGAAGAGCCGGAAGAAGTGTGCCCGGCAATCAGTCCGGAGGAAGTCCAACAAGCTCTTGTTGGCACCAAGAACTTCGCTGCTCCGGGGCCAGACGGCATAAATAACTGGTGGTGGAAAAAATTTCCTTCCACCCACCGTCGTCTGGCCCGAGTTTTCAACAAGTGGTTGAACGAGGGGCAGCAGATTCCGGACTGGTTTGTCGAGGGACGCACTGTGCTCATCCCTAAAAAGGGTGACCTGTCTGACCCAAGGAATTATAGACCAATCACCTGTCTGAACTCCTGCTACAAGCTATTTACTCGTATCTTGTATGCTCGGACCATACGGCAGGTTGATCCGGTCTTCCAGCAGATATACGAGCAGCGTGGCGCCAAGAAGGGCATGGCAGGTTGCAAGGACAGCCTGCTGGTAGACCGCTGTATTACACAGGACTCTGTGCAGTACAAGCGGAATCTATCGATGGCCTGGATTGACTATCGTAAGGCATTTGACACAACATCACATGAACTTTTGTTACATTCGCTCAAATGTCTTGCGGTAGCAGAGCCACTAGTGAGATGCATAGAACAACTGCTGCCACTTTAGAGGACCCGCTTCACCATAACATCAGGTGCACAGCGGGTTACGACAGAGCAGGTGGCATTCAGAAGAGGAGTATTCCAGGGAGATTCTCTGAGTCCCCTCCTCTTTTGCATCTCACTGCTGCCGTTATCTGTTGAACTCCGCGAAACTCACGGGTACCACTGTGGACCACCCAGCAACCGGAGGCATAAGGTCACCCATTTATTCTATATGGATGACCTGGAACTGTATGCCTCCGGAGAGCGTGAACTTCAAAATGCTCTACGGGTGGTCGAGGAGTACACGCGGGCCATTGGTATGGAGTTCGGGTTGGACAAGTGCGCGGTCGTCCACCTCAAGAGAGGGCGATGCGGGGAATTTTCTGAGGACGCGCAGCTCGCAGACGGAAGCATTCTAAGACATCTGGATGCCGGAGAGACCTACACATACCTGGGTGTGCAACAACATCACATCCAGGATGTGCAACAAATCAAGGAATCTCTCCGCGGCAAGTACAGACGCCTACTCCGAAAGATTTGGTCGTCCGAACTTTCGGGGAAGAATAAGGCGTCTGCTACTAACATGCTTGCCGTTCCTGTTCTGCTCTACTCCTTTGGAGTAGTAAAATGGAAAGTAGATGAGCTGCGCCAACTAGACAGAGACACCCGCAAGATGATGAACATCCATAGGAGTATTCATCCTAGATCGTCCGTTCCTCGTGTTTACCTCCCACGTCATCGGGGGGGCCGAGGACTCTTGGGTCTGGAGTGTATGCATGGCAGAGTAGTACTGAGTATGGCATGTAACATCCTCAGGAGCTCGGATCCGCTCCTGCTATTAGTGAGAGATCACGAAATCGCATGGGTGGGCGCAGGATTGTTTAAGGCAGCAAAAAGAGCCGCAGATGAACTCGGTTTCGTATTCGACGCCAGACGAGGCGGCCGGCGCGGTGCTGACCCAGAGTCAGTCACTGAGCTTCAGCCAACTCGTCTGAAATTCCAAATAAAAGCTGCCGAACAGGAGAGCCTGTTTAGGCAGCATGTCGATAAACCCATGCACGGTGTATACTACAAAAACATGGAAACACTGGGTTTATCGACTAGGCTGACATTCGCCTTTTTAAGGTCAGCTGGGCTTAAGTCGGAGACCGAGGGATTCATTGTGGCCTGTCAGGATGGTGTAATAAACACCTTGGTCTACCGGAGCCGCGTAATGGGTGTAGAGGTCCCTGATATCAACTGCAGGACCTGCTGTCAGGCGCTGGAATCGCTGATGCATTTGCTTTCAGCATGCCCGATATACGCGATTTCGGCCTACATCCACCGCCATAACGCGGCTTTACGAGTGCTATACTACCATCTACGGCACTCGTACGGGGTAGATCAAACACCAGTGCTGCCTTACATCCCCGGAGATATTGAGTCCGTTGTCGAGAACGAGAGGTGCCGAATTTATTGGAACTACTCGTTCCCGACTGTCAGGCTAATTCAAGCCAACAAGCCTGACATAGTCCTCCTCGACCATCAGAACAAAGTGATGTTTGTCATCGAATTCTCTGCACCTGCTGAGACAAACATCGCTTTGAAGGAGGGGGAAAAACGGACCAAATATCGTGATCTCCGGTATGAGCTCCAAGTGCTATACCCAGACTACTCGGTCAAGATGGTCGTCCTAATAATCGGCGTACTCGGAGGGATGAAGCCTTCGCTGCTCTCAGAATTGAAGATCATACCGGCCTGTCAGAATTCAGCAGAATGGTTGGCAGGCCAGATGCAGAAGGCGGTTATCTTGGGGTCCATTCGTCTACTTAGGGCACACGATTTAGGTATTTGCAGTCACTAACTCCACAGGTTATGGAGAGTGGCTGTAAGGAATTTTCCGGCGCGGCTACCGTGAGGTGTCGGAGGCCACGGAAGTCCTGTCCGGCAGAGGGCTACCATAATAATAATAATAATAATAATAATAATAATAATAATAATAATAATAATAATAATAATAATAATATCGGCGTCATCCCTATGAGTTTACACGAAAATATTTGAAAAATAGGGTTACACAAGAATATTTACATAACCTTACAAAAAGCTGTGATTCTAGGAACAACAAGAATAGTTCGTAAGTTCTTGAATCAAGCATAAGAGTGCTTGGCTTAGCCCGTACCTCATGAAAAATTGCCAGCATAGAAAGAGCTGAGAACAACAGAGGAATAATAATAATAATAATAATAATAATAATAATCGAACCGGCAGCCTAGTGCACCCGGGAGGGGAAAGCCCCTTCCCCTCTGGTGTCGGTCGTGGGCTTGCTGGGCTAACCACCCACAAGCCCTAACTTCTGGTTCCCGCAGGCAGAAGACAGGGCCCCCACAATCGACCCCATCCGGATAGGGGTCCAGGGCAAGGTGGTGGGGCCCAACCGGATCGAGCGCCCGTTGACGACGAACGCCATGAACTAGGACACTTTGAGTGGACAGATGAGCTAAGGGACGACCTTCTGAATTGCTACGAAAGCAGTGAGCCCGCACGAAGGGGATACATGGGGCGAATGCATGTTCTGTGGTGTGCAAGGCACCCAGAGCACAACGCCTTCACGCCACAAAACCTGCGTGATTATGTATCCCACCTTCGTCGCAGGGGCTACGTGAGAGCTGCTCCTCAGCCGGTGAATGAGGTGGCCGAAGGTCCAACGAATGAACCGGTTGAGGATGTAGTCCCTGACGTTCCACCAATACCAGAGGGCCTCAGTACCAGACGGGGGTTACACTACATAAAAGCCCCCGGGCCACAAGACCTGGCCAGAGTGGATGAAGAACTTCGTGAAGCGCTTCCAGAACGGGCTGAGATCTGGCACATAAACTGTGCCGTGTATGCTGCCGCTCAACGCTTTTCTCAGGTTCAGAGGCGTACTACTGCCTCCCCACAGGAGAGAGCGAGGCGGCGCATACAAAAGATGGAAGCCAAGATCCGGTCGGCGAGGCAACACGCATCCCGTATCCAATGTGTGATGGACTATATGGCGGTCAATAGACCGTTCACGCCTAAAGTGCGTCGAATAGCCGCCAACTTAAGACGCGTCCATCACACATTCAATGAGGCAGTGCTGCGAACCACCAAACAGCACTGTCTCGACAGGATACGGATGCTAGTGGTTTGTAAAAAATCACTAGTGAGGCGGGCGAGGGGGCTGGCGGAAAATAAACTCTTCCGCCAAAAGCCCTCGCGCCTATTCGAACCGCCTCCGCGTGTTGCAGAGAATCCGCCGACTGTAGTTCAGGTGGAAAATTTCTGGAAAACGCTTTACGAGGAGAAGCTTCCACTCAACCGAGACTCTCCGGCCCTTGCACACTTTGAAATCTTTTGTCAAAGGTTTCAACAACCACAGGAAGTGTGCCAACCAATAACCCCAGAAGAGGTTCGAAGAGCTCTCGAGGGCTCTAAGAACTTTGCTGCTCCAGGTCCCGATGGGATAAATAACTTTTGGTGGAAAAAGTTACCGAGCACCCACCACCATTTAGCCAGAATTTTTAATTCCTGGCTAAATGGGGAGCAGCAAATTCCTTCTTGGGTGGTTGACGGGCGGACAGTGCTGATCCCTAAGAACGGAGATTTGTCCAACCCAAGGAACTACCGACCGATAACCTGTTTAAACGCATGTTACAAGGTGTTTACGCGCATCTTGTACATGCGAGTGCTCCACGCAGTTGAACCGGTTTACGAACGAATATATGAGCAACGAGGGTCGAAGAGAGGTGTCGCTGGCTGCAAGGAGAACCTGTTGATTGACAGATGTGTCACGCAGGACTCCGTGCAGTATAAGCGGAACCTCTCCATGGCCTGGATCGACTACCGCAAGGCATTTGATATGACATCACATGAGCTTATTGTTCACTTGCTCCGATGTCTTGCGGTACCCGGTCCCGTAGTGAGATGCATCGAAGAACTGATGCCGCTCTGGAGGACTCGCTTTACCATTACATCGGGTAACGATAGAGTCCAGACGGAGTCGGTAACTTTCAGAAGGGGAGTATTTCAGGGAGACTCCCTCAGCCCCCTTCTGTTTTGCATCTCATTACTGCCATTATCCGTTTCGCTCCGGAAAACCCGTGGATACAACTGCGGTACCCCCGGCGATAGGAGGCATAAGGTCACCCATCTGTTTTACATGGATGACCTTAAACTTTATGCCTCCGGAGAGAGGGACCTACACCAGTCCCTCAGGGTGGTACAGGAGTACACGCAGGCTGTCGGCATGGAGTTCGGGTTGGACAAACGTGCACTGGTCCATCTCAAGAGAGGACGATGCGGGAACTACGGAGAGGACGCGCAACTCGTTGACGGAAGCATCTTACATCATCTAGATGCCGGAGAGTCGTACACTTACTTGGGTGTCGAGCAACGCTCCACCCAAGAAGTGGGTGTAGTGAAAAACGCTCTCCGCGGCAAGTATCAGCACCGACTCCGACAGATCTGGTCCTCAGAACTGTCGGGGAAGAACAAGGTGTCTGCTACCAACATACTTGCCGTTCCGATCCTACTCTACTTCGTTGGAGTAGTGAAATGGACTCGAGAGGAGTTGCGTCAACTCGACGTAGGAACCCGCAAGAAGATGCATCTCAATAGAAGTTTGCATCCTAAATCGTCCGTTCCACGGCTATACCTCCCGCGACATCGGGGATGCCGTGGACTCTTGAGTTTGGAGAGTCTCCATAATAGGATGGTTCTGGATGGAGCCTGTAAGGTTATCAGGAGTTCGGATCCCCTCCTCTGCATGGTCCGAGACCATGAAAGTGCAGGGATAGGAGCCTTTTTGTTTAAGGCAGCACAAAGAGCAGCCGATGAACTTGGTCTCTTCTTTGACGTCGAGCGGGTAAATCCCGATTCTGTCACCGAGTTGGAACCTGCTCGACGAAAAGCCCAAATTAAAGCTGCAGAACACAACATCTTTCTGCAGCTTCACACGGATAAGCCAATGCATGGAGTTTTCTATAAAAATATAGAGAACCTTGGCTTATCCGAAAGGCTGACCTTTGCCTTCTTAAGGTCAGCCGGGCTGAAGTCTGAGACCGAGGGATTCATAATGGCTTGCCAGGATGGTATATTTAATACCCTCGTCTATCGTAGTCGTGTCATGGGTATAGAGGTCCCTGATGTCAGCTGCAGGGCCTGCCGCAGGGCGCCAGAGACTTTAATGCACCTGTTGTCGGCTTGTCCGACATATGCAGTCTCGGCCTATATCCAGAGGCAAGACGGAGCATTACGAGTGCTTTATTATCACCTAAGGCACTCGTATGGGATAGACGAGACACCAATGCTGCCTTACGCTCCGGGGGATATTGAGTCCGTTGTGGGAAATGAGAAGTGTCTAATTTATTGGAACTACTCTTTTCCCACCGTCAGGCAAATACAAGCCAACAAGCCTGACGTAGTACTCCTCGACCATCAACTCAAGACAATGTTTGTCGTGGAGTTCTCGGCTCCCGCGGAGAACAACATTGTCTTGAAGGAGGAGGAAAAACGGACAAAATATCGAGATCTGCTCTTCGAACTCCGCAGACTGTATCCAGACCATACTGTTAAGATAGTGGTACTGATTATAGGAGCCCTCGGTGGAACGAGACACACACTGCTTTCAGAACTTAAGATCATACCAGAGAAGGGTGACTTGTTTTTAACAAAAAAATAAAATAAAAATAATAATAATAATAAGAGGAAACTCTGCCTGACTGATGTCGGACGTGGATCTCAGGGCTAACCATCCTGAGATTCAGGTCTCTGGTTCCAATCGACAGAGAAAGGGCCCCTCACAATAGACCCCATTCGGATGGGGGTCAGAGACAAGTTGGAGGGGTCACACCGGATGGTCTCAATGTTGACGACGCACGCAATAGACAAGGACGCTTTAAGTGGACGAGGGAACTTCGAGATGACTTGCTGACCTGCTATGAGAGCAGCGAACCTGCACGCAGGGGGTACATGGCGCGATTGCACGAAATCTGGTGCGACATGCATCCAGAGCATCGCGCCTTCTCTGAGCAACAGCTCAGAGATCAAGTATCCTTCCTGCACAGGACAGGTTACGTAAGGGCACCCCGGCAGCAGGAAGAAGTGCCAGCCGCACTTCCACCACGGCAAATAGCTGACGGGGAACATCCTATAAGATACGCCGATGTTGACTTAAGGACGAGGGTTAGCCTTAACAGCAGGGCTACCCTAAAGCCACAAGACCTGGCACGGATGGACGCTGTCATCGATGAGGAACTACCAGAAGACGCCGACATCTGGCAGATCAACACTGCCGTGTACAACGCTGCTAGCCAACTCGTGCCCCGCGAGAGGACAAATAATGCCTCGAACGGTATCGAAAAGGCTAAGCGGCGTGTACAAAAGATCAAAGGCAAAATACAGTTGGCTAGACAACACGCTTCTCGAATCCAGAGTGTGGCAGAATACGTAACAACTGGCAAGGCATTTACGCCTAAAGTTCGGCGAACAGCAGCCGGACTGAGACGCCAGCACCACACTCTAAATCTGACAGTGATGCTCACTATTAAGCAGCACTGTTTAGATAGGATTCGAGCGCTTATGGCTATTAAGAAGAAGCTAAATAGGTGGGTACGAAGTATGGAGCAGAACACATTGTTCCGTAAGAATCCTTCCCGTCTATTTCAGGAGCCACAGCGTGTTGTCGACAATCCGCCGACTGTAGCCGATGTCGAAAGCTTCTGGAAAGGAATCTACGAAAAGACACGTCAGAAGACGACAGAAACGACAGAAGAAGTGTGCCCGACAATCAGTTCGGAGGAAGTCCAACAAGCTCTTGTTGTCACCAAGAACTTCGCTGCTCCGGGGCCAGACGGCATAAATAATTGGTGGTGGAAAAAATGTCCTTCCACCCACCGTCGTCTGGCCCGAGTTTTCAACAAATGGTTGAACGAGGGGCAGCAGATTCCGGACTGGTTTGTCGAGGGACGTACTGTGCTCATCACTAAAAAGGGTGATATGTCTGATCCAAGGAATTATACACCAATCACCTGTCTGAACTCCTGCTACAAGCTATTTACACGTATCTTGTATGCTCGGACACTACGGCAGGTTGATCCGGTCTTCGAGCAGATATACGAACTGCGTGGCGCCAAGAAGGGCATGGCAGGTTGTAAGGACAGCCTGCTGGTAGACCGCTGTATTACACAGGATTCTGTGCAATACAAGCGGAATCTATCAATGGCCTGGATTGACTATCGTAAGGCATTTGACACAACATCACATGAACTTTTGTTACATTTGCTCAAATGTCTTGCGGTAGCAGAGCCACTAGTGAGATGCATTGAACAACTGCTGCCACTCTGGAAGACCCGCTTCACCATAACATCAGGTGCTCAGCGGGTTACGACAGAGCAGGTGGCATTCCGAAGAGGAGTTTTCCAGGGAGATTCTCTGAGTCCCCTCCTCTTTTGCATCTCACTGCTGCCGTTATCTGTTGAACTCCGCCAAACCCGCGGGTACCTCTGTGGCCCACCCAGCAACCGGAGGCATAAGGTCACTCATCTATTCTACATGGATGACATAAAACTGTATGCCTCCGGAGAGCGAGAACTTCAAAACGCTCTGAGGGTGGTCGAGGAGTACACGCGGGCCATTGGTATGGAGTTCGGGTTGGACAAGTGCGCGGTCGTCCACCTCAAGAGAGGGCGATGCGGGGAATTTTCTGAGGACGCGCAGCTCGCAGACGGAAGCATCCTAAGACATCTGGATGCCGGAGAGACCTACACATACCTGGGTGTGCAACAACACCACATCCAGGATGTGCAACAAATCAAGAAGTCTCTCCGCGGCAAGTACAGACGCCTACTCCGAAAGATTTGGTCGTCCGAACTTTCGGGGAAGATTAAGGCGTCTGCCACTAACATGCTTGCCGTTCCTGTTCTGCTCTACTCCTTTGGGGTAGTAAAATGGACGGTAGATGAGCTGCGCCAACTAGACAGAGATACCCGCAAGATGATGAACATCCATAGGAGTATTCATCCTAGATCGTCCGTTCCTCGTGTTTATCTCCCACGTCATCGGGGGGGCCGAGGACTCTTGAGAAGTCTCTCCGCGGCAAGTACAGACGCCTACTCCGAAAGATTTGGTCGTCCGAACTTTCGGGGAAGAATAAGGCGTCTGCCACTAACATGCTTGCCGTTCCTGTTCTGCTCTACTCCTTTGGGGTAGTAAAATGGACGGTAGATGAGCTGCGCCAACTAGACAGAGATAACCGCAAGATGATGAACATCCATAGGAGTATTCATCCTAGATCGTCCGTTCCTCGTGTTTATCTCCCACGTCATCGGGGGGGCCGAGGACTCTTGAGTCTGGAGTGTATGCATGGCAGAGTAGCACTGAGTATGGCATGTAACATTCTCAGGAGCTCGGATCCGCTCCTGCTATTAGTGAGAGATCATGAAATGGCAGGGGTGGTCGCAGGATTGTTCAAGGCAGCAAAAAGAGCCGCAGATGAACTTGGTCTCGTATTCGACATCAGACGAGGTGGCCGGCGCGGTGCTGATCCAGAGTCAGTCACCGAGCTTCAGCCAAATCGTCTGAAAGCCCAAATAAAAGCTGCCGAACAGGAGAATCTGTTCAGGCAGCATGTCGATAAACCCATACACGGTGTGTACTATAAGAACATAGAAACACTGGGTTTATCGACTAGGCTGACATTCGCCTTTTTAGGTCAGCTGGGCTTAAGTCGGAGACCGAGGGATTCATTGTGGCCTGTCAGGATGGTGTAATAAACGCCTTGGTCTACCGAAGCCGCGTAATGGGTGTAGAGGTCCCTGATATCGACTGCAGGACCTGCCGTCAGGCGCCGGAATCGCTGATGCATTTGCTTTCAGCATGCCCGATATACGCGATTTCGGCCTACATCCACCGCCATAACGCGGCTTTACGAGTGCTATACTACCATCTACGGCACTCGTACGGGGTAGATCAAACGCCAATGCTGCCTTACATCCCCGGAGATATTGAGTCCGTTGTCGAGAACGAGAGGTGCCGAATTTATTGGAACTACTCGTTCCCGACCGTCAGGCTAATTCAAGCCAACAAGCCTGACATAGTACTCCTCGACCATCAGAACAAAGTGATGTGTGTCATCGAATTCTCAGCACCTGCTGAGACAAACATCGCTTTGAAGGAGGGGGAAAAACAGATCAAATATCGTGATCTCCGGTATGAGCTCCAAGTGCTGTACCCAGACTACTCGGTCAAGATGGTCGTCCTAATAATCGGCGTACTCGGAGGGATGAAGCCTTCGCTGCTCTCAGAAATAAAGATCATATCGGCCTGTCAGAATTTGGCAGAATGGTTGGCAGGTCAGATGCAGAAGGCAGTTATCTTGGGGTCCCTTCGTCTGCTTAGGGCACATGATTCAGGTGTTTACAGTCACTAACTCCACAGGTCGTGGAGAGTGGCTGTAATGAATTAGCCGGCGCGGCTACCGTGTGGTGTCGGAGGCCACGGAAGCCCTGTCCGGCAGCGGGAAACCGAAGGAAAAAAAAAAAAAATAATAATAATAATAACAATAATAATAATCTCCGCGGCAAGTATCAGCACCAACTCCGACAGATCTGGTCTTCAGAACTGTCGGGGAAGAACAAGGCGTCTGCTACCAATATGCTTGCCGTTCCGATCCTCCTCTACTCCTTTGGAGTAATTAAATGGAATCAAGAGGAGCTGCGACAACTCGATGTAGGAACCCGAAAAAAGATGCATCTCTATAGGAGTTTGCACCCTAAATCGTCCGTTCCACGGTTATATCTCCATAACAGGATGTTGGAGTCTCCATAACAGGATGGTTCTGGATGGAGCATGTAAGGTCATAAGGAGTTCGGATCCCCTCCTCTGCATGTTCCGAGACCATGAAACTGCAGGAGTAGGAGCCTTTTTGTTTAAGGCAGCGCGCAGAGCCGCCGATGAACTCGGTTTGGTCTTCGACGCTGAGCGGGTTAATCACGACTCTGTCACCGAGTTGGAACCTGCTCGGCAAAAAGCCCAAGTCAAAGCTGCTGAAATTGATTTATTTCTGCAGCTACACTCGGATAAGCCATTACACGGAGTCTTCTATAAAAATATAGAAGACCGCGGCTTATCCGAAAGGCTGACCTTTGCTTTCTTAAGGTCAGCCGGGCTAAAGTCTGAGACCGAGGGATTCATAATGGCGTGCCAGGATAGTGTATTCAACACACTCGTCTATCGAAGTCGTGTCATGGGTATAGAGGTCCCTGATGTCAGCTGCAGGACCTGCCACAGGGCGCCGCCGGAGACTTTAATGCATTTGCTGTCGGCTTGTCCAGTATATGCAGTCTCGGCCTATATCCAGAGGCACGACGCAGCATTACGAGTGCTTTATTATCACTTAAGGCACTCGTATGGGATAGACGAGACACCAGTGCTGCCTTACGCTCCGGGGGATATTGAGTCCGTTGTGGGGAATGAGAAGTGTCTAATTTATTGGAACTACTCGTTTCCCACCGTCAGGCAAATACAAGCTAATAAGCCTGACATGGTCCTCCTCGACCACCAACTCAAGACAATGTTTGTCGTGGAGTTCTCGGCTCTCGCGGAGAATAACATTGTCTTGAAGGAGGAGGAAAAACGGACGAAATATCGAGATTTGCTCTTCGAGCTCCGCAGGCTTTACCCTGGCCATACTGTTAAGCTAGTGGTCCTGATCATAGGAGCCCTCAGTGGAACGAGACACACGCTGCTTTCAGAACTAAAGATCATACCGGCATGCCAAAATTCGGCAGAGATCTTAGCCGGCAGGATGCAGAAGGCCATTATCCTCGGCTCATTGTGTCTACTCAGGGCACACGATTCTCGGACCCAGTAGTCACTCACCCCACGGACGTGGGGAGTGGCTGCCGGTACTACCAGCTCCCCTCTGTGAGTGTCGGAGCCACAGAGTATAAAGGGTGACTGGCTTTTACGAAAAAAGAAATAATAATAATAATAATAATCAGGCGAGGAGGCCGGCGAGGTGCTGAGCTAGAATCAGTAACTGAGCTTGCGCCAAATCGCCTGACAGCCCAAATTAAAGCTGCCGAACAGAGAAATCTGTTCAGGCAGCACGTCGATAAGCCCATGCACGGTGTATTTTATAACAACATAGAGACACTGGGTTTATCGACAAAGCTGACCTTCGCTTTCTTACGGTCAGCAGGGCTAAAGTCGGAGACTGAGGGATTTATTGTGGCCTACCAAGATGGTGTTATTAACACCTTGGTCTACCGCAGTCGCGTTATGGTTGTGGAGGTCCCTGACATTACCTGTAGGACCTGCCGTCAGGCGCCGGAGTCGCTCATGCACTTACTATCTGCATGTCCGGTATATGCGACTTCGGCCTACATCCATAGGCATAACGCGGCTCTACGAGTGCTGTACTACCATCTTCGGCACTCGTATGAAGTAGACCAAACACCAGTGCTGCCTTACGTCCCCGGAGAGATCGAGTCGGTTGTCGAGAACGAGAAGTGCCGAATATATTGGAACTACTCGTTTCCGACGGTCAGGCAGATACAAGCAAACAAGCCTGACATAGTCCTCCTCGACCATCAAACCAAGATGATGTATGTCATGGAATTCTCGGCACCTGCCGAAACAAACATCATCTTGAAGGAGGGGGAAAAACGGGCTAAATACCGAGATCTCCGGTATGAGCTCCGAGCGCTATACCCAGACTACTCGGTCAAGATGGTCGTCCTGATAATCGGTGTACTCGGTGGAATAAGACCTACGCTGCTCTCGGAATTAAAGGCCATACCAGCCTGCCAAAAGTCAGCCGAATGGTTGGCAGGTCAAATGCAGAAGGCAGTTATCCTGGGGTCCCTCCGTTTGCTTAGGGCACATGAGTCTGGAATTTACAGTCACTGACCCTGCGGGATGCGGGGAGTGGCTGTGAATAATTCGCTGGCGCTTCTCTCGTGAGAATGTCGGAGACACGGGAGAACTGTCCAGAATCGCGTGCGGGAATAATAATAATAATAATAATAATAATAATAATAATAATAATAATAATAATAATAATAAAAAATAAAAAAAATTTGACAAAAGCGATAAACACCTACGCAATACCAACATTAACGTACTCATTCGGTATTATAAAGTGGTCTGAAACGGACCTTGATGAGCTCAACAGAAAAGTACGTACACATCTAACGAAACACCGAATGCATCACCCAATAGCAAGTAAAATACGCGTAAACTTACCTAGAGTTGATGGAGGACGAGGAATTGTAGATATCCGGAATGCATGCTACCAGCAAATAGAGGACATGAGAAAGTATTTCTATGAAAATGAGAGAAATCCTTTACGGTCAGCAATTATAAGAGCTGACGCGAAACATACACCGCTAAATTTAAGGAATACAGAAATACCTCAAACCTCAGCAATCGTCAGCCCACAACACAAACTGCAAGAATGGGGCCGAAAAGAACTCCATGGTAGATACTATAATATCCTAATGAACGAAAACGTTGACAAAAGAGCCTCTCTATCATGGCTAGTTCAAGGAAAACTCAACCCTGAGACCGAGGGTTTTCTCGTAGCAATTCAGGATCAGGTGATCAAAACTAGATACCACCAGAAGTATATTATTCGAGAACCTATCGCCTCAGCCAAATGCAGAAAATGTCTAACACAGGATGAAACTATAGACCACATTACATCAGGATGCGGGAAACTTGCGAACACCAAATACCTGGAAAGACATAATCAGGTCGCCTGTATTGTTCACATTGAGCTGCTAAAAAAATACAAAATAGAGCGGAAAAGTGAAGACCCCTATTACACATATAAACCCAATATAGTAGAGGAAAATCAGCTTGTTAAGATCTATTGGGACAAGGGGATACTAACCGACAGAACAGTGGAACATAACAGGCCTGATATCACATTGATCGATAAAAAGGAGAAAATAGCTTACCTCATGGATATATCGATACCAAATAGCCACAACTTAGACAGCAAATTCCAGGAAAAGATCACGAAATATGAAGCACTGGCTAGGGAGGTTGAACGTCTATGGGAACTAAAGAAAGTACATATAGTTCCACTGCTGCTATCATCCACCGCAGTCGTTCCTAAATCGCTGAAGAGAAGTCTCACATTATTGAAACTACCAGAAAATACCTACCTGGCGATGCAAAAAGCAGTAGCTCTACAGACTTGCAGTATTGTCAGAAGTTTCCTTAATTGTTCCTCTGAAAAGGAGTAATTCTTGGTGATAACCCGAATTACTTTATCACAATACCCTAAAAAAGGAGAAAGAAAAAATAATAATAATAATAATAATAATAACAATAATAACAATAAGGCACTCGTATGGGATAGACGAAACACCAGTGCTGCCTTACGCTCCGGGGGATATTGAGTCCGTTGTGGGAAATGAGAGGTGTCTAATTTATTGGAACTACTCTTTTCCCACCGTCAGGCAAATACAAGCCAACAAGCCTGACGTAGTACTCCTCGACCATCAACTCAAGACAATGTTCGTCGTGGAGTTCTCGGCTCCCGCGGAGAACAACATTGTCTTGAAGGAGGAGGAAAAACGGACAAAATATCGAGATCTGCTCTTCGAACTCCGCAGACTCTATTAAGACCATACTGTTAAGATAGTGGTACTGATTATAGGAGCCCTCGGTGGAACGAGACACACACTGCTTTCGGAACTCAAGATCATACCGGCATGCCGAAATTCGGCAGAGATCTTAGCCGGCAGAATGCAGAAGGCCGTCACTCTCGGTTCATTACGTCTGCTCAGGGCACACGATTCCCGGACCCAGTAGTCACTTACCCCACGGGCGTGGAGAGTGGCTACCGGTACTACCAGCTCCCCTCTGTGAGGGTCGGAGCCACAGAGAAGGGTGACTGGTTTTTAGCTGCCTAAAATAAATAATAATAATAATAATAATAATATCATGGGATGCCTAGGTGGGGTGAGGCGCACACTGCTTTCGGAATTGAAGACGATACCGGCATGCCGAAACTCGGCAGAAATCTTAGCCGGAAGAATGCAGAAGGCCGTTATTCTTGGCTCGTTACGCCTGCTCAGAGCACACGATTCGCGGACCCAGTGACCACTGACCCTACGGCGTAGGGAGTGGTCTCTGGTATTACCAGCGTACCCTCTCTGGCATCGGAGACAGAGAAAAGGGCGACTGGCTTCACAAAAAAAAAAATAAAATAATAATAATAATAATAATAATAAGGGAGGGTACGGAAAACGGACCGGCAGCCTCCACGCGGTGTACCTGGACAGGCAGAGGCAACTCTGCCTGTCAGATGTCGGACGTGGATCTCAGGGCTAACCACTCTGAGATCCACTTCTCTGGTTCTAGCAGACAGAGGAAGGGCCCCTCACAATCGACCCCAACCGGATGGGGGTCAGAGACAAGTTGGAGGGGCCATACCGAACGGTCTCAATGATGACAATAATCTGTTGAACTCCGCCAAACTCGCGGGTACCACTGTGGACCACCCAGCAACCGGAGGCATAAGGTCACCCATTTATTCTATATGGATGACTTGAAACTGTATGCCTCCGGAGAGCGTGAACTCCAAAATGCTCTAAGGGTGGTCGAGGAGTACATGCGGGCCATTGGTATGGAGTTCGGGTTGGACAAGTGCGCGGTCGTCCACCTCAAGAGAGGGCGATGCGGGGAATTTTCTGAGGACGCGCAGCTCGCAGACGGAAGCATCCTAAGACATCTGGATGCCGGAGAGACCTACGCATACCTGGGTGTGCAACAACATCACATCCAGGATGTGCAACAAATCAAGGAATCTCTCCGCGGAAAGTACAGACGCCTACTCCTAAAGATTTGGTCGTCCAAACTTTCGGGGAAGAATAAGGCGTCTGCTACTAACATGCTTGCCGTTCCTGTTCTGCTCTACTCCTTTGAGGTAGTAAAATGGACAGTAGATGAGCTGCACCAACTAGACAGAGACACCCGCAAGGTGATGAACATCCATAGGAGTATTCATTCTAGATCGTCCGTTCCTCGTGTTTACCTCCCACGTCATCGGGAGGGGCCGAGGACTCTTGGGTCTGGAGTGTATGCACGGCAGAGTAGTACTGAGTATGGCATGTAACATTCTCAGGAGCTCGGATCCGCTCCTGCTATTAGTAAGAGATCACGAAATCGCAGGGGTGGGCGCAGGATTGTTTAAGGCAGCAAAAAGAGCCGCAGATGAACTCGGTCTCGTATTCGACATCAGACGAGGCGGCCGGCGCGGTGCTGACCCAGAGTCAGTCACTGAGCTTCAGCCAACTCGTCTGAAAGCCCAAATAAAAGCTGCCGAACAGGAGAGCCTGTTTAGGCAGCATGTCGATAAACCCATGCACGGTGTATTCTACAAAAACATGGAAACACTGGGTTTATCGACTAGGCTGACATTCGCCTTTTTAAGGTCAGCTGGGCTTAAGTCGGAGACCGAGGGATTCATTGTGGCCTGTCAGGATGGTGTAATAAACACCTTGGTCTACCGGAGCCGCGTAATGGGTGTAGAGGTCCCTGATACCAACTGCAGGACCTGCCGTCAGGCGCCGGAATCGCTTATGCATTTGCTTTCAGCATGCCCGGTATACGCGATTTTGGCCTACATCCACCGCCATAACGCGGCTTTACGAGTGCTATACTACCATCTACGGCACTCACCAGTGCTGCCTTACATCCCCGGAGATATTGAGTCCTTTGTCGAGAACGAGAGGAGCCGAATTTATTGGAACTACTCGTTCCCGACCGTCAGGCTAATTCAAGCCAACAGGCCTGACATAGTCCTCCTCGACCATCAGAACAAAGTGATGTTTGTAATCGAATTCTCAGCACCTGCTGAGACAAACATCGCTTTGAAGGAGGGGGGAAAAACGGACCAAATATCGTGATCTCCGGTATGAGCTCCAAGTGCTGTACCCAGACTACTCTGTCAAGATGGTCGTCCTAATAATCGGCGTACTCGGAGGGATGAAGCCTTCGCTGCTCTCAGAATTGAAGATCATACCGGCCTGTCAGAATTCGGCAGAATGGTTGGCAGGCCAGATGCCGAAGGCGGTTATCTTGGGGTCCCTTCGTCTACTTAGAGCACACGATTTAGGTATTTGCAGTCACTAACTCCACAGGTCGTGGAGAGTGGCTGCAAGGAATTCGCCGGCGCGGCTACCGTGAGATGTCGGAGGCCACGGAAGTCCTGTCCGGCAGCGGGCAACCCGAAAAAAAAAAAAATAAATAAGGGTTAGCCTTAACAGCAGGGCTAACCTAAAGCCACAAGACCTGGCTCGGATGGACGCTGTTATCGATGAGGAATTACCAGAAGACGCCGACATTTAGCAGATCAACTGTGCCGTGTACAACGCTGCTAGCCAACTCGTGCCCCGAGAGAGGAATACCAACCCCTCGAGCGGTATCGAAAAGGCTAAGCGGCGTGTACAAAAGATCGAAGGCAAAATACAGTTGGCCAGACAACACGCTTCTCGAATCCAGAGTGTGGTGGAATACGTAACCACTGGCAAGGCATTTACGCCTAAAGTCCGGCGAACAGCAGCCGGACTCAGACGCCAGCACCACACTCTAAATCTAACAGTGATGCTCACTATTAAGCAGCACTGTTTAGATAGGATTCGAGCGCTTATGGCTATCAAGAAAACGCTAAATAGGCGGGTACGAAGTATGGAGCAAAATACGTTGTTCCGCACGAATCCTTCCCGCCTATTTCAAGAGCCACAGCGTGTTGTTGATAATCCACCAACTGTAGCCGATGTCGAAAGCTTCTGGAAAGGAATCTACGAAACAACACGTCCATTCAGGAGCGACACTCCAGCAATAGCACACTTCGAGGCTCTGTGCCACAGAACCTTTGAAGAGCCAGAAGAAGTGTGCCCGACAATCAGTTGGGAGGAAGTCCAACAAGCTCTTGTTGGCACCAAGAACTTCGCTGCTCCGGGGCCAGACGGCATAAATAATTGGTGGTGGAAAAAATTTCCTTCCACCCACCGTCGTCTGGCCCGAGTTTTCAACAAATGGTTGAACGAGGGGCAGCAGATTCCGGACTGGTTTGTCGAGGGACGTACTGTGGTCATCACTAAAAAGGGTGATATGTCTGATCCAAGGAATTATACACCAATCACCTGTCTGAACTCCTGCTACAAGCTATTTACACGTATCTTGTATGCTCGGACACTACGGCAGGTTGATCCGGTCTTCCAGCAGATATACGAACAGCGTGGCGCCAAGAAGGGCATGGCAGGTTGTAAGGACAGCCTGCTGGTAGACCGCTGTATTACACAGGATTCTGTGCAATACAAGCGGAATCTATCAATGGCCTGGATTGACTATCGTAAGGCATTTGACACAACATCACATGAACTTTTGTTACATTTGCTCAAATGTCTTGCGGTAGCAGAGCCACTAGTGAGATGCATTGAACAACTGCTGCCACTCTGGAAGACCTGCTTCACCATAACATCAGGTGCACAGCGGGTTACGACAGAGCAGGTGGCATTCAGAAGAGGAGTATTCCAGGGAGATTCTCTGAGTCCCCTCCTCTTTTGCATCTCACTGCTGCCGTTATCTGTTGAACTCCGCCAAACTCGCGGATACGACTGTGGACCACCCAGCAACCGGAGGCATAAGGTCACTCATTTATTCTATATGGATGACCTGAAACTGTATGCCTCCGGAGAGCGTGAACTTCAAAATGCTCTAAGGGTGGTCGAGGAGTACACGCGGGCCATTGGTATGGAGTTCGGGTTGGACAAGTGCGCGGTCGTCCACCTCAAGAGAGGGTGATGCGGGGAATTTTCTGAGGAAGCGCAGCAGCTCGCAGACGTAAGCATCCTAAGACATCTGGATGCCGGAGAGACCTACACATACCTGGGTGTGCAACAACATCACATCCAGGATGTGCAACAAATAAAGGAATCTCTCCACGGCAAGTACAGACGCCTACTCCGAAAGATTTGGTCGTCCGAACTTTCGGGGAAGAATAAGGCGTCTGCTACTAACATGCTTGCCGTTCCTGTTCTGCTCTACTCCTTTGGGGTAGTAAAATGGACAGTAGATGAGCTGCGCCAACTAGACAGAGACACCCGCAAGATGATGAACATCCATAGGAGTATTCATCCTAGATCGTCCGTTCCTCCTGTTTACCTCCCACGTCATCGGGGGGGCCGAGGACTCTTGGGTCTGGAGTATATGCACGGCAGAGTAGTACTGAGTATGGCATGTAACATCCTCAGGAGCTCGGATCCGCTCCTGCTATTAGTGAGAGATCATGAAATGGCAGGGGTGGGCGCAGGATTGTTCAAGGCAGCAAAAAGAGCCGCAGATGAACTTGGTCTCGTATTCGACGTCAGACGAGGTGGCTGGCGCCGGTGCTGATCCAGAGTCAGTCACTGAGCTTCAGCCAAATCGTCTGAAAGCCCAAATAAAAGCTGCCGAACAGGAGAATCTTTTCAGGCAGCATGTCGATAAACCCATGCACGGTGTGTACTATAAGAACATAGAAACACTGGGTTTATCGACTAGGCTGACATTCGCCTTTTTAAGGTCAGCTGGGCTTAAGTCGGAGACCGAGGGATTCATTGTGGCCTGTCAGGATGGTGTAATAAACGCCTTGGTCTACCGAAGCCGCGTAATGGGTGTAGAGGTCCCTGATATCAACTGCAGGACCTGCCGTCAGGCGCCGGAATCGCTGATGCATTTGCTTTCAGCATGCCCGATATATGCGATTTCGGCCTACATCCACCGCCATAACGCGGCTTTACGAGTGCTATACTACCATCTAAGGCACTCGTACGGGGTAGATCAAACACCAGTGCTGCCTTACATCCCCGGAGATATTGAGTCCGTTGTCGAGAACGAGAGGTGCCGAATTTATTGGAACTACTCGTTCCCGACCGTCAGGCTAATTCAAGCCAACAAGCCTGACATAGTCCTCCTCGACCATCAGAACAAAGTGATGTTTGTCATCGAATTCTCAGCACCTGCTGAGACAAACATCGCTTTGAAGGAGGGGGAAAAACGATCCAAATATCGTGATCTCCGGTATGAGCTCCAAGTGCTGTACCCAGACTACTCGGTCAAGATGGTCGTCCTAGTAATCGGCGTACTCGGAGGGATGAAGGCTTCGCTGCTCTCAGTATTAAAGATCATACCGGCCTGTCAGAATTCGGCAGAATGGTTGGCAGGCCAGATGCAGAAGGCGGTTATCTTGGGGTCTCTTCGTCTGCTTAGGGTACACGATTCAGGTGTTTACAGTCACTAACTCCACAGGTCGTGGAGAGTGGCTGTAATGAATTAGCCGGCGCGGCTACCGTGTGGTGTCGGAGGCCACGGAAGCCCTGTCCGGCAACGGGAAACCGAAAATAATAATAATAATAATAATAATAACCATCAAAGAATGATTTAACTGAGTTTTGGTCAAACACGTGGCGAATGAAATTGAATATAATAGGGCAGCGCAGTGGATCCCCGAAATAGAAAAAGTTGTAGATCAAACCCAACAGATGCCATTCCAAGAAATAACAGAAACTGATGTATCCACTGTTATCAATAAGTCTCATAACTGGAAGACACCTGGAGCCGATGAACTTCATAACTTCTGGTTGAAAAAGTTCACCTGCACCCATAAGAAACTAGCTGAAATATACACTGAGATACTTAAAAATCCTCATAAAATGCCATTATTTATGACAATGGGAAAAACTTACCTTATTCCTAAAGATAATGATACCCGAAACCCTGCCAAATACCGGCCAATAACTTGTCTTCCTACAATGTATAAGCTGTTTACGGGCTGTCAAACAAATAAAATATATAACCATTGTGAAGAAAATAATCTACTTTCAGAACACCAGAAAGGATGCACACGCAGTTCTATGGGATGCAAAGAACAATTAATTATTGACACTGTGGTTATGAGACAAGCGGTCAAGAAACAAAGAAACATAAGTGTTGCGACCATTGTGAAAACAGCAGCCAAAGATAGCAGCTAATTTACACGATCATGCACGAGCGATACCATCGATATATAAAATACGAACCTAAACAAAATTTAAATTAATACAGACCATCAAGAAATCTATGGGTATTCTCTCATTAATATAGAGCGTCAGGGCCGTAGCCAAGGGGGAGGGTATGGGGGTTCTCCCCCCAACTTTGTCAGACTTGGCAAAAGTTGGAAATTTGAGACATAAGTTGGCAAGGCAAGGAATGATTTTTTAAATTCTGGCAACGCATGTACAAGGGTATAAAACGAACCCTTATTATAAATAAAATTAATAACATCTAAACCGCATGTAGATGGGACTTGCCAACCACTCACAAAAATATTCTTTATTAACACTAATATGCCGCTGTGAAAATTATTTCTCGCAACGTATGAACAAGGGTATAAAACGAACCCCTAATGTAAATAAAATTAATAATTTCTAAACCGCATGTAGATGGGACTTGCCAACTACTCTTTATTAATACTAATATACTGTTGTGAAAATAATTTCTCGCAACGCACGCACAAGGGTGTAAAACGAACCCTTAATGTAAATAAAATTAATAACTACCAAACCGCATGTAGATGGGACTTGTCAACTACTCAAAAAATACCGCTTATTAATACTAATATGTTGCTGTGAAAATAATTTCTCGCAACGCATGCACAAGGGTTTAAAACGAACCCCTAATGTAAATAAAATTAATAACTTCTAAACCGCATGTAGACGAAAGTTGCAAGCTATTCAGAAAAATACTGTTTGTTAATACTAATATATCGCTGTGAAAATAATTTCTTGCAACGCATGCACAAGGGTATAAAATGAACCCCCAATGTAAATAAAATTAATATCTTCTAAACTGCATGTAGACGTGACTTGCCAACTACTCAGAATAAATATAATACTGTTAATTAATACTAATATATTGCTGTGAAAATAATTTCTTGCAACACATGCACAAGGGTTTAAAATGAACCCCTAATGTAAATAAAATTAATAACTTCTAAACCGCATGTAGATGGAAGTTCCCAGCTATTCAGAAAAATACTGTTTGTTAATACTAATATATCGCTGTGAAAATAATTTCTTGCAACGCATGCACAAGGGTATAAATAAAATTAATAACTTCTAAACCGTATGTAGATGAAAGTTTCCAGCTATTCAGAAAAATACTGTTTGTTAATACTAATATATCGCTGTGAAAATAATTTCTTGCAACGCATGCACAAGGGTATAAAACGAACCCCCAATGTAAATAAAATTAATAACTTCTAAACCGCATGTAGATGGGACTTGCCAACTACTCAGAAAACAATTTTAATTAATACTAATATATCTCTGGGAAAATGATTTCTTACAACGCATGCACAAGGGTTGGCAAATCTCATCTACATGCGGTTTAGAAGTTATTAATTTTATTTACATTAGAGGTTCGTTTTATACCATTGTGCATGCGTTGCAAGAAATTATTTTCACAGCGATATATTAGTATTAATTAACAGTATTTTGCTGAGTAGTTGGCAAGTCCCATCTACATGCGGTTTAGAAGTTATTAATTTTATTTACATTGGGGGTTCGTTTTATACCCTTGTGCGTGCGTTGCAAGAAATAATTTTCACAGCGATATATTAGTGTTAACAAACAGTATTTTTCTGAATTGCTGACAACTTCCATCTACATGCGGTTTAGAAGTTATTAATTTTATTTACATAAGTTATTAATTTTATTTACATAATTTTATTTACATGCTTTGCAAGAAATCACTTTCCCAGCGATATATTAGTATTAATTAACAGTATTTTTCTGAGTAGTTGGCAAGTCCCATCTACATGCGGTTTAGAAATTATTAATTTTATTTACATTGGGGATTCGTTTTATACCCTTGTTCATGCGTTGCGAGAAATTATTTTCACAGCAACATATTAGTATTAATAATCGGTATTTTTTTGAGCAGTTGACAAGTCCCATCTACATGCGGTTTAGTAGTTATTAATTTTATTTACATTAAGGGTTCGTTTTACACCCTTCTGCGTGCGTTGCGAGAAATTATTTTCACATCAGTATATTAGTATTAATAAAGAGTATTTTTCTGAGTAGTTGGTAAGTCCCATCTACATGCGGTTTAGAAATTATTAATTTTATTTACATTAGGGGTTCGTTTTATACCCTTGTGCGTGCGTTGCAAGAAATTATTTTCACAGCGATATATTAGTATTAATTAACAGTATTTTTCTGAGTAGCTGGCGACTTCCATCTACATGCGGTTTAGAAGTTATTAATTTTATTTACTTTAGGGGTTCGTTTTATACCCTCGTGCGTGCGTTGCAAGAAATTATTTTCCCAGCGATATATTAGTATTAATTAACAGTATTTTTCTGAGTAGCTGGCAAGTCCCATCTACATGCGGTTTAGAAGTTATTAATTTTATTTACATTGGGGGTTCGTTTTATACCCTTGTGCATATGTTGCAAGAAATCATTTTCCCAGCGATATATTAGTATTAATTAACAGTATTTTTCTGAGTAGCTGGCAAGTCCCATCTACATGCGGTTTAGAAGTTATTAACTTTATTTACATTGGGGGTTCGTTTTATACCCTTGCGCATGCGTTGCAGGGAATTATTTTCACAGCGATATATTAGTATTAATTAACAGTATTTTTCTGAGTAGTTGGCAAGTCCCATCTACATGCGGTTTAGAAATTATTAATTTTATTTACATTAGGGGTTCGTATTATACCCTTGTGCGTGCGTTGCAAGAAATTATTTTCACAGCGATATATTAGTACTAATTAACAGTATTTTTTTGAGTAGTTGGCAAGTCCCATCTACATGCGGTTTAGAAATTATCAATTTTATTTACATTGGGGGTTCGTTTTATACCCTTGTGCATGCGTTGCAAGAAATTATTTTCACAACGATATATTAGTATTAACAAACAGTATTTTTCTGAATAGCTGGCAACTTCCATCTGCATGCGGTTTAGAAGTTATTAATTTTATTTACATTAGGGGTTCATTTTATACCCTTGTGCATGCGTTGCAAGAAATCATTTTCCCAGCGATATATTAGTATTAATTAACAGTATTTTTCTGAGTAGTTGGCAAGTCCCATCTACATGCGGTTTAGAAATTACTAATTTTATTTACATTAGGAGTTCGTTTTATACCCTTGTCATGCGTTGCGAGAAATTATTTTCACAGCAGCATATTAGTATTAATAAGCGGTATTTTTTTGAGTAGTTGACAAGTCCCATCTATATGCGGTTTAGTAGTTATTAATTTTATTTACATTAAGGGTTCGTTTTACACCCTTCTGCGTGCGTTGCGAGAAATTATTTTTACAGCAGTATATTAGTATTAATAAAGAGTATTTTTCTGAGTAGTTGGCAAGTCCCATCTATGTGCGGTTTAGAAATTATTAATTTTATTTACATTAGGGTTTCGATTTATACCCTTGTTCATACGTTGCGAGAAATTATTTTCACAGCAGCATATTAGTGTTAATAAAGAATATTTTTGTGAGTAGTTGGCAAGTCTCATCTACATGCGGTTTAGAAGTTACTAATTTTATTTATAATGAGGGTTCGTTTTATACCCTTGTACATGCGTTGCCAGAATCTAAAAAATCATTCCTTGCCTTGCCAACGTATGTCTCAAATTTCCAACTTTTGCCCAACTTTTGCCAAGTCTGACAATGTTGGGGGGAGAACCCGCATACCCTCCCCCTTGGCTGCGGCCCTGACGCTCGATATTAATGAGGGAATTCCCATAGATTTCTTGATGGTCTGTATTAATTTAAATTTTGTTTAGGTTCGTATTTTATATATCGATGGTATCGCTCGTGTATGATCGTGTAAATTAGCTGCTATCTTTGGCTGCTGTTTTCACATTGGTAGTGTTGCGTACATCGATTACAAAAAAGCATACGATTCTGTTCCCCATGACTGGTTAATTGACGTCTTGAGGATTTATAAAATCGATCCAGTATATATAAATGCCTTACAAACAATTATGGCGAATTGGAGGACAAAGATCGTCCTAAACTCACAGCAAGGATTGACCAGTACTGACGATATCCAGATAAAAAGGGGAATTTTTCAGGGAGACAGTCTTAGCCCATTGTGGTTTTGCCTTGCAATTAACCCTCTGAGCTCCCTGCTAGAACAAACAGGTTATGGGTATACAATTAAAGCCCAAAGGAATAAGCTGTTTACCCTCTCACACCTCTTATACATGGATGACCTCAAACTGTATGCGTCTTCCAAGAGACAAATCAATGGGCTACTAGATATTACGGAAAAATTCAGTAGAGATATAGGCATGCAGTTTGGGATAGACAAATGTAAAATCTTACATATAGAGAAAGGCATTGTCAGTAAAGGTGAATCATATACAATAGAAACTCAAGAGGCAATAGAAAGCATGGAAAACGACGACCTTTATAAGTACCTGGGATACCAACAGTCTAGAGTAATTAAACAGAAAATAATGAAGACAGACATCCAAGAAAAATATTTCCAAAGAATCTCCGATATTCTCAAGACACAGCTAAACAGTGGGTCTCTATTCAAAGCTCTGAACACGTACGCAATACCTGTTTTGACATACTCATTTGGGATAATTGAGTGGAGTGAAACGGAGATTGATAACATCAATATAAAAACTAGAAAACTGTTTACTAGATACCGTATCCACCATCCAAAAAGCGCGGTAGAAAAAGTCACTTTACCAAGAGATCTTGGAGGTAGAGGCTTAATTGACATCAAAAATATGATGTGGCGTCAGATAGCAGGACTACGCAAGTACTTTTATAGTAAACACAATTCCATCATAATAGCAGATATAGAACACAGCCTTCTAAAATTAGCAGACAGAGAATGGAATGTGGAGGAAAAAATAATCTCACATCAAGACAAACTTGATACTCTTAGCCGGAAGGAGCTACATGGTAGACACCTCTATCAGATTAATCAGCCTCATGTCGACAAAAACGCGTCGTACAACTGGTTGACAAGAGGATACCTGTTTCCCGAGACTGAGACTGTAGAAAGTGTGGTTTAATCTCGGAAACTATACAGCATGTCACAGCTGGTTACAGAATTCACGCCAACACCGAATACCTCCACAGACACAATCAAGTAGCCCGCATAGTACATCAAAGATTGGCTCAAAACCATGGCTTAATCAACACGGAAGTGCCCTACTATAAATACGAACCCGAAAGTGTCCTAGAAAATGAGACGGCAAAATTAGATTGGGATCGATCTATAACACTGATCGTACGGTTAATAGTAATAGACCTGATATAGTCCTAACTTTAAAGAAAGAAAAGCGCACACTTCTCATTGATGTAGCTATTCCAAATTCAAACAACATCCAGAAAACTATTGCGGAAAAAATAAATAAATATACAGAACTAGCAATAGAACTGAAAAGGATTTGGAAGCAAGAACAAGTCACAGTAGTTCCCATAGTCATGTCCGCAACCGGTATAACACCAACTAACTTTGGAGACTCCTTAACAAAAATTGGAATACCTAAAGGAATGCACAGTTTAATACAGAAATCTGTTGTTCTTAATATACATGCCACATTGTTAGAAAAAATTTGAGTCAATGATATTTTCTTGCATCCAGCCGAAGATATCATTTAAAAACCGTATTAACGAGATATGGAGATAATAATAATAATAATAACTGGCATGCCGAAACTCGACAGAAATCTTAGCTGGAAAAATGCAGAAGGCCGTTATCCTTGGCTCGTTACGCCTGCTCAGAGCACACGATTCGCGGACCCAGTGATCACTGAGTCTACGGCGTAGGGAGTGGTCTCTGGTATTACCAGCGTACCCTCTCTGGCATCGGAGACAGAGAGAAGGGCGACTGGCTTCAAAAAAAAAAATAAATAATAATAATAAGGAGTATCTACATAGCAGGTCTGTTCTGGATGGAGTCTGCAAGATCATCAGGAGTTCGGATCCCCTTCTCTGCATGGTTCACGACTATGAAAATGCAGGGATAGGAGCGTTTTTATTTAAGGCAGCACAAAGAGCAGCTGATGAGCTTGGTCTCGACTTCGACAGTAGACGGGTAAACCCAAGCTCTGTTACCGAGTTGGGACCCGCTCAGCTTAAAGCCCATACAAAAGCAGCTGAGCAAAACAGATTCCTACAGCTTGCACGGAGTCTTCTACAAGAACATTGAAGACAGGGGCTTATCTGAAAAGCTGACCTTTGCTTTTCTAAGGTCAGCTGGACTGAAGTCTGAGACCGAGGGTTTCATCATGGCTTGCTAAGATGGTGTCTTTAACACGCTCGTCTATCGAAGTCATATCTTGGGTATGGAGGTCCCTGATGTAAACTGCAGGGCCTGCCGAAGGGCGCCGGAGACACTCATGCACCTATTGTCGGCTTGTCCGGCATACGCTGTCTCGGCCTATATCCATAGACATGATGGAGCATTACGGGTGCTGTACTATCATCTACGGCACACGTATGGGATAGATGAGACACCAGTGCTGCCTTATGCCCCGGGGGATATTGAGTCCGTGGTGGGGAACGAGCAGTGCTTAATTTATTGGAACTGCTCTTTTCCCACCCTCAGGCAAATACAGGCCAATAAACCTGATATAGTCCTCCTCGACCACCAAACCAAGACAATGTTTGTTATTGAGTTCTCCGCTCCAGCGGAAACAAACATTGTTTTAAAAGAGGAGGAAAAACGGACTAAATATCGAGATCTTCTCTTCGAACTCCGCAGACTCTATCCGGACCACACCGTTAAGCTAGTGGTATTAATTATAGGATCCCTCGATGGGGTGAGGCATACACTGCTTTTGGAACTGAAGACGATACCGGCATGCCGAAACTCGGCAGAAATCTTAGCTGGAAGAATGCAGAAGGCCGTTATCCTTGGCTCGTTACGCCTGCTCAGAGCACACGATTCGCGGACTCAGTGATCACTGACTCTACGGCGTAGAGAGTGGTCTCTGGTATTACCAGCGTACCCTCTCTGGTATCGGAGACAGAGAGAAGGGCGACTGGCTTCAAAAAAAAATAATAGTTCAAAAAATCCTGAGAAATCTAAAACTAATAGATGAGGAAATACCCTATTACAAATATAAACCAACATCAGTTATAGACACAGAAACCTATAAGACATACTGGGATAGACAAGTAATAACAGAACACTTCACGGAGCACAACAGACCGGATATAATAATTACAAACAAAATAGAAAAAAAGACCTACCTGATAGTTATAGCTATACCTCTCGCACACAATATCATGAAAACGAAGACGGACAAAATACATAAATATCTGGAATTGGCACAAGAGATAAGAAACATGTGGCACCAGGAAGAGGTAACGATAGTACCAATAATAATAGGGGCAACAGCAGAAGTACCAAAATTCACCCTAGACAAGCCTAAGAACACTAAAAATAGCTGAATATACGATATATGAGCTCCAGAAGATAGTTGTGCTAGAGACATGTGCAATAGTGAGAAAGGTCCTCAACAACAACAGCTAAAATACAATTACATCTTGCTTCACAGCCGATGTAACTGCTTTACCGAAGTGCAAACTTCGTGAACAAACAACGAAATAATAATAATAATAAATAAGCAGGAGGGGCTGACTCTCATCTATAAGCCTTTGGTGAGTAGCGCCACCACTTACTCCAGCTGGGGGTGCAAAACCGAACCGGCAACCCTAGTGCACCCGGGAGGGGAAAGCTCATTCCCCTCTGGTGTCGGTAGTGGACTTGTTGGGCTAACCATCCACAAGCCCTGACTTCTGGTTCCTGTAAACCGAAGAGAGGGCCCCCACAATCGACCTCGTCCGGATAGGGGTCAAGGGCAAGGTGGTGGGGCCTAACCGGATGGAGCGCCCGTTGACGACGAACGCTATGGACAAGGACGCTTTGAGTGGACGGATGAGCTAAGGGACGACCTTCTGCAATGCTACGAAAGCAGTGAGCCCGCACGAAGGGGATACATGGGGCGGATGCATGCTCTGTGGTGTGACAGGCATCCAGAGCATGGTGCCTTCACGCCACAAAATCTGCGTGACTATGTATCCCATCTTCGTAGAAGGGGCTACGTGAGGGCTGCTCCTGGACCGGTGAATGAGGTGGCCGAAAGACCGCCGCATTCACCGGTTGAGAAAGTGGTTCTCCTTGTTCCACCAGTACCAGAGGGCCTCAGTACCAGACGGGGGCTGCACCACATGAAAGCCCCTGGGCCACAGGACCTGGCCAGAGTGGATGAAGAACTTCGTGATGCGCTACCAGAACGGGCTGACATCTGGCACATTAATTGTGCCGTGTATGCCGCTGTTCAACACTTTTCTCGGACGGAGAGGCGTAATACTGCCTCCCCACAGGAGAGGTGCATACAAAAGATGGAAGCCAAGTTCCGGTCGGCGAGGCAACACGCATGCTGTATCCAATGTGTGATGGAATACATGGCGGCCAATAGGCCGTTTACGCCTAAAGTGCGTCGAATAGCCGCCAACTTAAAACGCGTCCATCACACACTTAAGGAGGCAGTGCTGCGAACCACCAAGCAGCACTGTCTCGACAGGATATGGATGCTAGTGGTATGTAAAAAATCACTAGTGAGGCGGGCGAGGGGGCTGGCGGAAAATAAACTCTTCCGCCAAAAGCCCTCGCGCCTTTTCGAACCGCCTCCGCGTGTTGCAGAGAATCCGCCGACTGTAGATCAGGTGGAAAATTTCTGGAAAACGCTTTACGAGGAGAAGCTTCCACTCAATCGAGACTCTCCGGCCCTTGCACACTTTGAAACCTTTTGTCAAAGGTTTCAACAACCACAGGAAGTGTGCCAACCAATAAGCCCAGAAGAGGTTCGAAGAGCTCTCGAGGGCGCTAAGAACTTTGCTGCTCCGGGTCCCGATGGGATAAATAACTTTTGGTGGAAAAAGTTACCGAGCACCCACCACCATTTGGCCAGAACTTTTAATGCCTGGCTAAATGGGGAGCAGCAAATTCCTTCTTGGGTGGTTGAAGGGCGGACAGTGCTAATCCACAAGAACGGAGATTTGTCCAACCCAAGGAACTACCGACCGGTAACCTGTTTAAACGCATGTTACAAGGTGTTTACGCGCATCTTGTACATGCAAGTGCCCCACGCAGTTGAACCGGTTTACGAACGGATATATGAGCAACGAGGGTCGAAGAGAGGTGTCGTTGGCTGCAAGGAGAACCTGTTGATTGACAGATGTGTCACACAAGACTCCGTGAAGTATAAGCGGAATCTCTCCATGGCCCGGATCGACTACCGCAAGGCATTTGATATGACATCGCATGAGTTTATTGTTCACTTTCTCCGATGTCTTGCGGTACCCGGTCCCGTAGTGAGATGCATAGAAGAACTGATGCCGCTCTGGAGGACTCGCTTTACCGTTACATCGGGTAATGATAGAGTCCAGACGGAGTCGGTAACTTTCAGAAGGGGAGTATTTCAGGGAGACTCCCTCAGCCCCCTTCTGTTTTGTATCTCACTACTGCCATTATTCGTTTCGCTCCGGAAAACCCGTGGATACAACTGCGGTACCCCCGGCGATAGGAGACATAAGGTCACCCATCTGTTCTACATGGTTGACCTTAAACTTTATGCCTCCGGAGAGAGGGACCTACACCGGTCCCTCAGTGTGGTACAGGAGTACACGCAGGCTGTCGGTATGGAGTTCGGGCTAGACAAATGTGCACTGGTCCATCTCAAGAGAGGACGATGCGGGAACTACGGAAAGGACGCGCAGCTCGTGGACGGAAGCATCTTACATCATCTAGATGCCGGAGAGTCGTACACTTACTTGGGTGTCGAACAACGCTCCACCCAAGAAGTGAGTGTAGTGAAAAACGCTCTCCGCGGCAAGTATCAGCACCGACTCCGGCAGATCTGGTCTTCAGAACTATCGGGGAAGAACAAGGTGTCTGCTACTAACATGCTTGCCGTTCCGGTCCTTCTCTACCCCTTTGGAGTAGTGAAATGGACTCAAGAAGAGTTGCGTCAACTCGACGTAGAAACCCGCAAGAAGATGCATCTCAATAGGAGTTTGCATCCTAAATCGTCCGTTCCACGGCTATACCTCCCACGACATCGGGGAGGCCGTGGACTCTTGAGTTTGGAGAGTCTCCATAATAGGATGGTTCTGGATGGAGCCTGTAAGGTCATCAGAAGTTCGGATCCCCTCCTCTGCATGGTCCGGGACCATGAAAATGCAGGGTTAGGAGCCTTTTTGTTTAAGGCAGCACAGAAAGCAGCCGATGAACTTGGTCTCTCCTTCGACGTCGAACGGGTAAATCGCGACTCTGTTACCGAGTTGGAACCTGCACGGCCAAAAGCCCAAATTAAAGCTGCAGAACACAACAACTTTCTGCAGCTTCACACGGATAAGTCAATGCATGGAGTTTTCTATAAAAATATAGAGAACCTTGGCTTATCCGAAAGGCTGACCTCTGCTTTCTTAAGGTCAGCCGGGCTGAAATCTGAGACCGAGGGATTCATGATGGCTTACCAGGATGGTGTATTTAACACCCTCGTCTATCGTAGTCGTGTCATGGGTATAGAGGTCCCTAATGTCAGCTGCAGGGCCTGCCGCAGGGCGCCAGAGACTCCTATGCACTTGCTGTCGGCTTGCCCGAAATATGCAGTCTCGGCCTATATCCAAAGGCACGACGGAGCATTACGAGTGCTTTATTACCATCTAAGGCACTCGTATGGGATAGACGAGACACCAGTGCTGCCTTACGCTCCGGGGGATATTGAGTCCGTTGTGGGAAATGAAAAGTGTCTAATTTATTGGAACTACTCTTTTCCCACCATCATGCGTCAGGCAAATACAAGCCAACAAGCCTGACGTAGTCCTCGTCGACCATCAACTCAAGACAATGTTTGTCGTGGAGTTCTCGGCTCCCGCGGAAAACAACATTGTCTTGAAGGAGGAGGAAAAACGGACAAAATATCGAGATTTGCTCTTCGAACTCCGCAGACTCTATCCAGACCCATCTGTTAATATAGTGGTACTGATTATATTAGCCTTCGGTGGAATGAGACACACACTGCTTTCGGAACTGAAGATCATACCGGCATGCCCAAATTCGGCAGAGGTCTTAGCCGGCAGAATGCAGAAGGCCGTCATCCTCGGTTCATTACGTCTGCTCAGGGCACACGATTCTCGAACCCAGTAGTCACTTACCCCACGGGCGTGGGGAGTGGCTACCGGTACTACCGGCTCCCCTCTGTGAGGATCGGAGCCACAGAGAAGCTGGCTAACAAAAAAAATAATAATAATAAATCGCCTTTATTGATATTTAAGTCCTGGCGGAGTTTAACATAGCTATTCCACCACTCGAGATCTTCTCTTCGAACTCAGCAGGCTCTATCCGGACCACACTGTTAAACTGGTGGTTCTTACTATAAGATGTCTCGGTGGGGTGAGACGCACACTGCTTTCGGAATTGAAGACGATATCGGCATGCCGAGAGTCGGCAGAAATCTTAGCCGGAAAAATGCAGTAGGCCGTTATCCTTGGTTCGTTACGCCTGCTCAGAGCACACGATTGGCGGACCCAGTGATCACTAACTCTACGGTGTAGGGAGTGGTCATTGGTATTACCAGCGTACCCTCTCTGTTATCGGAGGCAGAGAGAATGGCGACTGGTTTACAGTAAAAAATAATAATAATAATAATACACCAAGGTCTAGCACATAAAACAGAACTTCTTAAACAACAGAAAATGCCAATGACTTGATTTGGTGTTCTACAGGGTGTTTTATAAGCAAAGTGGTAAAAATCACCACTAATAAAGTAGCTTTATTTTTCAAATTATGAAAAAATTCCACTAAGATAAGTTATTTAGATTGCAATTTTATACCTCTATACCAAATTTCAGGAATATAAAATTATTTTTTTGAAACTTCCCATTTTTTGCGAATTAAGAGTTGAATTCATATTTAAAGTTGTGCAGGAGCAAATGTTAATCATCTCAAAAAGTAGGCTATTGGTAAATAAAAATTGAATATACGAGATGTTAATCGAACTAATTGTAAAATAAGAAACAATTACTGACAGAATAAAATAAAATACTAATTTATTGAAAAAATAGGAAGTTTCAAAAAAAAAATTTTGTATTCCTGAAATTTGGTGTAGTGATATAAAATTGCATTCTAAATAACTTTTCTTAGTGGAATTTTTTCATATTTTGGAAAATAAAGGTACTTTATTACTTTATTATTGGTGATTTTTACAACTTTGCTTATAAAACACCCTGTAGAACACCGAATCAAGTCATTTTTGGTATACTTTAGTTTTATAACAAGCAGGACTCAATCTTTAAATACCATTCCAAAATATATATATATATATATATATATATATATATATATATATATATATATATATATATATATATATGAAATAAGATTTGGAGGAAACAACTACTCAGCGGGCAAATACCCCGACCTGCATTGAATTACACCTTCAAATCGTGATCAGTAACCAACTATCATTTGTCTATTCCTAACCAGACATAGACCGGTTTCGAACTTATTATGTTCTCCTCAGTATGCCATAGGTCATGGAACAGACAAATGATAGTGGTCAACTTGCTAGTCTTATACAAACTGAATCAAGTATAGGACTAGCAAGTTGACCACTACCATTTGTCTGTTCCATGACCTATGGCATACTGAGGAGAACATAATAAGTTCGAAACCGGTCTATGTCTGGTTAGGAATAGACAAATGATAGTTGGTTACTGATCACGATTTGAAGGTGTAATTCAATGCAGGTCGGGGTATTTGCCCGCTGAGTAGTTGTTTCCTTCAAATCTTATTTCATAAATAGTGAGTATAGCCCACAAGGCTAGAGGTCGCCGCTCTCGGTACTTGCAGAAAGGCAAGTCGCTATACGCCAGTGACATTTGTCCGACGTATAGTAGCATCTGACCATATGAGAGTTTACCTCTCACTTCATTTGATTCAGTTTGTATGAGACTAGCAAGTTGACCACTATCATTTGTCTGTTCCATGACCTATGGCATACTGAGGAGAACATAATAAGTTCGAAACCGGTCTATGTCTGGTTAGGATTAGACAAATGATAGTTGGTTACTGATCACGATTTGAAGGTGTAATTCAATGCAGGTCGGGGTATTTGCCCGCTGAGTAGTTGTTTCCTTCAAATTTTATTTCATAAATAGTGAGTATAGCCCACAAGGCTAGAGGTCGCCGCTCTCGGTACTTGCAGAAAAGCAAGTCGCTATACGCCAGTGACATTTGTCCGACGTATAGTAGCATCTGACCATATGAGAGTTTACCTCTCACCGTCACTTCATATATATATATATATAGACGGTATATTGTGTAGCCCGATATATCGACAGGTCGTTCATAAGCCCGGCATTTCCCGAGTGTATAAATTAACAAACTTATTAGATATGGCGATTGTTATGAATCTTTTCTAATAGGAAGCCACTAGGGGTAGCTAATTATTATTTTTCTTTCAATTATATAAACATGGCATATTTCAGAGCCCGGATATATTTACGGATCCTTTCAAAGCCCGCTGTATATAAGAATATAGCTAACGTTCGTTCTCCGTCCCAGCGATGTTGCCAATGTAATCGGGCCTCAGTAGGTTATATTTTTATAATATATATTTCTTTGATACATGCATCGTCACGAAGCACAATATAATAGGAGTACTTGCTATACTGCGCCACTACCATTACTGTTTACAGTAGAGACGCTAATGGAGGGCCAGCTATTAAAGGAAATATATTCATTCTTTGAACGCCAAAATAATATAACAGTTACGTTTTTTATTATTCATTGTTACGAATTTGAAGATATATTAGAAGAACCTAATAAAATATTATGTTATTTTTTTATGCAAATAGACATTAATTATTAATATCTGATAATGTAATTACTCCGTGGTAGGCCTATAAGTATTTAAATATTTTGAATTTGTCCTCATTTTTTGTTTTCCACTTTTAAAGTATTGCCTTATTAACAGTAAAATAAAAAGATGCAAAGGGGTAGAAATTAAATTACGTTTATTTACCTAACACAGATATATCAAACGAATTGTTTTAATAGTACAGTAACATCAGGTATAATAGTAAAAGAATCCCTTGATGCAATTTTTCTTTTGAAAATGTACTTATTTTGAGACAGCAAGTGACCTTTGTGTTTCCGAGTATATGGGTCAAATATGAGCAAAAAATGATTGCCATCAAATAACAACAAAGCATGAAGTTCTCTTTGAAGTATTTATAAGTTTTTATTTAATTTTATTTCACTGTCACTATAATACTTATAGGCTTAATTTTGAAAAAGTTATTACAATGACCAAGTTAACGTACCTAAGTTAACATCAATTGAAAGTTGCATTACATGAAATAAGTTTTCAGATTCAGTTTGTCCCACTGTGCAAAGAAATATC
The DNA here is from genome assembly GCA_936432065.2 of Rutpela maculata. NCBI lineage: Eukaryota > Metazoa > Arthropoda > Insecta > Coleoptera > Cerambycidae > Rutpela > Rutpela maculata. Next base: position 28,719,781 of record OW386289.2, read on the forward strand.
TTTAAAAATTAAAAAATATATATTTTTTTAAATTGCTCAGTGCTTAAAGTGTACAGATAAACGTATAGGGACAAAAAAGTGTCTTCTTTACAAGAGCTTTCAAACAAAAAAAAAAGAAAAGAAAAATCGAACCATTAGGAGCTGAGATAAAAAAACATTCATTGTGGCTAATGGCAGCCATCTTTAATGGTCGCCATTTTGGTGTTGCACGGATTTTAAAGTGGCTCCCTATCTGGAAAGTTACCTTTTGGCATCAACTATGACCACAGAAAGTGGCACATCCCAATCAAAAAGTGCAGATTTTTGGATTATATAGCCATGTACCCGACGTACTATAAAGCACAAAGTTCCTTTTTAAGTATGGCAAGCAAAAATTTAATATTTTCTTTTATTGATTATATGTTATATGCTTGCACTAATAAAAATAATAATTATTATTATAGTACAGTACCTAGAGGCAAAAATATGCAAAACTTCGGAATAATGTCATATTGAATGGATTTCGTTCATTTTGGAAGTATAAGCTTCACATAAAAGTTTCCATATTGTGCGGGGGCTTGCTAATTTATAGGGGGTAGATGCCACCCCCTCTCAGGGGGTGGCACTTAAAAAATATATATATTTATTGGAGCTGAAGTAGAATCAAATTTTAAGAAGAAAAGGTTCTATGCAATTTTTCACACAAATTGATAGTTTTTAAGTTATAACAACTTCAAAATTGCGACGGCTTTCGTCATGTATCTCGAAAAGTATTACTTTATCGAAAAAATGTTACAGACCAATTACATAAAGTACAAACTGAGAATTAATTATATTGTTTATTGATGTAGGAATAATAATTTCGGAGATACTTAAGTTTACATTTGGCATCCAAGTATTCATAAGATAATTATTTAGAGTGAGAGTTAAATATCTCAGAAACTGTGACACATACGTCAAGAATACTAGTAGGTAGAATAATAGGTTATTAATTAAGCTTTCAACTGTTTTTTTATTTGGTTCTATATCATAAAAAACAAAGAAGTTATGACCGAAGCAATGTGCGTCTACACATTTTTTTTTAAACAACGTCGCCATTTTGTTACTGTAATTAGCCAATAATTAAAAAAAAGAATTTCAAACACTGTTTCTCATTAATATATAGCATGACGTAGATGTCAAATTTTTTGGTTTGTATACAGCACTTGCTTTAGAAAAAAATACAGTTTAAACTATAAAGGTATTTTCGATAAAACGATATTTTGTTTTCCTTTTCCAAATAGGTATCTCAATAAATATTAGTTTTATTGAAAAATGGGTAGAGACCAAAAATAAAGCTCATAAACTGATGAATTTAGCTTGTCTATTTATTTACATAGATTTAATAGTTTCGGAGATATGAAAGTTTACAAATGGCGTCCGAATGTTTATAAGCCGTAAAATGCAGTTTAAATGTTAAATATCTCAGAAATTGAGACACCTACGTCACGCATACTAAGAAATGAAATTAAAGACAATTAATTGAGCTTTAACATTATTTTTTACTCGTTCCTGTAGCAAAAGAAGTAAAGAAGTTATGATGTAAAAATGAGCGTATTTATATTTTTTTATATAAAAAAGACGCCATTTTGTTACTCTAATTAGCCAGTAATTTAAAGAAATTATCTCAAATACAGTTTTTCGTTAGGATGTAGCATTACCTAGATGTTCAAATTTTTTTGCTCATTTAAAGCACTTGCTTTAGAAAAAAATGCATTTTAAACTTTAAAGGTAATTTCGAAACACTTGGATACCAAATATAAACTTAAATATCTCCGTAATTATTAATCCTACATCAATAAACAAAAAATATAATTATTTCCCAGTTTATTCTTTTTGTAATTGGTCTGTAACATTTTTTCGATAAAGTAATACTTTTCGAGATACTTGACGAAAGCCGTTTGGAAATACCTTTTTTTTTGAGCTAAAATCGCAATTTTGAAGTCGTTATAACTTAAAAACTATCAATTTATGTGAAAATTTGCATAGAACCTTTTCTTCTTAAAGTTTGATTCTATTTCAGCTCCAATAAATATATGTATATATATTTTTTAAGTGCCACCCCCTGAGAGGGGGTGGCATTCACCCTCTACAAATTAGCAAGCCCCCGCACAATAAAGAAACTTTTCTGTCAAGCATTTACTATTATACCTCCAAAAATGAACTAAATCCGTTCAATATGACATTATTCCGAAGTTAAAACCTCTAGTTCTGTACTATTAGTGCAAGCATATAAAATACTTGTGCCCGACATTAATTAGTCTTCGCAGGTCATATTCTTAAAAATTAATTTGTGTGATATTCTGTTCTTTTCTTTCTTTTCGGGTTCAAAAGTTACTAACAATAATTGCAGCAAAATATGCTTTTTCGTCAATATTTTGAAAATTAAGCATGATAGGGAAAAACAATATACGTAACTTTTCGGTAGAGCATAAAATTCTCTCGTATAATGGTTATAATAAAAAAGGTACATTTGATAGTTAAATTATCGTTATTAAAGGTAATATAATATTTATATTTTATTTTATATAATTGTTTATAATTATATAAAAATTTTGTTTAATAGTTTTCTCAATCTAATGTAATACTGCGTACAGTCATATGTTTTCTTAATGTATATGGGGAAGCTAGTTTAAGCAGACCTCTTCCTTTTGTGTGTAAACTCTTTTGTGCACCTTTTTTTCTTACATTCTTCTACCTACATTCAACTTAAATCTAGTGACAGTTGCTTTCTTGCACAGAGCAATAAAACAATTTAAGCGTCTCAAATGCCAAAAGAACTGTTGCCAATGGTATACAAAAGCTACACAACGCCTGTTTAAAGCAAGATAGAGTTATATTACAGTATTTAGCCATAAATCTAACCAAAAAATTATTAGTCCTAAATTACTATGACGAAAATAAAATGTATAAATGAAGTATAAAGAATTATTTTAGAATTTGTTAAAATTAAATAATCAAAACATTAGAATACATTACAACAAATTAAAAATAAAAATGGAAATTTAAAATAAAATGAAAGTCATTGTTTATAAGAAATGCTTTAGTACAGAAAAAATAATTTTCAATTCCGTAAAAATACATGGCGAAAACTGCAGTCCTAGAGGTAATGACCGTATACTTCACGAAAAGAATTATTTGTAGATGGTACAAATTTTTTTCTTTATTTTTTGAATAGATACGTGATATTTTTAACTTCAATATTTTATAAACAACTCGAAAAATAAAGCAATAAAAGATATAGTTTCACTCACTTTCGTTACAGATTTATACATTATTACACTATATTTCTTAAATTATACAGAGACAGTAATTTTTAATGGTTTTTATTTTCTTGCTAATTAACAAATTATCAGAAAGTTTTTTGTCTATTTTTATTCAATGCTTAGATTTAGTTCAGGACTTCTTATTGCACTTGTTACCACACCAAAACCAAGAACAAACTAAAATAATAAAATCGCGGCAGAAAGAATTCCTTAATCACCTTTTTTGATGCTGTCATAAAGTTGTTTAGGGCAAACGCTCTGCTCTTTTCCCACTAATATTTATTTTCGTTAGTGTTTTCTAACTGTGATTAAAATATACCTTTTTTATCTAAATATGTAGGTATATTATTTGCTTACATATAATAAAACAAGAATAGCAGTAGGCTATGTTTTGATTGTAACATGTGTTAAATAAAATGGACATTTCGGACAGAACGCTTTGGTTATACAGACAAAATTAATGTTTTGAATCTAGTTTTTATCAATTTCCACGGCATACTTGATACGAGTATTTTCTCGATTTTTAAATTATTATTCACAAAAGAATTTTTGTTTATGTATACGGTTGTTTTTGTTATTTTTTTCTATCTAAAAAAAATATAAACACATTCGGCGATTCTTAATAACAAATTGTTTATTAAATAAACAAATAAATTCACAACAAAAAAAAATTTTTCCACCTTTTGGATAATTGCAAATAATAAATTTAGGAGTAAATTTTTTTCTTAATAACATGTTTAAATAATGAAAAAAGACGAAAGTGATTATAAACAATTAAAAACAATTTTTAAGAATTTTTTTTAATCATAATCTATAACAAATAAAATGGCAGAAAAATATTTTTCAAAAATACGTAATTTATCTATTTGTTTATAAAATTGGTTTAAACAAATAGCAATAAAAATTTTAAGTTTATGTAATCTTATAGTATTTTTGAATATAAAAACAGTAAGAGTAATTAAAATTAATAAAAAAAATTTTTTTCCAACGGGATATTGTTCCTTTAAGTATTTAAATAATAACATAATTTTTATGAATTTTAAAATTAATACTTAATAACAAAAAATATTTTTACTTGTTCCCGACGGTTTCAGAGCATCGTAACGCCTTAGTGTTCGCTGCGCGGAGCTCTATTTTCAACATTAAATTAAAATTATTAATAATCTCGTTAATAATAGATGTAGAGTTTCGGGAGTCGGGACTTTTTTATTGGGAATTTCTTCCTCTTTAAGAATCTTTCTTTCTTTAAAATTTTTAATAGTTTTCGAGTTATTTGCAAAAAACGGAACTCGTTATTTTTTCAATTTTCATTAGTTTATAACTTTTGCAATTGTTTATGTGCGGGTTTGAAACTTTTGCACATTTTTCTAGACGTCATTCTGAATCCAATGCAATCAAGGTAGGTGCATGACGTCAGATGCACCATGCAGGGAGACCAACTACAAATATAAATTCAAATAACCATCATAAAAATATGTGTTCATTAATAAAAAAACCGCTGCCTAAAAAATCACTACTTCCACATCTAGATTTTCCTGCCCAAGCCTTTTATAGCAAAAAAATGTCGATACTATATTTGCAATCCACTGTGTAAAAATAATTGTTCATAGAACTTTGATAATATAATATTTGAAATGTTCTATCCCAAAAACCCATAAAACGATGTGCAACATGGTAGTGGAGGTAGTAGAGGGGGAAGCTGTTGGAAAAAAATTTAGAGGCTCTTGTACACATAAATCACAATTTTATATTTTTTATTCCCTTTAATAATCTCATATCTCGCCCATTTGATATCCGAATATTTTGAAATTTTGGTGGTGACTATATACCTATAAAATGAGTCTTTAGACGTAACCACATTTAATTTTAGTCAAAGGCGTCCGATTCTAGGATGGAAAAAATGGGTTGGTTTTCAGAAAAAAAGTATTTTTTACAAAAAAAAACTAGTAAGATGTTCTTAATCAGCACCTTTAGAAACCCAATTGTACAAGATTACATCGTAGTGAATGCAAAGATGTTTGAGGCAGGGGCCGTCAAAAAAACTATTTTTTCAACTAAAAATAATTTTTATCTGTAAAACGGATTCTCAAATGAAACAAGGTATTCTATATTTTTTGTTCAGAATAATGTATTATAAGAGTATGAATTGATTTTACAACAAAATAATTGTTTATTTAGGGCCGGTTTTATAGGTTCTGTTTAACTTGGGTCTGATAGTTAACTCTAAGTTTTGTCAAAAAGTACGTTTTATATCTCCCAGTATCTGCCAATCTTAACTTTAAATGCCAAACATAGGTTTATGCACGCTTACGTTGATTAATTAGCAATATTTTGAAAGATGAAACTTCAAATTTCAATTTAACCTACAAATAATTACCTATTATATATTCTGTAAATAAAAAGTTAAAGAAAATGGACATTTTCGATATTTTTGAGGACATTTTATCAAGCGATGAAGATGGTGTTATAAATATAATAAAGCACCTCGTCGTGTACGAAAATTCTGAGAGAAACCTGATCATTTACAGATATGGAATAACAAAGAATTTATAGATCGATTTCGAATATCTAATGAATGTGTGCATATAGTATTAGAACATATTAGTCCACATTTAACTCTGACTTTTCGGTAGCAAATTGTTGTTTTGTATTTTGTTAGGGTTTCATATTTACATCTTAGATTTTTTAGGAGTTCGCTTGATAAAACCATTTGCGGTATTAAAATCTTTCCCAAGTGCATTCCAGGCATTTGCTTTATCCTTCCAAGTAACCGAATCACTTCTCTTGCATTCGATTACATCTTTACTCTTTTTAACTAATTCAATCAATAGTTTGATTTCACTGACGTTGAAATTTAAAGATCTTTTGTCACTCATCGCAAAAAGTCAAAGTACCAGTAATGAAAATGATATCAATCGCCAATTTGTCACTATGCTACCAACTAACAAAATGACGATAGAACTGACGATCTTGACAAGCACCTATAAAACGGCATTTTAGCGAACACTAAAATCTAAAGTTTAAACCTTCAGTAAAACTTCAGTTTAAACTACTGGTTAAACTTTGGTTTAATCTGTACCTATAAAACCGGCCCTTAATAAGACAAAAATTAAAAAGTAAAATAAATAAAAAATAAATAAATTAATTAATTAATCCATTAAATTAAATTAATTGCTCAATAGCATTTGTTTTCATGGTTTACTTAGGTTTTTATTGAAGATTATTTGTTAGAAAAAGGGTAAGTATAGTAGGTAGAATTTTTGTCTTATTAAATAAATAATTATTTTGTTGTAAAATCAATTCATACTTTTACGACACATTATTCTGAACAAAAATGAAGAATACATTTTTTTTATTTGAGAACCCGTTTTATAGATAAAAATTACTTTTTTTGACGGCCCCTATCTCCAACATCTTTGAACCCACTATGATGAAATTTTGTGCAAAGGTGCTGATTAAGAATATCTTACTAGTTCTTTTCTGAAAAAATCGCTAATATATATTTTTTGAAAATCGACCTCCTCTTTCCATTCTAGAATCGAACGCCTCCGTCTAAAATTAAATGTGGTTACGTCTAAAGATTCGGTATATAGTCACCACCAAAATTTCAAAATATTCGGATATCAAATGAGCGAGATATGAGGGTGGCTCCATGAAAAGTGCGACACACTGTATATGTACCTTAGCATAAAATTCCCTAGTATAATGGTCATAATAAAAAAACGGCACATTTGCTAGTTAAATTATTATTATTATAAGTAATACAATATAAATAATTATATAAAAATTTAGTTTAATAGGTTTTCTTAGTTTAATGTAATACTGCTACAGTAATAATATTTTTTCTAATGCATATGGGAGGTCGAAGATAGTTTAGGCTAACCTTTTCCTTTTGTGTGTAAATTCTTTTGCACACAATAAAAGTTCATTTATTTATTTATTTTATTTACTTAAAATTGTACCGGTCGTCAAATTATCAAAAATGAGGTACAGAGACTTATGTTGCTATTTAAATAAAAAAAAAATGTTTCCTATTTTCACCGCATTTTGCGGTTTTCGGGTCTTGATATAATCTTATAGAAATATATTTTCAACCATCATCTATCAATTTATAAAAATAAAAATTTTTACTCACGTAACGGGGTCATAAAATTATGAACAATCCAAAAAAAAAATCCGCAAATTTACTAGCCGATAAGTTTATGCATTCATCAATTAACAAATAAAGCTTTTGATATGAAATTGGAACTGGCAGAATTTTTATTTTTACATGAAAAATAGTTACAATGATATTAAAAAATTGTTTATATTCCGGTGTTTTATATTTATTGCCGTACGCCCCGCTGAGTTAAGCGGGTGCCTTTTCTCTGGTACCTTTCTACATTCAACTTAAATACATCTTACAATGTCTGACACATGATGCTTTCTTGAATACAGCCCAATAAAACAATCAAAGTGTCTCAAGTGTCAGAATTATTGAAATTATTGGCCTGTTTGAAGCACGATGGAGTTATATGACAGTATAGTACCTAACGGTAGAAAGCAACATGCCGATATGCACAAAAAAATTATATTTTGTAAACTAGTGCCTAAAGATTTATAAAAGAAACTACGGAAATAGCAACAAGAAAATATGGGGACAAAATAAATCGAAAAATATGAGTATATCATATTTTTGATGATGTATCTATTTTATTGATTCCAAAAAATATATGTTGTGATAATATGATACAGTAGTTAAAGATTGTACTAAAAACATGCAGTGAGTGTGTCAGAACAATGTGATATGAAAAGAGAAAAATATATTATTTTTTTATTTTAAATGTTCCCATTATCAAATGTCTTTTTCAATTCTCTAATAAGGGTGTCCCTATTATATATATATTGCACATTTTTTCGAATTTAAATCGGCCCAGTCGTTCAAAAGATTTACATTTTTTTCGAAATATTGGTATTTTTGGTTATCCCCTAATGGTGGAGTCAAATTAAGCATCAAAATAGGTGAATAAGGAATTATCTGGCTGCAGCAGTCTTATTGTTTGCATTTGTTGCCAATATATATAGCAGCAAGTGTATGTGAAGTTTTGCATTAAATCGGTCCCCATTGCTTGTAAAATTTTAACAATTTATTTTTAAACAGTGAAATTTTCTGCTATTTTCTTTATTATCTCCCGTCCTAGCAATCATATCGCAATAATAAAAAGAGCCATTTGTTCGCAATAAAATTTTAAATAAGACGGCCTATGAAACCCTTTCTGATAATTTGTTAATTTATAAAAAAATAATAATCACCAAAAAATTACCTTTTTTGGTTATTTAAGAAATATAACGTAATAATGAATCAATTTTAACGAAAGTTGCTATAACTATGCCCATTACTGAAGTAAACGCTCGTGCCACAATATTTATTCAAACGGTTAAAACCCAATAATAATTTCGAAATTTTCATCGCGTTTAAATGCATCGACTTATAGGACAATTTATTTTTAAAAATGTAGGTTTTTAAATGTATTTTACAATGGTATTAAGAAAAAAAATCTTCATTTAAACTATTTTTTTTGAAATTTGTTTATAATTTTCAATAAACAAATTCAAATAATCCTGTGGATTTTTTATAAAACTAAAAACGCAAACAAATTACGAAAATAGATGAAACATTTAACATTTTTCTAAAAAAATTATTATCTACTTGCATTTGGGGCCAGGATACGTCAGTTTTTGTAACTAAGTCGCTTATAAATAAACAAATTAATATTTTTTCTTAAAATTGGGACCTGTTATTCTTTCAATACCTATATTTTTGTCTCATCTAATTGAAAACAAACCAGAAGCACAATTTTTAAAAGAGGCCCGAAAGTCGGGCCTTTGGAACTTATGTTAGAGGTCCGATAATTGTCAATTAACTCTAAACGTTATATTACTGTTTTACAAATTAGACTTTAGTATTTTAGACGATAGCACTTTTTACCAGGATGCGGACGTCTAGGGTTCAACTCCTGACCGCGAATATTGTTTTTTTTTATTGTATCGGTGATATTAAAAGTTTTACAAAGCTGTGTCCATGGATATAAGGATATTCGTTCAGATTAGATTGGTTTCTCCTATTCGCGACAAAAATTTAAAAAATTATAAAAAAAAAATATGGTTTATATTCTCATAACCGCTCTATTCAATGTTATTTCAAAAATTGTAATTTTAGATTATTTTCAAATATCAGAGACAAAGATGTAAGCGTTGAAAAACAACCACTCCAAATTTCAAAAAGAAATATTTTTTTGGTTTATTTATAAGTGACTTTAATGCAAAAACTGACGTATCTCGACTCTCGACTTCAAATGCAAGCAGACCATTATTTTTTTTTTAAAGAAATGCTATATATTTCACGTATTTTCATAATTCGTTTGCCGATTTTAGTTTGATAAAAAAGATCACAGGGTTATTTGAATTTGTTTACAACTACAATTTTGAAAATTATAAACAAATTTCAAATAAACGGTTTAAATGAAGATATAATTTTTTTCTTAATACCATTGCAAAAAACATACAAAAATATACATATTGACAAAAAAAAAATTTTCTCCTACGAGTCGATGCCCTTAAGCAGTAAGCGATGGAAATTTCGAATTTACTATTGGCTTTTAGCCGTTTGAAAACATATTTTGGGTTAAAATTTCGCACGAGAGTTTAGTTCAATAAAGGACTTTCATTAAAATTGATTCATTATTACTTGTTTCTTAAATAGCCAAAAAAGTACTTTTTGTGATTTTTATTTATTTATTTTTAAATTAACAAATTATCAGAAAGATTTTTCATAGACCTAGTCCTATTCAAAACTCATTGCCAACAATTCAGTATTTTTATTTTTTACTAGGATCAGAGATAATAAGGATAATAGCAGAAAATTTCACTGTTGAAAAATAAATTTTTAAAGTTATACAAGAAACAAAACTGTCTATAGCACTTCTACATAAAACAAATTAAAACAATAAAATAGCTACAGCCAAACAGTTCCATTCAAAATTTATAAGCGATTTAATACTAAAGACTAATATTTTATGAAATTGTAAGCAATCAAAAAAAAAATTTTTTTTTGAGAACTTGACTCCTCGTACATACCCTAAAACCCAATTTTATCGACTCTTGCTTGCTTTACCTATCTACCCCCTTTTACCCCCCAACCCTTCAACGGAATAAGATCAACACATAATCTATTTCCAGATCTCGTTGTAGTACACAAGTATACCAAATTTTGAGTCAACATCATGAACGGTTCGAATCGTTTGCATAAAAACAAATTGCAGACGGATTTTTTTTCGTTCAAGCTGAAAATGCCGATGTTTCATGACATTCTAAGCCTATTTAAAATATATATATATTTTTTACTGTTACTATCCACTAAACTACGTGGATGTGGAAGTAATACCAGCAGTCGTCATGGACAATGCATATCTATCCTTATAATACGTAAAACGTCATTCTGCATAATTATTGTTTAATGTCTCGGTATTTCTCCATGAAAATTTTAGCACCAAAATTAATAAAAATGAGGAATATTATTGAATCATGAATGCAAAAAAGCACAAACCTAATTTAGGAACAAGGAAACATTAATTTAGTACAACAAATGGACAAAGCCAATGTATTTTATACTCGATTTTATATTTTGTTCTTATTATAATTTTTCTCTTTTGATATAAATGCTACTTACTTCTTTTATCGCTCTATTTGAAATTATGTATTACAATTCAAAAAACATTTTAAGATGTTTAAGATGCTACTATTTTGCTTTCATAGCACTGTACCACATAATTTACAATTCTTAGAACGTATATACAAATTTTTGAATTTAGAAAAATTATTCGAATATGAAGAAAGAACTTTCATTCAACGATTGTGACTTCATAAAGAAAGTATTTAAGAGGAAATAAGAATCGAACGCTATCGAGCCGCTGCAACGATGCCAAATATCGGGCTATATAACGAACGATGGATATCAACTGTATAAGAGTCTTGGATATACAGGAGCAGCGCCGCCTGACTCAGAAGTGCTGAACTAAAAGTGTATGTCGGAACATAAAAATATGACTTTTTGAAGCCCACCTCAAAATTTTGTAGGGAGGAAACTAATATGATTTGTGACCATTTAGTGATGATATACACGGGGGTACGTTGATGAGCCCGACCCCGGGCTTCACAGGGTCAAATCGGGCTGCACTACAACCGTTCAGTATATGAAACGGGCCTGTATATGACCGTGCATATCTCTCTCTCTATATATATATATATATATATATATATATATATATATATATATATATATATATATATATATATATATATATATATATATAAATATATATATATATATATATATATATATATGTTCAAAGTATGCTTCTAGAGGGCAGAGTATTTACTAAACGTAATTTCTCTCTGAAGCAACCCTCTATACATCCTTATTTCAAAAATAAGGAAATTCACCAGACTACAACAAATTGCAAGTCTGGCACGTTAAGTGTAATAATCACATATTACTACGAAACGCTGTAATTCGATTTTAGAGAACACCGACCGAAAGACTTATTCCTAATTAAAGGAACTCTCGTGTCAGCCACTACACACCACTTGCAGACTGCAGTTTCGAGCTGTTGGCTCTCATCAGTGCAAGGTAGGCATGCAGTGACTTGCAACGAGATTTCCGATGTATAGGTACATTTCGTAGTCTTAAGACTGGCAACATGCAAAATAAATCGAAGGCGCCATCTCGAATTACAGCGTTTCGTAGTAATATGTGATTATTACACTTAACGTGTCAGACTTGCAATTTGTTGTAGTCTGGTCAATTTCCTTATTTTTGAAATAAGGATGTATAGAGGGTTGCTTCAGAGAGAAATTACGTTTAGTAAATACTCTGCCCTCTAGAAGCATACTTTGAACATTTGCTGCCCATCTCAGGCTAACCAATTCGATTGTAGTGAACAGCGACCGCTAGATGGCGCCTTCGATTTATTTTGCATGTTGCCAGTCTTAAGACTACGAACATGTACCTATACATCGGAAATCTCGTTGCCAGTCACTGCATGCCTACCTTGCACTGATGAGAGCCAACAGCTCGAAACTGCAGTCTGCAAGTGGTGTGCAGTGGCTGACACGAGAGTTCCTTTAATTAGGAATAAGTCTTTCGGTCGGTGTTCTCTAAAATCGAATTACAACGTTTCGTAGTAATATGTGATTATTACACTTAACGTGCCAGACTTGCAATTTGTTGTAGTCTGGTCAATTTCCTTATTTTTGAAATAAGGATGTATAGAGGGTTGCTTCAGAGAGAAATTTGGTTTAGTAAATACTCTGCCCTCTAGAAGCATACTTTGAACATTTGCTGCCCATCTCAGGCTAACCAATTCGATTGTAGTGAACAGCGACCGCTAGATGGCGCCTTCGATTTATTTTGCATGTTGCCAGTCTTAAGACTACGAACATGTACCTATACATCGGAAATCTCGTTGCCAGTCACTGCATGCCTACCTTGCACTGATGAGAGCCAACAGCTCGAAACTGCAGTCTGCAAGTGGTGTGTAGTGGCTGACACGAGAGTTCCTTTAATTAGGAATAAGTCTTTCGGTTGGTGTTCTCTAAAATCGAATTACAGCGTTTCGTAGTAATATGTGATTATTACACTTAACGTGCCAGACTTGCAATTTGTTGTAGTCTGGTCAATTTCCTTATTTTTGAAATAGGGATGTATAGAGGGTTGCTTCAGAGAGAAATTACGTTTAGTATATATATATATATATATATATACAGTGTGTCCCAGGATAGATGTAACAAGAAGTGTAATGGACCAAAAATTTTAGAATTTTGGAATGGTATTTGGATATATATATATATATATATATATATATATATATATATATATATATATATATATATATATATATATATATATATATATATATACGCGTAAAATCACCAAGTGGCACCGAAAACTAAATTGACGTTCCCGCACCCAATATTTTCCGCATTTAATGTGAGCAAGTGGCTCCCTATATATTCCCGATATGTATATGCGTTCTGGCACCGTATATATGGAGAAGACACTTTTTCTTTAGATACTCACTGTGTTGTTAATACATTTAGGATTGCTAACGCACTTTGTAAAAATAGGCCATTGTGTTGCTTGTCTTTTTGAAACGTATCACATACGTGCGATATCCGTGGTGTAATTGCAGAAATAGAGGAAATAAGATGAGAAATAATTCTCAGAGTGAACTAAAAATTGTTATTGATGTTGACTCATCATATTCTATATTTAGTTTCAATTGAGGTCTAGAAAATTATTTGAAAAAAAAAAAGGCAAGTAGATGAGGTTGATTAAAAAAGAAACAAATTAATTATTTATTATTCAGTGGTGATAAATCACTTATGAAAACATGTAATTAGAATATCAATTTTAGTTATTGTAAAATATAGTGTGAATTTGTGTATATGACATACCAATAGTAACTGACATTTATTATTGACAGTTCGGCTAATTTCAAAGCATGTCGTACAAAATAGTATATTACGTAATGAGTGTTGTAAGAAGCATATTACGCACGAATGGAAAAGTTATTTTCATGAGTGCGTAATTGCTTTACAACTCGAATTATGTACTATACTTTACCTACGATCACTACTGTAAATAGTAAAAAACACACTACCTGCCATTCATGTAAGATTAATTTTACGTATTGTAAACAAAACGCACTGTGAACAAATCGCACGGTAATCAAAACGCACGGGACACCCAATTATAGGTGGCTTATATCGCTGACGCGGGGTTTAAAAAAAACAAATGGGCCTACGTAATTTTCAAACGCTGTCAAAACTGACATAATATTTGTTGAATGACATTGTTGACTAGTAAACTAAATCCAGATTTTACTAAATAAATAAATAATTATGATCGTAGGTAAAGTATAGTACATAATTCGAGTTGTAAAGCAATTACGCACTCATGGAAATACGCACTCGCCGCTACGCGGCATCGTGCGTAATATGGTTCTTACAATTCTCATTACGTAATATACTATTACCTACGATCATATTCATTTATTTATTTAGTAAAATCCTGATTTAGTTGTCAACAATATTATTCAACAAATATTATGTCAGAGAATATTATTTAGGTATTATGCAAATCACAACTTACACACTTTTTATTTATTATGAAAATACCTACTTTCTATACAGAAAGTAGGTATTTTCATAATAAATAAAAAGTGTGTAAGTTGTGATTTGCATAATACCTAAATAATATTCTCTAATCATGATAAAAGCAAATAAATAAAAAATAATTAATTGTAAAAATATTATGTCAGTTTTGACAGCGTTTGAAAATTACGTAGGAGCATTTGTTTTTTTAAATCCCGCGTCAGCGATATAAGCCACCGATAATTGCGTGTCCCGTGCGTTTTGTTTATCGTTCGGTTTGTTTACAGTGCGATTTGTTTACAATATGTAAAGTTCAACTTACATAGATGTCAGGTAGTGTGTTTTTGACTAGTTACAGTAGTGATCGTAGGTAAATAATATAATAATCGTTTCCCTCAAAAATTCTTAAAATCACAAAAATGTATATTACAAAACAATAAGCGAGTAAAATATTAATTTCATCTAATAAAAATGTCAATTTATTTACAATCTTTTGATTCTAAATATTATATTATGAAATAGTATAATAGGCAGTATGATTTAAAAATATAATTTATTACCTTATTTTGTATGAACTGTTACATACGGTAACGTTGGATCTCAACGTTAATATATTTTGTTGAATTTGTACAATTGCTTTAAGGGTGGCGGTGTGGCTTAAAAAAAATGATTTCGTAATTCGACAAGTTCTCCTATGAACCGATTGAGAAAATACTTTGACAGGCTTTTAGAAAATACTTGATAGAATGATACTGGGATATTGAAGTCAATAAAAAATATATATTTTTTTTTGTTTTTCACACAAGAAAAAAATGTTTTTCTTTCTTTAGTTTTCAATAGGCTAGTACCATTCTATAAAGTTGCCTATAAAAGCCTATCAAAAAATTATTTTAATCGGTTTAGGAATGTAGGAGAAATTGTCGAATTACGTTCGCGGCACCGCTCACTTTAATTGCAATAGAAGATTAAACTGCGGTTGATTTCGATACTCTTGATTTTATTTATGCCTTTTCAGAAAATTATACATATATAATATGCTCTTAGATTTAGTTTGGGTGAAAGTTATAAAGTATATGGAGCTTTAGCTCTTAAATTTGTTAACGCTGCTAAATAGGTTGTTTTCAGAGTTATCCCATTCTCTTGTCTATAAAAGGGACAAGTGCCGTAATAAATAAATGTTTATATATGTTTATATATTATCTTAGTTACGGTTCAAATGGTCGGTGCATCAAAGTTTTGTCAATTTTCAGTTCATAGACTTATTTTATTAACAGGCACTCACATCAAATCATGGGCCCCGGCCCCTTTCATTATAACTACACTACCTGTACCCAAATTTTAATTAGTTTAATATTTTTGCATTGCGTTTCCTAGTTTATTCGGACCTCGAAGTGGTCGGGCCCTGGTACCACGGTACCTACTGGACCTACCCCCCCTCCCCTGTTGGGGCCCTGATTATAAAGTATAGTTTAAAGTGAGAAATAATGTAAACAACAATTTGTAGATAGGCCAGACTCCTCCTGCCTGAAAGAACATAATACAGACAGATACTACAATTTTATTACATTATCAGATGAAGCTAGTTCAGGGATGAACAATGACTATGCATTGTCATTATAATATACGTATGACAATGCGGCAATATAGGTAGAGTAATTGTAGGAATACAGGAAATAGTCAAGTAAAATTCTGAAAAAGTAAGCTAAATAATTGTATGTGATATTGACACTCATTGTATATATCACGTATCAGTTGAAAAACTCTGAAAAAAAATGTAATTAACAAAGATTAGGCACTTCTCAGTAGGGAGCTATTCATAACAAACAGGTTATGTTAACGAAAGTAGTTACGAAAGTATAGGCAACGTTTAGATTACGTTAATTATTTTTCAAAAATGATCAATCAATTGGCCTCAAGTTTTCACCTTTTTTTATATTTTACATATTTACAATCGATTATTTTTATTTATTTGCTTTTATCATGATTAGAGAATATTATTTAGGTATTATGCAAATCACAACTTACACACTTTCTTATTTATTATGAAAATACCTACTTTCTGTATATTGTTGCCCTAATCTGGGCACGCTAATATACTAGTAATTCAATACTTCGTCAGTATTAGCTAGAAGATAGTTGTTTTGATTGGTTCTCCAATAATGAGTGTTTTAAAGTATTTACCTAACTAGTATATTAGCATATTTACATATTTGTTAACAATAACTGTTAATATGAAGGTCAAATTTTAATAAGTGTAGAAAATATGGATTTTTATTACCATGTCGATAGTGAAAAATTGCATTCATTAATACAGCGAGAAACTTTTTATCTTTCTAGATAAAGGATGGGGACAAGTTTTTACCGTGAAACTTCTATGGGCGCGTTAGGCATTTTTCAGTAGGAAGTAAAGTACTATAAAATGTTTTTGGTTACTTGAAGTCACCAGCACACAATTTTTTTTGGGTTACTTCCAATTTAGCCGAAGTTTGCAACTTTTTTATTTTTAATAGTAACTTTCTTTCGTAATCCGAAGTTCAATTTCCTTTATACTCCTTTTTTCGAATTTAAGAATGGCTGAGTAAAAATAAAATTTAACATCTCAGTAGAAAGAATAATAATAATAATAATATAATAATAATAATATTTATTTGTCCAAGGTATTACAATTAACAATTTTGGCATTATTGTTGATTTTCACTAACAAATAAACGAGGACCACAAAGCCTAGGGCTGTCCGTGGTTTACATGGTTTATTTATTGATAAATATAAATTAATAACAATAATGTAAACACATAAACTATACTAATCTGCTATAATAAAAGTTACCTATTATAAAAATAATTAATTTATTATTAAGTTAAACTTAGATATTACAATAAATTTTTATTTCTATAATAAAACTAAATGGAGCAGATATAATCTCAAAACTAATATAAATATGCCATGGAAAAAATATATAAGCTGCAAAATTTTAACAAGCTTACCATGGAGTGTACAAAAAACATAAAACCACCTTCCTTAATTCAATATGTCAATTTTAAACTTGTATAAGAATTAAAATTTTCAAAAATTATTGAAAATAAATCTTTTTAAACATTTTTTTTTTAATAGTCCCATTTTCTTTTCTATTATTTGTTTGTAATATGTGTTTTCCATTTAATTTTATTTAAGTAACAGAGAATTATATAAAATTAATGAAAACTGAATAGTTTATTAGAAAAAGTGCCTGCAACATAAATGTTTAAAATGAATAAGATTCCAGAAAGGTTCAATGTAATGTTGAAAAGGGACATAGAGGTAACAAACACGTGTTAATAATAAGACACAAAAGAAGATACTAGAACATACTTTGACTGAATTTTAAAGTAAATGGACCACTGCTCATTTTAAGGAATATATGACACATTTTAAACTAATTAGTTGGCTGGAATTATGGAGAAAAGAATCATTGTGTACCGTGGACCACACGGTAGAAATAAAATTTCTAATTCAAGCACATTACGGTAAAAATATTTTGTAGCACATCAAAAAGTTGCCTCTAACCTACCCTTCATTACATAATTTTTTTACATATTTCGGTACATATTTAAATACCGGTTAACCGGTTATGTTCATTTTACTTCCACGTCCAGTGGAAGTATAGTAACAAAAAAATTTAAAAAATTTTTATTGTCCAAATAGGCTTAAAATGTCATGAAACGTCGAGATTTTAAGTTTGAGCGAAAAAAAAATTTCTGTCTGTCTGTCTGTAACTTTTTTTTGTGCGCACGTTTACTCTGGAACCGTTTAAGATATTGACTTGAAATTTGGTACACATATGTACTTTAACGAGATCTAGGACTGGATTATATTTTCATCTTGTTCCGTCGAAGGGTTGGGGTGAAAATTGGGGTAAATTAGGGGTAAATGGATAAATCGAGCAGGTAAGAGTCCACGAAATTGGTATTTAGTATATATAAGGTCTCAAAAAAAATTTGGCATTAGCCGCCCCCATTACCACCCTCACCCCCTATTAAAGGGGATGAAAAAAAAATGTGATTTAGTGTATGTACAGGAACCAGAAACCTCAAAATATTTTTTTACTTCATCCACCCCCCCATTACCACCCCCTATCACCACTCCCACCCCACTACCGATGTGGGGTATCGTTTTATGGGTTTTTGGGGTAGAGGATTTCAAATATTATATTATTAAAGTTCCATAAACAATTATTTTAACATACAAAGTTTTTTGTTGTGAGTGAGTTGGATAGAGAGTCTGGATGTGGAAGTCGTGATTCCTTGGGCAGCGGTTTTTATTTACCGATTTACCCGTTATTAAAATTTCCTGTAAATTGCATTGTGCATGTTTACAAATTTATTACTTTCTCAAAGTTTTCTTTTAGTAAAACCTAAGTTTATATTTTCTGCAAAAAGGTAGATATTCGAAGATTCAAATAATAGAAAAATATGGAGACTTCTCCCATTCAAAAAATGTTTTAAAATGATTTATTTTCAACAATTATTAAACAAATTAAATAGTGGAAGCCATTACATTGTGATAATTAATCATAATGAAACAGATGAAAACACCTTCCTTTGTTTTTTATCATTAATTTATTATAACCAAACGTTACCGCAGTTTCGACAAGCGTGTAATTTTCAAACAGTTGATTCACAAATACAAAAATTATTTATAATTTAATTTTGTGTTTTAATGTTTAAAATTTACATATTAATTTAAAGAAAATGCAGTGATATCATTTTCCAATTTTTTTTGCGCACTCTTCATTTAGAAAATATATTTTTAAGACACTTCTTTTCAATGGTTTTTTTAAGATTTAGAATTTTTTATAAAAATTTAAAATTGGCATACTAATAAATAAAATGCAGAGGTGTTGAAAATTTTCTATGCGCTGTTCTACGAAGACTCCGTGGCCAGCTGAATTTTATTGCTTGACAATTTTTCCTATGACTTTCTTTCTGCTGAAATAAAAATGGTTTTCACTTAAAAATGTAAAAAATTGCAACTTCCGGCTTTACTCTAGAACCTTGTGAGTCGCTTCTTATTTCACCCCAATTCGATATATACATCCTCTAGATTTTGAGATGTGTTGACATAGACTTTTATAGACATATAACTTCAAATAATCCCACAAAAAATAATTAAAAGGTGTAATAGTAGAGGTACAGAATTCGAAAAAGTCGTCTAGAAACGTGTCCCGTGGAACATTGAGACAAGTAAATATGTACTGATTGCACTATTATTATGTAGTGTAATTTTAGAAATGAAGAAAATAAGATGAGAAATAATTCTCAAAGAGTGAGCTAAATAAATTGTTATTGAGTTTAGTTTCAATTGAGGTCTAAAAAAATTATTGGAAAAAAAATCAAGATGATGCAGATTGAATAAAAAAATAACAAATTCATTATTTATTATTCAGTGGTGATTAATCATTTACGAAAACATTTTATTAAAATATCAATTTTAGTTATTGTAAAATACACTGTGCATTTGTGTATATGACATACCGAGTGATATAAAGGGTTTGTAACATTTATAATAACCCATAAGTTTTGTGTTTTTAAAAATAAAAATATACAGGGTAGTCACTCTAAACAAATTTGAAAAAAATATGGTGTGGTTACCAAAAAAATTAAAAAATGTGACGCAGGACGATAATATTTCGCATGCAGCTAACATAACTGTCAAAGAAACATTTGAAAAAACATACAAGGTGGTCACCCTAAACACAAAGAAAATATATGACGGTGAACGATAATATTTGGCATGTAGTTAACACAACTGCCGTGGAGAAAAATATGAAAAATATGCAAAAAAAAAAATGCGATGGAGAAAAATTACACAAATCTTAGGAAAATAACCATAGTTTTTAGTTAATAATAATATACGGGGTCGTCATCTAACAGAGAAAGTAATTAATGACTAAAGTATGCAAACTGTGCATTTTGATAAGGCTGTGTGCTAGAGAGAAAAGTTAAGGGGAAATAAATTTGGGTTGGACTTGGCGCTTCGAAAACTTCACCTGCTTGGTCTGTTTTGTCCTGTTTAGTGACATTCAATTCAATAAACTGAATATCTCCAACTCTCTTCCTGTTATGCAGGAGAAGTAACATTAATGTTACCTTAACAAGAATTCTTTATTGCAATATATTTGTTTCTTTTTTAAAATTTCTACAGTATTTACAGCTTTTTCTATACAAAATGTTCTTAGTGTCATAACGTCTTCGGTAAACGAAAGTAGTTCTCTTGAATGGTTTATCGATTTGTTTCTATTCAGCTCTTTGAGAGCAAGACTACCAACTAAACTTCCCAATTTCATTCATTTTTCGCAAAAGTTTTAATTCCTCCACTATATTTTTAAAGTTATCTAATGACTCGTCCTTTTTGCATATTAGATATGTAACAATATTAATTAAATCTTTAAATGTCTTTCCCTGGGCAAAGCGTACGAAGCCACCCCATATGATCCTTCATTTTACTTCCACGTCCAGTGGAAGTATAGTAACGACAAAAAAATTTTTAAAAATTTTCATTGTTCAAATAGGCTTAGAATGTCACGAGATTTTAAGTTTGAGGGAAAAAAAATTTCTGTCTGTCAGTCTGTCGGTCTGTCGGTCTGTCTGTAACTTTTTTTGTGCGCACGTTTACTCTGGAACCGTTTAAGATATTGACTTGAAATTTGGTACACATATGTACTTTAACGAGATCTAGAACTAGATTATATTTTCATCTTGTTCCGTCGAAGGGTTGGGGGGTAAATTGGGGTAAATTTGGGGTAAATGGGTAAATCAAGCAGGTAAGAGTTCATGAAATTGGTATTTAGTATATACAAGAGAAGCTAAGGTCTCAAAAAAATGTTTGGCATTAGCCACCCCCATTACCACCCCCACCTCCTTATTAAAGGGGATGAAAAAAAATTGTGATTTAGTATATGTACAGGAACCAGAAACCTCAAAATATTTTTTTACTTCATCCACCCCCACTACCACCCCCTTATCACCACCCACACCCCACTACCGATGTGGGGTATCGTTTTATGGGTTTTTGGGGTAGAGGATTTCAAATATTATATTATTAAAGTTCCATAAACAATTATTTTCACATACAAAGTTTTTTCGTTGTGAGTGACTTGGATAGAGAATCTGGATGTGGAAGTAGTGATTCCTTGGGCAGCGGTTTTTATCAAAAAAATCATCAAGCAAGGAAATTAGAATTATTTGAGAGTACTTTTTTTAATCCTCATTACTACAACTTAATAAACCATAATAATCATGGAGTGTACATACTTTTTAACAGTTCTCAATGAAGAAAGAATTTTTTTGAAGGTCTTCTATTTTTTTCTATATTGTTTATTGCAAGTTTAGGCGTGAGAATATATATAAGTATATCTGTCCCATCCATCCTTTGCTTGTATTGTTTGAAACAAAAAAACATCAGAAAGCTACAATTTTCATCTTTTAAATGAGCCAACAATCATATAGATTGAACAAATTCTGATTTAGTGACATGTAATTCAGTGCGTCGGTGTCACAGTCATGCGTATTCAAGCGCGTGCACGCATGGATATCGCTCCGAGTTATAACGTTACACTTGAATATTTTTTCCGGGAAAACCGTGGCTTTAACGATAAATTTTGTTAGGACATGTTCATAAATATGTGATCTATCCGTCTGTATTTTTTATTTTTTTCTAGCTTGATTTTACTTAATTACTACTGAAAATGCAGAGGAAAGATATATGCAGTACGACTTTTTCGGTTTTTAAATGGATCAACCAAACATTACATACTTTTTAATTCCAGATTTACTTGAGAAGCTTGACCATTTTTTTAAGGTGTCGAAACCAAGATTGAGTTGTTTTTGGGATGCTAGTATTTTAAATATTGTGTATAAATCGAAAGGTATCTAATCGGTTTCTTAGAAATATTTTATTTTTCTGTTCCTTATCCAAAACTGCTAAAATTTACTGGGAGACATTTTAAAAAATGTGAATTGTAATTATAAAAGAAATAAAAAAATTTGCAGGTGAACTACACCTTCTTACCAAATAGCGCAAAATATTTATTTAAACGACTAAAGATCTAAAAAGATTTTGAAATATCAGTCATTTATTATTTAAGTGCGTAGACTCGTAAGAAGGCAATTATTTTTTTTATATATACAATTTTACAAATATTTGATGATGGTAATAAGAAAAACTCTTTTCATCTTCATTTAAACGATTTTTTTGGAATTAGTTTAGAATTCTAGAAAGTGAGACCAAAACATTGAGGACTAACTTTAGGGAAGAAGAAATATGAATTTTTTTATTTATAAGACACCAAAACACAAAAATTAACGTATCTCGGGCCCAAATTCAAGTAAATCAATCCCAAATTTTCAGATGTTGGTTTATTCATCTACATTCATAATTCTTGACTGTTTTTGATTTCATAAAAATCCAGACTTATTAAAATTTGTTTATAATTACAACTGTGAAAATTATAAGCAAATTCCAAAAAAAGTGTTTAAATTAAAAAAAAAGCATGTTCTTAATTGTGCTGCAAAATACATTAAAACTTATATTTAAAAAAATGCGCTTCTATGAGTCGGTGCATTTAAACATTAATCAACTGAAATTTCGAAGTCTTTTTTATTTTCAGCTGTTTAAATAAATATTTTGCATTAAAATTAGACATCAATGTTTAGCTCGATAAAAGGGAATACTCCTATTAATGATTTGTGTGTTATTATTACATTATATTCTTTATATTATTCAAAAAAGTAAATTTTAAAAAATATATATTTTTTGTAAATTGACAAATTATTAGAAAGTTTATTTAGAAGTTTTATTTATTTCAAATTTTATTGGGAACAATTTGGTATTTTTATTTTTGAGATGCAATTACTAGGATCGAGAGAGAAATATTTGAATTTCTGGTAGATTTTACTAGCAACACATGTTCATGGTTAACTTTATTTTTAAGAGCATCCCTCTACTTGGATACTGTTGTAATTGTAAAATATTATCTTTGCTAACCTTTTCTGTTGACAATTGAACAGCTTAAAGCATGGCGTAGAAAATGAATTTATGGCTTTATTGGCCCTAAAATTCTCATCTTATGAACTCGTTTATGAAATGAATTTTGCTATTAAATACCTATTCACATTACTTTATTATTATACCTATTTGATTTAATCAGATAGGTATATTTTAACCAAAAAAAAATTATAATAATCATAGTAGAAAAAAAAAAATCGTACAGAAATCCGTTTCATATCGAATGTATGTGTGTGTAGATCGTTTCTTGTAAACACGATAACTTCTATTAGACTTAAAATAATTATTTCTTTGGCGCGTATGTAAAATAGTGTGGTAAAATACTCCCTGTTGAAATTGGGCCATATCCGCCATACAGGGCGATAGCCAGAGGCGTACAAATGATCAGGTTTTACATAAACTGTGTTTATTATAATTGTAGAGCAAAATATTACTATACAAAAATATCAAGATATATAGGATATCAAAACTATATAATATAGTGTGTCTATAAGGTTCGAAAGTACTTTTACGTAGATTGAAGGATCTATCAATTTAACTTCAAAATGCTATTGAGGTGTTTTTAATAATGAAAATTGCATTCGTGTGCTACCGAATGCTAATACATATTAAACATGATGACTGTAGTTAGACTGAAAATTTTTATTTCAAATTTCGAACATTTGTAAGAAATTAGAGCATATCAGTCATACAGGGCAAGCATTTCCTCAAAACAATACAAAAAAGAGACTATTTGACGAATGTGAAATTATGCATACAAATTAAAATACATTCAAATAACTTTAAAAACTTAGTTAATTATTACAGTGTAATAAAAGGTTAAATTAAGGTCGATAACGATGCCATACAACCTAATTTTATTTAAGCGCCTTTTATCTACATAAAAAACCTATGGATTTTATTTGGTGCAACAAAAAGTTTTTGATTCAATCTAAGTTCCGGACGGTATTTGAGTAAACAAAACAATGTTTAAAGTAGAGTATTTCGTCTTTTTTCTTAGCTACCTCTGGTTGTATAGGTCATATCATAATAAACAACAAACGAGAGTGTTTATTATGAAATTGCGATGAAAACCAGATGTGCCGAACCCTTCTCGTCGATTTGTCGAAAAAATTAAGACAATTAAAATCGATAGCCTTTAAACAATTGACGGTGACTTAAGTAATAATACATACATTTCAACGAAATTTTAGGAAATAACGCTTCTAGTTGAGCAAATCATCATGGCATAATATTGAGGCGAACGCCTAAAAAAAATAGCTGTCGAAAATTGAATAGTCGATTGTAAATGCATCAAGTCGTACATCTTTTTTTTTACAATAAAGGTTTTTTCATGTACTTTTTATTAGGCTTAATAACCTACATTGTTTTTTGAAATATTTAAAGTCATTTCTTGCTTTTCTTTAAATTATCTTTTTTGAACAAATCAAAACTCTATTCGAAAATTAAATTTATTATTATGCA
This sequence comes from Rutpela maculata, assembly GCA_936432065.2. Lineage (NCBI taxonomy): Eukaryota > Metazoa > Arthropoda > Insecta > Coleoptera > Cerambycidae > Rutpela > Rutpela maculata. The sequence goes on from OW386289.2 coordinate 28,744,765, forward strand.
TCAAAAATATACAAAAAAGAAACAATTTGAAAAATCTATTTTTTTTTCTATGCCCATTGGGAACAGAGATAAAAGATTTTGTTTGCGCGAAAATATGCATTTGTTTAAAATACAGTTTTTTCAATACCACTGAAAATTACATGAAAAAAATCTACATTCTGAAAGAAATATATGTTGTTTTTCTACGACTCGTCCACTTTAGTCTATGTAAAACGCGGAGTTTGACGCTCGGAATGTCCCCCTCATCGGGACTACTTTTACCCCATGTTTTTTGGGTCGCTGATCACGAAAATCGGGGTCCCGCGGCTCTAAAAATAGTGCGTCACCTCTAAAAATGCTAAAAACCACCCCTTTTGGGAATAATACTGTAAAATAATGTTATGAATGTGCTAATTGTAATGATATTTTGCCAGTTCAGTATGTTCATCTAAATTAAGGACAACAATTACATTTTATAGAGGGGGTGAAACTTCCCCTAAATTGACGTAAAATGGAAAAATGATTGAATTTTTTTTTTATTCACTTTTTGATTTAAAATTAGATGAAAGGGGATTTTATAATGAAGAAAATTTTTTTCCAACCCGTCAGGGGTGAAAACTACCCCTGTATCGCCTTTAAATTGAACTAACGCTTAGAGGTGAAAAAGTTTTGTGATATTTTTTTCGACGGAAGTTTATCAGAAATTACAAGCAAACTGAAAAGTATACATATCTACTTAATGTCTAAGCGTTAGTTCAATTTAAAGGCGATACAGGGGTAGTTTTCACCCCTGATGGGTTGGAAAAAATTTTCTTCATTGTACAATCCCCATTCACCTAAATTTAAATCAAAAAGTGAATAAAAAGAATTCAATCATTTTTCCAGTTTTCACCCCTGAAGGGTTGGAAAAAAATTTTCTTCATTATACAATCCCCATTTATCTAAATTTAAATAAAAAAGTGAATAAAAAAAATTCAATCATTTTTCTATTTTACGTCAATTTAGGGGTATTTTCACCCCCTCTGGTTAGCCCTCAGCATAAAATTTATCCTTACTTTAGATGAACTTACTGAACTGGCAAAATGTCATTACAGTTAGCACATTCATAACATTATTTTACAGTATTATTGCCAAAAGGGGTGGTTTTTGGCATTTTTAGGGATAATGCACTTTTAGAGCCGCGGGACTGATTTTCGTGATCAGAGACCCAAAAAACATGAAATAAAAGTAGTCCCGATGATGGGGGCATTCCGAGCGTCAAACCCCGCGTTTTACATGGACTACTTGAACAATTGACCATTTAATTTACTACTTTATTATTCTTTTGTTCATTACACAGGCACACACAAAAAAAGTCGAATGCGAGAAGGCCTATGTATTCCCATGCATTTTGACCCGCTGAATACGAATCTGATGTCCGTTTTGCCCGATTGGCTCTTGCATTTGTGCTGACCTCAAAACACATCTTAAAAATGCCCAAAACGAGTAAATAAAAAGCTTAAATGAGCTGATCACTATATCTATACGTAATTTGGGGCGCTGAAACTGAATATGAGGTCGGAATTAGCAGATCAGTTGGGAATTTTAACATAACCTCAAAAAATGCCTAAAAATCCAAAACAAATAAATTAAAAGCTTAAACCAAGAACTTTAAAACTAACATAACCTAAGGCAAGAGCTAAGAGCTTTAAACCAAGAACATTAAACTAAGAATTGTTAACCCAACATAACCTGAGACAAGAACTTTAAACCAAAAACTTAAACCCATTATAAATTAAGACAAGACTGTTAAGTTCCTAAGGCAAGAACTATTAAGATTTAGAGTTCTTGGTTCAGAGTTCTTTGTGTAAAGTTCCTGTCTCAGAATATGTTACATCTAAAGTTCTCGGTTTAAAGTTCTTTGTGTAAAATTCTTGCCTTGTTTTTAGTAAATTCGACGATAAAATAAAAAATATTTATCTAAAATGTTATAGTATGGAAATAGTGGATAAAGGTTTTCCATGATACCTTGCATCATATGTTATAAGATGTTGGACAAATGGAAAGAACGTTAAAAAGTAAAATATAAAAATCCAATGATATCGAAGGAGCCTGGAATCCGTGAAGAGTGTTATTTTTTAGTAATACAAATGTTTCCGGAATTAATGCTAAAAAAGGGTTAATGGAAACTGATTGTTCCGAAAGTCAAGAAGATGACAGTGAATATGAGTGTTCGATAAGAATTAAAACTCCCAATATTTGGTGAAATGATAAACTTAATAATGTTGTTAGAAATCTTGGTCTATCTAATGGTAGGGAAGAATATTTTGCGGCGATTATGAAAAAAGACAATTTAGTATCAAGTGATGTTCGTTCTAGCTCATACAGAAAAAGAGAAAAAGACTGTGGAAAATATTTTACACAAGGAAAAGAACACTTGATGAATATACTTAAACCTATCATATATAGATTTTAGATAAATATTTTTTATTTTATCGCTGATTTTTTTTCGATTTTTCGGACTCTCGATTTTACTACAAACAAAACAGAAGGAATTCACATTATTTACACAGTTGTGGAAAATTTTTTGTAGCCCTATACTCATAGGAAGGCAAGTTTCTTACTTCACTAGAGCTGCGGTTGCATGATGACGCCCGCAGTCCCGCTTTCTCAACCTGACCTGTCGCCGATACTGGGGTTTTCCTCCCCTGCATCGTAAACTGTGTCTCTACTTTTGCCATGAAGGCATTTTTTTACCTAGGAACTTAGTCGAAATAAATCTTTGCCCGCCGTCACCACGTGGAGGTGTCCTAGTCGCAAGAATAGAAAAAGAAACAAATGGCATATGACAAACAAACAGAATAAAGAAAACTATACATATGTTTAGAACAGCTCTAAGAAAAAAAAAAGTAAAAAATCATCAAGGGAGGGTGTAGGTAAATGTTAAGTCCAAACGATATTCCTCTCTCAATAGAGCAAACTGAAAAATTTCATTGTTCAGTAATATTTTCCTTAGGATACTTGAAAATTTAAAAGTTACCCATCTCCGCTCACTAGGGTTGATGAGAGTTTATGCTGAAGTGATATTTCTCTATGAAGTTTGCAGATTGCGCTTTAATTCTGACTTCTGTATTGTGTTCAGCACGTTGCAAATACGTCGGAAATTATATGTTCAGATATTATGTAGAGCAAAGTCAATTTCGGGCTATGATTCAGTGATTTTTGGATACGTTTTCTTCCTAAATAAGGATTTTACAAGATATTCGATCGTCGCGCATAAATTCTGACCGATTCGGTTTCAGTGCCCCAAATTACGTATAGATATAGTGATCAGTTCATGTAAGCTTTTTGTTTACTTGTTTGGAATTTTTCGGGCATTTTTTAGGTGTTTTTTTGAGATTATGTTAAAATTTCTAACTAATCGGCCAACTCTGACCTCAGATTCGCTCTCAGTGCCCCATAATATTCACGGAAATGGTGGTCAGCTCATTTAAGCCTTTTATTTACTTGTTTGAGGTTTTTCGGGCATTTTTAAGGTTTTTTTGAGGTTAGGAAAATACAAGAGCCAATCGGGCAAAACGGACATCGAATTCGTGTTCAGCAGGTTAAAATTCATGAGAATACATATTACATAGGGCCTGCCTTCTCGCACTCGACTTTTTTTGTGTGTGCCGGTGTTATTTTTTGGACTTAAATTTTGACAGGATGATTTATTTAGGTTAGAAATATATTGGAGTAGGAGAGAGTAAAAATATATGCATTATTACGTAAGTTATAATCAATTGTTAAAGAATTATTTTGTTTAAATTTTTTGCAACTTAACATATTGACAAAAAGTTCGGGCTCATCGAGTTTTCTTCGCAATTTCATAACGGACATTCTAGTTTTTATTTATTTTAGTTTATTATTCTATATAATTAGAGATGTTTAAAAACTGCGAAAAAACACGAATTTTATATACAGTATATATAAAAACACTACAAATAAAATATTTACTCATTCCATTATAGATACTCGGTTACAGTATGCAGTTATTTTGAAAAATAAAAAAGTTAATTCGATCACATTTTTCGCTGTAAACTACACAAAGTGATAACGCTCCATTAATATTAATTTATTATTCAGTCATATTTTCAAGACAAATATACTTTTTGCATACACCATGGGAAAAAGAAAGGTAATCCTAAAATAATATTAAATAGTAATACTAAAATATCAAGTTTTTACTATTATGAATGAAAGATATAGAGGAGTTTCAACATAAAAAATGCGAAAATTTGCCAATTCCCAATCAAAGCACGACCTCAAAAATATGTAATGTGGTGTGTGTGGGTGTGTGTGTGTGTGTGTGTGTTAATAAGAGTTAACTGTCTGTTTTTGTGTGTTTGAGAGTTACATAGCATGTGTCGAATTCAGTGGTCTCGTTGTTCGGCTATACAGGGTGTCCGGTAATACCGGTCTGGTGCCGATTCTACATGCAAAAATATGAAAGAAAATTTATATAAATATGTCAGCTAATGCTTCCTTATGGACTCAAAGTCCTTTGAAGATTGAAGCCAAAAACTGGTATTCTGCTATTTTCATTTTTTTTTAAATTAAATAATGGCAATGAAAATTAATTAACAATGAGCTTATTGTTACTCTACTTGACTTAATTGTTACGTGAAAACTTGAAGCACATCGTGTTTTCTCATTTACACGATTTTTCTCACAAGCGGTTAGTTTTTCGATTAAAATGAAAGATGACCTTTTTTAATATTTTTAATTAGTGCTGTAGCTCAATTAGGAAGCATTTGCGGGCATTGCGGCACTTTTTTTCAAATTTTTTCGGATATAATTTGTACCAGAAGTTTGTTACCGATATTTTCTGACACCCTGTATAGAATATGAAGAAAGTACAGCTAAAGATTTTTAATTATATTAAAAACAATAAGTAAATAAATCAGCTAATATTAGATATAAATTAAGAGAAGTCATCACATATTTTTTACCTGCGCAGGAATTTGACCTCAATAGGCAGTTCACAGAGTTATAATACGATAAAGGGGTTTGTAGATTTCAAAACGAGAAATAATGTAAACTACGGTTACTTTGTCGACAAAGGCATTAAGAAAACGATGATTAGAGGACATTGTCGCATGTACCATAAATGTAATGTACTGTGATTTCTTTACAATTTTTAATATTCTGTGTAATGTCTTATATAATATACCCACGGACAAAATGATCGCATCATTCAAAATTTGTCATGTTTTGAAGTTAATTTATTTCTTAACCGTTTTTCCGATTTTAATGATAGTTTTATTGTTTAAAAAAAAGTTGCAAAGTTGTAACGAAAACGTAACTTTTTTTATACTATATCACCTGTCCTGGACATCAAATGCTTAGAACGACGTCGAGATGTAGTTCCGTAAGTAATTGAATGTTTTCTTAATTTCTTTCAAATATAGATTTAATTTAAACTACTTAGGTACCCGAAAAATTTATCGGATTTTCTTCCATCTAAAATATGATTTAAAATTCACTAGCCGTAGAAACCCTGAGGTGCCAGAAAGTCATTTTAAATATCGGGAATCAAGCGCAAATGCATGGTGCCACTAAGTACGGTTAGACATCAGTGGTTGGCGCGCCCTCTGCAGATTATACGGTTGAACCAAAATCCAGTTTTTATAGAAAAATCGACCAAGTAGCTCCATCTTGAAATTTTGTGGGAAGGATGTTATGATGTTTAGACGTTCAAATATGCGATAAAACGTTCTGGCACCTCGATCTGGTGCCAAAACGTATATATAGGTGCCACTCCGTCCATATATATGTGAATTTGGTGCCTGAACGTTCAGTTTTAAATATATATATATATATATATATTATTATATATATATATATATGCATTTAGTACTCATACACCTCCGAATGTTATATGGTTAGGTGGTGTTTGTCTCCGATTTTACGCGTTCGCCTCCGATTTCGGAGGCGGAGTCATGACTCATTATTATCAATAATGATCAGCTTTATTGGTGCGCATATAAGATTATGACAAAAAGGGAAGAAATAGAGAGATAGAAGCATTTAACGACACTTTTTTGGAGGCGGAAAATACCTATAAACATATGTAAACATACACCACAGTCCACTACATTTTTTACCAGGTGGCGCTGCTGTTTTAAACACTTGATGTATATAGGTATTAAATGCTTCCTTACAATAAAGTAGCGATATCGCCTCCTAAACTTGGCAACATAGTAAAGAGGCATACTATTCCTAAATACATCTATAGATATGGTAACTAAAATTATCTTACTAAAAATATAAATAACTTTTATACACAGAAATAATACTTTCTAGAGATCAATGGGTTTTTAAATTTTTTCAATTTGGGAATAAAAAAACGTTTATTTTGTTCAGAAACAAATATTTTTGTACCCCTTTATAGCTTAGAGCAAATTAAAAAAGGTATTTGTTTAAGGTATTTATTTAACAGGACACGAACATTCCTTAACGTAACTAGTTGCCCTTAATCCACTAATTGTCACTGCTGCTGGCCTTATATAGTAAAAGTAAAAAAAAATTAGAAGACGATTTTTATTGGGGGTTGGGCTAAAAAGCAGAAAATAAAAGAATAATAATAACACAGGTCAACATTTAGTTTAAAAAAATACACAGGACTCTACCTAGGTACCCAGGGGTTTTTGGGGTCGCTGATTCCGATGCCGAGGTCGGTTAAGCTCTATCACGTCATGTTCAAGAACATCTGAAGGTCAAACTAAGAAAAGGTGGTTGAAAAAATCTGAGAAAATTTACACATAGGTTTTTGGGGTCGCTGAGTCCGAATTCGGTGTTCGCTTACCCTTAAAAGACATCCGGAGGTCATTTCAAGGTTAATTTGAAAAAAACGGAGAGGAAGCTGTTAGAAAATCTGAAAAAATTTACATATAGGGTTTTTGGGTCGCTGAGTCTGTATCCGATGCCGGTTGACCTCTATCGAGTCAGTTTCAAGGTCACTTAAAGGTCAAACTAAGAAAAGGTGATTGAAAAAATCTGAAAAAATTCACGCATAGGTTTTTGGGATCGGTGAGTCCGAATCCGGTGTTCGTTTACCCTTAAAAGGCATCCGGAGATCATTTCAAGGTTAATTTGAGAAAAACAGAGCAGAAGCTGTCAAAAAATCTGAAAAAACTTATGTATAGGTTTTTTGAGTCGCTGAGTCTGCATTCGATGTCGGTTGACCCAGTTTCAAGGTCATTTGAAGGTTAAAGTAAGAAAAGGTGGTTGAAAGGATCTGAAAAAATTCACACAGGTTTTTCGGGTCGCTGAGTCCGAATCCATTGTTCGCTTACCCTTAAAAAAAGAGGCATCCAGAGGTCATTTCAAGGTCATTCTGAGGTCATTTCAAGCCGGCATTCGTCCGCCAGCTTTAACTGCACATGAAGATTCTTCGGCTATCTCAGTGCAAATATATTTAACTCAATGAATCACCTACCTATTTTCTTCTGTGAAAGGATGGCCTTTAGGTATAGTTGCAGAAGCAGAGCGAACATGCAAGTATAGAGTACCACGGGCGTTGGCTTCACTCACTTGGAGCTCAATCAGTGCTGGTTTTGCCTATAAGCTGAGTAAACGCCAGCTTAGGGCCTCGCATTTAGGGGGCCTCAGAACTTAGATTTCATACGCAGATATGCACGTTTACTTTATTAGAAGAGAAAGCTTCAACGAAAAACATACCTAGGTAACCGGATTCCCTAAGTTCTAGAACTTAGGGAATCCGGTTACCTAAAACCGGCCCTGAGCTCAATCCTGTCAGGGTCAAAGTAATTTAATGGTTTCCTGAGTCAGACAAACTGACAAGGAGGCAGGCAGACTGTCAAATAGAAACATTTAGTCATTCAGTCAAACAGAATTACTGACAGAAAGGCAGGATGTCAAATAGATGGACAGAGAGAAAATGCAGGCGGATGATAAATACAGACTAACAAGCAAACAAACAGGTGTGCAGGTATAAGGGCAGACAGATAAACAGACAATAAGTAGGCAGGTGAGCATTCGTATAAATTTTTTCTAATTTTTTTCACCTCCTATTCTTACTTTAACCTTCAAATGACCTTGAACAAGAGGTGATAAAGGTCAACCGACATCGGATTCGGACTTAGAGACCCCCCAAGAGCCTATGTGTGAATTTTTTTAGATTTTTTCAAAAACCTTTTCTTAGGTTGACCTTCAAATGACCTTGAACCTGACGTGATAGAGCTTAACTGACCTCGGCAACGGAATCAGCGACCCCTAAATCCCTGGGTACCTAGATAGTCCGGTGTATTTTTTCAAACTGAATGTTGACCAGTGTAATCTTCCACCTTCCAAAGATATTTTAAAAACCTAGATTATTCTGGAGCAAAAATGTAAATATTTCCCTCTAGCAAGAAATAAAAATGTTTTAAAAAGCATTCGAGACCAAAACTCTAGAATATATTTGTTGGTTAATCATAAATTTTGCTATACTAATTAATGATAGTTTGTTGGAGTCATCTCGAATGCTTTTCAAAAATTTTTAAACAATTCAAAAATTTTTCTCTTGCTGGAGGGAAATATTTACCTTTTTGCTCCAAAATGATTAAGTTTTGAACATTTTACTTCTTTAAGTATATCATCTCTTTGAAATATTTTATATTATTTTTTGCTTTTCTGCATTCCGTTGGTTCCAAGTTTTCTCCTCGTCAAACATGAATTTGGAGAAATACTCTGTAAGAATCTTGACGTAATGCCTCGGATGTTGCTGGCAGTCTTCGTAGAATCCCGGTAGTACTAGATTGGCGGACTAACTTATTGAAGATAATGAATCTTTGATGATTCAAAGATGTAATTTCTTTTTTCGTTGAGCTACGGTTGTTGAATATACGGACAATCTCTTCGAGATCTTTTCTTTTATTGACGCATTCTACCGTTTGCACTTTTCCTTTTCTAAAGAAAGCTGAAGTGTTATCGCATCCACTGAACGTGTGGCCATACAGCTTTTTAAAACTTCCGAGGATTGCAAGTCACGAGAACTGTAATCTTTATTTTTTATTTATCTCTGAGTCTCTCTTAAGAAACGGATATCTTTATCTTCAGGTGCAAGAGCGATAATCAATGCGAGAAGATCAATATCTTGTTCGAGGATGACCACTGTATCGTTTCCATGAGATTCGTTTAAGGCGGTTTGAACTATGAGTACGTCAACGTCGTCTACAGCAGTAATTATTTTGATTCCCTCGTTTTCAAATCTCTCCACCAATTGCGAAATAAACCGTTCCTTTTTGTGAGATTGTTTATCATTTTATTTTGCGTTTCAGTCAGTGGCGTGTTCTCATGAAAAACAATTTCCGGTGAAATGCGTTTCAAAAGACGCTGCTGTCTTTCGATGCTCTTCATACTGCAGTCAGCATATCCGTCAAACACTATAATCACTTTTTGGCCGTAATGTTTACGAATAAAGCTGCTTCGGCCATACTACACGATGAATCAAATTGCCGCCATCAACAATGAACTGGCAATCGGAAAAATATATTGGCCTCTCTCGTACAGCATTGAAAATATACAGACGATTTCTTAATTTTCCTCATTAACCCTTTCTTATTGAAGAGAAGAAGTGGAATTGAAGCAAGCTCAGATTTGAAATATGACTCCAAATCTTCTTTTGTGTGAACAGTACAGATTATCCTCTAATATAATTGCAAAGAAGGGGAAAATACATAAACTACTTGCGACAAAATCCTCTATATATGCATCTAATAGAGAAAATTCTGCTCAATAAATTCATTCCTGAGCATTTTTCTCGTTAAAGTAACCGGTTTTAAGATATTCGGAGTCAAACTTGGAATAGGATGGATTTTTACCTCTGCGCCCCAAACTACGCCTCTGTTCGGACGCTGTTAGCGCGAAATAGGTGAGTATAAGCTACAAGGTTAATAGTACATTTTTTATGCAGAATTTAACATGACGATTTTTTTAATTCCTATACTTTTTTCTCTTTCGACGAACGGTTTACAAGATAAAAGTGAAAAACCAGCGTTAAGTCCCCGTAATATGGCCGAAGCAGCTCTATTCATAATCATTACGGACGTTTCACCCCTAAATTGTGGGGAACTATTCGGGTATCTATTTCGAACTCTATCTAGATTACGTATCCCAAATATTATTTGGGATACGTAATCTAGATAGGGTTCGAAATAATTTATAAAGTATTATTACTTTATAAATTATTTCTTCTAAAATATCTAATTTACGTGGACTAATATGTAACAATTGTGTTACAAAATTGAACTGATTCAGTGATGTCTTTTGAAAAGCATTTTAAATAGTAATAATAATTCCCTTATTTTGAATTACATACATTATTCTACAATAGATATTTAGCGTGAACGGTTCATTTTAAAACAGATAATCGCACATTATCGGGTAAAACACCAATGTAATCTGATAGAGTATAACTTACACAATATGAATCATCATAATAACAAACGCACACGATTGCATAGCGCAACTAATTGCGCAAGCGCTAGAGCATTTTACACTATAGAAGTCTGGCAACCTCGAAGGAGGCAAAGTCTACCGTTATATATAACAGTTTTAAATACATTGAGTCAGAGAGGTACTATTTATATAACGAGGTGTAAACATACCAATCGTATAAACAAAAAAGTGTATGTAAAAAAAGATAAAAATCCTTTCCCCTCTCCGCGTGCCCTTGGTAAGTGAAATTTGGCGGTTATGCATATGTAAACAGAACTAATCTATCTATATTATTTCTAGTGGAGGTGCGGGCGCCACAAATTTGTAAGGAGGCGGACACGATACATATATATATATATATATATATATATATATATATATATATATATATATATATATATATATATATATATATGTATAAATATATATACAACGTGATCTACCAAGAAATGCGGAAAATAAAATGGTGTGCTAGTCTTCAATGTGGGAAAGCCCCTGCAAAATTTTAGAGGATTCTGAGGTAATTTAGTATATTAAATTATTAGTCAATTTGCGAAGGTACACTACTGATGTTGAGTAAGTCCTGACCTAATTCTGAAGAGGTCGACGAACTTACTGGCGAAATAACGTATTCGAGTTGTTTACATTTCCTTAATTGGCATAAAAAGTGAGCCGGCCGGCGAGATCAAAAAAAGTGGTCTACACACGATCGAGCGGCAGGTAGTCAACATTGTTGGTACGCTTTGAAGATAATTGGAATTCCAGCGGACCAATTCACTTTTACGAATGAGTTCAAAGCATGCCGGCAAGGCTGGCTCCGTGCCACTGGATCGTGTGTAGACCCCTAGACAGCCGCGTTTTTTGCTTCCGGTCGTGTCATTGACCGGTTTAACTAAATATCTCGTATATCTGCTTTTCATTTCAGCATAAGATCAACGTCTTCAATTTATTTCGATTTATTTCGGTATTTTTGTAGTGTGATTTGATTAAAACCAAAAGTCACTTCTATCTTATTATCGAGCTTTGCTGTCAGTAGTGTCAATCCCAAGTCTGATAAAGTGATATGGTTGTACCGCGTTACGTTAGATTAGTTGAATTCATTGGCGGCGCATTCCTACAAAAAAAATAAGGTAATTTTTTTGGTCATTTTTTAAACATTTTTTCATTTTTTTACTCCTTTCGGTGGGGACAACCTACTGTTAAATTTTCCGCATGTCCTGGTAGATCACGTTGTATATATACTTGTAAACAGTACATTATTGAGCCCGAGATATCAGTGGGTCGTTCTTGATCCCCCTGTTTAGAACTAAGATAAATAAGTATATTCTATTGCATTTTTTATCTTTCTTTAACAGCACCCAAGGCATTCATGACTTTTACGAAATACACATTTTCAGTAGGAACATGGCTTCATGAAGCCCTGATATGCAACTGGTACTTTACTAGGCCCATTTGTATATTTCTATATATTACTTGGCCTTTATTGAGCCCTGCGTTGTTGCCGATATCGGTGGACTTCGATGATGAAATTTTACCTGCTTTAGGTCAAGTGTTATTAAACATATTTAATTGAATCAAATAGGTACCGTTCCTTGTAAACAAAATAACTTCTGTTAGACTTAATATTTTTGATTAAAATTTGAAACGTGTGTAAAAGAATACTTCCTATTGAACCTGAGCCATATATATCATGCAGGGCGATCGTGAGAGGCGCGCAAACTGTTATTTTTATATAAAACATATTCTATTTTAATTTTGGAGCAAAATGTTACTAACGTTTTCGTTTCAACACACAAAAATTTAAGGATTTCTAGACCGCAATATACAGGGTGTCTGTCATGCTTCGACCAACTTTATGTAAACTAAGTGATAATATCAATTTTATCTTAAAATATCATTGTGGTATTTTTAACAGAACTATTATGAAATGAATAAAAGTTGCAGCCGGGCGTTGCAGACTGCAAATATCTGTTAAATACGATAAATTCTGTTGGACATAAAATTATTATCTAGAACTTGTAATATATATGCTGTTTTACACTTAAAATACTTCCTATTGAAACTGAATCATATCCGTCTTACAGGGCGCTCGTTAGACGCGTGTAAATTTTCACATTTCATATAAACCATGTTTTATTATAATTTTAGAGCAAAATGTCCCAAAGGTCGTTTTTTAAGAACATAAGAACACAAAATTATACATCTTGAATATTTGGATATACTGCACTACTCAGTACATCTTTCAGATTCAAGCGAGTTGCACACTGATTAGATGACATGTTAGTTTTACCTTAAAATACTATTGAGGTATTTTTAATTAAACCATGACGAAACGAAGGGAATTTTCAGTCGGGCGTTGCCGAATACCTAATAAACATATCCATAAAATGTTTATTTCAAATATGTAAAAAGGTATTTTTAATACAACTATCATGAGTCGAATAGAAGTTTGAGTTGGGCGTTGCCGACTGCAAATATATAATAAATATGATAGTTTCTGTTCATTTAAAATCTTTATTTCAATTTTGATAGACTTTTCAGTGAAACATATTTTACATAAACTGTTTTATTGTGATTTAAGAGCAAAATATTCCAAAGTTTTTTTTTTATTAAGAGCTTAAAAATACAAAGATGGACAAGATATTTAAACTGCAATAAAGAGTGCGTCTTTCAGGCTCGAGCGAACTTTACGTAGATATTAGATGATTTTACCTTAAAATGTTATTAAGGTATTTTTAATAAGACTACTACCAATACGTATGGAATTTGCAGTCGGGCTTTTCCGAATACTTAATAAATACCATGACTTCTGACAAAAAAATTATATGTAGAATAAAGTGGTAGAATACGCCCTGATTGAAATTGATCTATGTAAGTACGTCATACAGGGTGATAGCTAGAGGCATGTAAAATGTCTTAATTAAGCACAAAAAATACGAAAATGTGTAGAATATCAGAACCGTAGCATAAAATATACCTATCTCTTAGGTTTGAACCAAACTTTATGTAGATTAGGTGATATATCAATTTTATTTTAAAAGGTATAACTTGTTTGTATTTAATAACTCTATTACGAAAGAATGACAATTGCAGTCAGGCATTCCCGCCTTCTAATACCTATTTCAATAACAAACATAAAAAATATTCAGAATGTGTACTTAATTGCAATAACATTCTATAAAAGTGAATTGTGCCATGTTCGTACAAAATATATAAAATACGCGGTCGGCCACACTCGACTGCAACTTCTACTGTTATATTTTATTCAAGTGTATTGTTTCTGCGTATTAGTAGCAGTAGAGTGAGGTATTAGTTTCTAAGATGCTGGGAAATCGAGGAAAGAAACTAATTTCTCATACCTACTATAAATTAAAGTAGGTAATACTGTGTTCTTTGGTTAGAAAAATCTGTTTATTATGTTCATGCTCCAGTCAAATAGGGAAGATTAGAGAGTACAAACTGATAAAGTTTTGAAACGTGGGAGATATGTTCGTTAAGGCCCCATTATACATACTAAAACTCCCCATCTCTTGCGCTCGCGCCGCTTCTTGGAAAAATGGTGCTCCGATTAAGTTTTTTGCTTGTAACTCGCTAACTATTAAAGTGATCGAAATTATGTTTCCTATAAAAAATAAAGCTTATAGAATTCTCTATGAAAAATGTAATATACATTTTTTCTGTATCTATTATTAATATAATCTTCGAAAATACGAAAATCGCATTTGATCGACACATTCCTAAAACCGTAAATACCACTCGTAGAAAAAATAAATTTCATATTATTTTGAATAACTTTAAAATGTCCATTTTATGTCCGTCTGCCCCTGTATGACATGTTTTTGTAAGTATGATCACGTAAAAAATAAAATTCCGGTTTTATTGAAATTTGGACAGTAAATTAGTGTTAGCTAAAGGCAGGCCCGTCGTCAGGGGTGAGGCAACAAGGCGGCTGTTTTGGAGGGGCGGCCGATTTGGGATAATATTTCATTTTTTCGATATAAACCACGTTTGGCACCACTCTAAAACGCATTAACTTTTTTAGTTCGGTACAACTAGTTGCAGTGAGAACAATTTTCAAAACCCCTGGGAAACATTAAACTATTTATTAATAAATGGGTTGGACAGAACCGTCCCCAGTTTAACTAGTGCTCTCAGGATTCTTTTCATCCTACCAGTTTCTGTAGCTAGTGGAGAGCGATTATTTTCCAAACTCAAAATAATTGAGGATTATAAGCGATCAAGCATGTTGCAGAATGACTTAGTAGTTTGGCACTTATATCAATTGAACATGAACTTGCAGAGAGTTTGAATTATGAAGAAATAATCATTGAATTTGCGGAAAAAAATCAAGAAATTTTTTTAAATTGTAGGCATTTTTTCTTCATACTCTAAATGAACTGCAATTCATGTTCAATTGATATTATGATTTGTAGACTTATGACAGAGATGGTTTTTATACTTTACACTTTTTATTTTTTTGTTAAATCTGTGTGTATGCATGCACTTAATTTGTAACAATAATCATGTTAGTTTTTTACGGAAGCGTAGAAGTGCCACAACAATTTTATTTTTTTTATGGTACGAATTACGACTTGTATCTCGTAATTACGACTTACAACTCGTAATTACGAGTTGTAAGTCATAATTACGAGTTACAAGTCGTAATTACGAGTTATAAGTCGTAATTACGACTTACAACTCGTAATTACGACTTGTATCTCGTAATTACGACTTACAACTCGTAATTACGACTTATAACTCGTAATTACGACTTACAAGTCGTAATTACGACTTAAAACTCATAATTACGACTTACAACTCGCAATTACGACTTACAACTCGTAATTTTACAATTACGACTTACAACTCGTAATTACGACTTGTATCTCGTAATTACGACTTACAACTCGTAATTACGACTTATAACTCGTAATTACGACTTAAAACTCATAATTACGACTTACAACTCGTAATTACGACTTACAACTCGTAATTACGACTTACAACTCGTAATTACGACTTATAACTCGTAATTGTGATAATTCATACCGTGCTACTGCAGAAGAAACACACTGCACCATTCTGCAACAGAACATGACAACTAACTTAAAGGAGGTAAGTACGACCAAATATTATATATTCTGTACTAATATACCAAGAGCTCTGGAATTGTCATATATAACGAAATCATATTGCTTAGTGATAGTGTTATACAGTTAAAAACATGAGCGCGCAGCGGAATATATGGTTTAACCATATATTCCAGATACAGAGTTGTACCATTTGGACTATTTTATAAATGTAAAACTGGCTGGTTAATGTCGATTCATACGATAAGTTGAAGCAGTATGGTATTTGTATAAATGGTTGTATAGATGGATTCTCGAGACATATAATTTGGCTTAAGGCTGGACCAACTTCAAATGATCCAAAGGTACGTTAATATATCATGGGCTCATTTAATGAATTTCATTTTTAGTAGTTGTTACGTCTTGTGGATAAAGTATTACTTAAAAATAGGCGATATTGAAAATTTTAGATTAATCCAATGTGTGGTTTTCGAAATACACGAATTTTAAAGAGGGAATTTGAAACACGGTGCTATTAACATCGTGACGTCATTCAATAGGAAACGAAACGGTCGCGCAACATATTAACGGTCATGCATATTCCGCTTGAGATCGTCGGGTCTTTCTCAGTGTCCTGTGCGTTAAATTAGGTAATATCTTTTATTATTTTTTCTGGTGATTAAGAAAAATGTATGAAGCGAACTTTAATAAAGCAGACTCTTCGAATCTTTGGAAGATTGAGATGCTCTCATTAGTGCGTCAGCGGATTAGAGGTTAGAGGGGTTAATTTTTAATTTCCCATTTTTGTTTGAACATTCCAATATTTATAATACACGTAGTTTTCCATGTCTTTTTCGATCTACAAATAAAATTTGGATTTTTTCATTGCTAGCCTTAAAGAATTTTATTTAAAAAATGAATAAAAGCGGTAATAATTACTTAAGAAATAAGTTTAATAACAGTATATTATAAAACAACCATAAGAAATTTGCAATTTATCCCTACAATCAAAATTTAATAATTATTTAAAATATATTTGCGCTATACCCTGTATACCCTCAATGTTGATATATGAAATAGCTTTTTTCTCTAATATTTTTAAACCGAATGGAAAAGACTTGCTAGAATTGCTAGAAAAATTGCTAGAATTTTAAATTATATTTTACGTTTAAGTTTCAAAAATACTGCATTTAATAACACAGCCACACAAAAAAAAAGTTCTGTGCAGCGAACCAAATTATATGGATATGGTATATTTTTCGACTCTGAATCCGAATCCGGGATGCTTTTGACTAAGAAACAAAATTGACACAATAGATTTTTTTTGACCACGGATTCGGATTCAGCGTCGAAAAATACACCATATCCATATAATTTGGTCCGCTGCACAGAACTTTTTTTGTGTGTGTGTGGCTGTGTAATCAATAATTCAACATTCAGATATTTACATTGAAATGGTCCTCACAAACATAATAAGTTGTTTTAGTAATAAGCCTTTTCTCTCTTTTTATAGTTTATTTCCATTTCTTTCGCATTTTTAAATCTCTAGAAACGGTAATAAATGTTCTAGTAGGTGTTTTTACCATGGTGCTTTGACACTCAGGAACAATACAATATTTATAATTCTTTCGTATTTTGCTACAATAATTTACCTATATACCTGCCTTTTATCCGCTAGTATTCTAGATCATGAACCTTTCTTTGAAGTACATAAGGTTGAATTTTTTTCTAGGTCACTGGGGAATATGTTTTGGATGCAATAAAATTAATTGGAGGTTGCCCTGAAACACTAAGATGAGATATGGGAACTGAAAATGGAACAATGGAGAAACTACAGAATGTATTGCATGAATTATTTAGCGAATCTTCAACAAATCGACCATGCTTTCTCTATGGAAAGAGTATGCATAATCAGCGCATAAGAGCATGGTGATCGATGTTACGTAAACATAATGCACAGTATTGGATGAACATGTTCCAAATGTTGAAGGAGGATAACACATTTAATGGTTCATTTCTGGATAAATCACTAATTCAATTCTGTTTTACACCTATGATACAAGTATAACTAAAGAGTTAATTGATATGAAAGCTCAACTTTCGCTAGTGTTTTTAAAACTATTCACTTCTTCAGAAATTGTGTAATATTTTTTACTTCTTACAGATAGAACTCGATCAAGTGGCTTTGGAATGGAATGTTCATAGGATCGGAAAAACAAGAAATGCTATTGCGCCAGCAGGAAGACCTGCTATACTGTATGAAATGCCATCTCTATATGGAGCCAGGGATTACCTAGTTAATATTTCGCCATTTGCAATTGACCCCCTTTTATCTGAATGTACAATCATTCAGACGCCCTGTAACAAGAACTTTTATGATCTATGTTGTATAGTGATGAAGGAAAACAATTTTACACGAATCATTTGACCCTTATGTAACTATGGACTTATATGTAAACCTTAGAAGTAAGTTAGTGCCCTTGTTTCAATAGAATTCGCGTCAAAAATTAATTGTAAATCTATTTAATTTCCGTTTTGAGGTACGTAAATATAAACACATAAAACCCACCATGTATTTATAGCTAGAGTTCATGTCCACAATAATAAAATTATAAACAATCGATTACCGGAGTGATTATACGTTACCGTCTGAGGTATATGAGAGATTTCAAAATAAAATGACAACAGTCGCAGCCACTAGAGAAAAATCTCGTGAACAATGCTTGCATCTAATTTTTGGTAAATAGTAATAATCTGAATTTCGATATTTGTAGTTCAAGTGTGGAGTATTTTTGATTATTGATTAAACAATTGGAAACGTGGTTTTGAGAATAAAAATATCACGTTTAACATCGGAACGAGCGTAATGCATCTTGTCAAGAATATAAAATTACACAAATTTTGACTTTTAATAATTTAAATTGAAAATTTGATTAATTTTTCATTTTGTTCAGAAGTAGTTACCACAAACACCAAAACATTTGAATACTAGTTTTAATCATCTCTATAAGATGAGTAGTATTCAAGTCTTTTGGTGTTTGTAAAGATTATCTTCAAAGGAAGCTTATCACCGAAGATTCCAGGCTCCTCCAGGATTAAAAACTTATTGCAATTCTTAACTTATTTTTTAAAGTAAATTATTTTTTGTGTGCTTATAATTACGGTAAAGAATATTTTTTAGGATTTCAAACCTAACGGCATTTAAGTTTTGAACTAATTCCATATGAGTTCCAGTTTCCCCGTAGTCTAAGCAGAATTTTTCAACTTGGAAATGACAGAACCAATCTGCTGATATTCCAGCAGATTGGCTAGATAAATTCTGTTGTATGTAGACCACATTAAGCTTTAAACTTATATTACCCTATTGTATCATTACTGTATGTTAAAACATCAACATTTTTTGTTGCAGTTAAGTAAATAATAAAGTAAAAAATGTAGCTGACTTACCACTAATTTAAAAAAATAGAAAATGTAGAAATGTGTTATATTCTTTATTAATCAATAAGTGTACAACAGGTAAAAAATAAACTATAAAAAATAAACTCTAAAAGAATAAACTTAAAATATTAATAATACCGAGACAGTATAACATTCTCTATTAGACTTTAAAAAATAACATTGCAACAACCTAACAAAGTTATCTAAGTTAGGTACTGTTACAATGATAAAAAATTAAAATATTTTAGCGTCACTTAATAAAGGTGCATTCCTAATTATAATTTATTTCAGAATAAACATTGTAATAGACAGAACCGTTTAAACGTAACAAAATCTATATACATAAGCATACTGAAATAATTATATACTTACTTATAACATTGCAACTTCTAATAAATTTATCTTATACCTACTTGTTAATGATAAAAAATAAAATTGGATGGACGCCGTTTAAAATGTACACACCTACACCGGGTGACACAGGGGCATGTAATGCCCTGTAACTGTTTTATTTTTCAAAATAAAATTTTCAAATTAGGGTTTATTAATAGAGGATATAACTGAAATCCTTCATTGAATAAAAGAATCTGTCCCTAAACCGATTTTTTTTATTTTCAAATGTTTAAGAGATCAAGAGAAGTCTACATCTGAGTTTTTCGTGTGATATTTTTTCACGACTTTTCCGGAAAATCATCGATTTTTCCTGCCTTCGGTTTGGTCCCTCGAGAATATCTTGACTTTTACTTCAGAGTTCCCACCAACATCAGAATTTAAAATTCCCTGACTTTTCCATGATTTTCCAGGTTCAGATATTACATTTTCCAGGATCAAAATAAGAGCATTTATTATCACATTTTAATTGACATCAACTCAGTATTAATAATGTATCTCTATGAGATGAACATGGAGAAATATTTTATCTGGAATAAATGACACTACTGTTTTTCATTACGTGATTTTTATTACAACAATTAATTAGTACATACTAGTAATTCTTTATTTTCTATCCAGACTAATTATATATTCAGCGTGTCGCAATTTTCATGGGGCTACACCTATATCTCAATAACTATTAATGCGATATTTTTGAAATTTGGGAGATCGGTTCTCAATTCGAATTTATTAACGTAGTAAAATTTGAAGTTTATTACAGTTGTGCGTTTATGGAGGCAAGCATATCGCAGTGGGTTAAAAGTTGTTTAAAGTATAAACTATTAAAAATCAGTTTTTGTGAACGAAAATTTTTTTTAACTGCAAAACGGTTCAAATGGAAAAAAATTTTTTTTTTGTTCAGAACGCACTTATAATAGTTTTATTTGGTTTTGAAACATTATTCTTATGTTTTAAATAATACAAAAATTTTATAATTGAATGTAAATGTAAACACACGTGTTTCTTGTTTTGTCGTTTCTTTATAATTTGACATTTACTTAACTGACGCTAAAGCACCACAAGAAAACTAGTAGTTAGGCAGCGCTGTACTGACTGTCTTTATTGCTTACACCGTATCTCGCATTTTCTCACTTTATCAACTGGAAGGGCATTAACTTAAACAGAGTTGACCTAAGAAAATTAATATCAAAATACAAATATAAAATTCAAGTTTTATAATTTTTGTAAAGGAAATGATAAAAGATTTTATAAGTGAAGATTGAAAATCCAGGTTTTTTTCAGGATTTTACTGAAATTCCCTGACTTCTAGGATCACTTTTTGGATTCCCTGACTTTTTCAGGTCTTTCCAGGTTGGTGGGAACCCTGTATTTAATACATTTTGCCAAAAAAAAGGTTATTCGTAAGGAACCTCCCTCATCGATCTGTGGAGTACAGAATATTATTACTTAATTCCTGAACTGATAAAAAATTATAAACTGCCCTTACAACAGATTTTCAGTTTTTTCTCAATAACGTTGCAACAAATAGGAATATTTTGATGAAAATTGAAGGAAACGTACTTCTTATGATTCCAAATCAACATACCAAATTTTGTTATAAAATATTAAAAAACAATGCCAAAAATTAAGAGTTTTCGAAAAAGATTGATTGACTCGCCATCTTTGAGCAAAGCATCATAGAGCAATTACAATACTTTTAAGTCGTAGAGTATTTGTTCCCTATCAAATGGTATATATAAAGTACATATATATGTTGAAACAAAAAAGTTATTTCAGTTTTTCTGAAAATGTTCTTGACAAAAATATTATATAAAAATATTACGTTGTGCGGATGAAATCTGAAAACATTTGTCCCTAGTAATTAATATATTAAAAGTATGTTAAAATCTGGTTCAAACACTCATCTTTTATTTAAATTTAAAATTATCCAATTCGTTTTTATAATAATAAAAGGTAATAGAAATATATTTTTAGTAATAAATCTAAAAAAAAACAAGAACGTTTTCAGAAAAACTGAAATAACTTTTTTGTTTCAACATATATAGGTACTTTATATACACCATTTAAAAGATAGCAAAAACCCTACGATCTAAGATTAATAAAATTGTTCTTCGATGGTTTTCCCAATTAATTTGGTTCGGAAAATCTCATTTTTGGCGTTATTTTTTAATGTCGTAATAAAATTTGGTAGGTTTATTTGGGATCATGAAAAGTAGGTACATTTTTTCTTATTTTCTAACAAAATGTTTCTATCTGTTGCAAAGTTATTAAGAAAAAACGGAGAATCTGTTTTAATATAAGCGTTTTAAGCGCAGTTTATAATTTTTTTGAGATTAGGAATTAAGTAATAGTATTCCGTACTCCACAGATCGATGGAGTTGTGCCTTGTAAGTAGTCATATATTTTTTTATCAAAATTCATCCAGTAGAAACCGAGATATTCCCGAGAAACCAAACCGGAAGTAGGAAAAATTGATGATTTTCCGGAAAAGTCGTGAAAGAAACATTGCGCGGAAAACGAATTTGTCCAAAAACTTAGCTATATATAGACTTTTTTTGACCTGTAGAACATTTAAAATTAAAAAGTCGATTTTTTAGAATTTAAAATTGGCTGAGACAAAAGAGAATTACAGCCAATTTTCTCTCAATGGAAAGAAGGAATGAAAGAAATATTTCTTTAACGTGCCAATTTTAAACATTAAGTGGTTCAAAATTTTCATGGTACTGCATAAACATTTTTTACCATGGCCTTCTTTCCGTTGAGAGAAAATTGGACATAATTCTCACCTATCTCTGAAGTCACCATCGGAATCATGAAAAAAGTTACCTTTCCATCTAGAAAAATTGTATGTCAAAAATAACACATTTATACCTTAATAAATGTATCCTAATTTGAAATTTATTTTCAAAACTAAAAAAGTTACAGGGCATTACATGCACATTGTATCATCCGGTATATTTGAGTAATGGGTTTAATTAAATTATATCCATTACCCGAATATTTGCACTCAATAAATTTTCAAATTCATTTTGAAAATCCGGAAAACAGTCGTAATTCACAGGGAGGACTAAAATACATTCACACGTATGAGCCTCGGGTGTTCGTGATAATCCCTCTTTTTGATAAAATGTCACCTCAATTTCTCTTCCAATATTTATATTAGAACCTGTTGTAAATCGTACAAATTTTCCTATTATCTCCTTGTTAGCTTCTCTTATGAATTTTATTAAATAACCAAAAATTCGTTGCTGTATTACATTTGGCTCGTTAGTGAGTTTTAAAAGTGCTACAACATTTTTTGGTAAGTTTTCTTGATTTTTGTATATCGCATTTAAGGAATCCAACGATATCAGTTCACTTAAAATTGGTGTCCAACAGTTTACCTACTATAAATATTGTTGTCTGTATAAGTTCCTTGTGAGCCAGGTCAGAAACAAGTTGTGAAAAATTTTCTGCAGATGGTATCCATTTACAATCTAAACTTTCTAAGCACTCCATTAAATCATCTATTTCAACACTAACACTACTGAAATCATCCAGAGCATTCTTCATTAAGTTTGAATCCATATCCGACAAGTAATTTAAAAATTCAATTCGGATATTCGATTTAATATCACCAAATATGCAATGTTCTATAAAGGGCTTTGCTAATTGCACCGGAAAATATTTTTCTTCTAATAATCCTATGACCATTATTTTGGCAACTGATGTCCATTTATAATTATGAAAGTTGTCTAATAAATGGCACTTTAATATGTGTACCTACTGTATATTTTTTATAAAATTCATCCCAAAATTCGGAAATACAGTCTCGAAAAACTCCTTCAAAATCTGCAGCATTTTCTTTCTTACGATTGGGAAGATACATTTCAATTTCTATAAGAGAATTTGAATTTAAGGGTACGAAAGCATTTATTAGTTCTTCTAGAATGTTGCCTCTATGTACTTTAACTTTAACAACTTCAATAAAAGGAACTTGAGATGTATCAGGTAAGATTCGAATGCTATCTGGTATGTCAAATGAGTCAATAACATAATGGAAAATGTCATTTAGGTCATCTCCAACACTGCTACCGGATAATTTAATAATTTTCGGAAGAAACTGTTAAGCTATTCATTTGTGATTCCAAAATTTCATCATCTGACGAAAAGTAGATTTGTTGTGAAATAGATCTTTCAATAGCTTGTTCCACAATATCAGATGCTTCGTCATTGATTGTAGTTTGCTCTTATGTTTCCTATATAAACAAAACAAAAAAGTAGGTTTATTTTGAATATACTACTTTGTTCAGGAATTTGAATGTATTGTGTGCTCAAAGGGAGAAATTTTTCTTCGTTTGAAACAATACATTTATTTGCGAGAACTGGACCAAAATCTTGATCAATTTCTTTAATTTAAGATGAGGATTATCAAATCAAAATATTCTTAGTCTAAATATAAAATTATACATAAGTTTAACTTATCTTTAGACAAATTAATATTATTGCATGCATTTGAAACAAGAACAAGAATATATAATATTTGGTGGTAGGTACTTACCTCCTCTAAGTTAGTTGTCATGTTCTGTTCGCTATGAAACTCTTGAGCAATAGGCACAGAATGGTGCAGTGTGTTTCTTCTGCAGTAGCACGGTATGAATTATCACAATTGCGAGTTATAAGTCGTAATTACGAGTTGTATGTCGTAATTACGAGTTGTAAGTCGTAATTACGAGTTATAAGCCGTAATTACGAGTTGTAAGTCGTAATTACGAGTTGTAAGTCGTAATTACGAGATACAAGTCGTAATTACGAGTTGTAAGTCGTAATTTTAAAATTACGAGTTGTAAGTCGTAATTACGAGTTGTAAGTCATAATTATGACTTATAACTCGTAATTACGACTTGTAATTCGTAATTACGACTTACAACTCGTAATTACGAGTTGTAAGTCGTAATTACGAGATACAAGTCGTAATTCGTACCATAAAAAAAAATAAAATTGTTGTGGCCCTTCTGCGCTTCCGTAGTTTTTTAATGGTAGCTTTTTTTTAATTACATACTTTAACTAAAGGTAAAGGGTGGCACTTCCTGAGTTTGCTTCAGGCGGCCATAGCTCTAGAGACGGGCCTGTTAGAGGAAGAACTCTATTGATTTTGAAAAAAATCGATAAGTGAAAATAAAGGTTATGAAACATGTGAAAACACATTTCATAAGATAATAAACCCAAAGACACTACATAGAATAGTGACTAACGTTTCGACAATTAAGATGGAGAGGTCATTAAAATTGCAGTATGGTGCTTTGACCTGGTGTAATCTTTAATAAGATTGAAGATTACAATACTCTTCACGTGTATTTTTTTCATAAAATGTTGACTGATCGATTTTTTAAAAAAATACAGGGGATCTTTCTCTAGTTCACACTAATTCATTATTCAAATTTCAATAAAATCGGGCTCCTCTCTTTTAAGTTATTTAGCTTAAAAACATATGACGGACGGAGAGGCAGACAGAGTGCGAGTATAATAATAGATACGAAGGAAATACATATAAAATTTTCTTGTAGATAATCTTATAAGATTTATATTTTATATAAACATAATTTCGATGTCGCTAATGGTTAGAGAGATATAGGTTTAAAAACTTGATCGGAGCGACATTTTTCCAATATGGCGGCTCGAGCGCAATAGTTTGAGCTGGCGACTTTTTAGTATGTTTGATAGTAAATCTTAATGAACATTTTTGCCAAGTTTCAAAACTTTATCAGCCTTTTCCGTGAAACGTCGAAATTTGTTCCAATTTGACTGAAATATTATGTTTTAATAGTAAAATAATTTTTAGTGATGGTTAGTAATCAGGATAAAAAACGATATGCCCTTAGAAAACAAAATAATGTAAGACAGTAAATTAAAGAAAACTATTTTGTTATGCACCATAATCATAATTAGATGTTAGTATAGATTTATTTTAACACAGATATTTTTCTAAATTTCATATTGGTAGAAATTCAGATTACAAAAAAGTAGATACATACTGCCGTGGTCTGGCGATATCGTTTCCAAACAACCTTCGGGTATAAAAAAAAACGGGATGTTTGTCTCATCCTTCCGACAATTTTTTAATGTTTGTTAGATTAGGAATATATAACAGCAAAGTTACGGCTATTTACATGCAAAATAAATGTACGGATAAAGCGTAAAATATTCCTTAAAACCTTGCGTAGTTCTCTGATTAGACAAATATATTTGTAACTTCTTCAGCGGACTGTAATATGACTTCTTGAATATTTATATTATATAGACTCATAGACTTTGAATAGAAACATATTTATTTTTGTATTATCTTTGACATAACATTTTAACCACTTATCATTTATTATTTCTCCCTAGTAACTGCCTTTTTTTAGGCCAACTTAAAAACTATTACATTTTATAAATAATAAAAACTACAATATTTCTACAATATTATTGCAAAAATATTTTCGCAAATTCATTCCACTCGTGATTATAATCAGGCGAACGAAAATTTTAAAAAGTTGCTAATAATAAAAATTATAGCCCTATACTATCTAGATCGGAT
This sequence comes from Rutpela maculata, assembly GCA_936432065.2. Taxonomy (NCBI): domain Eukaryota; kingdom Metazoa; phylum Arthropoda; class Insecta; order Coleoptera; family Cerambycidae; genus Rutpela; species Rutpela maculata. The sequence continues at coordinate 28,770,664 of OW386289.2, forward strand.
TCTTGTTTATTACTTGGACCCGTGAAACTCAATATGTTCACGTATGAGAATGCATAAACGGCATGTAATAAATTGTGTTACATGTTAGTGTTCTTTAATTAGATATTTTTATATACAGTGTGGTATATAAGTAACTGAAAAATTAATTTTCTACATAATTTACGCTTTTAAAGTAAAATCCTGATCAATCAATTTTTAATTCTAAAATGAAATTATTTGAGCAGAATTTTATATTTCCTCCCTTCAGCCCCCTTGGCATTACAGCCTACTGCTTTAAAAATTTTGCGTGAGATACACCATTTGAAGGGGGTTTTAATTTTCTATTTAGCATTGTAGGGTTTCTTGAATTTTTTTAGTGAGAAATATTACCTTTATAATTTCACTAAATTTTTTGTAAAAAAAAATTTAACATGAAACTGTTTACAAATATTCAAACTGGGAGCCAGTTGCTTCTTGACAATAATAGATGTGCTGATGAAATTCTCTTGAAACATTTTGTATTGCTTTCGTAGTGATTTGATCAATTTCTTGCCTTATTTGGTTTTTTAAATTATACATTATAAAATTTAAATTTAATTTTATTGATAAAAGCCCTATTTTGTTGAATTAAAAACTCTTTCAAATGAGGTATCAGACACACTCTTATTCCATTTAAAAACTATAAAAGTGTAGCTGTCACTCCAAGGGGGTTGAAGTGGAAGGTATAAAATTCTGCTCAAATGTCATTTTAGATGTAAAAACCGCTGCCGAAGGAATCACTACTTCCACGTCCAGATTTTTTATCCAAGTCTCTTACAACGAAATAACTTTATTAACATAATATTTGAAATCGTCTACCCCAAAAACCCATAAAACGATGTGTCACATGGTACTGAGGATGGTAGAGGGGTGGCTAATGCCAAAATATTTTTTTGAGACCCTTGGTTCTTGCATACACACTAATTTTATTTTTTACCCTCTTTAATAATAGGGTAGAGGTGGCTAATGCCAAAAATTTTTTTTGGGGCTGTTGTGTTAACTAAATGCCAAATGTTACTGTCATTCTTCACATTTTCTTCCTTAGTTATATTTTTTATATACCCACCCTGAATATTTTTCAACAGTGGTATATCTCAGTTCTTCGTTGGTAGTAGCATCAACTACATACCAAATATTCATTGGATAATAATATAGATATTCGCTTAAAAATGTTATTATTTTTAACAATGCATATTGATGAAACACCACATTTCTTTAAAAATGGTAAATTTTAGACAAAAAAACCGCTGCCCAAGGAATCACTACTTCCACATCCGGATTTTTTATCCAAGTCACACAATGAAAAAATTTTGTATCTGGAAATAATTGTTTATGGAAATTTAATAATATAATATTTGAAATCCTCTACCCCAAAAACCCATAAAACGATACCCCACATCGGTAGTGGGGTGGGGGTGGTGACAGGGGGTGGGAGTGGGTGGTGGCTAAAGTAAAAAAATATTTTGAGGTTTCTGGTTCTTGTACACACACTAAATCACATTTTTTTTCATCCCTTTTAATAATGGGGTGGGGGTGGTAATGGGGGTGGCTAATGCCAAAATCTTTTTTGAGACCTTAGGTTCTCTTGTCTATACTAAATATCAATTTTATGAACTCTTACCTGCTTGATTTACCTATTTACTCCAAATTTATCCCAATTTACCCCCCAACCCTTCGACGGAACAAGATGAAAATATAATCTAGTTCTAGATCTCGTTAAAGTACATATGTGTACCAAATTTCAAGTCAATATCTCAAACAGTTCCAGAGTAAACGTGCGCACAAAAAAAGTTACAGACCGACAGACCAACAGACAGACAAATTTTTTTTTCGCTCAAACTTGAAATCTCCACATTTCATGACATTCTAAGCCTATTTGAACAATAAAAATTTTTTAAATTTTTTTTGTCGTTACTATACTTCCACTAGATGTGGAAGTAATTATATAAGCAAAAGAAGCAATAATATTTTACGCACAAGCCAATCTGCAGAAATTCCAGCAGATTCTTGTATGTTGTTTAGTATTATTTATACTAACCACTAACTAAACTTAAAAAAAAATTAAACATAAAATAACTTTTTAAAAACAAGCTTTTATTATTATTTCGGTGTACTAAAACGAAAAAAATAAAAAAAATAAATCAAAAAGGCTTAAAAGCGTCCCCGAAAACCCCTAGATATCCATGTTTAATCGAATCAGATCATAAATAAAAAAAATAGTCCGCCATCTTGGTGCCGCCATTTTTATTTTTCAATATTGATAAAAAAACTGTAGTCCGCATCCTACAAAACCCCCAGATATCGAATTCTAGTCGTTTCGGATCATAAATAAAAAAATGGTCCGCCATTTTGATTTTTCAATTTTGATAAAAAAATCTCAATCGCCACCCCGAAAATCCCCAGAAATCGATTTTAAGTCGTATCGGATCATAAATGAAAAAATGGTTTACCATCTTGGCGCCGCCATTTTGATTTTTCAATTTTGATCAAAAAGCTGTAATCGTCATCCCCGAAAACCCTCAAATATCAAATTTCAGTCGAATCGGACAATAAATGAAGAAAACTAGCCCGCCGTCTTCGCGTCGCCATTTTCCTTTTTCAATTTTCTTAAATAACATTGCATTGTCAAAGGAATTATACAAGTGCGCAAAATTTCAGCTTGATAAAACGTCGTTGTGGTTCAAAGTTAACTTGCAAGATTTGACCCATAAGATTTGAACTAAACATCCTAACATATATACAAAGCAAGTTAAATAAAAGCTTGTAATATCCTACACGATAAGTGAAACAATTTCATATCCTGTCATAAAATTCGTAATTTCCGCTTTGAATACAGTGTCGGAAGATCTTGGATTTGGGTGGCAGGCATAGTTTCAACGGCTTGACAGACCCGCCTACAATAAAGGCGTGTACCAGTGCTCTAGTAGAGGGAGCAAATAATGACGCGCTATTAAGAAAACACGTACATCATTGCATTTATTCAAAGGAAGGATGTAGTTGGCTGTGTTCAGTATAGGCAATATTACGTGCTTTAATAACTAAAATTATTTAACTCGTTATACTTTCAAAACAAGTCAAATAATTCTTTACATTTCCCGTAGACAGAGCTGCCCACGTACATGTGGTGGGGAAAGCAGATGACACGGGTAGGATGTGTTATACGATAAAAAAGAATAGCCTAGTTGCTTCGCTCTCGCTTGCTCTCATTGCCGACCCAAATGAAAAATTTTCTGACACTGTATACATTGATACCTCGTAAATCCCATTAGAAATACTAATATGTAAATTGTAATTTGTTAAGCCCGACAGCGTTGTCAAACATAAGGCTCACTAACGAACCGTTGAAATATTTTTTTTATACAGTATATAAAGTACATCAAAAGCGCCCTCTACGTACATCATCCGAGAACTATTTTGTATATTTCCATTCCAAGATAAAAATGGTACATTGTTGAGCCCTCCCTAAAATTTGTGTACGGTGTCCTAAGACCATATCTAAGAAAGTGGTGATGGTATACACCTGCATACGTTGTTGATCCCATACCCGGGACTATCAGCGTAATTTTTGGCTTCACAATGACCGATTCTATATTCTACGGGCTCAACAATAACTGTTTATATGTCTATATATATATATATATATATATATATATATATATATATATATATATATATATATATAGTTGCCTCCGTGGTGTGTTAGTTGTCGCTTTGAAAATCCAGGGTCTTCTAACACTTGCCGCAAATGTGCGACTGGCTACCTGTCAGTGGTCTCCGTTAGTGTAGTTTCCTAAGTTGTGCCTATCCTTTCAACTTAGCTACACCGTGCTGATGAGGACCAACGAGTCCGAGACACGTGTCCATGGTTGCTCTTTTTCTCTGCGGTCGTACCCACGAATTTTCCCTGTTTGCCATAAAGCTTAGTTCCGCATTAACATCTCCTATTTTTATATATATATATGTAAAAATATATATTTATATATATATAATATATATATATATATATATATATATATATATATATTTATATATATATATAAATATATATTTTTACATATATATATATAAAAATAGGAGATGTTAATGCGGAACTAAGCTTTATGGCAAACAGGGAAAATTCGTGGGTACGACCGCAGAGAAAAAGAGCAACCATGGACACGTGTCTCGGACTCGTTGGTCCTCATCAGCACGGTGTAGCTAAGTTGAAAGGATAGGCACAACTTAGGAAACTACACTAACGGAGATCACTGACAGGTAGCCAGTCGCACATTTGCGGCAAGTGTTAGAAGACCCTGGATTTTCAGAGCGACAACTAACACACCACGGAGGCAACTATAGCTACCTGCGTGGAATTACTAAACTCAAGGAAGAATAAAAAATAGGAGGTGTTAATGCGGAACAAAGCTTTATGGCAAACAGGAAAAATCGTGGGTAACATCTCCTATTTTTTTATTCTTTCTTGTCGCAAATGTGCTTCTGGCTGCCTGTCAGTGGTCTCCGTTTGTGTCGTTTCCTAAGTTGTGTCTATCCTTTCAACTTAGCTACACCGTGCTGATGAGGACCAACGAGTCCGAAACACGTGTCCACGGTTGCTCTTTTCTCTGCGCTCGTACCCACGAATTTTCTCTGTTTGCCATAAAGCTTTGTTCCGCATTAACATCTCCTATTTTTTTATTCTTCCTTGGGTCCAGTGATTCCACACAGGTAGCTATAGTTGCCTCCGTGGTGTGTTAGTTGTCGTTCTGAAAATCCAGGGTCTTCTAACTTGCCGCAAATGTGCGACTGGCTGCCTGTCACTGGTCTCCGTTTGTGTCGTTTCATAAGTTGTGCCTATCCTTTCAACTTAGCTACACCGTGCTGATGAGGACCAACGAGTCCGAAATACGTGTCCACGGTTGCTCTTTTTCTCTGCGGTCGTACCCACGAATTTTCCCTGATATATATATATATATATATATATATATATATATATATATATATATATATATATATATATATATATATATATATATATATATATTGTAGCGATATATAACATTGTGAAGTAATAAATACAGTAATTGCGTACAGATAAATGAAATATTTGAAACACAAAGTAAACATACATTTATGCTTGAATCAAATGTTAAAATAAAATGTTATTATTAAGAAATTGTTGTTTAATATAGGGTATTGATGATACTTTCAGTAAGCACGAATCTTGAGAAGTGCAAAATAATCTCAGAAATTGCTAAAAGCTGTTTCTCATAATAAAATTTACAATATTGTGCCAAGAACACATATAGAGACATAATCACTCTCGAAAAACCTAAATTAAGTAAAAAAGTTATTCATAAAAATTAATTAAATTAAATAAAACACTAAATAAACTATGTAAATATCATATTGTAACACTTTAGATAAGATTTATTTAGGGAAAATATATCCCATAAACAGGACATAAAATAATAAAAATTCAGAGCGAGAAGCTTCGTCCAAAATCAAACTTTTAGAAAAAGTGATAAAAACAACAATCGTAATCTAACTAAAAGTGGTGTACTTTAAATATTAATAGGTTAACTTACTTTTTGTAGTGTGCACTCTAAGAATAAACTGTGAAAAAGGACTCACTCAGGTGAAAACATTGGGGTGACACTAGTTTTCTTAGGTTTTAATAGATTTCAGTTCTCACTGGTATTGTAGTAACAAAATTTCACGTTGTTCTTGTAGACATTCATAAGGGACAACCCTTTAGTGTAGTAGTTTTGAACACAGGTTGAAGTTCACATAGAATGGGGCCAAAATGTAGTGCCTGCGACAGCCTGAAAAAACATGTTGTGTTAGCAAAGTAAAATTAAGTGTAGGTTAAGTAAAATATATGCCAAAATGTTCATTAGAGTATGTAGATTCGACATGTATATGAAAATAATATATAAATTAGCTTGTAAGAGAGAATTTTACAAAATTTAACCTAATTTCACATAACCGAGAAACATATTAAATAGGTTGTAAAACCTTATGTATCGTATACCGAAATGATCTATGAAACATGCAGAATAAAACCCAATTGGCAAAAGTCATCAAATTTATTAAATAAGAAAGAAAAATTCAAATTCAAAAAAATAATAAATGTCAATTAAAATCAAGTGGGTAGTAAACTTCAAAAATCAACGATTACGGCCAATTAAAAACCGTAATTCGTAATTCAGTCATTAACAAGCATTTAAAGAGTCTATACGCGTTTTTGGAACGCGAACACATAACCTAACTTTTTAAAAGTAGAAAATGAGAAATTAATTATTAAGTTTGCATAAAATTAATAAATATGAAACGAAATTTTAATGACTCAACAATATTCATAGATATGTGAAAATAAGTTAAATTTCAAGCAAATTGAACGTGTTAAAGCTGTAAATAACAAAATTGTAAGAAGGCTTTGTAAACAAATTTCAACTGTGCAACGAAAATAAATGTCAGGTACTTACCTGTATTGAAAATAGTGCTTCATGAGTAAACGGATGGTATAGAAGAAAGAATTAAGTGTGGAAATTCCAAATATCGAGGTTCAAAGTAAACAACCCATTTCAAGCCAGCGGTTTGGTGTGGAGTCATCGAGTTTCAAGAGTGGCAACTGCAGTTAGAAATCTGTCAAGTGTAAAGGTGCGTCTGAACCGGTACGTGACACCGAACGCAACCGAATCTTTGGTAAGGTAAAAGCTTTTACTACGTTTTCGTTTCGTTTTCATGAAAAAATAAAGAAATTCTGACTTTTATTTTAAAATTGAGATCTCTATACATAAATTGCAATAGACAATATAAATGGCCAATAGTTTTAATTAATTTTAAGGAACTTAATAACAATTTGTCAAACCATTTTCGTAAAACATACAGGGAGTTTTTGATCTATTGAACAAATTTGGCAGTAATAAAATAAAATTCACTTATCACTTTTCTCTTAAAATTTGGTGTTTTATTAGTTAATTAATTTTGGTTGACATAAGGTCACCTGGCGCTCAACAAAATAAATTTTCAATTAAACCAAGGAAAGTATTATCCTTCAAGTGTTTCACTCAACATTCACTCTGTTCGTCTGTTGAACCTACTCGAGACCCTGAGAGAGAGTTTAGTTTTTCGAAAGTAAGTAAAAATAAAATTTTTTTAAATATATTAAAAAAAAAATAACAAATAATATAACAATATAACAATATAACAATATATATATAAACACTACAACACCACACATACAGTTTATTACTAGAAAAGAAAATGAACTTTATTTTTACGGTGATTCACGCATTCACCCTCAAATTTTCATAACCCGGATAAAACAAAATATGAAAAACAAAGCACCAAACATATCCATCAAACAATACATTCAGAAACGATTAAAATCAGACGCTGAAGTGTGGTTTGAGATGGTATTTGACAAAATTGATACTTTCGAGGATTTTGAATTATTATTTATTAAACAATATTGGGGAGAATATAATCAGAGAAGGGTACGCTCTAATTTGTTCAACGGGAAATATAATGAATACGAAGGAATTTCTCGGGAAAAATATTTAATAAAAAATATATATATTAGATATCTTGAACCTAAATTCAATGAAGATGAGATGGTTAGATATCTAGCTAGACCTTTTGGTGATGATATACAGAAGGTAATTATAACTCAACGTATAAATACGCTAGATGGGTTGATTGAATATTTAAAAGATTAGACGATTTTAAAATCTGTAATGTTAGGGAGTCCCTTAAGAAGTTCAAAAATACTTATTTGGTGTTATAAAAACTGCTTTATTAGGTTTAACTTAAATAACTGTTCGATATTACAAAAATACCTTTTTCTCCATTAATCAAGATACCAACTCAAAAACCCTATTCTCTATTAGTGACTTTTCTGTCACCTGTTACCAACTTACATATAATATTACAATACAATGCATACTGTGTTGCCTAACAGTACATTCCTCTTCTTGAGATTAAAATTTATCTCTAATCACTTTTAGTTACATAATAACGTAGCCAGACAAGTTTTTTTACATGACCGTGTAGACCTTACAAATGACGGAACTATTTTTTCGACATCCAGTTTTTTAGTAATTGGCTTATCACTGTTTTCGTAGATCATAGTCTCATCTTTATTACTGTTTACAACGCCATCACTTTCACTTTGCACTGCTTCACTTACACTATCCTGAATACTAGGTACAGATTCATTATATTGACAATTATTAGGAATTTGTAAGGGTTGTTCTGTATGGGTCTCTTTAACCTCAGGCCTAAAATAAGGAGCATTTATCAAGAACCACCTGTTTCGACGGTATATACCACCATCATCGGCTTTAACAATGTATGAACGAGGCTCATTAGCTCTATCAATAACTACAGCATACTTGCGAAGATCGGTAATCCATACAGAATCACCATTATGCAAATCGGATAACTCCTTAGAATGGTGTCTATTATTGAAATTACTTTCTTGTTTATCTTTTCTTTTCTCTTCCCTTTCCCTGAAAGTTGACTGTGTATCTATAACCTTTTCAAGCTTACTTGGTAAAACTGGCAATAATGTCCTGAGCTTACGTGACATAAGTAATTCTGCAGGACTAAATCCACACTCCAAAGGAGTTGCCCGGTATGACATTAAAGCTGAAAATATATCATCATTTTTCTTAAGTAATGATTTTGCGACTTTTACCGCAGCTTCTATACAGCCATTAGATTGTGGAAAGTGAGGGCTACTTGTGAGATGCATAAAGTTATATTCTAAAGCAAATTTTTTAAAGGCTGTTTGAAACTGAGGTCCATTGTCTGACCGTACAATTTCAAGAATTCCATACCTAGAAAACTGCTCCTTTAATTTTTGGATAATAGTATTTTCTATTAAACTAACCAATGGTATAATTTCAAAAAAACAAGAATAGTAGTCTGTCAGAATTAAATACCATGATTTATATTTAAACAAATCAATTGCAACCTTTTGCCAGGCTCTCGATGGAATATCGTCTTTAATAAAAGTTTCTTTAATGTTTGATCTCTCTTCTACACAATTTGGGCAAGAACGAACTAAATTCTCTATCTGAGTTGAAAGTCCTATCCACCATACAGACATTTTTGCGTGTTCACGACATTTTACAATGCCTTGATGTCCCTGATGAATAAAATTGAGAGTTTGTAGCTGTAACGTTGGAGGAATAATAATCCGTGTACCCTTGAGTAAAAAGTTCTCATTAAAACTAATGTCATGTCTATATTGAAAATACGGTAACAGTTCAATTGGAAGATTTTTCTTTTCAGGCCACCCTGAAATAGAATATTCTTTCAGTTTAATACAAATCGGATCTGCAGACTGTGCTTGAGAAATTTTAGAAAGGAATCTTTAATTGGCAAATTCTTAATTATTAAACGAACGTGCGCATCGACTTCCTCAGTTAATTCTTCATAAGCTTGTTTAATCTTCAATGGACTACGTGAAAGTGCGTCAGCAACTTTTAAATTTACACCGGGTGTGTAAATAACAGAATAATTATATCGCATTAGCCTAATACGACATCGTTGTAATCGAGGTGTTAAGTCGTCTAGATTCTTGGTTTGCAAAATTTGCAGTAATGGTTTGTGATCAGTTTCAAGAACTATTGGAATACCTATTATATATTTTTTGAATTTTTCACAGGCCCACGTTAAACTCAAGCATTCACGTTCAATTTGAGCGTATCGCACTCTGTTGGAGTAAGCGTGCGTGAGGCATAGGCCATTAATTCACGCTAGGCATTACGGTTAAGCTGCATTAAAGCTGATCGAAGGCCAAATGATGAAGCATCGGCACTAACTATAATCTCTTTTGCAGGATCAAAAAATGAAAGACAAGGAGCTTTTGAAAGTAATTGTTTTAATTTTTGAAAAGCTATTTTTTGACTGTCGCCCCAAAGAAATAAGACATCATTCTTTAGCAAATAAGTAAGCGGTTCAAGTCACTGAACTCTACTATATAAATGGAAGGTCAATATCTATACCAATTTTTACGCCAAATTGAACCTCGCGCAAGTATGGCGACCATAAGGAGGAGCGCAATCGCACTACAAAATACGTCAGAGCCGGTCTTATTGTTACTGCAACTGTTTAAAACCCAGGACTTTGCCCCGATTCTTGCAACATAGTACCATACAATATTGCACCACATTGTCTTAATTAACTTTGTTTATAACAGTCACAAAATATTACACAAAATAATCAATTTATAACAACTTTACACAAACGACAGAATAAACAAAGAATAAAATGCTGACACCGACTCTGGAAATTGCATCTAATCCAAGACTTACGCTACAGAATCTATGGAAAAGAAATAAAACACAGAATTGCGTCAGCCTGGCATCGGCGCGTAACTCCCGTAGACAACCGTTTGGTTCAAGCACAGACAATAATTTCTCTACTGTGTCGACGCATGGCTTATAGTTTTTGAATTCGTTACCACTTAATCTGTGCCGTAATTGCCGCATTTTGTTCACGCGCATATACATATACTGGCCTTCCATTTATATAGTAGAGTTCAGTGGTTCAAGTAGTTCAGATCTATTCGGAATGAAGCGGACAACAAAATTGATCATTCCTAGTAGTTGCTGGAATTCTTTTTTGTTACTTGGATCAGGAAATTTACTTATCGCTTCAATTCGGGAGGGTTCAATAAGAATACCTTCTTGAGACACGATATGTCTCAGAAAACTTATTTTCTGTACGCCTATAAGACATATAGATTTATTAAGTGTAATTCCCTCAGCCTGAAGTCTAGAAAGAAGCTCTCAAAGTATACGATCGTGCTCTTCCATTGTAGAAGCATGTATTAATATGTCATCAACATGAATAATAATACCTTTCAAGCCTGCAAATAATTTCGAATATTTTTGACTAAAAAACTCTGGGGCGCAAGAGATGCCAAATGGTAATCTAGTGAACATAAACCTCCCAAACGGAGTAATAAAAGTTGTTAACGACTGAGAATTTTCTGAGAGCCTAATTTGATAAAAACCGGACCTGGCATCTAATTTCGAAAAAAACCGAGAGCCTTTTTAATTATGTTAAGCGTTTTAAGTCTTTCCAATTCTTTTTCAAGTTTATCCAATAAGGGTATTGGTACTACTCTAGGGCTAGCTTGAACAAATGGTTTTGCATTGTCTCTGATGGAAATTTCTATCTCGTCTTGAAACTTACCAATTTCATTAAAAATACCACTAAACTCTGAATCAATATTAACCGATGTAACATCAGTAATCAAATTTAAAGAATGATTTCCTTTATAATTATTTAATTGCAAAACATCTAGGTATGAAATACCTGGCCTACCTAGAATAGGAACTTTCAAATTTTTTATGATGTATATACATCTACATCACAACATTTTTTGTTACATGGATTCTGCAACTTAACCTTAATTTTACCAATAACACTCAAATTCTTTCCATCTGGTCCTGATATGGTATCATCGCATCTTACAATTGAGGTTCGAACTGATTCAGGTAAAATATGTAACGGAGCCCAAACCACATCAGCACCAGTGTCTATTAAAAATGCTACATTTCTACCAAATAAGTTCAAATTTACCATCCACTGTTTTTTTCATTAGTAAACACATTACCGATAGCGTAACTTTTATTTCCTCTAATGTTCTTATCAGTGCTAGTAATATTATCAATAAACTGGACCTCTGAAACTTTGCTGTCTTCATCCTGTACAACTTTCGGACTCTATTACTTTAACATTTTTCTTACCTTTAATTTGATCTCTTGCTTTACACACTCTTTCCCAGTGTCCCCTTTTCTTGCAAGCTCTGCACGTTGCATCTCTTGCTGGACAGGCCTCTCGTGAATGTTCTTTCAATCCACAGTAGTCACTGGAAACATCGTACGCTGTAGACTGATATTTGTCGGAACGCTGATTTCCAAACTTGTTCACTTTATTCTTTCTCCCATTGCATTTACCTGGACCGACTCCTGTCTTATTATGTTGTTTTGCTTACTTTGCAGTTCGGCTTGTTTTGCCATCAGAGTTGCATCCGATAATTTCAACGATGATTGCAGCTGCATCCTCTCGCTGGTTTTCTTGTCATTCATACCCACTACTATACGGTCACGAATCATTTCTTCCTTCAACGGCCCGTACTCGCAGTGCTCTGCTAAAGTATGTAATGCAGTAATAAAATTCTCTACACTCTCTCCAGGTAACTGTACCCTTGAATTCATTTGGAATTTCTCGAAAATTACATTACGCCTAGGGATAAAATGATCTTCGAATGCTTTGAGCATCTCTTTGTATGTTTAAGGTATAGCAGGAAATTGAATGATAATTTCTTCACTTTTCTCCCCCATAATATATAACAAGGCATTAATTTTCTCATCTTTACTTTTAGACGATAGACCAAAAACCGTCATATATCTTTCAAAGCGTTTTCTCCATTGAGGCCACGAGGCTGGAGTTGAAAAATTGAATTGATCGGGCGGCGGGCTCACGTTGAAAAGACGGAGGGCACGGAGGGCACATGCAGAGGCATTTACATTGCTGTCTTCTCCATCAGACATTTTCACTTAGTACTCACGGAAACAGAGTTCACTCCTAGCTGCCACCATGTAATGTTAGGGAGTCCCTTAAGAAGTTCAAAAATACTTATTTGGTGTTATAAAAACTGCTTTATTAGGTTTAACTTAAATAACTGTTCGATATTACAAAAATACCTTTTTCTCCATTAATCAAGATACCAACTCAAAAACCCTATTCTCTATTAGTGACTTTTCTGTAACCTGTTACCAACTTACATATAATATTACAATACAATGCATACTGTGTTGCCTAACAGTACAAAATCGGGTAGAGGAAACCAGCGCCCCGAAATTATAATGACAGATGGACATGCAATGACAATAATTATAATAACCAGGAGAAAGGTTATTATAATAGCAATTTTAGAGAAAATAGGCAAAATTATTATAATGAAAATTACTATAATAACGAGAAGACAAATAGTTATTACGCGAATAGGAATGATAAACCAAATACGCAAGGAGAAACGAGAAATGATGAACGAAAACAAGATACATGGCGAGTTAGAAATACGACTACTAATAATGATCGGCCTAGAACTTACGCTCAGGTGGCGATAGAGACGAGACAAAAAACTACAGTGCATCGGCCTCGGAACAAAATCAAATAAAGACGGCAGCGCAGATGCACGATGAACCGTCAAATCAAATTTAATAAAATCAAAAATAATAGCGACAACCTCGGCAACGACATATCAACATATGAGAGAATATATTGACACGGATGATGGTAATGGAATAAGAGACAAAACATATACGAGTAATTTACAATCTATAAATGTAATTATTGAAAATATTAATATAAAGGCATTAGTGGACACGGGCTGAATTAACCTTAATTAATCAAAACTTTGTAAGTGCACACATAATAATAATTTCAGAAATAAATCTTTAAGAATTTCAAAAATACAATTAACAAATATAAGCGGAAAAAAGATAACAGAATGCGGGAAATTGATACATTCTAAGTTTATCGTACAAGATGAGGAATTTGAAGGGCAATTTGTAATAGTTGAAAACATGAATTTTAATATGATAATCGGAGAAGATATTTTAACGAAGTTAAGAGCTAAAATTGACATGGGAAAGCGTCTCATGCAATTAAAAGGTACAATTATACCAATATGTGGTAATAATAAGGGTGAAATAATACCCAGTTGCGGAAATAAATTTGCGGAAAATGGCGAACTAGCCAATATTCATACATTTGAAATGAAGTCTACGTATGAAATAAATAGTGTGAATGAGCCCGAAAACTTTAATATAAATTGTCCTCCAGAATATGAAGCTACGGTAAAAAAAATATTGAATAATTTTAATTCACTTATAAACTACGAATCGCGGATAGCTACAGGCTATGTCCAGAAATTATTTGTTGATAAAACAAAACTATTCAGATGTAAATCTTATCCAGTTCCATATAATCATAGAGCGCAAGTAAAAATTGAAATAGAGAATATGTTACAAGCAAATATTATTGAACCAGCGAAAACAAATTATATAAATTCTCTGGTTATTGTCAAAAAGAAAAACGGTACAATAAGGTTATGTGTTGATGCGCGGAAATTAAATGAAATCACAAAATCTCAATTCGACGCACCGCAAACCATAGATTCCATGTTAAACAGGATTGGCAAGAATACAATATATTCAAAATTAGATTTATAAAATTCATTTTGGTTGATCAGGAATCTCGAAAATACACTGGGTTTTGTGTTGATGGACCCATATATCAATTCAAAGTAGTCCCGTTTGGATTACAATCGGCATCTGCAGCTTTGGTTAGAGCAATGCAAGCTATTTTAGATAGGTATGAGATTTTCTGTTTTCATTATATAGATGATATTTTGATTTTCTCAGAAAAAATAGAAGATCATAATAAACATTTAGAAATAATATTAGAATCTTTAGACATAGCAGAGCAGGTTTAAAATTAAACATAGAAAAATGTGAATTTTATAAACAAAAAGTGAAATATTTAGGTTATGAAATAGGACAAACAGGGATCAGCATAGGTAAAGAAAGAATAGTTGAAATTAAAAACTATCCGAGACCTGTAAATTTAAAAACATTAAGAGGTTTTCTGGGAATTTTAAATTATTATAAGAAATTTATACCACGGTTATCGGAACTAGAAGTACCACTCATAGAGTTATTGCGTAAAAGTATAAAATGGGAATGGGATGACAGACGAGAAACAGCTTTTAATAAAGTAAAGGATAATTTTCATGAAAATTTATTATTGTATAGTCCGGATTTTAAAATTTCATTTCTTATTAGAACCGATGCATCAGAATTTATAGTAGCGGCAGAACTTACGCAAATACAATCGGGAGTAGAAATACCAATTTGTTTTATATCTAGAATAGTTAAACCATACGAACAAAGATATTCAACAAGCGAACGTGAGATGTTAGCTTTAGTTTTTGCTTTTAACAAGCTTAAATTTTTACTTCATCACATTTCATATTAGAAACTGATCATTCAGCACTCTGTTTTCTCATGAAAAATCGTTTTGCCAACAGTAGGATTTATAGATGGTCTTTATTAATTCAAGAATATTCATTCACTATCAGACAGAGCTGGTAAAGACAATGTTACGGCAGATGCTCTTACAAAAAACAGAGTACTGAATGAGGAAAGAACAAATACGTACACAATCGCTTTACATAAATGATCATCCATTGAAACATTATACACGCCTGTTAAAATATTAAATAGTCAAAATAAACTTCTAGATTTAAAAAATATCACACACAAAGGTTACACTATGAAAAATGGTTATATTATGAAAATAATCATGTCAGAAGAAAGATATGTTTTACACCAATATTTAGCGAAAACAATCTTAAACAACATTCACATTAGATACGGACATATAAGTACACGTAAAACATGGTTAATTTACAGAGAAAATTTTTACACACAAAAAGATCTACAAATAACAAAACAAATCATTTCAAAATGTCATGTATGCACATTAGCGAAACACAAGAATCACATAAATCATAACACACCGTGTAGTACAATAACACACGAAAAATTGGAGCTTGTTGGAATTGACTATTTAAGAAATTTAATTCCAACCAATGAAGGTTACAAACATTTATTAATTATAACTGATTATTTTTCAAAATATATAAAAATTTACCCTACCAAAAGGTGTAATACAAAAACAACTATAGCATTATCAGAAAAATACTCAGAAACAGTAGGTATGCCAGATAAAATTCTAGCAGAAAACGCTACCTACTTTAATAACCAAAGGTTTATAAGATATTGGAAAAAGAAAAGGGTTAAAGTCATTTTCACTACTATTAGACACGCAAGATCGAATTTAAGCGAGAGATATATACAAGAAACAGTAAGATTTTTACGAATTCTAACGCAACATAAACATACTGATTGGGTATACTATGTCAAAACGGTAGAGGATTATCTGAACAATGTCCCAAGTACTGTAACAAAAATTTCACCAATAACGATTATGTTAGGAAAACATCCAAGTCGACCTTGGATAAATGAGACTGAAATAGATCTAAATAGAATAAATGAAATGGTCAAAAAACGTATTATTAAAAATTCTCAAAGGTACTTAACCAGAGAAAAAAATAAAATCACAAAAAAGGTGAAATTTAAAAAGGGTGATCTAGTCATAGTCAAAAGTTTAAGGTATTCGAGTAGAAAATTAGGACCCTGTGCAAAGCTCATGTATCCTTACGAAGTCCTTATAAAATTAATAAAGTATTGAACACAAACACATATGAACTAAGACACTTAAAGGGAAAACTTATTAGAAGGAAGTTTCACATAGAGTTGCTTTATCCATATACGCCAGGTTTAAAAAAACTAAATAAATATTATGAATATCACATATGATTTACAAGTATTAAAAATTATTTGAAGCTTTACAAATTTAACTTGGGGGGGGAATATTATGATATCCATAATATTGTATTTATTTACTAATAATAACCAGAAAACGTATTTACATCAAATAAACTTTGCATTGTTTGCAACCAGTATTATAACATTTACATTCATGTTCAAATATATAAGGAAATGAAGATAAATCAAATAAATTTAAATGTATTGTACCAAATAAGTAGTCCGATTCGATAGAAAGTTAACTATCAGAACATTCTTAGAAAGAACTAAAAGTGAAACGAAACCATAGAATCAAATCTGAAGATTTTCATGAAGTAAAACCAAGCAACTTAAAATATTTTTAATTAAGTAAACTAGTGCTTCGCTAAAAGGTTTTCTTAATCAATAAAAAAGACATTTCGGTAAAGATATAGACTTTTGAGCCGAAATATGCAAATCGGGTTTGCAAATTTTAGCTGTGAATAAAGTAAGTATACAATTTGAACTGTATACAGTAAAGAATTTACAGCAGCAGTTTTATTTACAATGAAAGACAGTTATGAACTGAAGTATAACTTCTTAAAAGAAATCATTGTAAAAATGATATGAATAGAATTATTTTCGTTAATGTAATAGTATATAATTGTTTAACTTTGATCATTAACCTGCTTTAGGAAACTTTATGTAATTAAGTAATTTTAAGAATCTTTGTTGAATTGAAAATTTTATTATCGGATTAAAATGTTTTAAATCATTTAGGGCAAGACCCATATCAAAAGATAGATAATAAAACATAGAATTTTATTATAATAAATCTTGTAATTGAAAAGTATTCCTCAAGAGAATTATTTGCTTTTCAATTTTAAAAAGTCACTTAAATGTCAATTTAAGTAGGCATAATGTTCCAATTAACGTCAAATTTTGATATTTTATTCAAAATGGACGAAATCCGGACAGTCTATTTCCAATCGTCAAACAAGGTGGTCGATGACGTATAACCAAATAACCTAAAATATATTCAAGACGTATATGTCAAAAATGGTTAATTGTCAAATTTAATCATAAAATCGAAATATAAAATCAGATGATAAGAAGCTCAATAATTATTCATATATCCAATTATTAGACGGAAATATAAATGTCAATTTAACAAATTAGCACCATAAATTAGAAGAAATAAATTTCATAACTAATCAAATTAACAAATATAAATCAAGAAAAAATTTCAAGAAGGAACACTCAATTTACTGATGTTAGAGATTAATCACAAGAAAGAAATATAGAAGAGGAAATATTAAAGGTGTTAACCATAGCGGCACCTATTAATAAAGGCAAGTAAGCTTACTTAATTTCACAAAAGTCTCGAGCATTTTCTAAAAATAAATAAATTTCAATTCTTAGGATAAGTTATACTTTTGTAAAATTTCATTTTTAATTTTTTAATATATTGTTATACTACAAGTATTTCTACATTTCTTTATTTATTTGAACCCTGAACTAAACTAAATCGAATTTAACTGAAACTGCTCCTGAGATTTGAGTAACTGAATGCAGGCAATGCGCAGTTCATTCATGCTCTTAATTTAGGTATACCGAAAGGTATTGGCGCTCTGGGCCAGTCATTTAAAGAAGGTGGAGTATGAAATAAATTTACACTTTTCAAAATTCAATTTATATTTTATTCTAAATTAAATAGATACAATAAAGAGCATATCAGAATGAAGTTAAACCAAAATATTATATTATTGATTATATATATATATATACATATATATATATATATATATATATATATATATATATATATATATATATATGTGTGTGTGTGTATATATATATATTACGCAACGAGAATAATTTTAGATATACATGGGGATCTTGAACAAATATCAAAATGAAAAAATGAGAAAAGTTGTTCAGAATGTAAAATCACGTATAAAATGTTAGCCGAATTTGATGAACTAATTTTTTTCGATATAAAACAACAATATAAAATTTAATATGAGGAAACATAATTTATTCAAAAATTCATAATTTTTTATTGGAGCTGGTTATAAAATATAAGTCTTTAATTAGTGATTTTTAAGTTTCAATTGAGTTATTTTTTTGTAATATAAAAGTAGATTTATTTCTTGCAAAATAGATTATTTTTATTTATTTTAAAAATAATTGGGCGGTAACATCCAAGTTGTTATAATATTGTGATGTGTTGCAACCCCTTCAATTAATTCAGATGTATTTGCACCTACTCGAGAAAGAACCTACCAGTAGTAGTTCTAGAGTGATGACATCTGGAATTATCTAGAGAATGGTGGCGTCATCACAGAAAAATCGAGATCTGTCATTTTTAGGTATAAAAGACCGCATTCTCGGCGGGTAGTTCAGAAAGTATAGAAAGTAGAGAAGTTTGGATTTGACAAGTGAGGTTAAGACAAAGTGATAAACATTGTTATTTTTAGTCAGTAAAGTTCATTCAAGTTAATAATCAGTATTGTGAAGTATCCAGTAAATTATTTAATAAAGTGGACAATCTCTTGTTATAATTTTTGGAACCCACGGAATTTGCGAGGGTGGTTTCCTAGGGGTGGAAACATGTTACAATATATATTTTTTATACACAATATGATCATATCTATAGCACAAATGAGTGCTGCTGATGTGGCTGAAAAGTGGAAAATAAGTGTCACTTTTGACGGCGTGGCTGAGTGCGGCCGTTTAGCATCACTGTGACGGCATTGTGACGTGGTTGCAAACAAAAATGACGACGTCACTGTTGCAAAAATCACATCATTATGATGTTAAAATGATGTGGTTTGGTTTGCTGGGTAATTGATTAACTTAATAAATATACTTTGAAATCAAATAATAATAATAATAATAGTACATTATATAAGATTCAAGATGGCGGCATTTAATCCTATTTTAATTAATAGTTGCTGGCTAATTCCCTATTAATACTATCCGTCTAATTATATATATGTTCTTGCTTTATAGACTTAGTCACGCCCACGCCGCACAGTGGGGGATTTTGCTATACTTTTTTTCAAAATTCTGTAAGTCGCTCAATTTTGAACGGATTTTGATGAGATTGGGCTTAAAATGCTTGAAAAGTTTCACTCTTTGACGTGTGAGTGCAACTTTCTCATAAACTATCACGTACAACCATTAGAAAATGTAATATAATTCCCTAAAATAGGCAAAATTTTAAAAATAAAATTTCAAAATCATGCATTTAAGAAAAAGGTCACTGGGCATTTCCTGGAAGTAAAATAACCATTTTTGGGGGGTGTATTTAGGTGGTGAATTTTGGATGTAATGGAAAAAATTAATATTGGGGGCTCAGAATGGTCCCTATAAGGTGTTTTGGTCTCCTTTTTCCATTTCTGAAGTCCGGTTTTACGTACAACCCCTAAAAAATATAATATCAACATCTAAATAAATTTTAAATAAAATCTCAATTTTTTTTTAAATGTTACTGCATGTAAAAAAATAGCACTAGGCTTTTAAAATGTCAGATAGGTCTTTCCTGAAGGTAAAATAATGCAAATTAATTATACACACCCATTTTGGTCTCCTCTTTAAATTTCTGGAGTCCGTTTTTACGTGCACCCTTAAGAAATAAAATATCAACTCCTAAATTGAGGTAAATTTTAAAGATTTTCTTACTGCAGTACATTTAAAAAAATTATGTATATTTAAAAATTCAATTTGAAATTTACCCTATTTCAAGGGTTTATATTTTATTTTCTAGGGATTCTACGTAAAAACGGGCTTCAGAAATGGAAAGAGAAAACCAAAGTAATATATAGGAGTCATTTGGAGCCCCCAATAATTATTTTTTCCGTTACTCCCAAAAATTACCCATCACCCCCTAAATACACAAACTAATTTGCATATATATGATTATTTTACAATAAAATCAATCAAATGTAAACAAAATATGTTTTTGAGGTTTTTATTAACTTTGTTTCATAATGGTACATAAACAAACTAAAAAAATTACAGCATAAAAGTTTTTTAAACATTTTAGTAACAGATTTCCCAGTGTATGTGCTAAAAAAGGTAGCAAATATCAATTTATTTGATGAAAACCTCATTTAGACAATTATTTTCCAAAAAAATTCCTTCTCAGTAAGAGAATCTTTAAAATTTACCTCAATTTAGGAATTGATATTTTATTTTTTAGGGTGTACGTAAAAACGGGATCCAGAAATGGAAAGAGTAGACCAAAATGGGTGTGTATAATTAATTTGCAAATGTGTCATTACTTTACCTTCAAGAAAGACCTACCTGACATTTTAAAAGCCCAGTGCTATTTTTCTTACATGCAGTAACTAAAAAAATGAGATTTTATTTAAAATTTACCCTATTTTAGGGGTGGATATTATATTTTTTAGGGGCTATTTTGAGCCCCATTATTCATTTTTTCCATTACATCCAAAATTCACCATCTAAATACACCCCCAAAAAATGGTGTGTATAATTGATTTACATATATATGATTATTTTACTTCCAGGAAATGCCTAGTAACCTGTTTCTTAAGTGCATTAACTTTTAAGATGATTTTGAATTTTTATTTTTAAAATTTTCTCTATTTTAGGAGTTTATATTACATTTTTTAAGGGTTGTACGTGATAGTTTATGAGAAAGTGGCACTTGCACGTCCAAGAGTGAAACTTTTCAAGCATTTTAAGCTCAACAGTATCAAAATCCGTTCAAAATTAAGCGACTTGCAGAATTTTGAAAAAAAGTATAGCAAAATCCCCCACTGTGCGCCTCCATTTTGAATAGTCACCTAAAATTCTGTACAGTTATTTTATTTCAATTCATAGCACAGAACCTATGTTAATAGTTTTGAATACCGTGTATTACATAATATATTAAAACTGAAAGTCTTAAAATGTTATGTCTTTAAAAAAAAAGACGCCATTTTGTGAGAAACTACGCCATTTTGGATTTTTATTTAAAACGCTTTGCTTTTAAATTATAAAACTTAAAATTTGGTATTTTATTTGATTTTAATCCCATTAGTCCCATAAGAAAAAATGTAAGCAGCACCATTTTGAAAAATTCCGCCATTTTGAATCTGACGCCACCCCTGTTAAGATGCTGCGGGCCAAATCAACCTATTATATGTAAGTAAACTTTCTGCCAAGCGGTTTGGTTCTATCACGATTTGAAACGTTTTTTTGTGTAGCGCTACGACTAATACACTTAATCTAACATTCAGTATCAAAAACAAGAAAAATAACCATTATTTCTATATACTGAAACGACACCTACCCTAGTCGTACATTTCCCAGATAGCATTTTTACATTCAGAGCATGTGCTCGGAACGTACTTTATGTACCCATGGAACTAAGAATGAATATTCATTTTGTATTCCATGTAGAAAATCTGAATGTCAGAGACGTACAGATAACCGCCTCTCGATATACGAGTAAGATTCCTACAACATACCCATAGACCAAAACGGAACTTGATATGAACCAGAAACGTATATTGATATACTGATAGGTACATGAGGTATATAGGAGGAAGGTCCATCCTACATTCACAATGTACACTGCATGTTCACGGTATATGAGTACTACCTTCGCAGGAATTAAACCGTAGGTCCCTGGTATGTTACACATGGATCATAAATCTATGATGCATGTATATTGTAGGAATGAACATTATGTATCAGTGGCAGCTATAAGTACTTCACTCATGCCATGTATTTTCTTCAAAGTTTAGTTATTATAATAATTTATTACTTATTGTAATCACTGATGAGTCGCTGCTTCGTTCTGAATATGTTCAGTATGACGCAGCGACTCATCTATGATTATAGCAAATAATAAATTATTATAATAATTAAACTCAAGAGAATACATGACAGTGGCGGCTGGTGAAATTTCAATATTTTTTTCTCGTCTATGGCGCATGGGACCCATACCAAATTTGGGAAATAACATCTAGAGAAGTACTTCTCTAATGACCCCTAAAAAGTTTTGAAAAAGCAGTTTGCGAAAAAATTTTTGAAAATTCGTTAGCCTACCCTGGGTCTAGGAGCTCCTGTTTATTTTTATCTTTTTTGTCATATGCATTTGACTTTTCATAAAAATACAACCACAGATTTTGGAGTTTATGAAAATATTTTCATTACTAACTGAAATACAATGAACTGAAGTTTTGTAATTTACAATTTAACAAATTACAATATTTCAATTCGTTGTATCTCAGTTAGTAATGAAAATATTTTCATAAACTCCAAAGAGTTCTGACTAAAGGAGACAAGCCGTTGATTTGCTGGACGGCGCGAGCATCCTTTCCCTTGTCACACACCTCGTATCCTCTCCTTTGCTCTCCACTCTGTTTTACAAACACAGCCCTCCATGTACTGTGCGACAAAGAGAGAGAACGAACTGTGTGAGAAGGATGAGAATGCCACACACACCCTCACTTTAAGCATAGGACCTTAAAAAAATCACCACCTCATTCATGAAACCTGCAGCATTTCTGGTCTTATGAATATGAATAACAACAACTCGTTGTCACATAATACTCTCAACTATGACATTAGTGGGTACCGATTTTCCTGATCTTTGACCTTTCAAGCTGGCCATTTTCAGACATTCTGCATTTTCAGCCCATTTGACTGTGCCCTCTTTTTCATTTGTTTCGTGCGGTGTCCTTTACCTACAAAACAGATATTTTTTTGGAATTCGGAAATATTTATGCTTGTGATTTTAAATGTACCTAAAGTTTCGAACGTTCACTTGAATGAATTTTAGATGAAAAAGAAAAGTTAATAAAAACCACACATCGATTTAGGCATAAACACTTCATTGCCACATTTGCTGACAATAAATATCCACAATACTTAAGTTTTTACACCTAAATCGAAGTGGGGCTTTTATTAATTTTTCTTTTTCATATGAAATTCATTCAAGTGAACGTTCGAAATTTCAGGTACTTGATTTTAAATGCCTACCAGAGATATTAAAACAACAACATACCTATCTTCTTTCAACTTCTAGTAAAGACAATTTCTTGTGAAGTCGACGGCTTCCAATATGTTCTTCGATATCATTATGTTCATCTGACGGGAGGAATAACGTGCTTTTTGTACATAGTCCTTTGATTTGTTTTTATTCACTCTGTACATCAGATGTGATCTCTGCCCTTTTCAATTAATTGCAGCTCTTCTATAATCCTCTGAAATAAGTATAAAACAAATTACTACAAATAAATACCTATCACAACTCGTATGTTGTAATCAAATCCAATGATTGTGATTTAAATAAACAAAAGCTCCTTAATATTGAAATAGATCGAACCTACCTTCTTGAAAATAAGATTTAAACACCCCGTAAAGTGTCCACGGGGGGGGGGGTTTCTCCTGTTTTTCAATGATCAGTCAAATTGTTTCCGTTTGAATGGTGACCAGCAAGCTTCCTTTTCGTGGACCGAGACCATTACAAAAACCACCTCAGTTTTTTTTCCAAAAATCGATACCTACAAACGCAGTAATTATTATAAGTAATATAGATGGTATGCTTAGTATAATATATACAAAGGGATACACATTAAACTTTAGTGTCTAAATATAAAATATCTGCAAATGACAACAAAACTATGTGGTAGTTATATTGTATACAATTGTAAAATACTTATTGCAATGCAATTAATGTATACTTGGAATAATTATAGTAAATCACGGGAAAACAAAAAACAAAACACAAATTGAAATCGACATTTGACAGCAAAAGCGTGATGTGTACTAATAGCAGCACGATGAGCATGCGCACTAACCTAATGACCGTGGCGCGCATTTAAAAAATTCTACAAGGGGATTGTAATGACATGGAAAACGGAAATCTAAATATAAAGGATAAAATGTAATTAAATAACCATTCTAAGTCTGAACTATCTGCTTAAGAAATGCCGATAGTTACCGAGATAGTTACTAATTAATTGAACACAGTACATAGATTAAAAAAGGGTTATTATTCATTATTATTTAATATTTCATCCATAATTATTTAATATTTCATTCATTATTATTTAATATTTCATATTCATTATTATTTAATATTCGATCACAAATCTAAAGTCTGGATTCAAAATTTAAAACACATTTCATATATACAATAATATTGACGAACGATTTAAAATTTATAAAACGTCATACACCGCACAGGGGATGATTATAAATGTACTTAAACCAAATCTATATAGATAGAGAAATATCATAATTATTTTTGTAGGTAGATGGTAGATATAGGTACTATAAAACTAGCATTGCTGTCTCATCAGTTGTGATGCAGGTTTATTTTTATTAGTTCAAAAATCGAACCAATCAGCGTTCGCGTTAAAAGTGCTGAACTTTTGATGATATTACTGTCTGCGCGGCGCTCGAGCGATGCAAATATTTCTGCAAAAAATATACCTGTATTATAAAGATAAAATCATTGACGAATGTTTATACGATGTACATGAACACATATACGAAGAACGTTCCCTGATACGTGTATACAGTATATGCGACTGTAAACATAAACTTTTCTGTATATTCCATTTATATCGTATGTATAATCATATTGTATATGTGAAAATATTATTTATATGGGAATGTTGAGGGAACATACATGGCAAATACAGAATGCAATTAGAACATTGGGAATGCAAAATGTACATTCGTGGAATAATAAATGCTATCTTGGTTATCTCTCTCTTTTTGTTGAGACAGAAAAATACACAAATTTGGCAGTTTACGTGGTCGTCTAGATTTGTGAAAGTAGGACCCAAAGGACTCCGCACACAATACATGGGTTTTGCGGCTTCGGTCAAATTTCGCGAAACTCTGGAAAATAGTAGTTCTCAGTGAGTAGAAAAAAAGTCTAACCTCCAAACCCCATTAATTCCGAGATAAGGCCAGCTGAATTCGGACCAATCGATATGTATATTTTTTTCACAGAAGCCTTTAAAGTAGCAACTTTATGCCCGGGGCGGGACTGTGAAAAAAAAAATAGATACAACCCTTGGAAATAAAGAGAGACAGCCCATAGCCCGTATTTTTTACACGAGCTATGGACTGCCCTTCTCTTTATTGCCCTCGGGCGTAAATATACTATTATATGAAACGTAGCATATGCAGACACTTGAACACATGAAGTGTAGGTTATGTAGACATTTCTGTTATTATGCGAACGTCCGTATCATATTTTTATAATATTCCAAAGTATTATGACACAATAGGGGGTGGGGTTGGGGGTAGGTTGGTTTTTTAATAACAAATGATTGTAAATAACAAGAGCAATCGAACTACCCCACTGCCAGGGTGTCCGGAGGGTGGGATCTCACTCCAGATTTATGATCACTATAATTCGAAAACCCTCTGATACGAGCTTCGGCTGTTCCTTAGAGATATCGGAAAATTGATGCATTTTGGGAGATCCTTGATTCATTTTAGGAAACAAATGACCAATTATGGGTCACCATATCGATAATCTCACCTCAGATTAGTGATCAGCGTCTTCGAAAATTCTTGGTACGAGTATAGGCGGATTTTGAACCATAAAACGGTATTTGAATATTCGCGATTTTTAGCGAACAGAATATTTGCTGGTCGCAGCGTTCAAGCATAGCGTTCAAGCTAGCTCAAAACCAGTATATTTTTGAGCTTGGCGCTCATTCAGACTTTTGTACTACTATTCCGAGAGTCATGTGGATTAGCCTACTGGTGGTTTGGTAGGGGTGGTTTCTAGGGGTTAGGTGGGTTAGAGGGTTGGTGGTTAGGTCGTTTAGCCCGCTTGTGGTGTGGAATTTAATTCTTTCTGTTCCCAGGGTCAGGTGGGTTAGCCTTCTTGTGGTTTAGAAGGGGTGGTTTCTAGGGATTAGGTGTGTTATGGGGTTGGTGGTTAGGTGGGTTATGCCGCTTGTGGTATGGAATTCAATAATTTCAAGAAAAATAAGCGACTAAACTCGCTGTTCCCAGGGTTAGGTGGATTAGCCCGCTTGTGGTTTGGTAGGGGTGGTTTCTAGAGCTTCAGCTGGTCTTATCTCGGAACCAATGGGGTTTAGAGCTTCGCGCCCATTTAGACTTTTTTCTACTCACTGAGAACTACTATTTCCTAGAGTTTCACGAAATTTGACCGGAGCCGCAAAACCCATGTATTGTGTGCGGGGTCCTTTACGTTGTGGTAGTAATTTTGTTAAAAACACATGTTCTTTATAAAGTTTGATATTACTTGTTTCTGTTTACTGATTAATTTATTTATCTTAATTTTGGAAACACTCATTTAATACTGATTTCTCTGTAATTACAAATGGCTTTTGTAACTGATTTATTTTGTCTAAAGAATTATATTTTTATTTAATCTCACTTATTCCTGAAAAAGTAAAATATTGAAGGAAAACATAGAAAACGTTTTAATATGTTTATTTTAGACAATTGTCATATTCATTGGGATCAATTACATAATTGTTGGGGCAATTGCCACATGAAAAGAAGGAAAGTATTCGTTGGGACAATCGTCACATTAATTCGTAAAATAATCAGGTCAGCTACGTAGACAATAAAATGAATTGTTTACAATGACAATTGTCATTATCCTGAAAGCTTTATAATTGACGTCAACATACGTAAAATTTGACACAGCTCGGGAAATTTCCCAGTCATGATACGATTGTAAAAGGCAATCAACAAAATTTTATCAAATTGCCAAGACAACTGTCGTAGATGTGGTTTCGATGTTTCGAAGCGTAGTAAGTTGTTGTTGTGGCTAGTTACAATTGCACGAGGCCTATTGGTCCCATTTCGTTGTATCGTTTTTATTTTTACATTCGTAGTATCGGTGCTATAGATGAAGTGACAACCAACAAAATCTTGTATTTGCCTTTCGAAAATCTTCGAAAATAAAATTGATAGCAAAGAGCTGTGTTAAAATCTTATCATATGTAAATGATAAAATTGATGAGGTATAAATTACAGAGATGGCAATCAAGAATCCTTAACTGCAAATGCTGAAGAATAATTAACTGCAAAATCTGCAATAACCCATTCGCGGCTGTACTAAAAATTATTTACATAGCTGATCGGAATATTAATGATATTAACAACAATCGTTGTAATAACATTTTAAAAACCCAAAGAAAATTTTCCATCAATTAAATTACCTACTAAAATAGTTGAAAATCACAATCGTGAGTTATAATTAATTCCACGGTTGTTTGTACCCGCAGGGTCTTGGGTGGGTGGTTGGGTGATCGTCATGTCTCTTTCGTGGGTCTTCATCGGACGGTGGTATGTTTATACTCACCTGTTATTCAGGATCTGTATCTTCGACCGCTTGTGCCTAGGAGCGTCTGCTGGGTCATAGTCAGTAGCCTCCCTGACCAGCGGGTTCCCATGCTCCTCGGCAAGGGCGTATGTCTTCTTGGCTCTCTTCTTGATGATTTCGGTGACTGGGGTGTACTCCAAGTCCCTGAAGATGTCCTCGTTGCGCACGAACCAGGGTGCGTTGACTGCTGTCCGGATGGCGACGTTTTCCACTCTCTGGATCTGATGGAGGTAGCTTTTCGCTTGGTAGCTCCATGCTACCGAAGCGTACGTCAGTTGGGGCCGGATGAGTGACCTGATAAGCGTGAGCTTGATCCTGTCTGCCCGTCATCGGGTAGATTAGAGCTCTCGTCCTCCTGGCCTTTTTGACGATGGCTTCTGTATTCAGGCTCCATGTTAGGCCTTTGTCCATGATCACGCCAAGGTAGTTGGCGGTATCGTGCCATTGGATGTCTTCACCAAACATGGAAACATGACCTGTAAGGTTTTGTTTTCTTACCTTCTTGAAGAGGACCGCCTTGTTCTTCTCGGCGTTGAGGGCTACCTTACATCTGGTTTACCAGTCCTCTAGGAGGAGGCCGCCTCCTGGAGGTTTCTGGTGGCTATCTTTGCGTTCCAGGATCTGGCTGTCAGGGCTGTGTCATCGGCATAGAGGGCCATGGAGGTCCGCTCTGTCCTTGGTAGATCGGAGATGAAGATGGAGAACAAGTGCAGGGAGAGCACTGAGCCTTGGGGGACTTCTGCCTCCATTGTTCTGTACGTGGACACCTTGTCCACGATCTTTACCCTCATCTGTCTCCTATGTAGGTATGATCTCATTAGCTTGATGAGTGCAATGGGGTAACCCATACTCATCATTTTGGCTAGGAGACCATCGTGCCAGACCCTGTCGAAGGCTTTAGCGACGTCCAGGCACAGCGCTGCCGTGACCTGCCTTTGGTTGAACCCCTCCGTGACCTCCTCGGTGAGGCGGAGCACTTGGAGTTCGGTGGAGTGTCCTGTCCTGTAGGCGAACTGCTCGTCCGGTCTTCTGTCTTCTCGGCTATCCTCTTGAGGATGATTCGTTCGGCTACCTTGCTCATTGCTAGGAGGAGACTGATTGGCCTGTAAGAAAGGGGAAAGATTAGGGACTATGATATCGGCCTTCTTCCACCTGGAGGGGAAATGTCTCAATCTCAACATTGCGTTGATGATGTTGACCATCGCCCCTACTCCTTTCCTGGGTAGCTTCTTGAGAGTGATGTTCCCAATGCCATGACATCCTGGAGCCTTCCTGGGTTTTAGGCTCGTTAGGATCTCCTTGACCTCCTCGAGGGTGGTCGTCATCTGGCAGGCGGTTCGTCCGACGTACCCTGCGTTCCACGTGGTCCACCCAGTCCTCGTCCTCATCATCGAGCTAGTTTTCCCTACACTGCAGTTCCAAGCTGTCAGCGAATGCCTCGGCTTTTTCCTGGTGAGTGTAGACAATACCATTCTCTCCGTGGAACGGGGGCATGGGTGTCCACGGGTGCGCAGAGCCCGTTGGGTGGTCCAGATACTTCTGTCCTGTGTGTCCAGTGATTCTGTCTTCTGAGAGTCTGGTTCTCTGGGCCCGTCTCTTCGCACTTCGTCTGTCCCTTATCAGCTGCCTTACTAGGCAGCTGGCCTCCCAGAGGATACTTCCTCTGGGAGGTTTGCCATCGGCGCTGGTGCTCGTCGTCTCCGTTTCGGTGG
Source organism: Rutpela maculata (assembly GCA_936432065.2). Taxonomy (NCBI): domain Eukaryota; kingdom Metazoa; phylum Arthropoda; class Insecta; order Coleoptera; family Cerambycidae; genus Rutpela; species Rutpela maculata. The sequence continues at coordinate 28,800,165 of OW386289.2, forward strand.
TACTTTCCCTCAGTGCCGCCTGGATCTGGTCCTCCAGGGAGGTGATGGCCCTCTCCACGTCTGCCTCGGTTTCGAGTCTGGAAATTTGTGCAATGTTCCTCTGCAGTATTGCACAATTCCCAGTCCGTTCTCCTTCTGATGAAAATTGTCGTGTTCTCACCGTCCTTTTCTCCTAGTTCTAGGAGAATTGGGTTGTGTTCAGTGGAACCGATAATTTTGGGCTGTTTTTCACGGTTTATATACGCGATGCAATAAAGAACCAAAACTACGTGTTACGCGAAAGTGACTGAAATAGTTAAAGGAGTGAATTTTGAACGGGTCGGAGTTTACGCTATTTTACAAGAAAATCTCGGGCTTAACTGTATTAGAAATGTGGTCTAGAATTGCTTGCGTCTCTGGCTTGTTTCTTTACATAACACATTCCTTAACCGATACGCTTAGTGCGAAGCTCGTCGTTTTCAACCCTAGTAAAATGCTTTAAGAAGTACGATAATAAAATATTATTTCTATTTTAAGGAAATTATTTATGAAATATTTTTAATGGTTATCTTGAAATATTTAATTTTGATTAGAATTGTTTTAAAATTTGGAAATAAGTAAATTCTATTTAAAATTTAGGAAAATAATTTGCAAATACATGACCTAGATACCCGTATAACCAGGCGATACAGGCTTTTTTTTCGATACAGATTCGTCAAGATGCTATAGATTTTAATCTGTACCTATGATATATTTAACGAACCTATACATTTTTAGGTACTCAAGCTATACAGATATAATCTTTATCGCGACTATATCTTACCTTTTACTGTTGTATTTACAGGTTTACCTTTATACATTAGATGTAATTCCTGTATCCTACATTTAACCTAACTATATAGTTTCTACATGCAATATCTATACAGCATTTACCGATTATAAGGTATTTCTTTACATATTAAAAGATTTTGTAATTCACGCATCTCTACATATTCTTTACAGCAACGTGCTCCGGACGATGCGTTGCCGGTACCGGTAACATTTGATGCTTATGAAGAATTGTCGCTTGTGCAACACTGTTGTGTATATGATATTCTACGTTAATCTCTCTGGACAACGCTGATATTATACCATTAATGGATGTAGTAGCAGTAGCTGCACTGATGAATGTATGCTGACGTCTGTTTTTCTCTATTATCACATCTTGATCATTGTTTTGCGATAGTGTTTTCTTTGACGCTGTGGCATTTTTGAAGGTTATGTTATGTTTATTTATCAGATTTGTGTCACAGTGACACCAGTCAAGAATGAAAGAATATAGATGGGATGAGTCAAAGTTGTTTGTATAGAAATTTAACCAATATGCAAAGAAAAATTAATTAAAGTTTAAAAACAATAACAATAACTACAGGTATTTTAAGGTTCTGCTTCACTAATAAATTTGGAAATTGCAGGGTCTTTTACGTAAGATAAAATGCACATGTATACCTAATATTGTTTCTTAAAAAGGATGCTACCATAAATATTCATCTAATATGTGTCTATCTCAATTTCCTATAATAAACTCAATTACTAGGTACCATCATTTAATAATATAAAATTCCGATATACATTACTATAACTTTTATCATTAAATTTGCTAGACACCTTGGTGGCGCAGTCAGTTAAGGCGCTAGGATAACGAGATACGTAGGTACATAGCAGACGTAAAATTCATCTATTTTTTTTTTTTAATTAAAAATAAAGATTTATTCTTTACCGGGCCTATGCAGTATTAGTACTCGTTATTTACAGAATCATAGAATAAACCTTTACATGAATTTTATTCCAACGAAACGCAAACGTGCCTTTATCGATAACCAAACTTTATTGAATCGGTATCCAGGTGTTAGCGTACTGTATTAGATCGGTACGTATACCGTATCGTCGCTGTATCCATAGGGTAAAGATAACCTATATCGAAGTAAAGATACGACTATAGATTCTCTATATAAACGGTACAGCGTGGTTATACGGGTACGGGGCGTACCAATACTGATGATTTAAGTCTGATCATGCTAGTATATTATAATAAGCCTCTCACGAGACATCCTTTCTAGTATCTCTAGCCCTACCTATATACTATATACTATGATTTAAAAGTGTAGACAGTGGAGGAAGGTGAGTTGGGACTCTTAAAAGTGAAGCGGTGTGCAGTGCCATACGCATCCTGAAGCAGGGGCCACCAGTGGCGGTCTGGCTAGGTCGGCTAGTCGGCAAATGCCGACTGGGCCCTAGGGTCGCGTCTAATGAGGGGCCATTTTGGGACGAAAAATTTGAAAAAATTCTTTTCGGAAATTTTTTTCGGATTTCGCCCACCGCTCATCAAAAAAATTTTGGACGAAAAAAATTTTTTCGGATTTCTCAGCAAAAAATTCAAATCGCTGACGAACTGAGTTTGAATATTTATTGTAAAATGCCGACTAAGCCAGACCGCCACTGGGGGCCACTTCACTTCTTAGAGCCCCCAACTCGCATTCTTCCACTGTTAGACCAGGAGCCCGCCGACCACTAATTGTGTGTCGTAGGTTTACTCCCAAAATGTGTGAATTGTTGTTAATTTGGGGCAGTAGAGCACAGAAATGACCATGCCAGCCCCTTTTTTTGGGGGCAGGGGCGTACGGCAGCCCCCCAAAGCTGTAAGAAATACGACTTGTAAAAGTAAAAAAAAAAGCAACAAATAAGTCATAGGTTTACGCATGGGGTTTGGAGGGATTTCTTAATTTACCCCCAAAAATCATGAATCCAGACTCCCAATCATTTTGGACGGTACAAGGAAGCGCTACGCTCGCCCAAATTTGAAGAAAAAGTCAGATAAAAAAAATGATAAGTTTATGAATGGCAATCAGGAATCTGGTAAGTATGAAGTCTGAACCTCCTGAGTGCGAAAAGATATTCGCCACCTTTGAAAAGTGGTGCGAACGTCTTGCCTTTCACGATAATTGACGGCGTATCGGCTGTTCCTACCGCATGTACTAGTTACCCTTGTGATTCGATGAGTATCACAAATTTACTACTGGCAATTATAAACTTGGTAAGTATGAACCCTCCTGAGTGCGAAAATATATTTGCCATCTTTGAAAAGTGGTGCGAAGGCCTTACCTTTCACGATAATTGATGGCGTATCGGCTGTTCCTACCGCATGTACTAGTTACCCTTGTGATTCGATGAGTATCACAAATTTACGACTGGCAATTATAAACTTGGTAAGTATGAACCCCCCTGAGTGCGAAAATATATTTGCCATCTTTGAAAAGTGGTGCGAAGGCCTTACCTTTCACGATAATTGACGGCGTATCTGCTCTTCCTACCGCATGTACTAGTTACCCGTGTAATTCGATGAGTGTCATAAATTTCCCAGATAGCACAAAATATTCTTAGATTAATCTGACAATCTTTTTAAAAAATATCTCTTGATTAATTTTAACAATTATCTTTAAGTAATTCTTAGCATAATCAAATAATTTATTATTACTTTTAGAGTATTATCTGGTAAATCATTTTAGAATATTTGAAAAAATATATATAGGATATATTTGGGCATTTATTTTAAGAATAATTTCTTACATTATCTTTTGATTATTTTTTTAAAAATATTTTAATATCAAAAATATCATAATAATATTTTTTAAAGAGAAATATGGAACATTCAGCTGTTTCTGTCCTTTATCATTTACATATCGCCTTTTCGCGTTCTTCTGTGTTCTGTCAAAAAAGTAATGATTGGATGTGGTTCTTAATTATATGTGTGGCGCCGTTTGTTTTGTATTTAGTGATAAAAAATTGATAATTACTGTGTCCAGATCATTATAATTATAATAAATAAAGTAAGTAAAAATAGCTATATATCATATTTTTGTACTTTATTCAAGGCTTGATGGAACGCAGCCGTGCTTACTGTCAAGTATAACAGGCCTATTTCTGTAATTTTTATTAAAGTGGCATGATGTACTCATTTTATTATTTTATAACATAATAACGGACTGATAACGAAAGAAATATTATTTTCCCCCTGTTACTTACACATCATTACATGCCGTTATAAAGATAACGTACACCGTTTACAACTTTGTTAGGTAAAGTTTTCATCTTTTGATCAAAAAAAATTTCGAAATGGAACATCGCGCTGCTGGAAGAGCTCCAAAATAAAATTTTAAAGTTTATGTTTATTAAGTAGATAGGTATGATTAAAGAACAATCGTTTACTTGTCACTGTGACACCAGATCACGAACTTCATAAATTAAACTGGACTTCACAACGCACATATCCCAAACAAAAGCTCGAGACACCACTTACCATGGTCGCCATGATAGGCTGTCAACTTATTTGAGGTTGGCAATACTCTGTAGGAATCTCAACTACTGTAATGTAGATTATCGTTATGTTGTAGCGCATTTCCAAATGTTTTATATTTTCAATAAACTTGAATTCTTTTCTCCCGAAATGCTACTTCATCTTCTCTAATAATAAGAAATTTATTCATAATGTGAGACTACTACAATATTTAGAGTAAGTTATCATCAGAAGTACTCATTAATATTCTCATTTTAATAAAATTATTTCTGAAATCTGGCAATCATTTGCCTATCAGCAACCAACGGGATAATACTCGATTAAATCTGACAACATCGCCTTTGTACTTTTGTTTTTGTACTTTGTTTTAAGTCGAGAACATTCCCTGACTTTGGACAAAAATTCTGAAAGGCGCTTCTGAAAACCTATCTTGGCGGCCAGCATGGGGGTGTCAGCGTCTAGACCTTATGTGAGGTCCATTTTAATTTATGAAGTTCGTGCACCAGATATTTTGATCATTTTGCAATAGGTTTATTGTATTTTTTTTTTTTTCAGAGTCGAATGTACGTATGTCCCCCAATAAGTTGTCTAAACATGTCTCATGCTAATAAGAAAACTAAAACCACAACGTGGAATAGACATCTAAATGAGAAATTCAATGATGTTTTGAGTGCAATCGAATTGAGTTCATCGCAAAATCATAGTCCCATACAGCACACCAAATAACGATTACGATGTGTTCGCATTGTGACGATGTATCTAGATGCAGACACAAGATTACACAATTCTACGATGTAAATGTGCTACGTTTACACATTGTAGGCACACACGTATGTACAAAGGTTAAACGTCCGCCTCACAATGTAGCCACAGTATACCATTTACATATACACAAATAATTTGATCCACAGCGTGTTATCGGATGCACAGTGATTGACTTCCTAATGTTTCAGACGAATGACGTCTTATGCTAGACGTTAATTTGACGTCTTTTTCTGGTTATATTTGGTAATCCCCCCACAGGTTTTTAGCAATGGGAACATCCCAAACAGCACGTCCAATTGTAATTACGTCTCTACAAGATATGTACATGAGAAACAAAATATGTTAAAGTGGATCTAATTGTTAAACTAGTACTGACGTACACATATGAGATACACTTATGTTTATATTGACAGAATTATGTGATACAATGTTTAATAATTGTATACTGTATGCACTCAAGATTCTAAACATTTTTATATAACGTAAAGAAGGATCATTAGAGTGTTGAAATTTGACGTCCGTAGAAGATGCCTACAAGGTTTAAGTCATATGTATGTGTGATGCTTTATATAATACTTGTGCCTACTGCATACACCACATAAAAGTGCGATATATATATATATACATGATACAAATAACTATATATACACTATTTAGTTGTGTCTTGTCGTGTCTACATTCGACTATTCGAGCATGGAACAGTGTGCGCGCGCAAAGCGTCAGCGTGAGCATACCGGCCATGTGTATCTCATGTGTCCTCTTTCCTCTATAAGAGTGGTCATAGCCACACATACAGCGGCATTTTTGTTTTTTAACAATATCCAAAATAATTTATATTCGAAAGAGTTTGCAAAGATTTGGCAGTTTTAAAGATATCGAGTTCTTTTAATAATAAAATTAGATTAAAATGCATTAAAACGCAAAATCTAGCCGTTGCGTGTTCTACTATAAAGTCTTTAAGCAGGTATTCAAACAGAAGTCAGTGGTTGAGTGAGTTAAACATTAAGCGGCGAGTCAAGAGGTACGCGGTTCGATCCGTGCTCACTCTGTCTTTTTTTTTTTGTTAAAATAATTGCAAAAAAACTTTTAGTTGTTTTTTTCAAGGTAATAATTGCTTATAAAACCGATGTACGAATATACTTCTTTTCAATTTTAGGTCTGTTTTACACCATTAAATATTCTATTTATGTTGTAGATGATATATTATACCTGACCGTTTTTTCTCCAACACGTTTCCCAGGTTTGTATAAGTACTTCAACTTAAAACTTTAATTCTTAACTCAGGTGACACTGGTGACAGTTTAATTAAATTAAATAAGTTCTTCTTAATAATTATAAATAAATAAAAATACTAGTAACTCGAAAAATTCAGGTTTGGGAACACGTAAAAAAATAGAAAAAAAAAAAGAACTTGAAAGATTTTCATATATTTTAAATAAGGCTAGAAATTCAATTTCACACATAATAAAGACTTCATACACATAAATACTGCTTTTAGCATCCGAAATAACAATCACCACGATAGCTCAGTTGGTAGAAGCGTCAGTACTGTAATACGGACAACAGAAACGTATAGGTTCGATCCCTACCCACCGCAATTGGCAAAGGTAAGTAAAAATGAATTTAATAACTTAATAAACATTATAATTTACAGGCAACCCTTGTGAGAAGAAATTGGAGTGATGGTAAACAATGTTAGATAGTTAATGTGAATAAAATATACGGATGGCTAACAAATAAATTCATAGGACAAAACGTATATGCATTAATTACTTTATTTTTATCAAGTAGACTTACTAACTGGTATGTAGTTTTATATGTTCCCATTGCTAAAAACCTGTGGAGGGATTACCAAATATAACCTGAAAAAATTAACGTCTAGCATAAGATGTCATTCGTCTGAGACATTAGGAAGTCAATCACTGTGCATCCGATAACACACTGTGGATCAAATTATTTGTGTATATGTAAATGGTATACTGTGGCTACATTGTGAGGCGGACGTTTAACCTTTGTGCATACGTGTTTGCCTACAATGTGTAAACGTAGCACATTTACATCGTAGAATTGTGTAACCTTGTGTCTGCATCTAGATACATCGTCACAATGCGAACACATCGTAATCGTTATTTGGTGTGCTGTATGGGATATAAAACTACATACTAGTTAGTAAGTCTACTTGATAAAAATAAAGTAATTAATGCATAAATACATTTTGTCCTATGAATTTATTTGTTAGCCATCCGTATATTTTATTTTTCTGAAATCTATCGGCAATGTCTACATTTTCGGCGCGATTTCAGATCGAAAAATTCACAATTTCAGTATTTTAGTCCGTTGCGAAGAAACCATCAGAAAACAGACCGGAAAAGATCTGTTGCCAAGCAACGATCAACAAAACTGTACGGGAATGTTACTTTTTCTGAAATCGATCGGGAATGTCTACATTTTCGGCGCGATTTTAGAGCGAAAAATGGACGATTCCAGTATTTTAGTTCGTTGCTAGGAAACTATCAGAAAACAGACCGGAAAAGATCCGTTGCCAAGCAACGATCAACAAAGCCGTACGGGAATGTTACTTCCCGGCCTAGGCCGGGAAGTAACATTCCCGTACGGTTTTTTATATATATTTTAATATGTTAATATTTTCGATTTTTATACGTTTAAAATAGTATTCATTGTGATTTCAGAAAAAAATTTGTTTAAATGTTTATATTTTTGATTTTTATACGTTTAAAATAGTATTTTTCTGAAATTGATCGGCAATGTCTACATTTTCGGCGCGATTTCAGATCGAAAAATGCACAATTCCAGTATTTTAGTCCGTTGCTAAGAAACTATTACAAAACAGACCGGAAAAGATCCGTTGTCAAGCAACGATCAACAAAGCCGTACGGGAATGTTACTTCCCGGCCTAGGCCGGGAAGTAACATTCCCGTACGGTTTTTTATATATATTTTAATACGTTAATATTTTCGATTTTTATACGTTTAAAATAGTATTCATTGTGATTTCAGAAAAAAATTTGTTTAAATGTTTATATTTTTGATTTTTATACGTTTAAAATAGTATTTTTCTGAAATTGATCGGCAATGTCTACATTTTCGGCGCGATTTCAGATCGAAAAATGCACAATTCCAGTATTTTAGTCCGTTGCTAAGAAACTATTACAAAACAGACCGGAAAAGATCCGTTGCCCAGCAACGATCAACAAAACCGTACGGGAATGTTACTTTCCCGGCCTAGGCCGGGAAAGTAACATTCCCGTACGGTTTTTTATGTATATTTTAAACAGTTAATAAATACATGCAGACAAATCAGCTCACATTCAAATTGCATTTATTAGTAAGCAGTTAGATTGTAATCAAGAAATGTTATGCATTAATACAAATTCCTTAATTTATAATAATATTGATTGTGATTTCAGAAAAAATAGTATGTGTACTTCGGTGTGAAAGCACATTCCCGGACGACGATGCAAATTGTTGGCCGAGGCGCTAGCCGAGGCCAACAATTTGCATCGTCGTCCGGGAATGTATTGCTTTCACACCTAAATACACAATATACTATTATTGTGATTTCAGAGAAAATAGTATGTGTACTTCGGTGTGAAAGCACATTCCCAGACTTCGATGCTTGTTGGCCTCGGCTAGCGCCTCGGCCAACAATTGCATCGTCGTCCGGGAATGTATCACTTTCACACCTAGATACACAATATACTATTCCCGGCCTAGGCCGGGAAAGTAACATTCCCGTACGGTTTTTTATGTATATTTTAGACAGTAAATAAATACACGCAGATAAACCAACTCACAATAAAATTGCATTTATTAGTAATCATTGTAATGAAGAAATGTTATGCATTAATACAAATTCCTTAATTTATAATAATATTGATTGTGATTTCAGAAAAAATAGTATGTGTACTTTGGTGTGAAAGCACATTCCCGGACTTCGATGCTTGTTGGCCTCGGCTAGCGCCTCGACCAACAATTTGCATCGTCGTCCGGGAATGTATTGCTTTCACACAATATTCTATTACATTAACTATCTAATATTGTTTACCATCACTCCCATTTCTTCTCACAAGGGTTGCCTGCAAATTATAATGTTTATTAAGTTATTAAATTCATTTTTACTTACCTTTGCCAATTGCGGTGGGCAGGGGTCGAACCTACATGTCTCTGTTGTCCGTATTACAGTACTGACGCTTCCACCAACTGAGCTATCGTGGTGACTGTTATTTCGGATGCTAAAAGCAGTATTTATGATGTGTATGAAGTCTTTATTGTGTGTGAAATTGAATTTCTAGCCTTATTTAAAATATATGAAAATCTTTCAAGTTTTCTTTTTTTTTTCTATTTTTTTACGTGTTCCCAAACCTGAATTTTTCGAGTTACTAGTATTTTTATTTATTTACAATTATTAAGAAGAACTTATTTAATTTAATTAAACTGTCACCAGTGTCACCTGAGTTAAGAATTAAAGTTTTAAGTTGAAGTACTTATACAAACCTGGGAAACGTGTTAGAGAAAAAACGGTCAGGTATAATAGATCATCTACAACATAAATTGAATATGAATGGCCTAAAAACAGACCTAAAATTGAAAAGAAGTATATTCGTACATCGGTTTTATAAGCAATTATTACCTTGAAAAAAACAACTAAAAGTTTTTTTGCAATTATTTTAACAAAAAAAAAAAGACAGAGTGAGCACGGATCGAACCGCGTACCTCTTTGACTCGCCGCTTAATGTTTAACTCACTCAACCACTGACTTCTGTTTGAATATCTGCTTAAAGACTTTATAGTAGAACACGCAATGGCTAGATTTTGCTTTTTAATGCATTTTAATCTAATTTTATTATTAAAAGAACTCGATATCTTTAAAACTGCCGAATCTTTGCAAACTCTTTCGAATATAAATTATTTTGGATATTGTTAAAAAACAAAAATGCCTGCTGTGTGTGTGGCTATGACCACTCTTATAGAGGAAAGAGGACACGTGAGATACACATGGCCGGTATGCTCACGCTGACGCTTTGCGCGCGCACACTGTTCCATGCTCGAATAGTCGAATGTAGACACGACAAGACACAACTAAAAAGTGTATATATAGTTATTTGTATCATGTGTATATATCGCACTTTTATGTGGCGTATGCAGTAGGCACAAGTATTATATAAAGCATCACACATATATATGACTTAAATCTTGTAGGCATCTTCAACGGACGTCAAATTTCAACATTCTAATGATCCTTCTTTACGTTATATAAAAATGTTTAGAATCTTGAGTGCATACGGTATACAATTATTAAACATTGTATCACATAATTCTATAAATATAAACATAAGTGTATCTCATATGTGTACGTCAGTACTAGTTTAACTATTAGATCCACCTTAACATATTTTGTTTCTCATGTGTATATCTTGTAGAGAAGTAATTTCAATTGGACGTGCTGTTTGGGGTGCTTTCACATCTGACCATGTATTAAGTACCTACTTCGGTTCAAATAGTGAAGGAGATTGAAGTGCAAGTGGGCTTATGGCTTACTAAAGCCAATGAAAGATTAAAAGGTAAACAGGAAAGGAATATTTAATCAGTGCGTCTTAATATGTGCGATGCAATATACTAAGAAATTGATTCTTTACTTTCATTTGAAGAGTTATTTTCAATTTGTTTAAAATTATGGATTTTTTTTTGTCAACAAATTACAATATCTCTATTTTTTTGTTTGACTAATGAGTAAAGGCTTCTGTTATTTAAAACTGTTTTTTATTTCGTTATTTTATCTATAGGCCACGTAAATGAACTTGTTAATAGATGTTGTAATTTTTTAGTCTGCGTAAGCCTTCATATAGGTCCTACCAAGTAAATTTAAGGTTTCCCACCTTCCGCAAAGCATATAAGTTATCGCAGCAACTCTAATAAAAACCGATTTTTTGACAATTATCCTTTTTATATTCGTGATGGAGTAAAAACAAAAACTTTGCTGTATGGCGATCAGAAAAGCATTAATCGTTGAAAAATTGGTTTGCTGCACTGTTATCATTGCTCCATAAGCTCGACTTGGAGAAGGCGGAAATTTTGAAATTCACTTAATTAAACTCGTATACATATATACAGAGTGACTCATTTAAAAACGGGGCACCTCTCTAAAATTTTTGTTTATTGTGCGATTTGAATCAAATTTTACTAAAATATAGAACGAATTCGGATCTATCTCAGAAAAATATTCGCCTCCTACAAATGCAAAGTCATCTGCGGTACCAAAATATGCGGAAAAAATCAAAAAAATCATATTAGGCATTTTATTATCGGAAAATTTTGTTAATGAAACTGTTCAGAATTGTCCAAAAACCAAAAGTTCAAAATTTAATCAAAATTAAAAAATTTAAAAATAGAAATTTGACAAATTTTAAAAATAATTATTTTTAAAAAACTGCAAATTACTTGACAACTACCTGATGGCGGCTTGGGTTTAATATCAAACAAAATTGTCATAGTACAGTTCTCTAAACAAAAAACCCATTAAAACGATATTTTCGGATTTGGACTTTATTTTAATCAAAATTTCAATATTTTTTTATTTTGAATAAGTTTCAGACTTAAGGTTTCTGGACAATTCCGAACAAGTTTCATTCACAAAATTTTCCGATAAAAAAATGCCTAATATGATTTTTTGATTTTTTCCACATATTTTGGTACCGCAGGTGGCTTTGCATTTGTAGGAGGCGAATGTTTTTTTGGCCATAATTATATCCTAATTTGTTCTATACTTGAGTAAAATTTGATTCAAATCACACAATAAAAATTTTAGAGAGGTGCCCCGCTTTTAAATGGGTCACTGTATAAATAACATTTATTTTTATTTCTCCCTGACAACAGAAGATTTCCAGAAAAAAATATACCGTGAATAATTTAATATTGTCTAAACGTTATTTGTGGCATTTTCTTTATTTTTTTCTATTTTATTTTTGGGTTTTATTATACGCCCTTCTATCTTCAAAATAGTCCAGAGATAATTTACAAAATAGTATATTGATGGAAATAATCTGTACGCCCGTGACTACATCAGAGGATGCAGTTACCCAACAAATACATTTACATTGGGCCGCTGTCGGGGGAATAACCCCTTGCCGGAAAACGAAACGTTGGTACAATTTACGACTTAAGCGGCCCGACGTTAAATTCCGACTTAAACCCATCAAACTTAATGGTCCTCTTCAGGCAAGATGCCGTTGTTCTGTATTTTTCGTAGAAGTAACGATTGACTACCAATGCTGGACTTACGTACTATCACATAATGTTTAAATAAGGTTCGCCTACAGTGAAATGTCGTTGGTCACACAAATGATGTACATTGGCATTACATCGGTCTATGCTTAAATAACTGAATCATCCAGATTACTTTTGAAAGTCAGACCTGCATTGCACCATGGACCACCTAGGAAGCTCCTATAGCAGTTTCCCTGGAGCAGGGGACATGGTTGCTTAAACAATGTTTCGACAGAATTACATATGCCATCTTTAGGTTCTCACTGATATATCAGTTGTTTAAGCACCCATGTCCCCTGCTCCAGGGGTAAACAGCTATATAGGAGCTTCCTAGGTAGTGCATGGTGCAATGCAGGTTTGACTTTCAAAAGTAATCTGAACGATTCAGTTATTTAAGTAAAGACCGATGTAATGCCAATGTACATCAATTGCGTGACCAGACATTTAGCTGTTCACTCTACTGAGGTTTCTCTTTATTTGAACTGACTTAGTTCAGAAATTCTCAGTTCATGTAACGATGGTCCGTAGTAAGCAGCTACCAGCGAGAACATAAAGATGATCGATGATTCTGTCAAAATGTTGTTCAAGCAACCATGGCTCCTCTAGAAGCCTATTAGAGTCGAGAGACTAGATCCTCCATAGACAGAGACACACACACACGTATTTATATTTATACATAACACAAATCAGCTAAAGTTAGAAATTAACTAATATTTAAAATGAAATGCCTCGTATATTTTCAAATATTTCGGAAGATTAAAATCGGAACAAAAATAAGGTGTTCATTTTGACATACTGAAAATTATATTTCTAAATTTAAAAAACTGTCATAATGTTTCTATTGTTCGGATTATTATACTCTTTTTGTTCAGTATTTAAAACAATTTTTTTTGGAAATATCTGAAAACATAGAGGATGACCCATGCAAAAGAAATATGCTACATTTAAATTTTTTGTTTTCAACATTATAATCTGCAAACCAATCTACAATACTTGTGAATCAACCAATGCAACTAAAAATAACAAGTTAATAATAGTGCACATAAAGAGGACGACATTAAAACCTTAGTCATTTTTAAAATTTTTATTTTTCATTATAGGAATGTTTTCGAGACATGGAAATTATAGAACTATAAAATTTTTGACCAATAAATACAAAAAAAGCATCTGTCATCCGTGGTCAAATGGTTCGTTTTTTGTCATTTATTCCATGACTAAGTTTCTTTTAATTTATTTACTGTTCATAAATTGAATAGGCCTGTAACTTCGAAACGAATAAAAATCGCACTACCACTTTTGTTTTTTAATCTTACAATTAAGTCTGTGCTCCCAAAATTTGAACATAACGATATGAGACACCTGCAACTTAATTAGGCCATAAGTAACGACCCATTACCTTTAAGATAGAATTTTTCTGTTTAAAATTTTTTTGCTAGTTTAAAAATTAAGTTACCACCATATGCATATTTATATTCAAAACTTCTTTTACATATTACCCATGTACGTTAATAACCACATGCATCACATAACACATACTGCTTGATTAGAATTGTCAACTGACATATTTGGGAACGTCTAAATGAAATTTTGATTAAATAAATATAACGTGGTTTTTAAATTTGCCCCTTCTAAAAAAATGAAAACCGGTACATTCCTATGAAGTCTTGACACATTATTTCTTAAGAACTGAGTCCATTAGTCCAAGTTACTAAGAAAAAATTAAAATTTATTCAATACGTTAACATTCAAAATCATCAAAACGCAGTTCTCTGAACATAATAAAATACATTTCATATTCTTTCTCCTGGTCTTATTTCTGTTCTCCTTTGCTTTTAATTATCTTCTTCCTCTTCTCGATTAGCAAAAGATCGTACCAAACCTGTTATGGTAGTTCCTATTTCCCATTGGATTTCCTCGTATTACAGCTGAAACAAGTTTTCTTATATAATATTTCCGAATTTATTTATTTCTTGACCTGACAGAAAACAAACCACATTTTTATTCTCCAGGACTTAAATCCTTAAAATTTAAAAAAACGTGAACATGTTCATTTAAACCTAATAGGTAGTCTATATTACAGGTTCAAAGCAGTACGATTCAGAATATTTGTTTTAATGTTATGCAACAAAATTTCAGACAATTAGGAATTGTTTAATATGCGTATTGTGATTTTAATATATTTTGTAACTTATACATACATTCGTACTGTCCGTGTTGTACCTTTTTATAATATTTACAATTTATATGACCTATACTTATAATATGTTATCCACATTTACTACTTTTGTATTAGTTTTGACTTACCAAATATGCATGTAATGTATCACATAATGGATAATAAAGAATTTAATTTAATATACAATACACAAGTGTAGATCCGGCCATTGTAAAATCCGAAATAAAAAAAAACACCTCGAAAACAACACTTGAAGGGTCTAAATTAAGTACCTACTTGTATATTCGTGCATTATTATACCCTCATTTTGGAATTTTGGTAACCAACATCTCAAAAAAATATAGGGTAATGGTCATTAATTTTCAATGGCATGATATTGTTAAAAGAGTAATGTTTGAAAATTTTTCATGTGTGTTTTGTAAACATAATAAAAATTATTAATCAAATGTGGGAAAGCTACAGCAAGTAATTCTAATGTTATGTAATATATATACTCACTTGTCCATAATAAAAATAGATGTATGTTGACTTCAGTTTTCTTTTTAATTTGAAAAACTATCTCATCTGTCTGCTGAAAATTCCAACAAATCAATCACCACTATCAACGTATAGATATAACCTGCCAAACCTAGAAAAACAGTATAATCAACACCATCTGTAGGATATATATTCCCGATGGATATTATTTGGCTTCGACATATACTGAACACAATTTGAAAACTGACTAGGTACCGCACATGATAGAAAGAAAATTAACTAAAAAGAAGTTAAGTATTAATTAGTATAGCAAACCTTCTATCAAACGGGGGTGACGTAATGGAGCCGTGAGTCTTTTCCCTTCCTGTGTACACACGCTTGTCTCAATTTCAATTTTACCCTGCCGAAAGTGTAATTGACGGACCTTAAAATAAAAATAAATAGAAAATCATATCTAAATTTCGTTTTGATAATAAGATATAAAATTAAAATACTTATTATTAAATTAATCGAAAAATTGTAAACATAACCTTCTACCAAATCATGGCACAATTATAATTTATCCATAAACTGAACATAACATATTTTTTATAAAGCCATCAATTACTTACCCCTTCATGATAATAAAGACTATTCAATAAATAAACAAGTAAAACTTCAAAACTCGAAAAAATAACCAATAACGCCTTGTTCACGAACTGTATTGATGACTCATCAATAGCGACATTGCCCGGCAATAAATGCATTGGCCCGGCACTTTGCCGGATTTGCTATGTTTACTGGGATCGTGTTTGATCTTTCCCATACATTATAAGCTCATAATGTGCCTTTGAACGAACTTATTTCTTTAAATCCATTTCTTAGAACTAAATAACTGTTAAATGGTGGGATTTGTCTTTAATCGGTATTTATTGTTTTTATGTCTGAAACATCAAGTAAACCAGAATATTTAGGTAATAATAATTATAGACTGTACCCAGTGGCGGCTGGTGAAATTTCAATAATTTTTTTCTCGTCTGTGGTGCATGGGACCCATACCAAATATAGGAAATAACATCTAGAGAAGCGCTTCTCTAACGACCCCAAAAAAATTTTGAAAACGCAGTTTGCGAAAAAATTTTTCAAAATTCGGTTGCTCCCCCTGGTCAAAGGGCTTCTGTTTAAAATGATTTTTTTTTGTCATATGCATTTTACTTTTCATAAAAATACATCGATAGGTTTTGCAGTTTAAGAAAATATTTTCATTATTAACTGAGATACAACGAAATGAAATTTTATAATTTGTTAAATTGTAAATTACAAAATGGAATTTAAATCCACAATGTTTTGACCAGCGAGCTCAGACAACAACTTTATAATTTGCTATTTTTCGTACAATTTTAATTAAAAAATTATTGAACTGCAACTTGAAATAATGGAATCTGGTAGATATTTCCAATTTAAATCCGAAAAATGTTCAGTAAAAATTTGCTTGATACGCAGGTTCGAATATTCGTCCAGTAGTGGCAGAGCTCGTGAAATAAACTTAAATAAATATATCTATGGAAGTCTTACCTATGTTTTGTTTTTCAGATGAAGATGACCTATCGAATTGGCCACTGGCTTCTTGAACAGCTTTCAGTGTTTTCTCTTTAGTTCGTAGTACCCTGACCTTGGGATTGCTCGTTTCATCACTGGATGAAGATACAGGAACAGCTTTTTTGCGAGCGTGCTTCAACGTGTGTCTACAAGTCCAGTCCTGATAAGTTATATTTACAAGTGCATGTGTGAATTGAATTTAAAACGTTTTTACCTTTGGCACTTATTTTGTCACTCGGTGAATTGTTCCTTAAAAGTTTTTAATAAGTACACGTTTGGAGGAAAAGGAGAGTGTCGCGTGTTCGTATTTATATTTAATAATGATTAATGACATAAGAAGCATAGAAAGCAAACCAAACTACACAACATAGATAACCGCTATACAAAAGCAAGAATGAAAATTGGCAACAAGCGTCAAACACACATTTGACATCAATACGCGCGTGCGCGTAGAGTTAAGCGAAGCAGGATATCAATCTGAACAAAACCAACTTTTGATAACAAAATAATAAATTTGTTTGTGCATAAGATCTCTACTTTTTTATGGAATGAATCCTACAAAAACATATCAGACTTGTTAATAATATGAAAACCCTGTGTCTATAACATGTATATAATCTTTATATAAATGAACTATATTTTATTATTTATATGCCATGAACGAAAATGTTATCGTCGTGACTTTAAAGTCTGCTTCATTTTGAGAATCATTTACGTATCAGCCACATATAGAGAAATATGGCTTTTGAGATATCAGGGAAATTTCAAAAAATGTGACATGTTTGTATCAGACATGTAATTATTTAATATGTCATGGTTCCTCATTTGAGCTTCATTTGATATATGGCAGACATATGTGTGTTTACTGGGTAAGTGATAAAAAAAAATTAAAACAACAAATTTGACCCTTCAAATGTCCAAAATACCCCCTTTCGGCCAAAAAAGGTGGTTCCACCTTTTTGGAAATTAAAATTTTAGGGTGTTTTATTATACTCGTCATAACAATTTCCGAAGGGTCTGCATCCATCTTAAAAATTTTCCCAATCCTTTCCTAAACCGACTTCACTATTAAGCTGCATTTTCTATATATTTGTTTAATTTTTCCTGATTACTCTTAAGGTCAAATATTCTAATAATGATTCTAATAAATATTAAAACGCAATATTACACAACACTTTTAATTAAAATTTTTAACTTACCTTTTTGTCTGCTTGGTCACTATAATTTACTTTATCATAAAAGTAATTAGAAAAGTAGTTGCTAATTCCTTTTTTAAAGACATGTACTTTGTAATTGTAATTAATTCCTTTTTAAAAAAAGTAATTTGTAATTGTAATTAGTTCCTTTTTTAAAAAGGTAATTTGTAATTGTAATTATTTTTAAATTACAAGTAATTACCCAGCACTGTTGCCAACCCTACTGTTTTTTCAGTAGATCTACCGTTTTTTGGTTTTCTACCCAGTGTTTAGTCCGACCTGCTAAATCTACAGTTTTTTTTTTGCCTATGGATCAACTATTTTATTAAGGTAATTCCACAGAGTACTGTACACAGAGTACAGTAACTATACAGAAGCGAAAGCAAGCCTTCCCGCCAAAACCAAATTTATATACTCATCGCCATTTTTTAAATGGTATATCAATCAACCTCACTTCTATGTTGACACTGTTGACGTTTATCATGTTAAGTTTGGATTTGTGAATTTTATTTCCACTCATTTTGGGAGGTTGAAAACATTAACCGAGAATTAAAATTCTCATAAATAAAACCTAGTGCACAACTCAATCGAAAATAGGCGCCGATTATAAATAATTCAAATGGCAATATTTTTCAATCCATCTCGAAATACACTGTTTTCTCAGTGTATCCTTAAAAATACAGAAAACAGAAATAAATTAATAACACATTTCTCTCAGTGTAGATGCAATTGGTACACAAAAGGTCACAGAAATCGAGCCATCAAAACTCAAAGGTGTCCCCAAAGCTTTCGCCTCTGTGTAGTTACTGTACTCTATGATTTAATATATAGTAAGAAAAAAAAACAACAGTAGATTAACAGTTTCACTAAAATAAATTCCCAGTTTTCTACATCTACAGTTTCCTCGTCTAACAGAGTTGGCAACAGTGAATTGAACGTTGAACGTCTATAGGTGTGGGTTGTTTATGACAGATAGAGAAAGGAGAACAGAAGAAGTAGTGATGAGTTAAAGCTGTTATTTTTTAATAACAGGTTTAAACTGCTACTGCTATTTTGAAATAACAGTTTAAAAATAACAGATCGCTGAGAAGTACTGGCATGCGCATACCGCAGCGCGCAGTTGTAAATGTTATTTCAGAGACGTTATTTTATACATCATACTGCTGCCGCCTTTGAATATATAGGTAAGGAAGGACTTCGATCCATACAAGCCGTGTAATTTTCAGGCAACGGAAGTAGCCATCTTGATCAACCTATTATGACTCATACTTTGATGTCAATTCTGTCATTTGCCATGTTGTTTGTTTGTTTTGGTTTTGATAGTGCTTCCTATTGTGATAAAAATAGGTGAATTTTTTGTGCTAATCATGTTAAATAAATCCGTATTGTGTTTTAAGTTGTAAATAGTGGTGTATGTGGTGTATTTAGTACCTATTTCTCTATTTGTTATTGAACTTGGCAAGGTTATCCGCCATATTGATGAACCTTTAATCAAAAATCTATGTCAAAAACTCCGCTCATTTTATCGACCTCCTGCAACAATATCCTATTTCGCAGAATGATATATTAGTCAGTTTCGACATTGTATCATTATTTACGAATATCCCACTCTCTGAAGTCCTAAATATCCTCAAAACCAAACACAACATTTCTCCCAGTATCATATCCCTCCTAAAACATTGTTTGTCAAACACCTATTTTCTCTTCCAAAATAAATTCTATAAACAAATAAGTGGAGCCCCTATGGGATCACCTCTATCCCCCATCATAGCCAATATCTTCATGGACAACTTCGAAACTGAAGCCTTCAACACTTCCGACCTGAAACCTACGTGTTGGTTAAGATACGTTGATGACACCTTCGTTATCTGGCCGCACGGTAGGGATTCCCTAAATACTTTCTTGTCCCACTTAAACAACATCCATCCCAAAATACAGTTCACCATGGAAGTGGAGAATAATTCGTCCCTACCTTTCCTAGATGTCCTTATCACTAAAAATCACACCAATTCTCTTACTGTGTTTACCGAAAACCAACCCACACAATCCGTTACCTAAATGCAAACTCCCATCACCATCCCTCACAAATAAATTCGGTCGTCAACACTCTTATAACAAGATCCCTCAGACTAACTGACAGCCATAACAGACAAACGGAATTGTACACATTAGAACACGCACTCGTACAAAACGGTTATGACAGAAACCATATAAGACGGACCATAAATAAAGCACAATACCCACCCCAAACACAACACCCGGATACATCCCCACCTGAACAACACAAAGCCTTCCTACCTTACATCAAAGGCAGTCACAGACCGAATCTCCAAAGTCCTAAAAACAAACAACATAAAAACAATATTCACAACAAAACAGACTATCTTCAACCTTATCAAGTCCCCAAAAGACCAAGTCCCTAATGACTCCCATGGCGCTTACGAAATACCTTGCTCCGACTGTCCCCAAACTTACATTGGACAAACAAACAGACGGATTAACAACATATAGATAGATAGATAGATGTCTTTATTGGTTCTTTACTGTTGGATGTTGGAATTAACTTCTATGTTGATAGTGGAGCCTTGTGGCCAACAATGTGTGCATTGTAGTTAATTGTTGTAATTTATTAAATTCTGACATATATAATAATTTATCAGTAAATGTGTCTATGTCATACATAATCTTTTAAGAGTCGAATAAACAAATACTTTATTAATATAAACCAAGTTTTCTATCAGGTTATGGGCCCAGAAGGTCGCATATATTATTATCATAATTAGTAGATGGTTTCATAAAGTAAATTTGTAAAGAAGGTGGATATAAACGACGATAACAGCGCAGAGTTAAAAATACAAAGGTAGAGATGCAATCCGCAAATACAGCAGTTCCAGCATCGTTCGAAAAGCTAGATGGTAGCTCGAATTACATTGACTGGAAATACGGTATGGAAATACATTTGATTAATTGCGATTTGTGGGATTATGTCAATGGCACAAAGAAAGATGTCAAGTTAGAATCGCGTGCTCTGGCGGCCATTGTGTCTGGCGTCAAGACGCACATTTACACGGAAATTCGTGACTTAAAAAATGGTAAAGAAGTTTGGGATCGTCTTGAAAAGGTATACGAATCAAAAGGTTTTTCAAGAGTAGCCGCATTAATTGAACAATTGGTGATTATCCGTTATAGTGACTGCAGAGATATGACCGAGTATTTAAACAAGAAGGTAAAGCTTGCTCAACAGCTTAAGGCAATAGATAACGAAATCAAAGATGGCGTGTTAGCTGCTCTTATATTTGTTAGCCTTCCAGATCACTTTAAACCCTTAATTATGGCCCTCGAAAATTGCGGCGCAGCGTTAACAACAGATCTTGTTAAGGAACGTCTTCAAGCAGAAGCGTCAAGATTTGATAACATTGGTAAGGAATCTGCATTATATGTGAAGCAACAATTTCAAAACAAGAAAAGATTTAAGTTCCGTGGAAAATGTTTCAATTGCAATAAGATTGGTCACCTGTCCAAAGATTGCCGTAATGTAAAGAAGGTTGTAAAAGAGAAGCAAAATGAGAAGGCTGAAATGGGTCTTATATTGCAAGTGCATACTACCACGGCTCTTGGAGTTGGAAAATTTAATATCGACGATTGGTACGTAGATTCTGGTGCAACTGTTCATCTTACAGGACGAAAGGACTGGTTGACAAATGTCAAACCTTTAAACAGTGGTGGAAAAGTTGTCACTGTATCTGGAGATCAATTTAAGATCACTGCCATTGGTGATACGATGATATTGCTTGAAGTAAACGGCAGATTCGTTGAAACACCGATACGGGATGTAAGATATGCCGAAGGTCTCAAGTTTAACCTCATTTCCTGTAAGCAGTTAGGAAATAAGGGTATCACTACGACAATTGTAGATGATAAAACATGCAAAATTATTGTTCGTGATACTGGAACAGTAATCGCTGTAGCTACATCCTCAGGTGAAGATTTGTACAAGCTCAAACGAGGACACGAATCAACTGTGTTGACTTGCTATTCTATGTCAATAAATAATGACTATAATATATGGCATCGTCGACTTGGACACTTGAGTATAGGTGGCATGAAGAGGCTGCGAGATGGAATGGCGGAAGGCGTCATTTTTAAGGACCAGGTGAATGGTAATGTTTGCAAGGGATGTACAAGTGGAAAACAGCATAGAAATCCATTTCCAAAGGGAAGAGCACAACGGGCCAAATGTAAGCTAGGCTTAATTCATTCTGATCTATGTGGACCTATGCAAGAAAAGTCAATCAGTGGAAAACGTTATATACTTACATTGACTGATGATTTGACTCGAAAAACTTTTGTCTATTTTCTAGCCCACAAAACAGAAGTTCTTGAGAAATTTAAGGAATTCAAGGCGCGTGTTGAAAACGAGACATCGTGTAAAATTCGAGCACTTCGTAGTGATAATGGCAAGGAGTACATTAATAAACAGTTCGAAGGATTCTTGAAGGAGTATGGGATTCAACATCAAACGACAGTGCAGTACACACCCGAACAAAATGGTGTGGCTGAACGTATCAACCGAACTTTGGTTGAAAAGGCACGATCGTTGTTGTATGAAGCAAATTTGCCAAAGAAATTTTGGGCTGAGGCAACAAATACAGCTTGTTATTTGAAGAATTTGAGCCCAACGGTTGCTGTCAATAACAAGACACCAGAAGAAGCCTGGAGCAGCATAAAACCGAACTTAAGCCATTTGAAAGTTTTCGGTTGCACTGCTCATGTACATGTCCCGAAAGAAAAACGCAAAAAATGGGACTCCAAATCCAAAGAGTATCTATTTGTCGGATATTGCACAGACTCAAAAGGTTACAGAGTTATTGACATGAAGACAAATGAAGTAAAGAAATCGCGAGACGTGATATTTGATGAAAAGAAAATGATGGTGGCCCGTGAAGACGGAGAAACTCATATGGAGCCATTTTATGTTTATTCAGATGATAACATTCAGGAAATTATGTTCGAAACTCAAAATATGCAAGATAACATCGAACAAGAAGCGGCAAGAGAAAATGCTGAGACTCCAGCTGAAGATAACGTAGTTCAAGATGATGAAGTCAACCTAAATAACATCTTAATTGATAATCAATATCAAGAAGATGACGTTTTACATTTAGCTGAGCAGGAAACAGCAGGTAGGGCACATCTACAACGCAATTGTGGATTTCCGAGGCGATTTGACGACTACGTCATGTCCGCTGCACTAGAAATTGAATCTGATGGAGATCCAAGAAGTGTTGAAGATGCTCTTTCTCGTAGCGATGCTGAAATGTGGAAACAAGCAATGAGTGAAGAATACGATTCTCTCATTAAAAAGAATACATGGGAGATAGCTGATCTACCAATAAAGGACAGAAAAGCAATTTCATGTAAATGGGTTTTACGAAGAAAAAGGAATGGAGCCGGAGAAGTAGTCCGTTACAAAGCACGTCTAGTTATACGAGGATGTATGCAAGTAAGTGGAATAGATTTTGAAGAAACCTTCGCACCTGTTGTACGCGGCACGACACTTCGTTTTCTAATTGCATTGGCTACACTTAACGATTGGAATATCGATCAGATGGATGCGGTAGCTGCTTTCTTGCAGCCTTAGCTAAATGAAGATATTTATATGGTTCAGCCAAAATTGTTCAAAAAAGGTGAACGTGGTAAAAATAATCAGCAGAAGGTTTGTAAACTAAAAAAGGCTATTTACGGACTTAAGCAATCTGGTTATCTATGGAATGAAAAGTTGGACAAAGAACTTCGTGATCTTGGATTAATTCAAGCAAAATTCGACGTATGCGTTTATTACTATTTCAAAGAACGAAAGGTAATTATCATTGCAGTATATGTCGATGATTTTTTGATATTCACAAATGACGAAGAATCAAAGGTTTGGATAAAGAATGAACTGACTAAAAGATTTGATATGAAGGATCTTGGCGAAGTGCAGTACTGCTTAGGAATTCGAGTAAAAAGAAACCGAACAACAGGCCAAATATCATTAGATCAAACAGCTTACATTGAAGCAGTTCTGAGACGGTTTAACATGAGCGATGC
The DNA here is from genome assembly GCA_936432065.2 of Rutpela maculata. Classification (NCBI taxonomy): domain Eukaryota; kingdom Metazoa; phylum Arthropoda; class Insecta; order Coleoptera; family Cerambycidae; genus Rutpela; species Rutpela maculata. The sequence goes on from OW386289.2 coordinate 28,824,042, forward strand.
AAAACCTGTATCTACGCCCTTGGAGTGTGGTGAAAAATTGAGCCGGAATTTGGCACCAATTAATGATGCAGAAAGAGAACTGATGAGAGATGTACCTTATCAGATGGCCATAGGTAGTCTACTATATGCAGCGCAAACAACACGACCAGATATATCATTTGCAGTGGGGGTCTTGAGCAAGTTCAATAATAATCCTGGCAAAGAACATTGGACAGCGGTCAAGCGAGTTATGCGATACCTCAAGGGTACTCTAAATGCTAGAATAGTATTTGATAGTAAGGGAAACAATCAAATTTCAGGCTACGCTGATGCGGACTACGCAGACGATTGTGACGACAGAGTATCAGTCAGTGGTTACACCTTCAAATTGGCTGATGGTATTATCAGTTGGTCAAGCAAGAAACAACAAACAGTTGCACGTTCAACCACCGAAGCAGAATATATGGCACTTGCTCATGCTACTCAAGATGCTTTGTGGTTTCGGATGATAACTGCAGAGTTGCAGATAACAAATGCACAAGCCGCCATAAGAATTGGATGCGATAATCAGAGTGCTCTGGAATTGTCAAAGAACTCATTGCATCATGCGCGAACAAAGCATATTGATGTGCAGTATCACTTTCTTCGTGATGCAGCAAAAAAGAAAAAAGTAGAATTCTTTAAGATAGCATCAGAGGTGATGGTCGCTGATTCATTGACAAAACCAGTTAACCGTCAAAAACACGAATGGTGTAGATCAGCAATGGGGATACGTGTGAACTAGGCCAGCAGTAGCACCATATCAAGTGGGGGTGTTGGATGTTGGAATTAGCTTCTATGTTGATAGTGGAGCCTTGTGGCCAACAATGTGTGCATTGTAGTTAATTGTTGTAATTTATTAAATTCTGACATATATAATAATTTATCAGTAAATGTGTCTATGTCATACATAATCTTTTAAGAGTCGAATAAACAAATACTTTATTAATATAAACCAAGTTTTCTATCATTTACATATACCCAAACGGGCGTGGAACATGTCACAAAAGTACCCTAGTAGCACAAATACGCCACTAGGGTATACTAGCTTATTGTATAGAATATTGTAGGGTATACGAACGTCGCCTAGCAGTCAGAAATACTGACCCTACCTCATCCCTAGCACAACACCGTCTCCAGACTGGACATAACAGACTTTGACAACACAAAAACAATAGCACCTGTATATTCCCGAAAAGCACGAACGATCCGCGAAGCAATTGAAATCGAGAAGCGTCCTAATTGTTTAAACAAAAGGGACGACAGTCTTCGACTTCCAACTGCTTGGAAATCACTAATATCTCCACTAACTACACAACCCCCACTAACACCACACAGCGACCCAGCAAACACAATTTCGTCGGCCCATAACTGAACGGACGATTTTTGCCGACTTCAAGTTAGATTGGTCCAACATAGATATGCAACGTCTTCCCCTGAATCGTTTTGAAACAGCGGCCAACTTACACGGTTAAACGGCGGTGAGACGTTGGTACTGCGTGCAATATTTTTAAACAACCCAATGTAGTGCATATTACAAGAATGTAGGGAATACATTGTACCACAATATAATAGACTGGCGGTACATGACCAGTAAGGTGCAACGTTTTTAAAATGTATGCCAATCATATATATGAATGAAATTACCTTTAATATGCCAGAAACGCAAATTTTAGGCAGTCGTCGCGTGCAGAAGGCTGTGCAAATCGATTTTTTTTGTTTCTTTTTTTTGTGTTTTTTTTTTATTTTAAAATGGATGCCAATAGTGCCAAACGCAAAGCCTTAAAAAAAAAATCCGAAATCAAAATCATCCAAAATCAAGAACACAAAAAAATTTTACGATTTAATGTGCGCATCAACAGTTGTTTTGCGCGCGTAAACTGCATGCCAATGAATTTCCGCTGGATTCTTTTTCACGGCTTATCGCTTGGCACTATTGGCATCCATTTTAAAGTAAAATTAAAAAACACAAAAAAAAGAAACAAAAAAAATCGATTTGCACAGCCTTCTGCACGCAACGACTGCCTAAAATTTGCGTTTCTGGTATATTCACGGGAATTTTCATTCATATATATGATTGGCATGCATTTTAAAAACGTTACACCAGACTGGTCATGTACCGCCAATCTATAACAGATAGCGCACAGTTGTCTCTATGACGCTTTATAAAAGGCGGGTGCACCTAAGGATGGTTCAGTAAACCATCCTTGGGGTACACCATATGACACACGCATAACCCCAAATTTACGGTTTATATAACGTTTATTCTTATTTTGATTTATTTTCTTAATTTGTTTCATATTGACGCCAATATCATTTTTTAAAATCCAATTAAACGCAACTCATTTAAAAGGGCTTTTTTAAAAAACTATCACAAACTAGAGATAATCTCAATAAATGTTTAATAATTTTGTCATTCAAGCCAAGAGTTTAACACAGTCGATCCGGACACCGGAGGATATGCAACGGCTTAGTAAGCACGGAGACCAAGCTTATAAATATAACCTAATTAAGATAAGACCACTTATTATTTGTACTTGCATTAATAAATTCCATTTTAAAACCACATTTTACTATATTCTTTCGGCTAGATTTAGCCAATAAAGTTGTAAATTGCTTTTAAAAACTCTGTACGGCCATCAACGTAACTCGAGGATTATGATAAATTTTATTTATTGTGCGGGTGTAATTTTTAATTACCCTTCAACAACTAAAAAACTAATTGATAATATTTGAGAATCAACTAATAAGTTATAGCCTTTGTTTATAAAATCTTTATAAACAAGGGTTATAGGTACCCTAGAAAATTAACAGACATATATAATATAAATTAAATTATATGTAAAATACATAAATTTTAATAAGTTTGTGTAAGTTATGATTTTTTAACCAATTTTGCTCATACATTTTACAATTCCAATTATATTTCAAAAACAATTCACTAAAAATATATCTACAGCGTGTCCTCCGATTGAGTTTGCTATAGGTGAAATGGAAAAATTTTTAATTGTCAAAATTTTTTTTTTCATATTTGGAGGTTCACCCCTGCTTATCTAAAAAGTAATTTTGGGTGCACTTTGATTTTTTTTTAAATCATGTAGGCTATGACAGTTAAGCAAAAACGAATTTCATGTCAGGTAAAGTACCTTCTCTGTAAAAGATAGAGCAAAATATCATTAGGGAAAGTTATTCAGATTTAAAAGTTATAGTCCTATGCAAAATTTCAGCTTTGATGATTTTGGTTTTTTTAATATAATTGCATTTTACCTCACATTTTATGAAAAAAAAATGTTGCCGGTTTATTAAAGTGTTTACTCCATTACGTACTAAATCAAACATGTTAGTAAACTGGCATACTATTTTTTTTTCGTAAAATACAATTATATTGAAAAAATCAAAATCATCAAAATAGTTCTTGAAATTTTGTATGGGACTGTGACTTTTTAATCTGAATAACTTTCCTTAATGACATTTTCCTGTATCTTTTACAGAAAAAGTACTTTACCTAACATGAAATTTGTTTTTGCTTAACTGTCATGGCCCACATGATTTAAAAAAAACAAAAGTACACAAAATTACTTTCTAGGTAAGCACCTCCAAATATGAAAAAGAAATTCGAAAATTTTTTGTCCATTTCACCTATAGCGAACTCAGTCGGAGGACACGCTGCATATAGACAATAGAGCAAGTTATTTTTGTGAAGCATTACAAAACAGGTTGAAGGAGCTATGTGAATGTTTTGGAGTTTTTCAATAAAAACAACTTTATATTTATTTTATTTTAATTATTGAATTTAATTCCCACTTGGTAAAGCTATAATTGTTGCATTAACAGCTATGTTAGAAGGTATATACAATGTGTCCACAGACGAACTTAATTATACTTAACTTTTTAACTTTTGGTTTTTTGATACGAAGTAATTCTTCATAAAAACTTCTGCTTACTCTGAAAAATCCTTAGCCATCGTCAGAATTACAATTTACTTTACAGGGTGATTGGAAATGAGCAACATACTTTCCTTTTAGTTAATATATTCAAATCTTATGAAGAAAATTGTGAAAAATGCCAAGTGTACTCCTAATACAAAGTTTGATCCACAGTCAATAATGAATTTTCGATGTCTAAAATAATTTCATTATTAAATAAATTAGAAGAAAAATAATTATTGACAATGTGGACAAAACTTTGTATTGGGACTGCACATTTTTCACAACTTTCTTCATAAGATTTAATTATATTAATTTAATGAAAGGTATATTACTCTTGAAAAATATATATATTTTGTTCATTTCCGATCACTCTGTATAGTAAATCCTAATTCTGACAATGCCTAAGGAATATTCAGAATAAGGAGAAGTTTTTATGAAGAATGACTTTTTAACATAAAACCAAAAATAAAACAGGTATACAGGTATAGTTAAGTCCATCTTAATTTTAAAAAATATTGGAATATAACAATAAATATAATAGCCAAAACAGTATTTTTTTCTTTTGCTGTGCCCACCTTCTTAGCCATGCTTTTGTAATGGTTTCCACTTCCACTTGAGGGGCATTTTTGGATTGAGGGTTTTTCCTCACACATACTAGAACAAAAAAAATAATATTTTTTGCAACCATTTCATGTTGTACCATATATTGGAAAATTGGTACAAGCAATAGCACACAGTATAGTCTGTTTTTACTGTTTATTAGGTATTTTACTACCTGTAAAAATATTTAAATTTAACAAAAGAAACCTCTGCGCCAAATGGATCAGAAAAAGTTTGGTTTTCAATATATCTGATTACTACAGAAAGTCCCACACCTTAAAATAAATAAAATAGAACAAAAATGTTAAATAGACTCTACAGGTAAAAAATTAAAATGAATCGCTGTTAACGTTTCTGAATAAAAAATTTTTTCTATTTCCGCTCACAAAACTTTGACTTTCAAGTACGTCAAACATAATTTGTTTAACATTTTTGTTTTAGTTTATTTATTTTGAGTTGCGAGACATTTTGAAGTAATCAGAAGTATTAAAAAACCAAACTGTTTGATACATTTGGCACAGTGATTTCTATCATTAATTTTTTTAAATACTTTTACAGGTGGAAAAATATCCCATAAACGGTAAGAAGTTATGAACATGCCACAAAGAAATAATTATAGACAATATTAGTATATGGGTTTGGGTTTTATTGGCGCAATTCGAATAATTTGGCTTTCAACAATTTTCTTTTGTGTCGATTTCTTGGACTTCTACTTATTTTCTTTTTATCATTTATTGTTTTTCTAAGCCTTCTGAACTTATCAAAATAAAACTAATCACGAAATATATGAAATATAGCACCACAAGTGTGCATGATCTACTGGCACTGAAATAACCTACAAAGTAAACAGGAAAATATTTATTAAAACAATAACCAAAGTACCCTACCTAGCCTAGAGGGCCAGTTGTACGAACTAAGTTGAGCCGAGTTCAGCTTGAACCAAGATTAGAAGCCATGGTTCGATTACTGTAATAATCGTAACCTTATTAGAAGCAATTTTTTTTGACAACTTATATAGATGTAAAAATATCAAAAATAAATTATTCCCTGACATTTCGGAAACTAAATTCGTTTCCTTTCTCAAAGTAAAAATTGAATATTTTCTTTGGTCAAAGAGAAGATACTTTGAGAAAGAAAGTTTCCGAAACAACAACAACAACAATTTATATTGATATTTTTATATGTATCCCAGCAAACATTTATACGCGGGTTTTTGTTGGCCCTATGCCATACACCCGGCATATGAATTGATGGCCTGTTGCAGGAATACTTCATTGGACCGGCATATATAGGTCACTACGACCGGCAGCCGGGCACAGATCATTTGTCGAGTATTTGCCACCACTTGCTGTCTTTGGGCCGGCATTGTGCCATCACATGAACATCACAATGACGACACTTCTACTACGGGCCGTTAAATTAAATTTGGCTTTACTTCAGTAGCCCAGCATATGGCCTATACAAGATGTCCAGTATTGTTATGTTCAAACTTTGGGAGCGTAAAGTAGACTTAATTGCAAGACTAAGTTGAGCACAAAAGTGGTAGCTCAATTTTTATGTTTGGAACTTACAGGCCTCTAAAATTTTTGACCAATACATTTAAAAAAAGCATGTGGGAATAAATACCTAAGAAAAAAAAATTGTTCATTTTTTTGTCATTTGTTCCCACACGACTAAGTTTTTTTTTATTTACTCTTCAAAAATTTAATAAGCCTGTAACTTCGGAAACAAATAAAAATCACACTACCACTTTTGTGTTCTTTAGGCTTACAATTAAGTCTACTTTATGCTTCCAAAATTTGACACCTTGTACATACTTGCAACTTAATTAGGCCTTAAGTAACAACCAATTACCTTTAAGAGAAAATTTGCCGTTTAAATTTTTTTTGCTAGTTTGAAAATTAAATTACCACCATATGCATGTATATATACATACTGCTTGATTAGAATTGTCAACTGACATATTTGGAAACGTCTAAATGAAAGTTTGATTAAATAAATATACCCATATCGTTTTAGATTTGCCCCTTCTAAAAAAATGAAAACCGGTACATTTCTATGGAGTCTTGACACATTATTTCTTAAGAACTGAGTCCAAGTTACTAAGAAAAAATTAAAATTTATTCAATACGTTAACATTAAAATCATCAAAACGCAGTTCTGTGAACATAATAAATTACATTTCATATTCCAACGTATATATCTTTTCCTGGTCTTATTTCTGTTCTCCTTTGCTTTTAATTATCTTCTTCCTCTTCTCGATTAGCAAAAGATCGTACCAAACCTGTTATGGGGTTCAAGATTGAATTTCCTCGTATTACAGCTGAAACAAGTTTTCTTTGTAAACAAAGTTGAAATGGTTGGGTTTTGTTACATAATATTTCCTGATTTATTTATTTTTTGGCCTAATAGTATGAAATATTAAGAGAACAAACCATATTTTTATTCTCAAGGATTTAAATCCTTAAAATTTAAGAAAACGTGAACATGTCCACTTAAACCTTAGGTAGTCTATATTACAGGTACAAAGCAGTACGATTCAGAATATTTATTATGCCACAAAATTGCAGACAAGGGAGAAAGAACTGTTTAATATGCATATCACATATTGCTATTTTAATGTATAATACGCAAAAAGTGTAGATGCGGCCATTGTAAAATCCAAAGTTAAAAAAAAACACCTTGAAAACAACACTTGGAGGGTCTAAATTAAGTGTACATTTGAATATTCTTGCATATTATACCCTCCTTTTTGGAATCGATATCAAGAAAATATAGGGATATGGTCATTCATTTTTGATATTGTAAAAAGATACTGAACACAATTTGAAAATTGACTAGGTACAGCACCTGATAGAAAGAAAATTAGATAATAAGAAGTTAAGTATTATATAGTATAGCAAACCTTCTATCAAACGGGGATGACTAATGGAGCCGTGAGTTTTTTCCCTTCCAGTGTACACGCTTGTCTCAATTTAAATTTTATCCTGTCGAAAGTGTAACTGACACACCTTAAAATAAAAATAAATAGAAAATTATACCTAATTTCTTTTTAAAAATAAAACAAAATTACTCTACTAACTTTTGTAGCGGTAGCTCAATCGGTTAAGGCGTATTGAGTGGCGAATATGTTGATCGACTGTCTATTGCGCTCTGGGTTCCACCCCCAGCCTCGGTATTGACAACACCGGTGGGGGTGGATGTATGTCTTTTTCAAAATGTGTAACCTTCCGGACAGCCTTCGCTCTGGATTTGGAGGTTGTCCACTATCTGTGGTGTGTTTATGTTTATATTTGGTTGACAGACAGGGTTAGTTTCTGTCAAAGATTCTCATCTTTCGGGAAAGAGAAAGTCGAGACTTTGGGTATGTTGTCATAATTGCCACCACACTTTAGAACACAACATTTGTAAGGCTTGATCTAAAAATAGAATGAATAAAAAATACTTATTAAATTAATTGAAAAATTGGAAACATAACCTTCAAGCAAATCATGGCACAATTATAATTTATCCATGAACTGAACATAACATATATTTTATAAAGCCATCAATTACTTACCTCTTCACAACAATAAAGACTATTCAATAAATAAACAAGTAAAACTCGAAAAAATAACCATTAGCCTTGTCCTTGTGTTTATGACACATTAATTGTGAATTTGCCACTTGCCGGACTTGTCAATAGGTGCTGGTATAATTCATATTTTTTCCTACATTAATACAAAAAAAAATTTATACTTACCTACATAGAGTCTATTTTATGATTAAATAAAACATAATAGCTATATATCACATGGGAACAGATTCATTTTTAAATAATCAACGGTCAACTGCCATTTTATCGTTATTGGGCCATCAAAGCATATTTATCATCGCCATATAGTTATCTATAAGACACAGGGCCAGCATCATTATGCGACAAATGACAGTTGCCCGGCAATAAATGTATTGGCCCGGCGTTTTGACGGACTTACTATGTTTACTGGGATATATTTGTTGTCAAACAAGAACAACCTCTAACTGCATCTGCCGTAAAGTCACGGGCATAGAAGTTATTTCTAATAATAAATATACTATTTTGTAAATTATTTCAACTATTTTGAAGATAAGGACGTATGTGGTAATAAAACCCAAAAATAAAACAAAAAAAATAGTTTAATATCATGCACATACCGTGCGTGTAACGGAACATTAGACATGGGAAGTAAGAATTACAACATCGCGTGTGCCAGTTGACTAAAATGAAATAACAGAGCTGGGATACTTCGATACTTCAGTAGTCGAGTGCTGGCCGGTAGGCGGGTTTTACTATTGCGTTATGTGGATGTACATGCCCATTTCGCAATTACACGCATGGTATTATTTCTGCATTAATATAAAGATAACCTGAAAATACGATCCATGATTAAACATAAAAATATCCTAAGAATAATTTAATATTATGCACATATAATTTGGGATTAGTATAAAGATAACTTGAAAATATAATCTAAGACTAACCATAAAAATATATTCTAAAAATATTCTAGATTCTCCAGAGAATTTCTGCGAATTATTCTGAAATTATTCTAAGGAGACATATAGTTGTACCGTTTGTTACATCTAGGAATATTCTTAAAACATAATAATTATTTTCGTGTTATTCTAAGAATAATGAAATATTCTGTAGGAATATTTTAGGAATAACATAAGTTTATGTTTGTGCTATCTGGGTTACGACTGGCAATCAGAAACTTGGTAATTATGAACCTCGCCTTAGAGCGAAAAATACATTCGCCATCTTTAAAAAGTGGCGTGCAGGTCTTGTACTTCACGATAATTGATGGAGTATCATCGGAGCTTCCTACCGCATATATTGGTTACCCGTGTCCCAGACAGCACATGATATTCTGAGGATATCCTATTGTAGTCCCGTTGTCCCATATTTGGGATATCCCATAGACATATCCCTAGGTAATCCCAGGGTTGACCTGATTGGATATTAATGTCCTGTAAAGATCCAATTATGGATATCCTACGAATATCCGCAACTGATTGCCTACGGATATCCCGACGGGATGTCGGTATCCTATAGACGTACAAAATATCTATATCCTATAACGGATGTAATAGAATCGATATCCATGGGTTATCCTGTTCAGTTTGCCCACGGATATCCAAACAGGGGAGCATTTTTGCAATCTTTTACAAGAAACATATTTCTACAAAAATGTTAAAACATGAAATATACTTATATGTATTAAACAAATTTTACAAAAAAAAAAAAAACTAAATGCGGTGGAATCGAACCGCTGGATTAGTTTACAAATTTCCCGTTAGGGCTTCAATCGAAGTTGGTATTACTCTAACCCTACTTTTCAATTTAGTGACGGTGAATCGATTTAATGTCTGTTTATAAAAGATAAACTTATAGCAAATATGGTTATTTTACAATTGGAAAAGGAGTTAACTTTGCTTGGTGCAAGACTACAGGTAAAAAGAAGCAACTTGAAAGTATAAATATTTTTTATCTAACCTTATACTTTTTATTTTTGCAGCTTAATTTTGTGGAAAGAAAAAATATTAAATGAATCTTTGTTAGAGATTACACCGATAGAGGCCAAAAAAATCCCATAACTTTTCCAGGCGCAAATTAATTTCAACCTTTAGATAAATTGAACGGTGAAAAAGTTACTAATTATGATTGCATAGAGGATTTTTTCAATAAAAATAAGGCAATAAAATGGAAAAGAAAGGAAGAATATTGGCTATGAAGTTGTTCATCAAATGTACAGTGGCTGTTAAAAACTATAATACTTATTTACTATATTATACAAGCAATTGTACTGTGCAAAAAGTCAGTTGATTATAACTTGGAAATTAAGTATATTTAAGAAGAATGGTTCTTTTTTTGAAACAATTTAGTCATCCTCTTCGTGTCCACAACGGGCACTAGTTATTCCACCTGTAAACATATTGGGGCTTTATGATATTTTTTAGAATATTTCTCAATTACAGGTTAGTATTTTCAAAATGTTAATGTATTTTCTCAATACCTTATCTTTCTGGAATATTTTTTATGTAATTGGTCCAGGAAAAACACAGGAATACATTTCCTGTACATCAGAAGAAATGATGTGGAATAAACTCTCAGGCAGAGGAGTCGATTTCATGTCAACACATGAAATAAATAACTCGGTAAAAGAGACAGTGTCCCCTTGTGCTACCTACATCGATAATATTATTAATAGGCTAGTAAATAGGGAAATCGTTTGTAGTCTCAGAAATTGTAGAAAAGTGTTAGATATCGTAGATTATAAAGAAGATGAGATATTTTAATGAAAACACTAGCAGCGATTATCAAGAGCAGTTTTTTTTCAGTTTTATGAAATATGTGTTTGTGTAAGTTTTTTTTATTTGACTGTTCATTTAGCTCAGGATTTTGTAATGTAGGTACATATTTTTGGAGACTTTATGCTTGTATCTTCAAAACCATCACATTTATTATCGTAGAATTGAGGTGATGTAGAGGTGACTATATATTTCTGTAATAAACTGATATTTTTTTGTTAAATTTCGGTCACACCCATTTGAGAGTATCCTAAAAATGTAGTAGCATAGTCAGATTAGAGGTAAGAAAAATTGCTAATGCTTTTTCTGGATTTTTGGCTTTGAAAAAAATTCGAAGTAAGCTTTGAAATTTTAAATTTCATTCTTAAACTTAACACCATAGTAGAGTTATATTGAGGCTCTGTCATTTAGAAAAAAATAGTTTCAATCTGTCAACAAATAAAAATTTTAGAGAGATGCCCCGTTGGGATCATTATTGCCAGGACATCATCATCGTCTGTATATCAACTATCCATAAAACAAGATATCTGTCTAATTAATCTATAATTGATCATTAGATATGAGAAAATTGATATATTGTAATATGTAATAGGTTATTGATTTCTTAAGTATTGCTGTTTTTTACCATTCTTATCATAGTCTGGAAAGGCTGCCTTTCTGACTGCCAACACATTTAGATCATAACTTAAAAAAAATTTGTCATTAGACTAGTTTAAGATGTAAATGATAATATGTTCCTATCTTCAAAACCATCACATTTATTATCGTAGAATTGAGGTGATGTAGACGTAACTTTTCAGAATTTCGATATAAACGGTGCAAGACGATACCTAAGAAATCACTGTTCCAATGTAAACGGTGTAAGACAATACCCAAGAAATCACTGTTCCGATATAAACGATGCAAGGCGATACCCAAGAAAGCACTGTTCAGTAATCTAAATAGCAAAGACTGATCGAAAATTGGCTTTCAAAGTCGGCAGCTTGTACCCTATATGCGCCTATATCATCGTGTGCTCCAAAGAATAGCAAACTGTAAGCATTTTATGCCCAAATAATATTTTTGCTACTATTAAATTAAATGTTCTGGTATAGTTTCAAGTAAACAATACTAACATAATGCTTTCAAGTAGTAACAATATTATTTTGGCATGAAATGCAAACAGTTTTTTAAGCAATGAATGGCATAGCGTAACAAGTTGCTAACATTGTTTGAAAGCAACTTGCAGTCTGTCTATTTAGGTAAACTACGGCCCTATGAAAGCCTACAATGATATCCTAAGGATGGCATAAAACAGATCCTCGAAGGGTCCCAGGTTGATCCTGAGGATATCCAAAAATACCTTTGTGGGATATCCTGAGGATGGCATAAAACAAATCCTCGAAGGGTCCCAGATTGATCCTGAGAATATCCAAAAATATCTTTGTGGGATATCCTGAGGATATGGAAAATAGTGTACTTTCTGGATCCCAGGGACGTCTGTGGGCGTCTTTTAGGATATCCTCAGGATATTGCTATATCCTGCTTTTATATCCCCAGGATGTTCGTAGGATAACGTTGTGCTGTCTGGGGTAATTCGATGAATATTATAAATTTACGACTGGCAATCAGATACTTGGTAAGTATGAACCTCCTCATTGCGAAAATACTTGCGCCATCTTTGACAAGTGGTACAAGGGCCAGCTAGAGGGGGTTGAAACGTCTAAGCGCCTGGTTCCACTATAATTATTTATTTTCATTCTAATAAAGTTTGTTTTTTCTGATTAGTTTCTGATTATTCTCTCTTTAATTACGCTCTCGTACATGTGACACACACACAAACATGCATGCGCGCACAGCGCACGCATATGTAAATCGGAACACAGTTTCCTCTCAAGGCGGACAAGAATTTCGAATTTTCACATCTTCTTTTCAAGAAAATCTATCATTTAGTTCAGTGCTGCCGTTTCGATACAATCGCACCACTTTTCAAAGATGGCGAATATATTTTCGCACTCAGGGGGTTCATACTTACCAAGTTTATGATTACCAGTCGTAAATTTGTGATACTCATCGAATCACAAGGGTAACTAGTACATGCGGTAGGAACAGTCGAAACGCCGTCAATTATCGTGAAAGGCAAGACCTTCGCACCACTTTTCAAAGATGGCGGATCTCTTTTCGCACTCAGGAGTTTCATATTTACCAAGTTCCTGATTGCCATTCATAAACTTATCATTTTTTTTATCTGACTTTTTTTTTAAATTTGGGCGAGCGTAGCACTTTCTTGTACCGCTCAAAATGAATGGGAGTCTGAATTCATGATTTTGGGGGTAAATTAAGAAATCCCTCAAACCGCCATGCCCCCACTAAACAATGCATTATTACTTTAATAGAACCTCAATATTACAAAGTTACATGTAATGTTATGTAAAACAGATCATGAATAGTGTCGTAATGTTACTACAAAGTAATTTGTCATACTATTAAATGTTACTCTGTTACATTGTTAAAAAGGTAACATTGTGAAAATATTACTTAATGTTCATAACATATTGACGTAATAATTTATCAATATAACTTGTCACATTACATACTTATTTAACGTGTTACATTACATACTTATTTATATCTCACCATGAATATCATTGCTGCAATGTATGCTTAATATTCGAATCAAGCGCGGATCTAGAAATTTCAATAATTTTTTTCTCGTCTGTGGCACATGGGACCCATACGAAATATCGTCGCCCAGAAGTCAAAACCTTGTACCTCAAAAAACGTAAATAAGTGGGAGACGTAAATAAACATGTGGAGATAAGAGGTTTCAAAACTTACACTGAGATACAAGCTTTTGAATTTTAACGTGGGCATGCGTAATATTCACTATATCGTGATAAGAGTTATTGCAATCGGTGCGGAACAACATAGTTTATTTCGCAATACTTGCAACTCAAAATCAACAAATTTTGAGATACGAGGTTTTGACTACTCGGCGACGGTATGGGAAATAACATCTCGAGAAGCACTTCTCTAACGACCCCTAAAAAATTTTGAAAAAGCAGTTTGCGAAATTTTTTTTCAAAATTCGGTCCCCCCCCCCCCCCCCGTCGAGGCACTCCTGTTTAAAATTATTTTTTTTTGTTATATGCATTTTACTTTTCATAAAAATACAATTAAAGAAGCGGCTATAATACTATTGAATGAGGATAAATGCGTGTCGAATTGTTCCGTAGATGTTTGCACAACCTGGCTGCCGATGTTAAAAGAAGAACTTAACAAACTCAACATTGTTTAAAATAAAGCTATTAACTAGATATATCAACAGTTCTGTGTAAGCAGTAAGTATCTATGGATACTGAATATAACAAATATATTCTTAAAGCTGTGTATTTAATATACACAGCCCACAAACATTATAAATACGCTTTGAGAAAGGAAGCAGATTCGTTTTCCGAAACGTCAGCAAAATACGTCATTTTTATATTTTTGTTCTTATTCCTTATTTGTCAAAAACCACCCTCTAACTGATCCTTTGACGTAAAAGTCACAGGCGTAGAGGTTATTTTCCAGTAAAATACTGGTTAATTGTATTATTTTGTAGATTTCAGACATTGTTTAGAAGAAAATACATATGGCAGAGCATCCCAATAAGAATAGAGAAAAAAAATACAACAATACGTTTTGAAGTTTATGAAAATATTTTCATTACTAACTGAGATACAACGAATTTAAAATTTTGTGATTTGTTAAGTTGTAAATCACAAAATTTCAATTCGTTGTATTTCAGTTAGTAATGAAAATATTTTCATAAACTTCAAAACATATTGTTGTATTTTTATGAAAAGTAAAATGCATATGACAAAAAAAAAACTAAATAGGAGTCCCTAGACCTGGGGGGTAACCGAATTTTGAAAAAAAATTTCGCAAACTGCTTTTTCAAAATTTTTTAGGGGTCGTTACAGAAGTGCTTCTCGAGATGTTATTTCCCATATTTCGTATGGGTCCCATGCGCCGCAGACGAGAAATTGAAATTTCTAGATCCGCACTTGATTCGAATACTAGTAAGGCAATGTAGTATCAAGATAATAATATTTAATATTTATATATTAAGGCAACATTAATTTAGTTCTGAATTAATATTGACCCAAAGTAACAACCTTGGTTGAATACTATAGTTGTCCCAGTGCCAGTTAGTATTAGAGGTTACGGACAGAAATATTGTGTCAAATTATGTGTTTCTACTCATAGGAAATTGTAAGATGTACTGTACAAATGAGTGGGGGACACATTATTCGACAGGCTGTCCATAATCCTTCAGCACTAACTTGCATCAGTTGAGGCATCTATAATATTTAATAAATAATCACCTAAACCTAAAATAAAAAGAAAACATTTAATCAAAAATATATTTTGTTAAAAATATACATAAAAATATACAATGTATAAAAATAAATAAAAATAAAAATGCAAATTCTCAACAATAAGTGTTATAAAAAAAAATCCATATTATTCATTGCCTCTCTCGCTGTTTCCTTTGTTTGGCGAAACGCAGCCATTCAGCTACCACATCTTCGAATTGTTTTGCTGTGGTGGCTGAGAAAGTAATTTTGACAGCCTCTGTTAAAAAATGGAATATATTAATATCTGATCGAGAATACAGTATAGAAGTATCGTAGTTACTGACATAACATAGTTAATCATTATCTTTATTATGGTACAAAAACACGAGACCATAGGTCGAGTGTCTTTCAGTTATCGAGTTATATTATCAAAATGGCAACCAAGCTTAAGTGCAAATAAAAATGTATGCTATTCAAAATAGAAACCTCGAATGGTGTTTGGTAATTTGTTAGTTTTTATATCCATTAGCAGAGAAAAACATTGGCTGACGTGTACGTTGCTGATTTTCAGAAATATTCTCAATTTACTCCAAAAAATGTCAAAGTAAGACAATCAGTCGGGAATTTTGCCATGCAAAAGGTGAAGTAGTAATGATTTTGATATATATTGTTTAAGTCGAGGCCATGATAAAAAACACAAGTTTTCAACCTTGGAGGTGGGGGAAAAATGTTGAAGACAAAGTTGAAGAGGACAAAATTTCCTACATTTTTTGTATATACATTTTTATTGTAAGTCTAATTTTTAAAGAGATACAGCGTTAGACAAATGGATTTAAGAAGAAATTTTTTTTTATTATATAATGCATATACAACATATTTTATAACATTTGTATTATTATAATAAAGATATATTATAATAATACTTGTATTG
Source organism: Rutpela maculata (assembly GCA_936432065.2). Classification (NCBI taxonomy): domain Eukaryota; kingdom Metazoa; phylum Arthropoda; class Insecta; order Coleoptera; family Cerambycidae; genus Rutpela; species Rutpela maculata. Next base: position 28,840,172 of record OW386289.2, read on the forward strand.
AAACTAAAAAAAAATACTAAATTGACGGGATAGTATTACAGTGGCTTACATCATTCCTCGAAAATAGGAAACAAGAGTTATTAATTTTAATGATAGGTATTCAGAAAAATTGGCAGAGTCGGTACTTGCTTTTATACTCTTTTTGTAATTTTTAGATAAGAATCCAACATTTTTTAAGGAAATTTCAAATTATAAAATTTTATGTCCCGACTATTGGCTACAAAATTTTAAATCCCTTACATAATCCTTACACACATTTAATCCTTACACAATTGCTTAGAGACATTCAATATATCAAAAATGTAAGTAACATGTTTAATATTATCTTGCAATATGATATTTATATTAACACAACGTAACTGAGAAATGTTAAATTTCGAAATATTAAACAAACATTTAAGTAACATTGGTTACATTAAATAACATTCAATAGTATGACAAAATACTTTCTAGCAACGTTGAAGTTACATTAAAGTTATAATATCTTGTTTACTGGGCAACTTTGTCTTGAGCATTCTTCTCGTAGGATCGAGCACTGCTAAATTATTTCGAAAAAACATTTTTTTTTTCACTTCTTAATTATTAATAAGAAACGTCAGCCAATGAGAAATCAGCATTGTAAATTTCAGCCACTGTTTTTTATGTGCTTTACAAATAAACAAAGCTTCCTGCAAAGTGGTTGAAACAATAAAATAATATAGAAGCGTTTTTTTTCGCCTTTTTGAAAATTCACCTCCTTTAAATGCAGCAGTACCACAGGTGACTGAAGTTTGTTTTATTGTTTCTTACCGCTTTGTGAAACTTTTGATATATGGTACAGCGACAATAAAATCACTTAATTTTTAGTATACCATAAATTAATTAAAAAAATTAAATTACAAAAAAAAAACGCAGACAGATAGATTTCAGCCAACTGCATTTATATCAATGTCATATTGACAGGTAACATTTAAAACAACTGGCTGATACAATAAAATCATATAGGAGCGTTTGTTTTTTTTTGCACTTTTAAATAACTGTTAATTAAAAAATCAGCAACGCCGTAATGACTGAAATGGTTTTTCCGGTTTTTTATTATGAGATCTTTATACTTTTCGACTTCGGTCACACGATAAAATCATATAAAAAATTCTGCCACCAGCTCCCTAGCTATTACGTTGGTCGAGCAGCCAACTTAAAACAGGGACAATTGATTTACTTATCGGTGGCCTAATATCAAATTTTTATTTTTTTTATCCCCGTGATTAGGACCACATATGCAACGGATCTGGGGATAAACCCCTAGCCTCCGATGAGTAAAGCAATTAATAAATAACTGACCTAAAATAAGCAGGTTGAAACAAGAATAACATTTTAATGTTATATGTTTATCAATAAAATGCAATTAGTGTGCTTCGACAAATAACACAGGTGTAAAAATACCGCAAATTTAAGGTAACTAAATAAAATTTAAAGTTTATTTTTATTTTGTTGCTAAAAGTTTCCACGAATTTCTACATTACTGTAATTATCTACTTACCTTATTCTCGCTTTTATCACCCATTTCTGAAATTAAGGGCATTAAGGCGCAACACACTTACTCACAAGATATCGAAGGTTTTAAGGTTATGTTCATACTATTTTAGGCGAGGGCGAGTTTTCATAGAAGTTCATGGTAGTTACATAGAATAAACGTTGCAAATAATGTTAATGTATGATCAAATGCATATTATTCATAATGTATGAGATTCATTCGTAACACATTTTCAGTTATATATATGTGAAATATTTCCGTGTAATATTACAAGTTACATTCTTGTAATATAATATGCTTATTTTAATGGCAATATTAAAGATACATTGATTATAATATGTGACATACATTTGTTAAATATAATTTTTTATATTACGGAAATATTTTCGAGCTAATATTAACTAAATTCTTCTTCAATATTTTGCAATTTAACATTTCTCAGCTATACTAAAGTTAGGTTATTTTAATATAAATATCATAGTGCAAGAAAACATTAAATATGTTACTTCAGTTTAATATTGCGTAATATTACGGATATATATTTTGTTTAGTGGGCGTAAACCTATGACTTATTTGTGACTTTTTTTTTACTTTTACAAGTCATATTTCTTACACCTTTGGGGGCCTGCCGTGCGCCCCTGCCCCAAAAAAAGGGCTGGCAAGGTCATTTCTGTGCTCTACTGTAGTGATGGGCGATATCGTGTTTTTTTCAATCACAACGTAAATCGTTACTGTAATTTTTTTATATCAGTTCAATTAAAACGTGATGTGATCACGACTTTCATAATACGACGTACGGGAGAAATTGTTAATTGTTCCCTGTCCCTAAATAAGCGCCGACAGACGGTGAATTAGCTGTTTTGGTTTTGCTGCCGCAGACATGTATAATATGTATAATATATATTATGATTTGTTTATCCAAATAACTTGATACCGTGCGTGTAGCCGCGCGCTAGGCATAGGGAGTAAGAATTACAACATCGCGTATGCCAGTTGGCTGAAATGAAATAACTGAGAGCTGGGATGCTCCGCCCGGCGGACGAATTTACGGCTGTGTTGTCACGTAACGGTATATGGATTGGTAATAAAGCAAAATCACTAGGTTTTAAATGGAACTTGATAATAGGATATTTTTGTAAAGTTGTACAAACATTAACATTTCGGAAGCATCAATAAATTTCTTGTTTATATTTATGTTTAGGTATGTTTATTTTACACGAATTTTTGTTAATTTAAAATGGTAAATTTATTATTATTTTTATTCTTTTATAACATATAAGGATGTTTTTTAAAAATGTTTTCATTTGCTTATTGACGAATTCCATATTTTTATTCATATTTCATGTCGAAACGTAAATGCTCAATATTTGCAATAAAATTGCTAGCATATTTAATCATACAAAATATTTTTACACATGGTTTTAGTAGTTAGTTACTTCTGGTGTTATAACAAAAATGTTCCGTCACGACCCTGCCTCGAATCGCCACATATATCGCATCGCCAGTCAATAAAAGACATAAAGATACCTATTTATATAAATAGTGTGAAATGCGTATCTAATAACGCTAAGGCACGGAATCGCTTGCTTTAGGTGTTAATACATACCGCCGCAAACAATAATCGACTGAAAGTAAATATCGTGAAAAATATATTGGTTTTGGTTGAATCTTAATAGACCACAGCAAGGGAACGAAATACGGAAAGTCGTGATCACGTCACGCTTTTCTGCCAACTTTACTAACAGTCGTTACCTGTGATTTCTTAATATCAGTGATTAAATCACAGTTCGTGATATATCGCCCATCACTACTCTACTGCCCCAAATTAACAACAATTCACACATTTTGGGAGTAAACCTACGACACCCAATTAGTGGTCGGCGGGCTCCTAGTCTATGTCTACACTTTTAAATTATTGTATAGAGGCTAGTCCATCATAAACGAACATTTGTTACATACAAAGGCAAGAACTAGTGGGAACTTCTTGTTGATATATTAACGTGGCCAGACTTGGTTCAATAGTATATGAAAAGAACGAATGGTTTCTTTGAAAATTAATTATCTGCTAAATATCCAAAAGAATGTTTTTTAATCCATTTTACTTCCACATCCAGTGTAGTAGAGTAACGACAAAAATTTTTTTTAAATTTTTTGTTGTTCAAATAGGCTTAGAATGTCATGAAACGTCGAGATTTTAAATTTGAGCAAAAAAATTATTGTCTGTCTGTCGGTCTGTCTGTATTTTTTTTTTGTGCGCACGATTACTCTGAAACTGTTTAAGACATTAACTTCAAATTTGGTACATTTATGTATTTTAACGAGATCTGGAACTAAATTATATTTTGATCTTGGTATTTAGTATATATAAAAGAAGTTTAGGCCTCAAAAAATTTGTTGGCATTAGCCACCCCCATTATTAAGGGGGTGAAAAAATAAAATTGTAATTTAGCGTGTATACAAAAACCTAGGGCCTCGAAACTTTTTTTTTACTTCTACTTTTGAGTAATAGCAAATCCTTTTAACAACTTTTACAAACTGCGAAAATATTGATTGTACCTGTTCAAAATTATTACATTATTATTCTTTTTAACAACAATAATAAATTATTTTAAATAAATTCATTATGCACATGTGCATCTTTCTCTTTGTATGCCACTGACGGCTTTATATAAACAAATAACATATACAAATAATATAACAATCGATAGAAAAAATAATGGTCTTTATTTTTTATATCTTGTAGAATTTTGATTTATTGGGCCGTTTTAGAGGTATAGCCAAACATGTGTCGTTGTAGGAAGCTCCTCACCCTTTTTTGCTGTGGGGCCTTAAAAAAAAAGAAAACAGCAAAAAGCAAATGGAGGGTCTATGCAAAATTTGCTATTACTCAAAAGTAGAAATATCAAAACACTAATTCACTAAGAAATAACTCGTTTTTTTGATTATTATGACCTTTTGAGTAGGACATTTTTTGACGACTTTGAGATTTTGAAACATCAGTATATCATCATCAATTTTATATCAAATTCAGCTTGTAACAACAAAACCCCCACAGAACTTATTTTTATGCATATATCTGGGCACCGAGCACTTTACTATTAAAGTTCCATAAACAATAATTAGTACAGTACCTAGAGGTAAAAAATATGCAAAACTTCGGAATAATGTTATATTGAACGGATTTTGTTCATTTTTGGCAGTATAATCCCAGAAAACATAAATATATAGCATATACGTAAATGCTACGTAAACTAAGTTTCGCAGAAGTAACGTGCTATGTAAAATGTGACGCACAATCATATGTGCATACTCTGCGAAATGTCAGCAACATGTGCATATGATTTTTACATAGTGAAGAGGTAACACTGTGACCTCACGGTATGGAACAAATGACGTAGCGTATACGTATATTTAACCACTTGCTATGTAAAGCATACGTAACTAATTTTATCTCTTTATGATGTAGCATATATGTATATTCAACCACTTGATAGTGACTTTACGCTACGTAACTTATATACTTTTTATCTCGTTATAATATAGCATGCATATATATTTTATCCACCTACCGTATGATCAAAATGGCATATCCCAGTACTTTTTAAATATTGATACTACACAATTGGATTTTTAAAGATAGATATATGAATAAAGTTCCTTATATAAGTTATATAGAAAAATATATTTCTTTAGAAAATTACCGAAGTTGACACCAAGTTTTATTTTTAACTCGGATACTTTATTTAGAGAGCCGAGTAGTTTTATATCTTAAATGAACATTTTTTTGTAAAAAATGGTTATATTTAAAATATAAAACTATCTAACCTTCTAAAAATGTTCAGAGGTATTCTACTTAAAAATAAAAGTTGATGTCGCCTCCAGTTATTTCCTAAAGAATATCAATTTTTCTGGACAATTCATGAGGAATTTATATTCATATATTTAACTCCAAGAATCCAGTTCTCTAGTATCGATATTTAAAAAGTACTATAGGGTGTTATTTTGAACATTATGGTAGGTATAGAAAACAAATACATGCTACATCAAAGAGATAAAAAGTATATAATGCAAGATATGGTTGTCTGATTTGTCAACATATATTAGGTTAGGAAAGATTCTCGAATTGAATGACAGTTTAAACTAAGTTAATTAGTATCAACAAAGTTTCAATTCCATCTTAATCTCTGCATATCCCAGTAGATAAACCAGGCATTAGGCGTTGTCCTCGTCGTTGTCATCTATATGTTCTTTAGAAAGCAGCTATACGATATTTTTTCTTCTCCAATGATGTATGTATACTCACCTACCTACCTTGCCTTGCATTCCCAGTAAAGCTCAAAGTTCATTTAATTTATTTTATTAACTGTTGATTTAGGAGAGATTAATACTAGTGTCTTTTGTGTAACTAAGCTATATTCAAGTTAACTAAGTATCTACAATAAGTGTTAAGTATTTCTTGGGTCGTTTCTGATTGTACTCGTTCTTTGGTCAGCCTTCGTCAGTCTGACATTTGCTACTTGAACATCAGTTACACAACCTGTGAAAATAATTGAAATATTAGTCTATTTCATATGCGGGGTGCACCATTTAAAACTCCCCAGGCTTGTAATTTTCCTATTTTTTAAGGCACATCAAATTGTAGATATTTTTAAAGCATTAAAAAAAATTTTTTCAATAGCTTCAATTTATATTGTCTAAACGTTGGTTGTGGCATTTTCTTAATTTTTCTCTATTCTTATTGGGATGCTCTGCCACATGTATTCTTCTAAACAATGTCTGAAATCTACAAAATAATACAATTAACCAGTATTTTACTGGAAAATAACCTCTACGCCTGTGACTTTTACGTCAAAGGATCAGTTAGAGGGTGGTTTTGACAAATAATGAATAAGAACAAAAATATAAAAATGACGTATTTTGCTGACATTTCGGAAAACGAATCTGTTTCCTTTCTCAAAGCGTATTATAATGTTTGTGGGCTGTGTATATTAAATACACAGCTTTAAGAATATATTTGTTATATTCAGTATCCATAGATACTTACTGCTTACACAGAACTGTTGATATATCTAATTGATAGTTTTATTTTAAACAATGTTGAGTTTGTTAAGTTCTTCTTTTAACATCGGCAGCCAGGTTGTGCAAACATCTACAGAACAATTCGACACGCATTTATCCTCATTCAATAGTATTATAGCCGCTTCTTTAATTTTTCTTTTCTTGCTATCTGTCTCTTTTGTTAAAATTTTTGCCGAGTCCCAGTTTATTCTATGTCCGTTCTCCCAAGCGTGTTCGCAAATCTTCGATTTCTGAATCTCATTTTTTCTAATGTAACCCTTGTGCTCACCCAATCTAACACTGAATGGTCTGGATGACTCACCCACATTTTATAGCACATATATTACTCACTAAAGTGGGGTCCCAAAAAATGTCTCTAAGTAAAATAATAGAAATTAGATTTAAAAATATAAAAAGTATTAAATAAATTTGAAGTGATCAATGAAACAAACATTTCCGAAACTATATATATTCAAGATATGATTACAGGTATGCCTTATAATATAAATTCACCTAGCTATTTCTTTCTTGATCTTCTTTGATCCCTATAACGGATTAAGTGTCACAATTATCTCATAGTCAAAGTCTGCTGTGGCTGAAACTATTTTTCATACCACATCTAAAAATTTATAAAAAATTAATTATCACAGTTTAAAAATGTTTAATAAGATTTGGTATCATTTATGTCAGTAAAAATAATGTTAAAAGTTGAGTGTTGGTAGTGGTAATTTCGAGTTCAACCACACACTCGTTTTGTTATTAAAGTAAAAAACCGCTGCCCAAGGAATCACTACTTCCACATCCAGATTTTCTATCCAAGTCTCTCATAACGAAAAAATTTTGTATGTGGAAATAATTGTTTAAAGAACTTTAATAATATAACATTTGAAATCGTCTACCCCAAAAACCCATAAAACGATATCCCACACGGTAGTGGGGTGGGGGTGGTGATAGGGGGGTAGTAGTGGAGGTGGATGAAGTAAAAAGAATATTTTGAGACTTTTGATTCTTGTACACACACTAAATCACAATTTTTTTTTCATATCCTTTAATAATGGGGGTGGCTAATGCCAAAAAATTTTTTTAAACCTTAGCTTCTCTTGTTTCACTAAATACCAATTTTATGGACTCTTACCTGCTTGATTTACCGATTTACCCCCTATTTACCACATTTTACCCCCCAACATTTCGACGGAATAAGATGAAAATATAATCTAGTTCCAGATCCCGTTAAAGTACATACGTGTACCAAATTTCAAGTCAATATCTTAAACGATTCCAGAGTAAACGTGGGCACAAAAAAGTTACAGACCGACAGACAGAAATTTTTTTTGCTCAAATTTAAAATCTCGACGTTTCATGACATTCTAAGCCTATCTGAACAATAAAAATTTTCAAAAATTTTTTTGTCGTTACCATACTTCCACTGGATGTGGAAATAATTAATAATTTTAATAGCTTACATCTTTAGAACAACTTCATTGGCACTATTGAAAATATAAAAAAAAGGATGACGATTGAAAATAAACTACTATTTTGTAAAACATGAATTAGCAATAAAGATACGAATTCAGAATTTGATTCTAACAGGGCATGCAGAATACGGTTCTAAAATTATTTGAACTTTGTATCACTCTTGATTCGTGGACACCATTTGAATTCTATCTCTAGCAAAATAATAAAGTTTAGATGAGACTTAAAATAAGACACTAAGTAAAAATTAAAAATTAAGCAAAAAAAAACTGAAGGTGAAGTTTCTCGTTACCGAAACGAGTATTTCAATATGAAACAATAAAGAATATATTTTTTTATAGAGCCTTATTATAGCTACAGAAAAAATTGGTAAAAACAGCAATTTGCACAAAATTAAAATCCAAAATGTCTAAGATTTTAGAACTTATATAAACTTACCATCTTTTGTCTCATTATACTGCCACTGCCAGAAGCCCCACGAACGAAGATAGTTTTAATTGTCTATTATAACATTCTAAAATAGAAAAAAATGTATAAGTACCTAAATTATTCCAGTTAAATAGGGAGGATTAGAGGAAAAAACTGAATGGTGCTCAGATTAAGTTTTTTTTCTTATATCTCACTAACCATTGGAGATATCGAAATTAAGTCTCCAATAAAAAGTAAAGCTTATAAAATTCTCTACAAAAAATGTAATATAATATTTTTCCGTATCTATTATTATCATCTTCTAAAATAGGAAATTACATTTGATCAACACATTTCTAAACCGGAAATCACTCGTAAAAAAAATTCATATTATTATGTTAATTCTAGAATTCCCTATAACTTTAAAATATCCGTCGAATATCTGTTTGTCAGTCTGTCAGTTTGTCCATCTGTACGACACTTTTTGTGAGTATGATAATTTAAAAGAGAGGAGTCCAATTTTATTGAAATTTGAACAGTAAGTTAGTGTTAACTAAAGGAAGAACTCTATTGATTTTGAAAAAAATCGATTAGTAAATAAAAAAAGGCATGTGAAGAGTGTTGTAACACCTTTGATAATATGCTAACAAAACCGCTGCCCAAGGAATCACTACTTCCACATCCAGATTCTCTATCCAAGTCACTCACAACGAAAAAACTTTGTATGTGAAAATAATTGTTTATGGAACTTTAATAATATAATATTTGAAATCCTCTACCTCAAAAATCCATAAAACGATACCCCACATCGGTAGTGGGGTGGGGGTGGTGATAGGGGGGTGGTAATGGGGGGTGGATGAAGTAAAAAAAATATTTTGAGGTTTCTGATTCCTGTACATACACTAAATCACAATTTTTTTTCATCCCCTTTAATAAGGAGGTGGGGGTGGTAATGGGGGTGGTAATGGGGGTGGCTAATGCCAAAAAATTTTTTGAGACCTTAGCTTCTCTTATATATACTAAATACCAATTTCATGGACTCTTACCTGCTTGATTTACCCATTTACCCCAAATTTACCCCAATTTACCCCCCAACCCTTCGACGGAACAAGATGAAAATATAATCTAGTTCTAGGTCTCGTTAAAGTACATATGTGTACCAAATTTCAAGTCAATATCTTAAACGGTTCAGAGTAAACGTGCGCACAAAAAAAAGTTACAGACAGACCGACAGACAGACAGAAATTTTGTTTTCGCTCAAACTTAAAATCTCGACGTTTCATGACATTTTAAGCCTATTTGGACAATAAAAGTTTTTTAAAAATTTTTTGTCGTTACTATACTTCCACCGGACGTGGAAGTAATACAGAGATACTGCACAGTATACTGACCAACGTTTCGACAATCAAGATGGTATCATCGGGAGATCATTAAAATTGCAAGTATGTCACTTAAACCTACAATCATAACATACTTACTGATCAATTTTTTTTTAAACGCTGGGGTTCTTATAGCTAACACTAATTTATTGTCCAAATTTCAATAAAAACAGACTTTTCTTTTTTAAGTTATTTAGCTTACAAGAGACATGACGGATGGAGAGGCAGACGGATAGACGAACGGACTGACAGAAAAGACATTTTGAAAGTTGTCCCGTATTTTATGACAATACAATGATATATTACTTCCACATCCAGTGGAAGTATAGTAACGACAAAAAAAATTTTAAAAATTTTTATTGTTCAAATAGGCTTAAAATGTCACGAAACGTCGAGATTTTAAGTTTGAGCGAAAAAAAAATTCTGTCTGTCGGTCTGTCTGTCTGTAACTTTTTTTTTGTGCGCACGTTTACTCTGGAACCGTTTGAGATATTGACTTGAAATTTGGTACACATATGAACTTTAATGAGATCTAGAACTAGATTATATTTTCATCTTGTTCCGTCGAAGGGTTGGGGGGTAGATTGGGGTAAATTTGGAGAAAATAGGTAAATCAAGCAGGTAAGAGTCCATAAAATTGGTATTTAGTATATACAAGAGAAGCTAAGGTCTCAAAAAAAATTTTGGCTTTAGCCACTCCCCTTACCACCCCCACCCCATTATTAAAGGGGATGAAAAAAATTGTGATTTAGTGTGTGTACAAGAACCAGAAACCTCAAAATGTTTTTTTACTTCATCCACCCCCACTACCACCCCTTATCACCACCCCCACCCCGCTACCGATGTGGGGTATCGTTTTATGGGTTTTTGAGGTAGAGGATTTCAAATATTATATTATTAAAGTTCCATAAACAATTATTTCCACATACAAAAATTTTTTCGTTGTGAGTGACTTGGAAAAGAATCTGGATGTGGAAGTAGTGATTCCTTGGGCAGCGGTTTTTTTATTATACCTATACGAGTGATATTCACAATTGTTGAAACGTGTCGATGAAATGCATATAACACTTTTTGTGCAGAATTTTATAAGCTTTATTTTGTATATAAACATAATTTCGATATCGCTAATGGTTAGAAAGATATAAGCAGTAAACTGAATCCAACCGCCATTTCTCCAAGATGGTGGCTCAAGCGCAACAGTTTGGGCTGGGGACTTTTAGTATGTTTAATAGTAGGTAAGCCTAAATGAACATATTTGCCAAATTTAAACACTTTATCAGTTTTTTTTCGTCAAACGTCGAAATTTGTTCTAATTTGACTGGGGTATTTATACTATAGATATAATTAGACAATCCTCGGATTCGGGTACTAAAATAATATACTAGATCAAAATACAATGATGGGCAATAATTAAAGCAAATATCATACAATATGACTGCATTTTGTCGTCAATTGGTAAGAAAACAATTATCAGTAGGTATTTGAATCAAAAATAACCTAAATATGCTCTCTATATATTTATATTTTATTTATCTCTCTTTTATATTATTTTTATAAATATAATGAAATTTAAATATAAAAGTGTACCTATATTTTACCAATTAATTGATAGCACACAGAAGGTACCTAATAATCTCGTCGAATATCAAATGGGGCACGCCGCATGGATGACATGGAGACAAACACTGTACCTATTGGTATACCTAATGTGGTACAAAAACTAAATTATGAATTCGAAAGTATTCTGTAATTGAAAAATAAATAACCAGTGTTAGCCAATATATTATGTTAAATGATAAATTAGTTTTTTTCCTTGAATTTTAATGATGTCATTCGATATGTCACCAAACATGAAAATTACAGGCAAGGTATAAAATTTCATAGTAACAATATAGCTAATACAAGTAGGTACTTACCTTCACGTAAAAATGTGTTGATATTTACCAAACAAAAACCAAAAACATTAAAACTAAAGTTTATTGACGTCAACGTCGTTAATACAACACAGACAAGTGTAAACTGGAGAGACAGATGACTGGAGAGCAGAACAAAGACATTCCAGTAGTAGTACTAGACTAGTGGCGCTGTCGGCGGTGGTCGCTATTTAGTAAGAAATTATGATACCAAAGTGAGTGGTGGCTCAGTTAGTTACATCCACGTTTTAAAATGTATCATTAAAATGATGTGGTGATTGCGGACATCCCAATCTCCACTGACATGGGAGTGGTTATAATGTGAACGTTCTGAAACGGTCCAAAGAGTGTCATCACGGTGATGTGATGCTTTGCCATTTACAAAATCCACTAAAATGTGAGTGGCTATAATGTGGATGTGGCAGAGTGTGTTTACTGGGTAACTGATCCTTTGACGTAAAAGTCACAGGCGTAGAGGTTATTTTCCAGTAAAATACTGGTTAATTGTATTATTTTGTAGATTTCAGACATTGTTTAGAAGAATACATGTGGCAGAGCACTTCAATTTATGTTATTAAAATAAAAAAATCTAAAAAATAAAAAATTTGCAATTTCCTACTTAGTTTTTAATGTGTTTTAAAATTTTTTTTTTTTGTTACTGTTTATTACATTCCTTTCAAAGTAATTAAAAAAAAAAATCAGTTTGTAGTGTTTTTAATTCCTTTCTCTAAAACCAAAAAGAATTTCGAATATGACGTAATAATATAAATTGAAGCTAATTAAAACCTTTATAAGAAAACATTAACGCAGTTCATGTACAGGGTGACGAAAAAAAATATTCAAGGAAATTAAGATTTCTTTCTTAACATTTAAAAAAAAAAAAAATTAAATGCTTTAAAAATATCTACAATTTGATGTGCCTTAAAAATAAGAAAATTACAAGTCTGGGGAGTTTTAAATGGTGCACCCCGTATATGAAATAGACTAATATTTCAATTATTTTCACAGGCTGTGTAACTGATGTTCAAGTAGCAAATGTCAGAGTGACGAAGGCTGACCAAAGAACGAGTACAATCAGAAATGACCCGAGAAATGCTTAACACTTATTGTAGATACTTAGTTAACTTGAATATAGATTAGTTACACAAAAGACACTAGTATTAATCTCTCCTTAATCAACAGTTAATAAAATAAATTAAATGAAATTTGAGCTTTACTAGGAATGCAAGGCAAGGTAGGTAGGTGGGTATACATCATTGGAGACGAAGAAATATCGTATAGCTGCTTTCTAAAGAACATATAGATGACAACGTCGAGGACGTCTGGTTTACCTACTGGGATATGCAGAGATTAAGATGGAATTGAAACTTTGTTGATACTAATTAACTTAGTTTAAACTGTCACTCAATTCGAGAATCTTTCCTAAGCTAATATATGTTGACAAATCAGACAACCATATCTTGCATTATATACTTTTTATCTCTCTTTGATGTAGTATGTATTTTTTGTATACCTACCATAACGTTCAAAATAGCACCCTATAGTACTTTTTAAATATTGATACTAGAGAACTGGATTCTTGGAGTTAAATATATGAATATAAATTCCTCATGAATTGTCCAGAGAAATTGATATTCTTTAGGAAATAACTGGAGGAGACATCAACTTTTATTTTTAAGTAGAATGCCTCTGAACATTTTTAGAAAGTTAGATAGTTTTATATTTTAAATATAACCATTTTTTACAAAAAAATTTTCATTCAAAATATAAAACTACTCGGCTCTCTAAATAAGGTATCCGACTTAAAAATAACACTTGGTGTCAACTTCGGTAATTTTCTAAAGAAATACCTATATTTTTCTGTATAACTTATAAGGAACTTTATTCATATATCTAACTTTAAAAATCCAATTGTGTAGTATCAATATTTAAAAAGTGCTGAGATATGCTATTTTGAACATAGGTAGGTAGATAAAATATATACATGCTACATAAAGAGATAAAAAGTATATAAGTTACGTAGCGTCAGGTCACTATCAAGAGGTTGAATATACATATATGCTACATCATAAAGAGATAAAATTAGTTACGTATGCTTTACATAACAAGTGGTTGAATATACATATACGCTACATCATTTGTTCCATACCGTGAGGTCACCTCTTCACTATGTAAAAATCATATGCACATGTTGCTGACATTTCGCAGAGTATGTACATATGATTATGCGTCACATTTTACATAGCACGTTACTTCTGCGAAACTTAGTTTACGTAGCATTTACGTATATGCTATATATTTATGTTTGCTGGGTTTAATTCTACCAGAAGCATATTTTTAATAATGACAAATCTTAATTGTCTTAATTTATTGCAACAAAATTAACCATAAAGGTTCAGACAATTCTAAATTAATTTTTTTAATGGCGATACAAGCAATATCAATAATCACAAGACAACAAAAAAAAGGTGCTGCGCTTTTGATCAGAACCATCTAATCCTGTTTTTTAACATGTTGAAACCGATTCTGATATTAAAAAAAAATTTATCAGTTTTTGGTTATCACCCCTTTTATCCCCTAAAAAGGGGCAATGGTTTTGTCCTAAGGTTCTGATCTAATTTTTCTGAAGTATTTTGACGTGCTGAAGAAAAATTGCAGGAAAATATTAGCCTATTTTACACATACAAAACCTTGAAATATATGTACAATACAATAACGAACACAAAGTAGGTGCTATAAGATGTCGGTAAACAATAACCATACCTATGCATAGTACTTCGCAAAAGCTTTTGGTCACTATTAAGATCTGGGTTTCCTTGAATTACAACTTCTTACGCTGGATTCAGTTGAACTTAATAATGTGGGAACAGCACCAACATACAGCTTTTATGTAACAAAATCCATGTAACGATATAATTGTCTGTCGAGAATAACGATTGCCCGTGAAATATCCTATAACCTATAAGAAGATTACGTTTCATTTAAACAAATATCTTTATAAAAACGGTACAACACAAACTTACTTTTGGGTCATTCACTGTAAAATGGTGCACCTCCAACAAATTCGCATGTTTATGTTTGCACCTAACCTCTACATTAATAAAACGTCCAAATAAAATAATATTTAAAAAAGTCACAACGCTTTATGGTTTACAGTTCTGCATCAAAGTTATTAAAAGACATCATCCACAATTTTTCACATAAATGATAAAAAAACACAAACGTTAGATTTTACATCATTTTACACTGGCGTGCTGCTTGAGCGTGACGCGTGACACTGACGTGTTCTATGACTTCGATGTCGTAAAATGAAGTAGGTAAACATTTTTAAGTAAAATTATGTAGCAAATATGTAAACTTGTGTATAAGTAATTAAGTTAATATGTTGACTTAAATATGATATTATTTTACGTATATGCTATGTAAAATTATGTAAAATATTTTATATAAAAATGTTCTATTAATCTTACCTCTCAGAGAGGTAAAGTTACATTAATATTTACTGGGATAGTAAATGCTTCACAGAATAGTTTCTATATTGTGCGGAGGCTTGCTAATTTATAGGGGGTGGCACTTAAAAAACATATATTTACTGGAGCTGTAGTAGAATCAAATTTTGAGAAGAAAAGGTTCTATGCAATTTTTCACATAAATTGATAGTTTTTACATTATAACGATTTCAAAATTGCGATTTTAGCTTAAAAAAAAGGTATTTCCAAACGGCTTTCGTCAAGTATCTCGAAAAGTATTACTTTATCGAAAAAATGTTACAGACCAATTACAGAAAGTACAAACTGGAAATTAATTATATTTTTTGTTTATTGATGTAGGATTAATAATTTCGAAGATATTTAAGTTTACATTTGGCATCCAAGCGTTCATAAGATAATTATTTAGAGTGAGAGTTAAATATCTCAGAAACTGTGACACCTACGTCAAGGATGCTAATAATAAGAATAATATATTATTAATTAAGCTTTCAACTGTTTTTTTATTTGTTTCTGTAGCATAAAAAACAAAGAAGTTATGACCGAAGCAATGTGCATCTACACATTTTTTTGATAACAACGTCGCCATTTTGTTACTGTAATTAGCCAGTAATTAAAAAAAAAGGAATTTCAAACACTGTTTCTCATTAATATATAGCATGACGTAAATGCTCAAGTTTTTTGGTTTGTATAGAGCACTTGCTTTAGAAAAAAAATACAGTTTAAACTATAAAGATATTTTCGATAAAGTGTAATTTTTTTTTCTTTTCCAAATATCTCAATAAATATTAGTTTTATTGAAAAATGGGTAGAGACCAAAAATAAAGCTCATAAACTGATAATGAATTTCGCTTGTTTATTTATTTATATGGATTTAATAGTTTCGGAGATATGAAAATTTACCGAACGTTTATAAGATGAAAAATGCGGTTTAAATGTCAACCCTTTAGCGACGGGAAACGGACGAATCCGCAAGAAATTTTCGGGATGGTCAGCCGGGAACCGGATATCTACGCATGACAAGAGGCACACTTAATTACTGGAAACAAACGTATCCGCTTATTACACATTATTGGTTAGACCATTTTCTTACTCCCCCCACCGTTAGTTCAATTTTTTTTTCTTTTTTTTTTTTGTTGCTATTTTATATATTTATATTTTATGTTTGGTAAATACAAGTTTTATTTCTATTATTAGCATTTTTTATTGACATTTCCCCTAAATTCATAAAAATGTTGAGTTGGGAGCCGTATATATCTGAAAAAATCCTTCTAGTTCGCGGCTGCAAACGGACAAATCCGCAAGCACAGTCCGCTGCCGTCTGTGCAGCATGGATTGTTAAAACCGTTGCCGTCCTGAAAGGGTTAAATATCTCAGAAATTGTGACTCCTACATTAAGCATGCTAAGAAATGAAATGAAAATTAATGGCGCTTTCAAATTACTTCGTTCCTGTAGCATAAGAAATAAAGAAGTTATGACGGAAAAATGTGCGTATTTATACTTTTTTATATAAAAAGGTCGCCATTTTGTTACTCTAATTAGCCAGTAATTTAAAAAAATTGTCTCAAATACAATTTTTCGTTAAGATGTAGCATTACCTAGATGCTCAAATTTTTTTGCTCATTTAAAGCACTTGCTTTAGAAAAAAATGCATTTTAAACTTTAAAGGTAATTTCGAAACACTTTGATACCAAATATAAACTCAAATATCTCCGAAATTAATAATCCTACATCAATAAACAAAAAATATAATTAATTCCCAGTTTGTACTTTCTGTAATTGATCTGTAACATTTTTTCGATAAAGTAATACTTTTCGAGATACTTGATGAAAGCCGTTTGGAAATACCTTTTTTTTAAAGCTAAAATCGCAATTTTGAAGTCGTTATAACTTAAAAACTATCAATTTAT
Organism: Rutpela maculata; assembly: GCA_936432065.2. Classification (NCBI taxonomy): domain Eukaryota; kingdom Metazoa; phylum Arthropoda; class Insecta; order Coleoptera; family Cerambycidae; genus Rutpela; species Rutpela maculata. Next base: position 28,857,315 of record OW386289.2, read on the forward strand.
GTGAAAAATTGCATAGAACCTTTTCTTCTTAAAATTTGATTCTACTTCAGCTCTAATAAATATATATATTTTTTAAGTGCCACCCTCTAAGAGGGGGGTGGCATCCACCCCCTATAAATTAGCAAGCCCCAGCACAATATAAAAACTTTTCTGTGAAGCATTTACTGCCAAAAATGAACGAAATCTGTTCAATATGACATTATTCTGAAGTTAAAACCTCTAGTTACTGTACTAAATTTCCACATAGTGAAGTGCAAATATAGTATTAAAATTTGTTTTGTTGTGATGAGAGACAGGTAGAAAATCTAGGTGTGGTATTTTAAGGTTTATAAACATCCTACAGGTTGCATTGTAATTCGAGTCTTATGAACAAACGAACATCAGCATGCCTGCCTTTCAAGATTATTTTAGCAGGTTGCTAAATTGACACCAATGTTTCAAGGCTAGATGAGAAGGTAGCGTCATCGAGTATGTGTCTAGCTTCTATGATTTCAAATTAGAATACCATGCAACCTGTACGGTGTTTATAGATCTTCTATTATTTTCTTGATTCTATAATAAGTGGGTTTCCTCGAGTAGTATAGATGCGCAATGGCTTTTCTAGAGTATTATAGATGCGCAGTGGGTTTCCTCGAGCTAAATAGATGCGCAGTGGGTTACCTCAAGTAGTATGGATATGTAGTAGTATTCCCAGAGTATTATAGGTGCGCAGTAGGTTTCCTCGAATATTTTAGATGCGCAGTGGCCTTTCCCGAGTTCTATAGATGCGCAGTAAGTTATCTCAAATAGTATGGATGCGCAGTAGATCTCCCCGAATATTTTGGATGCGCAGAGGCTTTCCTCGAGTAAAATGGATGCGCAGTTACTTACTTCAAGTAGTGTGAATGCGCAGTGGCTTTCCTCGAGTAAATTGGTTGGATAGTGGGTTATCTCGAGTAGTATGGATGCATAGTTGTTTTCCTCGAAGAAAATACTTGAAGTAGAGGCTTTACTTCTATCATGTAGTCCACGGCACACAATGATTTTTTATATCTTTGTCATGCCATTTTCCGCGTATTACTTCCACATCCAGTGCATGTATACTAACGCAAAAAAATTTTTGAAAATTTTCATTGTTCAAATAGGCTTAGAATGTCATGAAAGGTCAAGATTTTAAGTTTGAGCAAAAAATATGTCTGTCGCATCGGTCTGTCTGTTGGTCTTGTAACTTTGTGGTGCCCACGATTAATCTGGAATCGTTTAAGATATTGACTTAAAATTTGGCACACGATATATTTTAACGAGATTTGGCACTAGATTATATTTTGATCTCAAAAAAAATTTTAGCATTAGCCACCTTTATTGCCACCCCCTCCCCATTATTAAAGAGGGTGAAAAAATATTGTGGTTTAGTGTGTGTACAAGGTAAAAGAGCCATTATTAAGCCATTATTAAAGAGGGTGAAAAAATATTGTGGTTTAGTGTGTGATCAAGGTAAAAGAGCCAAAGTCATCAAGATTTTTTTTCACTTCATTCACTCCCAGCATAGGCGTAATCCGGGATGGGACAAGGGTAGGCAACTACCCAATATCTTGAAAAAGCATTAAAATGTTTAAAGTAAATCTGGCGAATTTCAAAATTCTTCCGGAAAAATTAATAAGTTATGACAATAATTACGTCAATCAAGTCAAAGGTTTTCAATACAGTCAATTAGGCAGGGGCGGATTTCCTGTCTATGGTTTAACTTTTTGTAGCAGTCGCTTTCCCTGGGTTTATAATGTTATCGTTTAAGAATTACAGGGTTCGCTTTGCATCCATCTATTGGGTTATCTGTGAAAAATCCTTGCCTACACCACCCCCACTGCCGACGTGGCATATCATTTTATGTTCCATAAACAATAATTTTCACATAGTGGAGTGCAAATATAGTATTTTCATTGTAAGAGACTTGGATAGGGAGTCCAGATGTGGAAGTAGTGATTCCTTAGGCAGCGGTTTTTTATTATACCATTCGAAAGTAGATGTTATTCTAATTTCAATACATATCACACTTTACTCTGTTTATTTTCCGTCAGAACCCCGTCAAAAAATCCTATTTCAAACTTATAGATAATTATAAATTTTTTGTGGGCAATCATAAGAGCCTATCTGGTTTATAAGGTTTTATATCGTACATTAATTTTGCCATATAGAAATTATATTGGGATGAATAAGTATCTAAAGGAGTCTTAATTGAGTTGGAATACCCATGTTGTTATTGGTATGTTTCCTTAAGTGTTTATACTAAAAATAGTTTTTATATGGCATTACAACTTTTAATTTGATAAGTTCTCATGGGATCTGAATAGTGTTGAAAGTGAAAAGGTTTCATCAGTAAAATCAAATACGAGTTCTGTAATCTTTCATAAGAAACAATTAGTATATGATTTTTGTAAGATCTGAGGGGTTGTTATCAGTTTAGTATATATAATAATTTAATGAGGATTTATAAGGATACGTATTAAAAAGTGTTAATAAGGTATTATATCGAATATTTTTGTGGCTTTTTATGGGATCTGAAGAGTAATGAATGAGGTAATGAAATTAAAAAGATATACTAAGGAGTTCCTAGTATTTTATACATTTTTATAACGATATATTTGTACTTATTTTTATAAGACTTCAGGAGTACATATCAGTTTAGTTTATATAATAATTTAATGTAGACGTGTAAGGTTGCATGTTAAAAAATATGAATAAGGTAATATCGAATGCTTTTGTGAGTTTTTTGGAATCTGAAGAGTAATGAAATTGGAAAGATATACCAAGGAGTTCCTAGTAGGCACTTTATACATTTTTATAAGGATATATTTGTACTTATTTTTATAAGACTTAATGGGTCCATATCAGTTTAGTTTATATAAGAATTTAATAAGGATTTATAGGGGCATCTATTAAAAAGTATTTATAATGATTTACAACTATTAAGTTGATAAGTGTTCATGGGGATCCAATAGTGGTAAAACTAATAATGTTTCATCAGGAAACCAGGGATGAATTTTATAGCATTTAATAAGAAATAATTAGTATATGGTTTTTATAAGATTTGAAGGGTTATTATTAATTTAGTTTTATATAAGAATTTAATAAGGATTTCTCAGTGCACCTATTAAAAAGTTATTTTTTACAACTATTAATTTGAAAAGTTTTCATGGGATTTCAATAGTAGTCAACCTAAAAAAGTTACAATACTTACTAAACTAAACTTACTAATACAAAAGATTTCATATAATTTACATTAAGATCCATTGTAAGATTAACATCCATTGTAAGTATATACACATTGTATTTTAGAAAACCCTCTTATTCCCATAAAAACATAAAAGTCTTACAATAGACCTCAAGCAAGAAATATACATTAAAAACTCACAGAATCTATAAAATTTTCGTGTTTCAAACGCCATAAAAACTTATAAATACTTATAGGCCTCGTACTGAGAATTTACATTAATATCTTTCATATTCATATAAAAACCTATAAAATCTTCGCAATTTAATTACCATAAATACTTATAAATATACTGATAGACTTCATTCAGGGAATTTGCTTTAAAACCCCATTGCATATCCTCATAGAATTTTATAAAAACTTCGCGTTTATTATTAAAACGTGCAAGATAGACTTCAGGCAAAGAATTTACATTCAAAGCACATTTCAAATACCTACTTCAAAAACTTAAACACATCTGAACCTATAAAATCTTCGTATTTCAAATACCATATAAGAACTTTCAAATGCTGATAGGCCTCGTATGGAGAATTTTCATTAAAAATACTTTTCAAATACATATAAAATATCTATCACTTCACATTTCAATTATCGTGAAAACGTATAACCACCGATAGACTCCATATAGGGAATTTACTTTAATAACCCATTGCACGCAGCAAATATTATAAATACTTCGTATTTCCTATTAATATATGCAAATGCTGATAGACCTCAGGTAAGGAATTTACATTAAAAACACATCTCAAATAGCCACATCAAACCATATTCAGAACTTATAAAAAACTTTGTATTTCAAATACTATAAAAACTTAAATATACTAGGCAATGAATTTACATTAAAAACACATTTCAAATAGCCGCACATCAGACCACATTTAGAACTTATAAAAAACTTTGTATTTCAAATAGGTACTATAAAAACTTACGTATACTAATAGGTTTCATACGAGGAATGTACATTTAACACACACACACGCACACACACATAATTAAAACTTATGAATGTTTAGTGTTACATACTCCAGCCTCTAGTAGAGGGAGCTGTTATACATGTCTCTAATTCATATCTAATCTAATGTGACCTAAGAAACAAGCCCATGCTTGTTAAATTGAAAGTAAAGGAGTCTCTTTTACTGCTAACTTATTACTGAGTTTATGCTAGAACGCTAGAGGAAACAAAAAATATTTTTTAAGTGTATAACAAATTGAAGGAAATTTAATGCTCTACAACTTCGTTTCTGACAATTTTCCTGAGAAACGATCGTGGGAGGCATTAGAAGCAAATGTTTGACAAAAAGAGTAAGGTAAAAATGATTTTTTCGAAAAGTATCGATTTTCAATAACGTATATCTCGAAAACCGTTGGAAATTCGGCAAATATGAATGGAAACAATTTTATAAGAAATTTAATTAGCTTTCATTTTTATTTAAAACATATTTTTACTTCCACATCCAGTGGAAGTATAGTAACAAAATTTTTTTTAAAAATTTGTATTGTTCAAATAGGCTTAGAATGTCGTGAAACGTCGAGATTTCAAGTTTGAGCGAAAAAAAATTTCTGTCTGTCGGTCTGTCGGTCTGTAACTTTTTTGTGCGCACGTTTACTCTGGAACCTTTTGAGATATTGACTTGAAATTTGGTACACATATGTACTTTAACGAGATCTAGAACTAGATTATATTTTCATCTTGTTCCGTCGAAGGTTGGGGGGTAAATTGGGGTAAATTTGGAGTAAATAGGTAAATCAAGCAGGTAAGAGTTCATAAAATTGATATTTAGTATAGACAAGAGAAGCTAAGGTCTCAAAAAAAATTTTGGCATTAGCCACCCCCATTACCACCCCCACCCCATTATTAAAGGGGATGAAAAAAAAATGTGATTTAGTGTGTGTACAAGAACCAGAAACCTCAAAATATTTTTTTTACTTTATCCACCCCCCACTCCCACCCTGTCACCACCCCCACCCTACTACCGATGTGGGGTATCGTTTTATGGGTTTTTGGGGTAGAGGATTTCAAATATTATATTATTAAAGTTCCATAAACAATTATTTCCACATACAAAATTTTTTCGTTGTGTGACTTGGATAGAAAATCCGGATGTGGAAGTAGTGATTCCTTGGGCAGCGGTTTTTCTATAGTCCACCATTTCCGAGATATAATCGAAAAACTCAAAAATGGGACCTTCCCCCCCTCCTCCCACCGTAAGCTCACAAGCACACCTCCCAGGGGCGGGGACTTTTAGCATGTTTACCTGCTAACTACTCCTAACGAAGTCCTGAAGTCAAAAAGTCTAGCATATTCCATGTACTCTACACCTCTCTTTTGAGCACTCATTGACTGGATTAATACCTTTTATTGAATTACACTCGCTTGCCAAATCTTAGCACAAAATGTTTATTTAAACCGCTAAAAACAAAAAATGAATCGAAATTTAAATCGCTTATTATTTAAGTGCATCGACTCGTGAGAAGAAATTTTTTTCAAAATTTAGTTTTTTACGTGTATTTTACAATGGCATTAACAAAAAAAAATGTATCTTTATTTAAGCCGTTCTTTTTAATTTGTTTATAATTTTCAAAATTACTTATAACTATGAACAAATTCAGATAACTGTGAATTTTTTATCAAACCAAAAGCGACAAAGGAATAATGAAAGAAGATGAAGACAACAATATTTTTCTAACAAAAAATAATGATTTACTTGCATTTGGGTTCGAGATGTGTCAGTTTTTGCGTCTCAGTCGTTTATAATTTATAAATAAGCTAATTGATACTTCTTAAAATTTGGACTGGTTATTCCTTAATACTCATATTTTTGTCTCAGTTAGTTGGAAACAATCCAAAAGCAATTGTTACATAGAAGTCCGAAAGTCGTCAAATAGATCTAAACGTTATATTATATTATGGTTTTACAAATCAGTTATTAAGTTAAGTAATTAGTATGCAAGATGACTAGCACTTTTAGTTCGTTTTTCGTTTTTATTTTTTATATTTTTTTGTTATTTTTGTCATTTTGTTCATAAATTGCTTTTGGGTCGAAAATTTTTTCGTTTAACTTTTTACCCAAATCAACATCTCAATTTTGTAAGTGCTTTGTAAAGTGTTACGTTATTTTTAATTAATTTTAGGTCGCTGCATAGACAGAAATTTTTAATTTTTTTATTGGTTTTAAGTTCACCTACGGCAAATAAGAGAGCCAATCTCCCCCATATCATTACTCGTTAAGCCGAACCGGACATGCTCCGTTCAACCCTGCATTCACCACGGCGCTGTGCGCCGTGTTTATCTGTTTATCTGTTATTAATTGTATAGTAATTTTATTTGTATAGTAATATTAAAGGTTTTAAAAAACTGTATACAAGGACATGAAGATAGTTGTTCAGGTTAGGACGGTTTTCCCTTTTTCGAGACAAAAATTAAGAAAGTTATAAAAAAAATTAAAATGTGCATTATGTTTTCACAGCGGCTTTAATCGATGGAATCTTAAAAATTGTAGTTTGGGATTGTCTTCAATTAGCTGAGACAAACATAAGTATTGAAGAATAATAATCAGTCTAAAGTTTGTTCAGTGGCGGCTGGTGAAATTTCAATAATTTTTTTCTCTTCTGTGGCGCATGGGGCCCATACGAAATATGGGAACTAACATCTAGAGAAGCACTCCTCTAACGACCCCTACAAAATTTTGAAAAAGCAGTTTGCGAAAATTTTTTTCAAAATTTGGTTGTCCCCCTAGGTCTAGGGACTCCTCTTTAAAATTATTTTTTTTTGTCATATACATTTTAGTTTTCATAAAAATACAACAATGGGTTTTGGAGTTTATGAAAATATTTTCATTATTAACTGAAATACAATGAACTGAAATTTTGTAATTTACAATTTAACAAATTATAAAATTTCAATTCGTTGTATCTCAGTTAGTAATGAAAATATTTTCATATACTTCAAAACCTGTTATTGTATTTTTATGAAAAGTAAAATGTATATGACAAAAAAAAATAATTTTAAACAGGAGTCCCTAGACCTAGGGGAGGCAACCGAATTTTCAAAAAATTTTTCGCAAACTGCTTTTTCAAAATTTTGTAGGGGTCGTTAGAGGAGTGCTCCTCTAGATGTTAGTTCCCATATTTCGTATGGGTCCCATGCGCCACAGACGAGAAAAAAATTATTGAAATTTCACCAGCCGCCACTGAGTTTGTTTATAACGATTGACACGTAAAAATTGACGTATCTTGGGCCCATATGCAAGTAGATCATTATTTTTTTTTTTTAAATGTTGGGTTTTTCATTTACTTTTATAATTCGTTTACCGTTTTTGGTTTGATAAAAAATTGGTTATTTGGATTTGTTTATAACTATAATTGCGAAAATTATAAACCAGTTCCAAAAAGAAACAGATTAACAAATTTTATTATTAATAGCATTGTAAACACATGTAAGAAAAAATAAATGAAAAAAAAACTGGTCTCCTACGAGTCTACGTAATTAAACAATAAGCAATTGAAATTTCCAAATGTTCTTTTATTTTTACCCGTTTAAATAAATATTTTGCGCCAGTGGCGGATCTACAGGGGTTCCGTGGGCTCACGGAACCCGGGCCCGGGAGCTTTAGGGGCCCGGAACGGACCAGCCCAGATACTTGGACACCTCACACTTCACAAACCAAAGTCAAATCAAATTAATCACAAAATAAAGAAAAACGTACTTAAATCATCAATCAATTAAAACATTTATGCAACTTTTTTCTGAGTACTACTGTTGCGAATAAACCAAAAAAAATGCGTGAGTTGCAATTGCACTTACTTGCGTTTTTGATGTGCTGCTTCCAACGGTGTCTTTTGGCCCTCGATTGAACTGTATAGTATAGTGTGGTTCACAGAGAAGCACTTGCGTAACGAAATAGCGAAAGCGAGTAAAAATAAAAATTAACACCAATTATACACGTGTTCTCAGTAGCGGCCTTTTAGCGAATCTGTCTCTCTTTTTTTCTTCGCACGCCAGGGTGCGATTGCAACTCTCAAGCTCGTTTCGAAAGTAACTTATAATTAAAATAAAATATATTATAAAATATACATATATATATTTCCTTAAGGCACTAAATTCAAATAAAATAAAAAAAGCTATAAAATCTAGTGAGGGAATTTCGAACATTCCGCCCACCAAAATATGCAAATATTTTAATCAGTTTGAGGATTTGGTAAAGGACACAGCTTTACCAACGGACAAAATGCCTTGAGCAGTGCGAATGGTAGCTACGCGTACGAATTTATCTGCACCAGGATGAAGTTCCAAAATACGACCTATTGACCAACGCAGAGGCGAGACAATATCATTCTTTATTACCACCATTGTACCTGGCAATATAGGTGTAGATGGCTGTGTCCATTTTCCTCTCTGATGGAGAGTATGGAGGTACTCTGTGCGCCAGCGCGACCAAAAATCCTAGTGCAGATGCTGCAATAGCTGCCAGCGAGTTAAGCGATTTAATTTAAGATTACAATAAATCAGGGTCCGGAATTGAAGTCAGTGGCTCTAATGTTAAAAAATGCCCGGAAGTTAGAACAGACAGATCATTTAGATCAGAGCTCACAGTCCACAATAGGCGTGAATTAAGCACTGACTCAATTTGGACTAATACAGTGTACAACTCTTCGTAAGTTAAGATTTGTTCCCCGATTACGCGAAATAAATGAGTTTTAAAAGATTTAATTCCAGCCTCCCAGAGGCCACCAAAATGGGGCGTGGATAGGGGGTTAAAATGCCATTCAATCTTTTCCGATTCAGTTGCAGTTTGCATTATTTGCGAAAGTTGATTGTGAGCGCCTGTGAAATTTGTGCCACAATCGCTGTAAATGTGATTACAGCGACCGCGGCGGGCAATAAATCGCCGCAAAGAGGCTAGAAATGCCTCCGTAGATAGATCGGACGCAAGCTCCACATGTACTGCTTTTGTGGAAAAGCATACAAAAATACATATGTATGCTTTATGAGTTTTCGCCCCTCTGGTTTTACCTAGTGTTATTTTAAATGGGTCGCCAAAATCAATGCCCACGTGCGAAAAAAATTTTACTTGCGAAACTCTAGAAGAAGGTAAATTACCCATAGCAGGTTGGAGTGGTTTTGGATTAAGACGCCAACATTTATAACATTTTGCCAAAACAGTGCATACGGCTCTTTTTGCGGATAATATCCAAAAATTTTGAGTTAACAAAAATTGTAAAGTTTGCGTGCCAGGATGAAAGTATTGTTTATGCGTATCCTCTATTATTAAATCGGTAAGACGATTACTACGAGGTAAAAGAGCGGGATGTTTTTGACCGTAAGATAATTGCGAATTATTTAGACGACCGCCCACCTTCAAAACACCCTCATTATCAAGAAGTGCATTTAAGTTTCTGAAGGAAGTGATCCGTTTTTAGACATGCGATATTTTCAGCGAACGATAAGTATTGAATGCGTTTAACTAAAATAAATAAGGCGTTATCTAACTCCCAAATAGTGAAAGCTCCAGACTTTCTTGCACTGGGATTTCGTGCGTTATGAAGAAAGCGAAATACATAAGCAATAATACGTTTATTTTGGAAAGCGACGAGTATTTTTCTAAAAGTAAATCAACCGATTCGAGCGCTACAAAGGCAGTAAGAGTGATTTTTCTCTCCTCAGTTAGAATTTCTGGTGAATGAACCGGATTACTACAGGCGCTAGTTGGCCAAAATGATTTTTGTTTAGCCAACAAATATGGCTCCGCCCACCATAGGCCGTGGTCGAGTAACGCTGAAGGTAATAAACCACGGGAGGCACAATCGGCGGGATCATCTGAAGATGGCACGTGATGCCAAAACGAAGGTGCAATTCTGTCTTGAATATGAGTAACGCGATTACCCACAAATGTCTTCCATTTATGGGGTGAAGACTTTATCCAAGACAAGGCAACAGCTGAATCGGACCACGCGAAAGTTTCAGAAAATTTAATTTTACCATCGTAAATTTTTAAAATAAAACAAAGCAAATCTGAGAGCAAAACTGCGGCACAAAGTTCTAAACGCGGTATTGATATTCTTTTTAACGGCGCAACCTTTGACTTAGCGTAAACAAAAAAAGTTAAGAATTCTGCACTATCTTTTTATACTCTAAAAAAAGCCACGGCGGCGTAACCCTTTTCAGAGCTATCACAAAGCCCGTGAAATTCACAGGAAATAAATTTATTACAAAGTAAGCGGCGCGGTTGTTGAAAAGTGCTAAGTAATGAAAGTTCAGATTTGTATTTTGACCAACTGTCGAGAATATCTTCCAGTGGGGTCTCATCCCAGCTTAAACCTAAACTCCATAAATACTTAATTAGGTGCTTAGCATAAAATGTAAGTGGGGTTAAAAAACCCAAAGGATCGAAAATTCGAGCAAGTTCTGATAAAATCGTGCGTTTTGTGCAAACTCTCTCGATGGGCGCGACATAGTAACAAAAAATATCTGTGGAAGGATGCCACTGCAACCCTAATATTTTGATAGTGGAGTCGTTTTCCATGTCAAGCGACAAAGACTTATTATATAAGTATGTATCCGGTAAATTAGACAATAAATCAGGGTGATTGCTTGCCCACTTGCGGAGCTCAAAACCACCTCTTTTTAACAAACCAATCAACTGACTTTGAAGAATGCGAGCTTCATCGAGAGTTTCACAACCAGTGACAATGTCATCCACATATGTGTTTGACTTTATCACTTGATAAGCCATGGGAAAATCATGTTGCTCATCATGGGCGAAAATCTTGAATAGGTGCTGACGGAGAAAATCTCCAAAGAATTCTCTGAAAATCTCTCTGATTTTCAGCTATTAATATTTGTCTGTACATCTGTTTGATGTCTGCGGTGAATACCAAAGCGTGTAAACGAAAATGTAACAAAACAGTAACTATATCTTGTTGCAACTTGGGACCTGTTAACAAGGTATCATTAAGAGAGTAGCCATCAGGTAGTTTTGCCGACGCGTCAAAAACAACGCTAAGTTTAGTAGTGGTACTCTCAGGCTTAAGTACACAGTGGTGAGGGATGTAGTAACTGCTACTGTTAACAGGTACATCGTGAACCGGTTCCATATGTTTATTTTGTAAATATTCTAGCATGAAATCAAAATATTCTTTATACAGTGCGGGTGTATTAAGTAATCTACGTTTTAGCGAGAGATAGCGATGAAGCACGAGCGAGCGTGAATCATAATAGTTAAAATGAGGTGCAGAGTCGCGAAAAGGTAGAGATACAACAAAGCGTCCTGAATTATTTCTAGAATGCGTATCAGAATATATTTTTTCACAGAGTGCGTCATCTGGTAAATATGAATTTATTTGTGGAATTTCCTCAATTTTCCAAAAGCGTTTAATTAAATTGTCTAGTGTAAGACCATTAACAGAAGTAAAAAAGGTATTTATTTGTGGGGAAGTGGGGCAGTTCACTTTTCCCAGCAAAACCCAACCAAAAATAGTATTCATGGCTGAAGGCTCGTCTTTCATACCAGTAAGAAGTCCATCTAACAATATATGAGGAAAAACTTCTGCGCCTAACAATAAATCGACACTTGAAGGTGTATTGAACTGCGGATCGGCCAGTTTCAAATTAGTGACTGTTTGGCAATATATGTGCTAGGCATTTTGGCACATAGAGTAGGTAAAATAACTGCATCTATCGTAAACTGTTGTGATTGTTGACTGATAAGCCGTAAAGTACAAGTGACACCACCGGATGTAGTGAATGTTTGAATTTGACCTAGACCACTTACAGATAGAGGAAACTTAAAGCGAGATAGTCCTAAGCGATTATCACATTTTTCAGTAATGAAATTAGCTTGTAATCCGCTGTCTAATAAAACGCGTATTTTTTTATAATTGCCTCGAATGTCTGATATCTCAGCTTCTGCGGTAGAAAGAAGTACGTTAGTTCTGGAATGAACTACACCCGCGAGAGTACTCACTTCATTGTTAGATGTCCCTGGTATAACATTTTCCGAAAACTGAGGAAAATTTGCGTCATCATTTACTGATGACGTCTTTTTTTAAAAGGGGATGAAACATTGCGGTTGAAATGTAATAATGTGTGATGTCTTAATTTGCATTCACGGCAGACCGAATTTGAATTACAATTTCGAAGAGTATGTTGAGAACTAATACAATTTACACATAAATTGTGCTGATTTGCAAAATTATATCTCTCCTGTGGAGTTTTTTTTTTAAATGAGCCACATTTGTAAATGTTTAGAAAAAAAGTAAAATAAAACGAAATCCCATTCAGCAACGGGAAATTTAATATTTTTGAGAGCGGCGAGATTTTCATTAAAAATATCGAGTAATAAACGAAGATTTTGAGACTTTTTTGAATCAGTTACATTCGGAGCGTTATCAATTTCTTGTAAGTGAGCAGTTGCAATTAGTCTTTTATTATCATAATGATTAATAAGCGCATTGTATGCAATAGTATAATTTTCGGCAGTCATAGGCGTACATTGAATTAACTTTAAAGGTGCGTTTTCTAATGACGAGGTTAGGTAATTGAATTTTTCTATGTCACTGAGTGCATCGTTACAATGTACTAGAGAATTATACATATCTATAAATGTTTTGAAATTTTTTAAGTTTCCTGAAAATTTAGGAATTTCTATTATAGGCAATTTAATGTGACTGCGTGGAGACTCAGATTGCTGGGAGGTTCTGTTTACTTTATTATTTTCCTTTCGGGAAAACAAATTAAAATAAGTAGCGCGAACTGCGGAGCAATCAAGTTCAAAATTAGCGCGAATCGCTTCCTCTGCAGGTAAATCGGAATAATCTTGAATGGATAATAGTAATATTAAATTATTATGGTGAGTTTTAAAATCACTACAAATTGTATCTATAGGTTCGTACAACATTTTAAACTGAATGCGTAGCTGCTCATTAAGAACAACGCGTTCTGCAAATATTTTTAATTCTACCATTTCCCAGGCAGCAAGGTGCCGTCATTATGATTTCGTTTTTTCGGCATTAATTACGTCAATTTCAACTTCAGCATGACGTAAAAATGACGTGAAAAAGACGGCACAATATCACAGCCCAATGACGTCATATATATGACGTCAATATGACGTCATACATATGACGCCAATATGACGTATTGGTAATCAGTGAATTTTGCCGCCAACCTCTTGACTCGCAACCTAACAAGCAAGCAAGAAATATTTATTTAAAACTTAACTCACTGAACCATTGAACATCTTTATTTAAATATGTTTAAAAGCTGTATACCTAGTTAGAAATAGTAAAACAAAATTATTATTACTATGTGGCAAAAATTGAACTAGTCACTAAATACTTCTATTTATTTTTATTTTGTAATGATTTATTTAAATTAAAATTTCAGGTTGCAAAATATATTCGGCAACTATGTCAAAACATACTGATGTTTCTATATGTACTTTTTTATTGTAATAATATATTGCTATTATGATTGGTCAAAGATCTCTATATACATATATACATATATATATATATATATATATATATATATATATATATATATATATATATATATATATATATATATATATATATATATATGTTATATAATATTTGGTACACTGTATAAAACTTGTACGTGACTTTTATTCCTTTTTAAACTATCTCAGCATATCATATTTCAGCTACATCTTGATAACGAATTCCCTCATATTATTTATCGCTGATATGTAAATATCATATTTCCTCTTTGCTTTCTCTTGGGAATAATGTAAATGCTGACTAAGTACACCCAACCGAGGATATAAATAAGATAGATTACATTTTGTATTCAGTTCATATACTCATGTCGTAATAAACACTTCACTATAATATTATAATTTCATTTCAAGAGTCAACGTTGACTCTTCTTAATTTTAATAAAAGTTTTTAAAAAGTCTTTAACGTAAATCGTGATCTAACAATTGGCGCAGTCGGTAGGATTCCGTGAACACTATTAAGAACAAGAAGCCTAACTGGTAGTGACCCACGAAGAACAAGGACAACATCTCCACGAGGTGCCTAACTAGTGCAAGTTGTCTATCAGAACAAGGAGACCTTCCTCACTTGTGGTGGCGGATCCCAATCCCTTACTGGAAGAACCTACACTCGATGAAGAATCTATTACTGTAAGTACTTTAACGAATCATCTCGTAATTTTCACTTATCATTTTATTATTATACGTAGGGTATTATACTGCTAATACGCAGAAAACCTATTTCCATTATCCAATCCCCATTTATATTTATTTTTATTATTACAAACAAACTAAAGCTTAGACGTTAAGCACAAACGATTAATCCACAGCATTATACTGCTAATGCTCAAATAAAATCGTAAGAGTTAATTTAAAATACTGTGCATTATACTGTTAATGCAGCATTCGTATCACTAAAAACCCAATCGATCTACCAACGGTACAACATTTTTTTATTCTAATCAATTCATTTTAACTCCTAAATTTACTAAATATCGAGCAACATGCCCGACGAAGTAACACAAGGTACAGCACAAGGTGCAGCATCAGGTCCAGCACCAGCACCAGCACCAGCACCGGTTCTTGAACCGTATAAATTAAGTGAAGTTTTCTCAATTGTGCCCGAATACGATGGCAACCCTTTATTTTTACAAACTTTCTTATATGCTTGTAGCCAGGCCTATTGCATGGCCGTGGCAGACCAAAAAACATTGCTCTCACTACACATAAAAAATAAATTAAAAGTCAAAGCGGCCGAAATAATAAATTCAAGAAACTCAACTTCATGGGGTGAAACTAAAAACCTATTAGAGTCTCATTTTGGAGACGCGCGCGATCTAACCTCGCTTATACAAGATCTGCAACGACTCCATCAACTAAGTAACGAATCACCATTAACTTTTATCTCCAGGCTACAAACACATAACGCGAAAATGCTTTCCGCGGTAAACAAACAAATCGCTATGACAAACGAACAGAAAGATGCGCAAACACGCTTAATTGATACTATGACCCTTAACACTTTGTTAACCGGACTTGAACCCAAATTAGGCCAGATAGTCCGAGCTGGAAACCCGGCTACTGTACTCGATGCAACTCTCCGAGTAAAAAGAGAATTACAATTGTCTTATTTTGAATCCCAGAAATTCAACAAATATAACCCAAATAAAAATCCCATTCAAACTCAAGCAAAACGCTCTCCAATTCCTTTCTGCAAAAGAAACGGACATACAATTAATGAATGCCGCACAAGGCAAAATCAACAATTTTCATCCCCTAGTTTTATTCCAAACACTAATTCTAATCAAGCGCAAACTTCAAGACCAAATTTCCAGAATTTTTCCAGCCAAAATAATCAAAGGCAATTTTCTCCACAAAATTTCCAACAAGCAAATAATCCACAACAAAATAGACCTTCAGTAATAAGACCGAACCCCAACTTCCAACAGAGATTTCCGAATCAACAACAAAACCCAAATATCAATCGTCAAAATCCACAAAGAACGCATCACGTTAATTTTGACAATTACTATGATCCTCTAAACTATGAACATATTAATTACTATAATGAACCTGATAATTTCGACAATCAGCAATACAACGATTTCCAAAATTACCAAACCAATTTTAACGATCAATATTTACCACAGGAGAATTATACTGGTAATTCTCAAAATTCACAAACAAACCACGCCGATATTTGGCAAAATGAATACGAGAGTTATGCTGCTAATTCTCAAACGCCTCAAGAAGACTATAATACCAATTCTCAGGATTTTTGTTTAGGCCCGGACTATCCCGAGAATACTCCAACACAGGAAGCAGATCAATTCGATCAAATATCGAATCAAATTCAGGCTATGAATCTAAACGACAATTTCAACCCGTTCCTGAACTTCCCGGAACAAGGGTTCATGTAGAAACCCTATCTCACTCGCTGTTGACCGTAAATTCAAAACATTTATACTACATTAAAGACATCACAAATAAATTCAAAATTCTAATCGATACGGGCGCAGGTATCTCTATATTTAAACCGAAAACAACTGAAAATTACAAACGAAGGTTTTCGGAAAATGTAATTATACAAGGTATAACCGATCAGAAAATTACTATTAATGAATCTGTTCTTATACCCTTTACAGACAATGACCCACATAAAGTTTACATTTATGACCTAGATATCAATTTTGATGGGCTGATAGGAGCCGATTTCCTAGAGCACTATCATTGTATTGTCGACATAAAAAATAAACGATTAATAACCAATTTTAAAACGGTTCCACTTTTCAAAGTAACCGACGATTCGTCAAAACCCGAATGTGACAAAATTCAATCAAATCACAACCCTAATCAAAATAAAATTCAAATTGACGGCCGTACTGAAAAAATTTATAAATTAAAATGTAATCTTAGAAATACTGATGCTATTTTGCAAGCGCAGGAAAATGAAAAGGTCCGTTTACCTAATGCTCTTGTTAGAGTAAACGAAAACGGCGAATTTTTAACAACAATAATCAATGCTAATGTCATCCCGAAGACTGTCGATTTTTCTAATTTAAACTTAGAACCTTTACAAAAATTTAAGTCAATTTTTAACTTAAATACGCAAAACTCAGACCAACACCTACTCAAGACGGATAGATCCTTTGAAATTAGGAACGAATTGCGCTTGGACCATCTAAACGAAGAAGAGGCCGAAATAATAACGCAGCTTTGTTTAGATTTCCAAGATATATTCTATTTGGAAGGAGATAATTTGACCTTTACCAATGAAATCAAACACCCTATTGACACCGACAATTCCCGACCGATATTTACAAAATCGTATCGCTATCCCCAGGTCCATAAAGAAGAGGTTAAGTCCCAAGTATCGAAAATGTTAAGTCAAGGTATCATTCAACCCTCAATTTCTCCTTGGTCCTCCCCTGTTTGGGTAGTCCCCAAAAAACTGGACGCTTCTGGCAAACAGAAATGGCGCGTTGTAGTTGACTATCGTAAACTCAACGAGGTCACAATCGGTGACAAATATCCTCTGCCCAACATTTCCGATCTCTTAGACCAACTTGGCAAATGCCAATATTTCACAACCCTAGATTTGGCTTCTGGTTTTCACCAAATCGAAATTAATCCCGCAGACATTCAAAAGACTGCTTTCACAGTTGAGAACGGTCATTACGAATTCGTGCGAATGTCATTTGGACTAAAAAATGCTCCGTCAACGTTTCAAAGAGTGATGGACAATATTCTATTAGGCATCCAAAATGAACGGTGTCTCGTCTATATGGACGACATCATTATTTACTCCCCTACCATTCACGAACATATTTCCCGTCTAACAGAGGTTTTTAAACGCCTTCGAAAAGCCAACCTCAAAATTCAGCCAGACAAATGCGAATTCTTACGCAAAGAAGTCGCCTACCTAGGACACCTCATCACAAAGGACGGTATGAAACCAAATCCTAGTAAAGTCGATGCCATTTTAAACTTTCCGCAACCTAAGAACCAAAAAGAAATCAAATCATTTTTAGGACTAGCAGGTTACTATAGAAGATTCATTCCAAACTTTTCCAAAATTTCTAAACCCTTGACAAAACTTCTGCAAAAAGATGTTCCTTTCGACTTTAATAACGACTGTCAAAATTCTTTCACCGACCTAAAACAAACACTAACTACATCACCAATATTAATTTACCCAAATTTTGACGAACCTTTCATACTAACTACTGATGCGAGCGCATTTGCCGTCGGTTCTGTACTCTCATAAGGACCAATTGGTAAAGATTTACCTATTGCTTACGCTTCCCGAGTTTTATGCAACGCCGAAACTAAATACTCCACGACAGAACGTGAACTTTTGGCTATAGTGTGGTCAGTAAAGCATTTTAGGCCATACCTATTCGGTAGAAAGTTTAAATTGATAACCGACCACAGACCACTTACATGGCTATTTTCTATAAAAGACCCAGGTAGTAGATTAGCCCGCTGGCGCCTTAAACTCGAAGAATACGACTACGAAGTCATATATAAACCCGGAAAAATAAACAAGAATGCAGACGCCCTGTCCCGAATCAAAATTAACCACTTTAACGATTGTTCCAAATTTCATACCAAAATTCTAGCTGCGAACGGAGACGAATCGAATGACGAATCAGATGACGAAACTCGAGACGATAACACTAAATTTACCGATGACCAAATCGCCCAAGAATTCGAAACCTTTGTCAACTTGTACAAGACGACGTCCTTAATAGATTATTCAAAAATCAAAGCCTCTAACAAACAACTATTGTATCGAGAACACAAAAATATTATAACCTTTTTTCAACAAAATAATTTACAAGACCTTCATCACAAAATTATCGATGACATATTTGAAGAAAACCCAGAATTCCATAATGATAAGATCAATATTGTATCTAGCAAGACGGTCAGACATAGGAGATACTTTATCGTCCCGTTACCGTTTGATATCGAATCCATAATTGAACACTTATTTTTGGTATTATTTAAAAACCAAGACGTCTTGGATCTTTCTAAGACTTACTTTGTCGAAAATAATTTAGACCTCCCTATACTTGAAATTCTGTCATTCATTTTTGCGGAAAAGGACCTAAAATTAATAATTTGTCAAGATATTGTCAAAACCCCTGATGAAGACCAAATTCCTATAATATTAGATCAACATCACAGCGGTAAAAACAACCTACACCGCGGAATAAACGAAACCATTCGACGAATTAGAGAAAAATACACTTGGCAAGGTCTAACTAAAGACGTAGAAAACTTTGTAAAAAATTGTGAAACTTGTCAAAAAAGTAAAGTCTGTCGAAAAAATTTAAGCAGTCCGTTAGTAATAACCGAAACACCAAAGACACCATTTGAGAGAATTAACATTGACCTATTCGAGTTCCCCACACGCAATTATGCTTTAACGATACGCGAAGAATTAACCAAATTTACACAAGTTTACGCAGTCCCTGATAAATCCGCTAAATCTGTAGTAAATACCTTATTACTATATTTCCAACACTATGGTACTCCTCTGAGAATACATTGGGACTACGGAGGAGAATTCGACAACCGATTATTACGAGATTTATGTATTTTATACGATATAAAATTAACCTTTTCAGGCGTAGGACACCCGCAATCGAATGGCTCAATTGAACGATTCCACGCAACGTTAGCAGAAATGATAAGAGTTAACCAAACAGAAAATCCGAACGAACATCCGTTCACTATTTTACCTTACGCTGTAATTTGCTATAATAACTCTGTTAACAAAACACATGGATTTACGCCATATGAACTAGTTTTTGGTCATACATCAGTTCGACCGCCAGAAACTTTGTATAACTAAAAAGAATTAATAACGAAATACGTCAGAGATTTAAACAATCGTATCTCCCATTATTATAAAATTGCTAGAGACCGAACGGAACTCCAAAAACAAAAAGCCAAAATTAGATTCGATAAAAACGTCCCCGAAAATCGTACTGAATATAACGTTGGAGACAAAGTTTACGTAAAAGAATCACAGATTAAAAACAAATTGCAAAACAAATTTAACGGACCATTCGAAATTACCAAAATCTTTGAAAATTCAGCTATCTTACTCAACCCAGAAACTAAACAAACTAGTAAAGTCAATTTTGACAGAATGAAATCTTATTTTGAAAGTTAACCTTGTTTTCAGGTTATTCCTGCTGTTCGGATCAGCAACACTAGTGGTTTCCCAATATAAAATCACGTCTATAAACAACACCATAGGAATATACTACCACGAAAAAACAGACGTAATAGTAACCAACGACAAATGGACATTACTGGTTCACAAGAACATTTCCTCTCTAAAAACAACCTTTGACAGAAACGAAAAAATGTTAGAGCTTATCCTAAACACCCTGGACGCCGCCGATCAGAAAACGATCACTTTCAGGAGTGAAGTTAAAACAGATCTAAACCTGTTAACACAAATATCTAAAACTATAAAATCAAAATTTGACGAAATCTTTTTGGATACAAAACGATATAAGCGCGGAATAATCAACGGTTTCGGCACAATCTTTAAATCAATAACCGGAAATTTAGATGCCGAGGACGGTCAATATTATTCCGATTGCATCAATAAACTAAACAACGACGAACACCAATTGGAGAATCTAATTAAAAATCAAATTTCAGTTACTACATCCGTTATCAAAAATTTTAATTCAACTATTCAAAAACTTCAAATGACGAAGAAACATTTAACAAAAATATCAAAGAAATCGATCGCACAATTCAATCTATGACAAGTCACATCGAAGCCATTGAAATTAAATTAATATTCTTACATTATTGCGAACAATTAATGGCAAGTTATTTGTACATCGAAGATAATTTAAACGATGTTCTAAATGCAATAACATTTGCACGTCTAAAAATCATTCATACGTCAATCATCACTCCAACAGACTTAATTTCATCTTTACAGGAAATTTCACAGAATTTGCATAAAAATAATCTACCGCTCTTAATAAAGCTATCAAAAGTTGCTCAATACTTAGATATTATGGAACTGCAAGCTTTTCAAACTGATTCAAGTTTAATCTTTGTTTTAAAGGTACCTTTAGTAGATCCACAAACTTACACAGCCTATCAATTGTATCCTATCCCTGTTTTGGATAATAGAACTGGTTTACACCACTTATTATCGGTATCACAAAAATATATCGCGAGAGATGATGATTCCTTAATGTTCTTACCCATCCCGGATCTAGATGAGTGCAAACAACTTTACATGGGAACCAAATTATGCTCCAACCTGTTCGCCTACCCGATAGATAACAATGCCATATGTGAAGCAAGGCTCTTCAAAAATCTCATGACTCTACCCCAAAATTGTCAAACCTCATTCATAATTAGTCAAGGATATAATGTACAAAAACTCCAAGAAAACACCTAGCTAGTCATCAACGCAGAACCATTACATGTTACCGTTAATTGTCCAAAGAGAAATTCAAAAACAGAAGTCATCACGAAAAATTCCATTATAAAATTACAACCCAGCTGTTATGCCTTTGTTGGTATTACCAAAATCCAGGCCAGTTCCAATGAAGTGTTAGATGTCAAAGATAACACTCACCCAATCGAAATTCCGTATGATTGCTGCAGTGACCTTCCAGACAAAACTCAACTTCCAAATTTGAAACCATTAAAATTAAACAATTTGAATACAGAAGACCTCGAAATTGCGAAACACAAATTAGACCAGTATTCCAAGGATTTAGACGACCTCATCAACGAACCCTACGTGACAAAACACATCTCGTGGTTCACGTACTTCACTATAACCCTAGTGATCTCCCTTACCCTACTCTACCTGTTCTGCAAATGCAGAAAAAGAAGCCGAAAGTTAGCCCTTGTTCATGCATCACACGATTCACCTCCATCTCCACCGATGCCAAGAAGAACATACAAAAGTTTCATCAGTATCTTACCTCCAAGGAGAAGACCCAGTATGCAAAGAGAAGAAGAAACCGAAGAAGTGGAACTAACTTAAAGACATTCTACATTGTTACCAATTTTGATTTCATGATTAATATTAACTTATGTTATATGTACATCTTTAATATTCTATTTGCATTTTTATATTTTACAATTTTATTCTTTTCATTTTATTATCATTTTGGTTTTACATTTTACAATTTTATTATTTTCATTTTACTATTATTTTGCTTTTATATTTTACAAAAGTTGCTGTATAATCACCAACTTTTTTAATAAGGGGGAAGTTGTTATATAATATTTGGTACGCTGTATAACACTTGTACGTGACTTTTATTCCTTTTTAAACTATCTCAGCATATCATATTTCAGCTACGTGTTGATAACGAATTCCCTCATATTATTTATCGCTGATATGTAAATATCATATTTCCTCTTTGCTTTCTCTTGGGAATAATGTAAATGCTGACTAAGTACACCCAACCGAGGATATAAATAAGATAGATTACATTTTGTATTCAGTTCATATACTCATGTCGTAATAAACACTTCACTATAATATTATAATTTCATTTCAAGAGTCAACGTTGACTCTTTTTAATTTTAATAAAAGTTTTTAAAAAGTCTTTAATGTAAATCGTGATCTAACATATATATACCCAGTAAACACACTCCGCCACATCCACATTATAGCCACTCACATTTTAGTGGATTTTGTGAATGGCAGAGCATCTCATCACTGTGATGACACTCTTTGGACCGTTTCTGAACGTTCACGTCATAACCACTTCTATGTGAGTGGAGATTGGGACGTCCACAATCACCACATCATTTTAATGAAAAATTTTATAACGTGGATGTAACCAACTGTTCCAACACTCACTTTGATATCCCCATTTCATACTAAATTGTGACCATCGCCGCCAGCGCCACTAGTCTAGTACTACTGCTGTCGTTTCCCTCCGCTGTCATCTCCAGTATCTGTGCTCCAGTTTACACTTGTCTGTGTTCGGTTGTCGACATTATGTCAATGACTTTTTTTTTAATGCTTTCAGTTTTTGTGTTAAATATCAACACATTTTTACGTAAAGGTAAGTACCTGCTTGTTTTAACTTCACTGTTACTATGACATTATGCATTTTTATTGTTTGCTTAACCTATAATTTTCATGTTTCGTGACACCGAATGGCGTCATGTGTCATTCAAATTCAAGGGAAAAAAGCAAGTTAAGCTAATTTATCATTTAATATGTTGGTTAACACTGGTCTTTTATTTTTTATGTAGAGCATATTTAGCTTATTTTAGATTTAAATACTGATAATTAAGTATTTTCCAATTGGCGACAAAATGCAGTCACATTGATTTAATTATTACCTATCAAGGTGAGTTTATAAAAAAAGCCCCAATCCGAACTTAGTCTATCTTAGTCTTAATTTTTTCCCTAAAAAGTTAAATGTACAGGTTACCCGTATGCCGTTTATAAAAGTCGTAATCCTGTCTTGTTTCTAACTTAACCTAAAATTTTTAGGTAAATTTTTCCCAGAGTTAATACCACAGAATAGATCAGAAATCAATTCCAATTGGCGTGAAAAGTTCGCGTATTTATTTTACGATCAACTTAGGACAAAGGCAAGTTTTTATAAACCAGTCTTAAGATATCAGATATGTTTTAGGGAAAAATTAAGACTAAGGTAGGCTAAGTTAGGACAGATTTATTTTGCTCTGGTAGAGGTATATTTTAATACCCGAATAACGAATATCCCAGTTAGTCCAGTCAACGAACCGCTAAAATCTCTAATTTGAGTGCTAACGAATGGATTTTGATGAAACCGTGTGCAGTGTGTTTGTAAAGTTGAAAAAAAAAAAGGTTAGAGTAGGATATGATTGGAAAAGGTAGAAAACACGGGTTCCGTAACTTGTAGAATTAAGTTACAAATAAAAAAAAAACAATATATTTACCTTTTTTAGCCCAAAATAAGATGTTTTCACTGTTGCGAAGTTTTTCGAAAAATGCATATTTTTCGAGACATGACCACTCGAAAATTCCTAAAATAGAGCGGGAGCTAGGTTGCTTTTTCAGCAGCTCATCATTTTATGAACTTTGAGATATTTTTATGGTTTAATGGATGATAACGATTCATAAAACCGACTTCTGGCGGGGCACCTCCAGTCAGGAGCGTCATGAACACTGTTTAAAAATCAGTGAAATCATGTCATCGTTACAAGGCTCATTTTTTTTTGTGTGTACACATTTTATGTTTAGAATGAATAACATAAGATCGCCAGAAAGTGTGGGCCGTCAGGAGGCGCAGCCAGAAAGGTAAAAATGATATACATCTGAGGCACGTTAGTCGAAAGTGTTAAATTCCTGTATATTTAAGAGCCTATGGTACTTTTGTTGACATTAAGAACTTTACGGGGAGGCTATTCTATTGTTGAAGGAGCTTATATTTACGTTTTAAAAAGGAGCCAGAACTTGTAATGATAAGTTTAGAGTTCTGAGATGAAATATGCGAAAAAAAATCCAATTTTCTTCAAAAATCCTAAACATTTTCTTTCTGGCTAACCTTACTGACGGGAGTTTCTTTCTGGGAATTTTTTTCTGTGTTCAAAACATTTAAATAAACATGCTCAACCTTAAAAAGTTTGTAACGATCATGTTATATAACTCGCATTTTTTTACATCTTTGACCTTTCTGGTTGCGCCCCTGATGGCCCACACTTTCTAGCGATCTTATTTTATTCATTCTAAACATAAAATGTGCACACACAAAAAAAATTGGCTTTGTAACGATGATATAATTTCACTGATTTTTATATCTTGAACCATGTCCAACTCGACGGGCTGACATATGTCAGAAATCTATTTTGTCGTTATTTAAGTTCGATAAACTTAATCAGCGCATAGAAAATGCTTGTAACGATGAGTGTCCGAAAAAGACACTTAGCTCCCGCACCAAAAGTGGGGGAGGGGAAATGTAAAAGTTGGAAAAAAATCTGAAAAAATTCAGGCGAATGTATTATCGAAATACAAGACTTTTTTTTATTTATTTGCAACTTTTCTGTAAAGTGTGTTTTCACCGAGTTTTTCCGGAAAAACATGAAAAACTACTCCTTTTATGAAATTGCAGCGCTTTAAAAAGATTTAACTTAAAAATTTGAATGTATTCAAGTGTGCATTGATGCCTTCTAAACATTTTTTGCCTCTTGGAATTTTTTTGTAACTTGCATTATGTACGTGACTTAGTGGCACACAATTATAAAGTTACTAAGTCAGCACTTCCCGGCTGACTTGATAACCACGTTTATCGTTTATTATAATATTCATTTTCTATTCAGTTGTATCATAACTGTTGTACATTACACATGTATGAAGCCATTTTATGTGTAGTGAATTAATAAATCCTGTTCAAAAAGTTAATTTTACTTTTTTAAAAAGTAGTTTCTCCTCCTAAGAACTATTATTGGCGCAGTCGTACAGATTAAGTCCGTCGGTTCGTGCATCGTGCAGAAATCGACGTGAAATTTCGATTTCTTTAGACTTAAAAGAACTTTACGTGTCGGACAGTGCATTGTGCAAATTTTCCATCAAGGAAAAACGACATAAAGACCTATTGCAAGTTGAATTGAGTAGATTTGCAAGGAGTGAAAGTGCGAAAGGATTATTAGCGAACCCCACAGCAGCGATCAACTCCAAAGGATAAGACGAAACCCACTATCAAAGTAAGTCGAGTTTATTCCTTTGTTTCCTACTCCTCAAATTTGTATTATACAGATCTGAGTCGAAACTAGTTGTAAGAAAGTTAATTTTGTTTTAATAATTTTAAATTGCCTATTGCACTACCATACAGAATACGTATATTTCTAATAATTTCGTAATAACATTTTGATTTATATTTGCGCTTTGCTAATAGAGAAAATCAGATTCCAACCGCACCACGTTAGAATATAAAGTGCTGTATTGCCTATAATATTTTGTCGTATTTAACTAGTAGGTTGCAAAATACTTATAATTAAAAAACTTCAAAATTATTATAATTATCTAATTTTATGAGCGACATCGACGAACTAAATAATTCATTTAACTCATTAAGTGTAAATAATTTAAATACTGCTCAAACAACAACAATGCCAGAAATAAATCCTAGCATTTTCAAATTATATGCCGATTCCATTCAAACATATGATGGATCCGAAATCGAACTAGAGCCTTTTATTAATGCTGTAGACGAGTTCTACGAACTTTACCATACCAATGATGTCGCCCTAAATAAAGTTGTCGAACGAGTTATTTTCGGAAAACTTAAGGACCGCGCTCGTATGATGCTAGGTTCCAGAGTAGAGCTAAATACATGGCCGTTAATTAAACCATTTTTGAGACAAAGCTTTGGAGATAATAGGTCAATAGACGTTCTTGAACAACAACTTTTTACTATGGCTCTAATGAAAAATGAAAACCCGTTAGAATTTTCTAGACGAATACAAACTGCTCGCAGTAAATTATGTTTTAAACTAAATTCAATACCAATTACAGAAATCACGGAAGAACAAAAGAAAATTTATGTTAAACAATACGAGTCACAAAGTTTAAAAGTTTTTCTTAGAAACTTAACCATTAGAGACTGTGATTTCATTAGATCGAGAAATCCAACGAAGCTAGAAGAAGCCATTAATCTTTTTATAGAAAACGAGAATTTTACGCAGTCACAACACCAAGCCCAAAACGTGCCAAAAAGTATTGCACCACAACCAGGACCAAGTTTTAATCCGTCATTTAACTTTAACGCAAATAAATCTTTTAATAAAATACCACCCTTTTTCCAAAAACAGAACCATCAACCACAAAATGTGTTTGTGCCTCAATACCAAAACCAAAATTATTTCCAAAAACCGAATTTTCCAAGTCAACCAATACCCGTTCAACCCCGAGTAATAAAACAACATTTTCCAACAAATGCACAAACATTCGGACAACAACGAAATGTAAATGTGTTTAAACCAAACCCTCAAAGACAAAATTTTAGCCAACCACAACCAATGTCCATTCAGACTAGACAATCATTTACGAATAATAATCAAAATTTCGCGCAACCTAGGCTTACCCCAAATCAAGTGAGACAACAGTTCCCTTGGGTTAAACAAACCCCTGTACCAAAGTACGCTGTACAGGAACTGAATGCCATAAGCGACGAACCGGAAGTTGTTTATGATGAATCGCAAAACTATCAGCTAACTGACGAAACATCTTTTAACCCTGAAAATAATATGATAAATCCCTTAGAACACGAATATTACGTAGAGCAGCAGGCGAATTACCAACAAGACATTGAAAATGAAAATTTTCAACAGGACGACCAGACAGACAGTCAGAGATAACATTTAACGCCTACATAAACGCGCTTCCCTACATTCAAACTTCAAATCCCAATCTAAAATTATTAATTGACACTGGATGCAACGTTTCGATGCTAAGACCTATAGTCGCTGAAAATTATTTCCCAAATTTCATTTATAAAGCTCCATCGCTATTACAATCAATCGGCCAAGCGCGTGAAGCAACCTATAAAGCCCGTATACCAGCTTTCAAAGAACTACAAACAAAGCAAGAGATAGAATTTACCCTTTACCCATTCTCAGACTATTTCGATGGTATTATCGGACTTGATGAACTTAGAAAATTAAAACTTCAGATGGACTTTGAAAACCAAATTCTATATAATGAGAAAATCCAAATTCCTTTTCTATACCGTGAACACCATACACAAAACCACATTACGGTGGAAATACCACCTCATCAATCAATAAATCGGTTGTTTTATGTATCACATCGGCATGGAGATATTATCGTGCCAGAGCAAAAAATATTTGACTTGTTTATACCAGAAACCTTAACTACCGCTAACAATTTTAAGGCTAGATTTGAAATTCAAAATAATACGGATGAGACACAATGCATTACAATTACCGAACCTTTTAAAGTAACACCATATGAGAGCGATGACTTTGAGACATATAATATAGAAAACATTTTACCTGAATTTCACTCTCAAATTACGGAACCACACTCGAGTCCCACGAAAACTCTTAAAGATCTTATTAGAACTGACCACATGAATCCCGAAGAAAGACAAGCAATTTTAAAATTAATTGATAACTTTTCCGATATATTTCACCTAGAAAACCAGCAACTTTCATTCACGAATAAAATAAAGCATACAATAAAAACTACGGACGAAATACCAGTACATGTAAAATCTTATAGGTTTCCTCACTGTCACAAGGAGGAAGTTCGAAATCAAATAAATAAAATGCTAGATGATGGGATAATTAGGCCTAGTCAATCACCCTGGTCAAGTCCCATATGGGTCGTTCCAAAAAAGGCAGACGCCTCGGGCAAACGTAAGTGGCGTATTGTAGTCGACTACCGCAGGTTAAACGACAAAACAGTTGATGATAGGTATCCAATACCTAATATCGATGACATATTGGACAAATTAGGTAAATGTAACTATTTTACTACACTCGATCTAACCAGCGGTTTCCACCAAATCGAGATGTCGGAAGAAAGCATACAAAAAACAGCTTTTAATGTAGAGAACGGGCACTTTGAATACCTAAGAATGCCTTTTGGTTTGAAAAACGCGCCGGCGACCTTTCAGAGGGTCATGGATTTCGTACTGAGAGACATTCAAAATAAAATATGTTTGGTCTATATGGACGACATAATTATTTTTAGTACTTCACTGCAAGAGCATATTGCGAACTTACGACAAGTCTTTCTTAAATTACGCGAAGCAAAATTAAAAATTCAATTGGACAAATCCGAGTTTCTGAGACAGAACGTAGAATTTTTAGGCCACATAATTACTCCCAATGGCATAAAGCCGAACCCAAACAAGATCCGAGCGATACAACAATTCCCGATACCAAGAACCGCGAAGGAAATCAAATCATTCCTCGGACTGTTAGGGTTTTATCGAAAATTCATTAAAGATTTCGCGAAAATAACGAAACCTTTAACCAAATGTCTGAAAAAGAATGAGAAAATAACGCATGACACGGAATTTTTAAAATCTTTTAACTTATGTAAAGACATTCTGACAAATCAACCCTTACTACAATTCCCGGACTTTAGCAAGCCATTTATTTTAACAACTGACGCTAGCAACTTTGCTATAGGCGCCGTATTATCGCAGGGCCCTATTGGCAACGATAAACCAGTAGCGTACGCATCTCGCACCCCAAATTCTGCAGAGATAAACTATAGTACAATAGAAAGAGTACAATAGAAAGAGCTCCTTAGCGCAGTAAATTTTACAAAGTATTTCAGACCATACCTTTTCGGCCGTAAGTTCACCATAATTACCGATCACAAACCGCTGGAGTGGTTACAAAATTTAAAGGAACCTAATAGTCGCCTTATGCGCTGGAGACTCAAATTAATGGAGTATGACTATAATATCGTTTACCGTAAAGGCAAAGAAAATAAAGTGGCTGACGCCCTTTCCCGCGTCGAAATTCACCCTATCGATAATGAGAATCAATCGGTTATAGGCAACATAGATAAAACCGATGGCGACAAGATTCAAACCGATTTTCCTGAATTAACCCTTGACGACCTTATTACATTAGACGCTACATCCGACACAGAAGTGTCACCTAATGACCTAATCCAACCACCAATTCCAAAAGTTACACCCCTGGAACCCAAAATCATTATACGTACGAATACCCAAATACGTGCACCGAATATCCCTAGCAGCAACGAAACCGTTCATTCAGCCCGCGAAAACCCGATATTTGAGATTCCCATCTCAGAAGACCCTATAAATAAATTCCAAAATCAAATAATAATGGCGGTAAGCACCAATACCACACGCACACATGTAAGAAACTCAAAACCATTCAATAAAAAAAATCGATACGAGGTAACTTTACCCTACCGAGACCCAGAACAATTTAAAAAGGAAGTAGTAGAATTCTTTAAAAATTATATCAAACCCCGAACTACACATGGGATAATAATAGAACCTCAATATATTCAAAAGATTATTAGCATTTTGCAAAAACACTTCCAACATGCTAGCTATCTACTCGTACAAACTAATAATTACGTACTAGACGAAAAAAATAAAGAGAAACAAATTTCGTACATAAAATACCATCATGAAAATAAAACAGTTCACCGAGGAATTTCAGAAACAATAAAAGCCTTACGACAAAACTATTTTTGGCCGCGCTTAAACGAAGACGTTAGGGATTACATAAACGTCTGCGTAATATGCCAAAAATCCAAATATGAGCGCAGGCCTGATCACTTAAAATTTCAACCTACACCCATCGGCCATAAGCCCTTTGAACATCTCTATATAGACACATTTCAAATAAATAATATCAAATTTCTCACTATAATCGATAGTTTTAGCCATTATGGACAAGCTTATGAAATCACCCTAGCAGCTAATCATATTTGTGACAATCTATTGAAATATATGACGCATTTCGGAATCCCCAATAAAATAACAAGTGACCAAGGATCCGAATTTAAAAATAGCCTATTCGAGGAATTTTGTAAAGTTCACAACATTGCCTTACACTATATAACAGTAAAAAACCCCAATAGCAACTCTCCCACCGAACGATTTCATTCCACTCTCCTGGAAGAAATGAGAATATTAAAAGACAAATTTAAAAAGGACGAACCCCTCGACAAATTAATGAGCTATGCTATTCTCGGTTACAACAATACTATACATAGTACCACCGGCTTTACGCCCTTCCAAATAATAAAATCCAACCCAGACATTAGAACGCCACTCGAACTTACAGACAGACTAATCATTAATCAATATTTATACAAACATAAAGAAAACGCCCATGTTATTAACGAACTAGTTAAAATACAAAACGAACGAGCAAAAGACTTGACGAATATAAATCAAACTCGTTCTGAACCAGCCACTAAACAACCCGGTGAAAAAGTATACTTTAAACTCGCCCCTCGTAGTAAACTTGCACCTCGATATAGAGAATTAACAGTAGAACTGGACGCCAAAGAAAAAATAGAAACAAATAAAGGGACATACCACAAACATGGGTTAAAACCACAACGAAAAATAACTCAAACAAATCCATCTGTTTCAGATGACGCTGACATCATTAATCTGGATAATTATCCTGATGAACCTGGGGACAGCTCAGATAAAACTGGAAAAACTAAGTAACCCCATACTTCCATTCTCCTTGGGCAACGCCCGGGTAACAATGCAAAAACATTCCTTTATCAAATACTTAAACTTAGACCATTTCATTAACCCCATAAAAAATTTAGAAATCAATTCAGAACTAATCATTCCATTGATAAATAAAAAAGACGAATTATACCCTCAGTTGCATAACGTCCATTCCCACCTAAAATACTTATTAAAGCAAACAAAAACAAAATTCGAGAATATTAGACCCCTGAGTAATTCACGTCAAAAACGCGGACTCGCAAATATCGTAGGGAAAGCATCTAAATGGGCATTCGGTACACTAGACTCCGAAGACGCCGAACGCTACGATGACGCCATATCAACTCTTGAATCGAACCAACAAGACATTTACCACGATCTCGAAAATTACCTAACTATTACCAAACAATTTATGAATGAAACGGTAGATACTTTGAAAAAAATAATAAATAATCAAAATGAGCTATATCATAGGGTAAAAGCTATTGAGCAGAATCTAAACAAATTTACACTGTTTATCAAAATTCAGAACATTTTAGACATAATGATTATAGATTGCATGTCGCTGATAAATATACTAGATAATATTCAAAATAGCATTTTGTTTGCACAATTAGAATCCGTTCATACAAGTTCATTACCAATCAATGAATTAAAAGATCTAATAAACCGTATGAAGGAACTATACCCCAGTGGTCTATATAACTTCACAAACATACAAAGTTTTTACGCACTTATTAAAGCTGAGATTTACTACAGCAATCAATTGATCTGTTTTGTCTTTCACTTTCCGGTACTCAGAGAAAGTATTTACAACTATTACCACCTTTACCCTATACCAATCCATAACCAAACTATCATCCCCCTGAAACCCTACATAATAACGAACTCGACATATCATCACTACGAGGATGCAGCATGCCTAAGAGTGGAGGGACTCTGTATCTACCACATAGAACAGCAAATATCTAAACAAGACTGCATACCAGACGCACTCTTGGGATCAACCCCAATGTCATGCAGCACGTTAACCGTCAACCTAGAAAAAGATATAGTGGAACAAATTAACAACGGCTATCTAGTAGCGATACCGGTGAGAAATATTACCATAGAAAAAAAATGTAACGAACATGGATTCATTACCATACAAGAACCCCATCTCGTCTACATACCCAAGAAATGCAGCGTAACAATCCACGGGTACACGTATAGGAACTCTATCGGCTTTACACCGGAGACACCTCTCGAGATACTACCTATCCATATGATCAACCCCGACTTGGACAGCGTCGAAGCAACCCCTTTACAACATATCAACATTGACAAGCTTTCGAGCCTACAACAAGTAGCTGAACGGACACACCTACATCAATTAAAAACATTTAACACGAAAAGTGACAATGACAATTTAATTCTTTATATTTGCTTAGGTATAGTAGTTATATTTGTATTGATATTTCTTTGCAAAAGTTTGTATGTCAATAAGCAAAAAATATACTCTTCCCTTGCTTTTAGAAATAAAAACAGTAAACATGTAAAAGCAAAAACGGATGTGCACCTAAGTGACCTATCTGATGACGCCGAAAAAACTTCATCCCCTGTTTTTTCGTCTTAGGAGGGAGGCATTATGTACGTGACTTAGTGGCACACAATTATAAAGTTACTAAGTCAGCACTTCCCGGCTGACTTGATAACCACGTTTATCGTTTATTATAATATTCATTTTCTATTCAGTTGTATCATAACTGTTGTACATTACACATGTATGAAGCCATTTTATGTGTAGTGAATTAATAAATCCTGTTCAAAAAGTTAATTTTACTTTTTTAAAAAGTAGTTTCTCCTCCTAAGAACTATTATTCTTGCTAATTTTCCAAGTTACAGGCAGTTTTTCACGATAAATAATGTACTACATTTTTTGCACAAAAATACATGAAAATTCGATACATAAGCGCGATTTTTTCAAAAAAGCATTTGTTTCGTAACAATAAAGAAGATAAAATTCGTAATGTACCTTTTCGGATGCCATTTAAGAATAGAATGCAGTAAACAAGCACTGCATAAAAGTGCGTTATTTCATTATCTTTAAATAAGTACCGTACTTTGGACGGTTTTTTGTTTTAAATTTATATATCTCAAGTAAGGCAGCGAATAAAAAATTTCAAAAAATATATGTCAGGGGCGTCAGTTGGAGCTTTCTACTGACAAAAAATTAGATTTTAAAATAATCAATAACAATTTTTTTCTAATTAATTTGTGGGTGTTCAAAGTTACCCCACGGTCGAGGTTACTTTGAACGCCTATAATGAAATCATGCGATTTCAATGTAACCTCTCAGATAATGTTTCTTTGAACACCTAAAAACTAGAAACTCCTTGTTTCCAGAAAAAAAAAATTTTATGCAACAGAAATACACAATTTACATAAAATAATGTATTTTATTATTCACAAACAGTATTAAGGCACTCATTATAACAAAACATCATAAAGAAACAGCAGTATTCCAACAAAATATAATATAAACGAAACTAAACTAATATTTGGCAATAACTGTACGGTTTAAAAAAAGAAGGTACACAGAAAACAATGAATGGAACTAAACTATCTATTGCATACGTATTAATATTTCCTCCTCTTCTGTGAGGGCAAGGGGTGGCCAATCTTGGTGGCATGCTTTCCTCGTAGTTTGTGACTTAGCGTCCCTAATGAAATTCCATATGTTTTAGATGATTCACGCAAAAACTTTTTTTTGTATTTTATTTCATATATAAAGAGCTTTCTCTAAGACTTCTGGAGTGAAATTGGCGTATTTTCTTGCACCAGTTTTTCTTTTGTACGAGCAGACCATTTTCTACAAAAACAGAGGTAATTTGTAACCTGGGGCTTCATTGAACGCGTTCAAAGTAACCCCGAGAACGATGTCTAAGAGCATTACTCTGATAAAAAATTTATAAACAAAAAGTGTGTACAAATATTTTTAATTTCTTTAACATAGCTTTGTTAGGATACCGTATTGTTATAGCAAATAGACTTTGTAACCATGTGGTGCAAATACTTACGGCTACAGCAATAAAAGTTTGCAGACCTCTTTGAATGTTAGTTTTTTAGGTTTGAAGTTCCATGTCAGGTTTGTCAACTTCACAATAATTATTTTCAAACCGATGTTGCCAAACCATTCTTAAATGTGTGATGAATTGTGTGGTGAAAACTAGATGTCGCTAAACTTAATGGTTATTTCACTATGAGTCAATATAACAAAATTTATTTTTTGTTCAAAGTAGCCACGCGGTTCAAAGTATTAAAAATCGTTAAATTTATAAAAAAATGTATCATGTAATTTTTTTCTTAAGGAATAATTATTCATCTGACGATGAGAATTCTTGTGGATGTGAGGCACGACAAAAAATTTAGTACATTATTTATCTCGAGAAATATGCATTTTTCGAAAAAATTCACAAGAGTAAAAACGTCTTATTTTGTGCCAAAAAAGGTAAATAAGTATATTGTTTTTTTTTTTTTCATTTTTGACTCAACTCTACAAGTTACGGAACCCGCGATAAAAGAGATGTTTTTACCCCTTCCGATCATTTCCTACACTAATCTTTTTTTCAACTTTTTTATCAACGTCATTACACGTTGACCAAGGTTTCATCAAAATCCATTCATTAGCACTCAAATTAGAGGTGAACGATGATTGGACTATGTCAAATTGGAACAAATTTCAACGTTTAACGGAAAAAACTGATAAAGTGTTGAAACTTGGCAAGGATGTTAGGATTTACTATTAAACATACTAAAAGTCCCCAGCTCAAACTGTTGCGCTCGAGTCGGCATCTTGGAGAAATGGCGCTCCGATTCAGCTTATTTCTTATACATATCTCTCTAACCATTAGCAATATCAAAAGTATGTTTATGTAAAAAATAAAGCTTATAAAATTCTCTACAGAGTGTTATATGCATTTTTTTCTAATCTATTATTATTATATTCTTCGGAAATACGAAAACAAAGAGTATATATATTGCACTTCATCGACTCATTTCAACAATTGTAAAAATCACTAGTAGGGAATAAAAATATATCTTCGTATTGTCATAAAATACGCAACAACTTTCAAAATGTCCGTCATGTCTCTTTTAAGAAATAACTTTAATAAGAAAAGTCCGATTTTAATGAAATTTTGACAAAATTAGTGTTAGTTATAAGAACAACAGCGTTTTAAAAAAAAAAATCAGTCAGCACATATGAAGGTTATGAAATTTTATGAAAATAATACACGTGAAGAGTGTTGTAATCTTTGATAAGATCGTGGATTTAAGTGACATAGGTAATTGCAATTTTAATGATTTCCCGATAATACCATCTTGATTGTCCAAATGGTCAGTATACTAAGTATGTAGTATCTCTGTGTTTGTAGAATCTTATCAAAGGTGTTACAATACACTCTTCACATGCATTTTTTTTCATAAAATGTTTTATAAACTTTTATATTTACTAATAGATTTTTTCAAAATCAATAGCTTTAGCTAACATACTGTACTATACTGTCTAAATTTCAATAAAATTGGACTTTATCGTACTCACAAAAGTGCCGTAAAGACAGACAGATGGACAAACTGACAGACTGACAGACAGATGGACAAACTGACAGACTGACAGACAGATATACGACGGATGTTTTAAAGTTATTCGGAATTCTAGAATGAACATAATATCGAGTTTTATTTTTTCCAGTGATATTTCCGCTTTTAGAAATGCGTTGATCAAATGTAATTTTCTTATTTTAGAAGGTTGTAATAACAGATATGGAAAAAAATTATATTACATTTTTTGTAGAGAATTTCATAAGCTTCATTTTTTATAGGAGACATAATTTCGATATCTCTAATTAAAAGTTTAGCGAGACGTAAGCAAATAACTTAATCTGAGCACCATTTTTTCAAACGCAAGAAACAGAGTTGGGAACTTTAAGTATGTTTAATAGTGGGCCTTAATGAACATCTCTGCCAAGTTTCAAAACTTTATTAGTTTTTTTCCATCTAATTTTCCCTATTTGACTGGAATAATATAATTTTTTTTCTATTTTAGAATGTAAGACAGACAAATAAAACTATGTCAGTTCGTGGAGCTACTGGCAATGACAGTACAATTAGAGAAAATACGGTAAGTTTATATTTTAAGTTCTAAATTCTTAGACATTTTGCATTTGAATTTTGTGAAAACTGCTGTTTTTACCAATTTTCTTCTGTATATAAATAAGGCTCTATAAGAAAGATTTTATTGTTTATTATTTCATATTGAAATACTTGTTTCGGTAATGAGAAACTTCACCTTCGGTTACTTTTTTTGCCTAATTTTTAATTTAGTTTATACCTACTTAGTGTTTCATTTTAAGTCTGCCCACTCTCATCGAAACTTTGTTATTTTGCTAGATGGAATTCAAATTTTGGTGTTTTATAAGTCCACGAAGTTCAAATCATTTTAGAACCGTATTCTGCGTGCCCTGCTAGAATCAAATTCTGAATTCGTATATGTATTGCAAATTCATGCTTTGCAAAATAGTAGTTTATTTTCAATCGTAGTAGCCTCGGCCTTTTTAAAAAAAATGTCATTAGTGTCAATGAAGTTGTCCCAAATTCAATTTAATTTTACTTTAATAACAAAAACAAGTGTGTGGTTGAACTTGAAATTCGATAATATGATATATTTGGATACTTGTCTTGTTTGTTTTTATTATTAAAAATTATTAAGTACAGAAAACGTAGTAGCTGGCTTAAAATGTTTAAGTGTACATTTCAATTGTTATTATGTACATAGTGTGACCATGCATAGACTTACTATTACTATTACCTAAGTAAAACCCAAATAAATAGATTAAACGCACTTAAACAAAATCTGAAATACTAATACTGCCACTTTTGACCTTTAGCTGTGGTGTTTTATCAGTACGCAAAAAAAAAAATTGATCGTTTGCGTTGTCCAAATAAGCTTAGAATGTCATGAAACGTCGAGATTTTAAGTTTGAGCAAAAAAATTTTGTCGGTCTGTCTGTAGCTTTTTTTTTTGTGCGCACGATTACTCTGGAAGCATTTAAGATATTCACTTGAAATTTGGTAACTTATGTATTTTAACGAGATCTGGAACTAGATTATTCGCTTGAGATTTGAAAATTACTGTTTCCATAATATTTTTTTTATTGTTGCCTTGTAAAGTACGCATATTAATAACCAACCTTGATCCATTTTAGTTACCAATGGACCAGCCTCTCTACTACCAATACTCAACTTTAACATTATTTTTACTGACATAAATGACATGACATCTTATTAAACATTTTTAAACTATGATAATTTATTTCTTATAAATTTTTAGATGTGGCATGAAAAGTAGTTCCAACCAACGCAGACTTTCAATGTGAGAACATTGTGAAAGACTTAATCCGTTATGGAGATCAAAGATCAAGAAAGAAATAGCTAGGTGAATTTTTATTATAAGGCATATAACTGTAATCATATCTTCAATATATATAGTTTCGGAAATGTTTGTTTCATTGATCACTTCAAATTCATTTAATACTTTTTACATTTTTGAATTTAATTTCTATTATTTCACTTAGAGACATTTTTCTGGGGGCCCCAGTTTAGTGAGTAATATATAAAACAATTAAAATATCTAGGTATACGTGCAAGTTTATACGCAAATATCAAACAATTATGTATGAACTGCTTTTTTATATATTTTCCGAAGTCTCAAGAAAAAATTAAGGAAAAGGTAAGTAAAAAGAGTGTGAAATATACCTTTTGAGTAAAATTTCAGCAATATCAGGCTACTTTGATGAAATTTTTTTGTCTGAAGTAAGCCATTACTTTTAAAATAAATAAAAAGAATCTATTTTTCAACAAATAAATCTTCTTTTGTATTACGAAAAAATAACTCAATGAAATTTAAAAATCACTGATGAAAGATTTATATTTTATACCCCGCTCCAACAGAAAATGATGAATTTTGTATAAGTTATGTTTCCTCATATTGAATTTTTTGATACTGTTTTTTATCGAAAAAAATTATTTCATCAAAGTCGGCTGACGTTTTATACATAGTCTATGATTTTACATTCTGAACAACTTTTCTCCTTTTTTTTTTCCTTTTGAAAAATAAAGTGTACTCATATTATTTCTTAAATATTGTTTGCAAATCACCCTGTATACTTAAAATTATATTCTCATATACAGCACAGCTACATAATTATATATGTAACTATATACACTGGTGGTATGTTAAAATATTGAGTCGATGCCAATGTAAGGTAGAAGAGAAGAGAAATGGACAAATAATATGCTGAAAAGAAAGAGATTTAACCTACGCTGTTGCCACTTGTCTCTCTAGCTACTTTTAGTCGTCAAGATAATCCTTCCTCTTTTACTGAATTTTCTTTGTGACACATTTGCGTCAACTCAATCTGTTTCTGTCATTTCTTCATAATTAGACAAAGATTATGTTTTGAGGACATGGGTGAACTATGGATAAAAAAAACGGCACGCCCATATTTGCCTGCCTGTTTAATTTAGACATCCCAATGGGAGGTGCGCACGTGTAGACTGTGGGAGGAGCTTCTTACCTGTTGCCGGCAAAGGATAAGATTTGACATTGGGGGAGATTGGGGAACGTAAATTATTTTACGCCATGTTAAAATACGCAGCATAAATCTAAATAAGGATAACAAATCATGATGTTTCTATGAACTACTGTTAATTAAATTATTTTAACAAGAAACCAATTGCAAATAAAGCCGTATTAATCAATAATTGGATTTCATCCGATTTCGCATTTTCTTTTTACCCCACTTTATCCCATCACTGCAGAGTATTCGCTTAGACATCCCCACCTAAAATGACTGTGATCTGGGAGAAATCCTATTTATTTAAAGAATTTTTATTTATTTTATTTATATACCTAGGGAATGCTAGTTTAATTTTCACGTCACATGGCTAAAAATGTCCAAAAATAAAACAGTATTTTAGTTATTTGAGCATTAAAAAATGCATCAAATAACTACCAACCAGCAAACTCCAATACGCGTAACATCATTTTTGACAAGAGTAGTACATCCCAACTCTTCTTGAAATATACTAAACAATTGCTGTTTTCATCATAAACGTCTCAAGCTGTAGGAGGGACAATAAGAGGGGATAGAGGGCGGAACTCTTAACATACACAAGTGCTGGCATCGTTGTTGTTATATCGCTCTCTTTCGTGTGTACATTATTTTGCTCTTTATATTTCACTCTATCTTATTATGAGGATCGACCCAAGAATTTTGGCTGCCACTACTGTATATTATGCAATGAGAATAATTACTTCCACGTCCAGTGGAAGTATAGTAACGACAAAAAAATTTTTAAAAATTTTTATTGTCCAAATAGGCTTAAAATGTCATGAAACGTCGAGATTTTAAGTTTGAGCGAAAACAAAATTTCTGTCTGTCTGTCGGTCTGTCTGTCTGTCGGTCTGTCTGTCGGTCTGTCTGTCGGTCTGTCTGTCGGTCTGTCTGTAACTTTTTTTGTGCGCACGTTTACTCTGAAACCGTTTAAGATATTGACTTGAAATTTGGTACACATATGTACTTTAACGAGATCTAGAACTATATTATATTTTCATCTTGTTCCGTCGAAGGGTTGGGGGGTAAATTGGGGTAAATTTGGGGTAAATAGGTCAATCAAGCAGGTAAGAGTCCATAAAATTGGTATTTAGTATATACAAGAGAAGCTAAGGTCTCAAAAAAATTTTTGGCATTAGCCACCCCCATTACCACCCCCACCCCCTTATTAAAGGGGATGAAAAAAAATTGTGATTTAGTGTATGTACAGGAACCAGAAACCTCAAAATATTTTTTTACTTCATCCACCCCCACTATCACCTCCCTATCACCACCCCCCACCCCACTACCGATGTGGGGTATCGTTTTATGGGTTTTTGGGGTAGAGGATTTCAAATATTATATCATTAAAGTTCCATAAACAATTATTTTCACATACAAAGTTTTTTTCGTTGTGAGTGACTTGGATAGAGAATCTGGATGTGGAAGTAGTGATTCCTTGGGCAGCGGTTTTTTAGGTATACTGGGGGATTTTGAAAAAAATATTTAACAAATAATACACTTTTATTTTGAAAATGAAAAAAAGTGAGAAAAGTTGTTCAGAATGTAAAATCACACACTACGTATAAAATGTCAGCCGACTTTGATGAACTAATTTTTTTCGATATATAAACAACAATAAAAAATTCAATATGAGGAACAAGGGCGGACTAACCGGGTGCGGGGCCCTGGGCTATTAATGCTTTGGGGCCCTTCTTATCTCATAACATTTTTTTTTAAAATCGGGTTAGATCACGCATCACCAAGACACATTTCCCTTTGTTTTGGCTAAATACTGAAGTAAACCATAATAATAATAGCGCGTAGCCGTATTGCACTGACAAGACAAGAGAAAAAATGTTACATATACTTTTATATTTATTATTTATACCGTCAATGAGATCACCAGTACACAGCATAATTATAATCATATCGTATTTGGTTTTTAAATCTGTTTTCAGCGTTCGGGGGCCCCTTCAGTATCCGGGGCCCTGGGCTTAAGCCCCTAAAGCCCCCCCTTTAATCCGCCCCTGATGAGGAAACATAATTTATTCAAAAATTCGTCATTTTTTATTGTAGCCGGATATAAAATATGTCTTTAATTAGTGATTTTAAAATTTCAATGGAGTTATTTTTTCGTAATATAAAAGTAGATTTATTTGTTGCAAAATAGATTATTTTTATTTATTTTAAAAGAAATTGGGCGGTAACATTCAAATTGTTATAATATATATTTTTTGTACACAATATGATCATATCTACATCACAAATGGGTGGTGCTGATGTGGCTGAAAAGTGGAAAATAAGTAAGTCACTTTTGACGACGTGGCTGAGTGCGGCCGTTTAGCGTCACTGTGACGGCATTACCACGTGGTTGCAAACAAGAATGACGACGTCACTGTTGCAAAAATCACATCATGATGTTAAAGTTATGTGGTTTGGTTTGCTGGGTATATACATATATATTGTAATGATTTTACTATAAAGGATCAAAATTTTATACTTACTATTTCAGTTGTGCTTAATTTTGATTTAAAAGCCAGAAATTTATTCGGCGCCACTGACTTCGCCCCTTTTAGTAAAAATTACACTTTGATAGCATGATACGTCGTTTGACGTCGACTCTCTTCAGTGCGAGTTCTTATTTTTGCTCATTTTTTTTTTTTTTAATAAATTTTAGAGACCAATATGAATAACAAATTCAAATAGTAACAATTTTATTGTAAGAAAAGGTAAATCAAAAAATAATTTCACATTTAAACAGATTCAATTCTTAAATTTATGAACCTTGGCCTTGGTTTATTTGAATTAATTAACAGATATCTGTTTCCTTACAGTTATGCAACTTTTATTACAAATAAATTAAAACTAAGAGACTTTATTTAATAACTAACGACAGGTACCTGTTTTGCGGAAGATCGGTTGTGAATCGTAGCACAAAGATGCTGCACTATTCACTCAGGTTGACAGCTGGTTACATGACGATCCGTGATCTAACACCTAACTGCTCCCGCTATGTGAAGTTTTCTTTCTTCTGATAAATTTTGAGTTAATAATTTGTTTTGGAATATGTTTGTATCTAAAAATCTTTGTATTAAAGGTAAAAGGAATTTACTTGCTTTTAAACAGGTAAGTCAATCTGACATTTCTTGAGACTTATAGGTTATAAATATTTTCAGACCCAAAATCTCACAATATTTGGTCTGTCACCTTCTGGAATGTTTATTTAATGTTTCGTAAACTTTTCTTTCATATAATTTTACTTTCAATACTTATTTCTTCTTTAAATGGTAATTAAATTTTTTTACATGTTTGTTTTTATATCAAAATTAATGCACTCAATAAACTTTTTCATGGAAACGGTCTTGTTTCCTGAAAATTTGTAAATTTTTTATGACTTTATTTTAGAATTTGGA
This sequence comes from Rutpela maculata, assembly GCA_936432065.2. Classification (NCBI taxonomy): domain Eukaryota; kingdom Metazoa; phylum Arthropoda; class Insecta; order Coleoptera; family Cerambycidae; genus Rutpela; species Rutpela maculata. The sequence goes on from OW386289.2 coordinate 28,899,333, forward strand.
TTGCTTGATGTGTCAAATTTAATAAATTTGATTTGGACATTTTAGTTAATTTACTTTTCAGGCCTTTCTTGCCTCCTTTTATACTTGAAACAGATTCTCTGTTTAATACTGATTCTCCCAGTACCTTTCTCCTTTTGTAATATTGTAAATTAAACTAGCACCAAACATTGTGTGATTTTTTTAACAAATATCATTTTACATTGCTTTAAACTAATATTAAGATATGGATTTACCTTTCCTATGCTACAATTTACCTAACTTACTTATTTCTAATAACAAATTAATATTTTCAATATAAATAAATGCTAAATTTCTAACTTCTTATTTTCAGGTATCGTAGGCAATGTGTTTTCACTTTCTGCACTAGTGTCCCTTTGCCTATCGAACTGAAATCATCGTGAAATGTTCTGTACAGTATTCTCTTGGAATTTACTGCAAAATTGCATGGAGTACAAAGTTTCTTAATGTTTAAAGGTTGAAATAACCATTGACAGCATGCAATTGGTGACTGATGTTAAATTTTGAAATTTTTATGAAGACTAAAGTATGTAATCCAGAGGTAGATGTCCCATGATTAACTTTAGGTAATTGTCTTTGATTTTTAATGTTCATATTTTAAACACGAGCACTGATTCTTTAGAAAGTTTTAATCTAAATCTGCTGGTGCTCTTATTTTCTTTAATAGTCTTTATGCACACATTGAGCTGTTTACATAGTTTTTATGTGATTTTCTTTCTTTCTTTCTCATTGTTTTTGAATTATTTTACTTAATTCTTGAGATTTTCAGTACTATTTTTGAATTAAATTAGAATATTTTATTTACAGATATGGAAATCTGCTCTTCCTATTTAATGAAAGTTCTTCCACTTTGAGATGTCCCGGATCAACTTGTGACTGTTTATAGAACCGAAACAATGTAACGATGGATTCCTTATATTAATTTATTACCTTTGGTTTTTCATTTCAGAAGTCTATCTTTCTAAGATAAAGTAAGATTTACACTATTCCTTAAATCTACTTATTTAAGTTTTAAGCTAACATACAGTGTTTATTGTTACTATTTAACCTTTGTTTAGACTAGTGAACGTTACACTGGCAGTGCAATTATTATTTGTGATTAATGCTAGTTTCAAGTTTATTTCTTTCTCTTTTAATTGTTTTGTTTGTAATTTTTAATACAAGTTCTTTAAACAGTAGCTTCGATTGAGGCTTTTAACTACATTTGTCATTTTGTCCTTTATGTATAATCGTTATATCACATCAATTTATATATATGTGTATATATATATATATATATATATATATATATATATATATATATATATATATATATATATATATATATATATAATGAACCAAATGACCAATTTTGACGACAAAATGACGTCATTTTAATGACGTCAAAATAATGACCTAAAAGAAACATGTATTTGATGTCTTCATGATAACGTCGGAAGTATGTTTTAAATATCAAGTCTCTGGTACGTCATTTATTAATGACGTCAAAATAATGACCTAAAAGAAACGTGTATTTGACGTCTTCATGATGACGTCAGAAGTACGTTTTAAATATCACGTCTCTGTTACGTCATTTATTCGGACAATGACGTCGGCGACGAAAAATCACCCTTAAAAGACATCATAATGACGTCACCCTGTTCCCTGGGTTGATTAATAGCACACTGACGAAGAGCCGTAGACTGTTTTATTTTGTTGGCCGTTGACATTTTCAATGCTTATAAAGTAAATTAGTTTTATTAAAACAATAAATTTCAGTGAATTATAGATTATTTTAAACAAAAGGATGCGGTAATGTTTGTTTACAGTTAACTGACCTAAGCTAACAGCAAAAAACTGTTCATAAAAATGAGCGATAAAAATTTCAGCAAAAAATTAAAAGGCACCTCAAACTGCCTAAAATATATCGACCTTGAATTTAACTAAATGAATTACCTTTGAATAGATAAAAATAATTAGGAAGATTTAATTATTACAAATTAATCATGAGTACCAAAAGGATTTATATTATGTAAAAATGAATTTATCGCGTGTGAAAGTATCCTTGGCGACATAGGACCAAAATCTGTTGCGAATAAAGTTGCAATTATTGCACTTACTTGCGTTTTTGATGTGCTGCTTCCAACGGTATCTTTTGGCCCTCGATTGGACTGTATAGTACAGTGTGGTTCACAGAGAAGCACTTGCGTAACGAAATAGCGAAAGCGAGTAAAAATAAAAATTAACACCAATTATACACGTGTTCTCAGTAGCGGCCTTTTAGCGAATCCTATCTCTCTTTTCTTCTTCGCACGCCAGGATGCGTGCGATTGCAACTCTCAAGCGCGTTTCGAAAGTAACTTATAATTAAAATAAAATATATTATAAAATATACATATATATATTTCCTTAAGGTACTAAATTTAAATAGAATAAAAAAAACTATAAAATCTAGTGAGGGAATTCCGAACAACTACCCTGTTTAGTTATACTTTGATATGGGCCGCGTTATTGCTTGTTCGTACTCGAATGCTGTAATGCCGATTGCCGAGTCGCTCAGCTCAAAGGACTGTCCTAGTCTTAATTTATTATTTAGTTTATGTGAAAGAAAAAATCCTTTTCTTAGTTAAGTTTTTTTTGTCTATGAAGCAGTGGCGTAACTAGACGTCATGGGGCCCAAGGGCAAAAAATTGTTGGGGGCCCCTATTATATTTTCTTGATACCTAATCCTATATAGGGTGACCAGATGTTTGCAATTTGAATGCTGTACACTTGGACAGACAGAGCCGTGGGGGAAAAATCCGAAAAAAATTTTTTTGATCCCAACATTTTTTGATCAGCGGAGAGGAGAAATCCGAAAAACATTTTTTTTATACGCAGGGGGAAGAAATCCGAAAAAAATTTTTTTTGATCCCAACTTAATAGGTACCAACATTTTTTTGATAAGCGGGGGGAGAAGATATCCGAAAAAAAAAATTCCAACCAAAACGTAATGGAGACGTTTTGCTGTACATCCAAGCATGCTGTACATACCATTAAAATTCCGGACAATACAGCGAAATTCCGAACCTATGATCAGCCTATCCTAATACCCAGCCTCACCCAGGCGCCGGCTGAGGCCCTTGGTCTCTCCGGCCATGAGGCACTGCCCCGGTTTGCCCTGCCATAGTTACGCCTCTGCTATGAAGAATGTTGTTTTGGTTTATTTTTGTATGTCGTTAACTTTCTACCGTGCAAAGGAAAAACGCCGTATTGTAAATTTCAGAACTATTGCGAATAGTTGTACCTTTGTACGGTAGCTTTGTATGTGAACATTTATATTCTGTTTTTTTATATAAGTTAACTGATATTAAATAAATACCATTGACAAGTGTGTTTTTGTTCGAATCTAAAGTTCCAAAAAATACATGTATTTAGTCAAGCGCGGATCTAGAAATTTCAATAATTTTTTTCTCGTCTGTGGCGCATGGGACCCATACGAAATATGGGAAATAACATCTCGAGAAGCACTTCTCTAACGACCCAAGAAAGCTAACATACAGTGTTTATTGTTACTATTTAACCTTTGTTTAGACTAGTGAACGTTACACTGGCAGTGCAATTATTATTTGTGATTAATGCTAGTTTCAAGTTTATTTCTTTCTCTTTTAATTGTTTTGTTTGTAATTTTTAATACAAGTTCTTTAAACAGTAGCTTCGATTGAGGCTTTTAACTACATTTGTCATTTTGTCCTTTATGTATAATCGTTATATCACATCAATTTATATATATGTATATATATATATATATATATATATATATATATATATATATATATATATATATATATATATATATATATATATATATATATATATAATGAACCAAATGACCAATTTTGACGACAAAATGACGTCATTTTAATGACGTCAAAATAATGACCTAAAAGAAACATGTATTTGATGTCTTCATGATAACGTCGGAAGTATGTTTTAAATATCAAGTCTCTGGTACGTCATTTATTAATGACGTCAAAATAATGACCTAAAAGAAACGTGTATTTGACGTCTTCATGATGACGTCAGAAGTACGTTTTAAATATCACGTCTCTGTTACGTCATTTATTCGGACAATGACGTCGGCGACGAAAAATCACCCTTAAAAGACATCATAATGACGTCACCCTGTTCCCTGGGTTGATTAATAGCACACTGACGAAGAGCCGTAGACTGTTTTATTTTGTTGGCCGTTGACATTTTCAATGCTTATAAAGTAAATTAGTTTTATTAAAACAATAAATTTCAGTGAATTATAGATTATTTTAAACAAAAGGATGCGGTAATGTTTGTTTACAGTTAACTGACCTAAGCTAACAGCAAAAAACTGTTCATAAAAATGAGCGATAAAAATTTCAGCAAAAAATTAAAAGGCACCTCAAACTGCCTAAAATATATCGACCTTGAATTTAACTAAATGAATTACCTTTGAATAGATAAAAATAATTAGGAAGATTTAATTATTACAAATTAATCATGAGTACCAAAAGGATTTATATTATGTAAAAATGAATTTATCGCGTGTGAAAGTATCCTTGGCGACATAGGACCAAAATCTGTTGCGAATAAAGTTGCAATTATTGCACTTACTTGCGTTTTTGATGTGCTGCTTCCAACGGTATCTTTTGGCCCTCGATTGGACTGTATAGTACAGTGTGGTTCACAGAGAAGCACTTGCGTAACGAAATAGCGAAAGCGAGTAAAAATAAAAATTAACACCAATTATACACGTGTTCTCAGTAGCGGCCTTTTAGCGAATCCTATCTCTCTTTTCTTCTTCGCACGCCAGGATGCGTGCGATTGCAACTCTCAAGCGCGTTTCGAAAGTAACTTATAATTAAAATAAAATATATTATAAAATATACATATATATATTTCCTTAAGGTACTAAATTTAAATAGAATAAAAAAAACTATAAAATCTAGTGAGGGAATTCCGAACAACTACCCTGTTTAGTTATACTTTGATATGGGCCGCGTTATTGCTTGTTCGTACTCGAATGCTGTAATGCCGATTGCCGAGTCGCTCAGCTCAAAGGACTGTCCTAGTCTTAATTTATTATTTAGTTTATGTGAAAGAAAAAATCCTTTTCTTAGTTAAGTTTTTTTTGTCTATGAAGCAGTGGCGTAACTAGACGTCATGGGGCCCAAGGGCAAAAAATTGTTGGGGGCCCCTATTATATTTTCTTGATACCTAATCCTATATAGGGTGACCAGATGTTTGCAATTTGAATGCTGTACACTTGGACAGACAGAGCCGTGGGGGAAAAATCCGAAAAAAATTTTTTTGATCCCAACATTTTTTGATCAGCGGAGAGGAGAAATCCGAAAAACATTTTTTTTATACGCAGGGGGAAGAAATCCGAAAAAAATTTTTTTTGATCCCAACTTAATAGGTACCAACATTTTTTTGATAAGCGGGGGGAGAAGATATCCGAAAAAAAAAATTCCAACCAAAACGTAATGGAGACGTTTTGCTGTACATCCAAGCATGCTGTACATACCATTAAAATTCCGGACAATACAGCGAAATTCCGAACCTATGATCAGCCTATCCTAATACCCAGCCTCACCCAGGCGCCGGCTGAGGCCCTTGGTCTCTCCGGCCATGAGGCACTGCCCCGGTTTGCCCTGCCATAGTTACGCCTCTGCTATGAAGAATGTTGTTTTGGTTTATTTTTGCATGTCGTTAACTTTCTACCGTGCAAAGGAAAAACGCCGTATTGTAAATTTCAGAACTATTGCGAATAGTTGTACCTTTGTACGGTAGCTTTGTATGTGAACATTTATATTCTGTTTTTTTATATAAGTTAACTGATATTAAATAAATACCATTGACAAGTGTGTTTTTGTTCGAATCTAAAGTTCCAAAAAATACATGTATTTAGTCAAGCGCGGATCTAGAAATTTCAATAATTTTTTTCTCGTCTGTGGCGCATGGGACCCATACGAAATATGGGAAATAACATCTCGAGAAGCACTTCTCTAACGACCCAAGAAATTTTTTTTTCAAAATTCGATTACCCCCCCCCCCCCAGGTCTAGGAACTCCTGTTTAAATTTTTTTTTGTCATATGCATTTTACTTTTCATAAAAATACAGCAACACGTTTTGAAGTTTATGAAAATATTTTCATTACTAACTGAGTTACAACGAATTGAAATTTTGTGATTTACAATTTAACAAATCACAAAATTTCAATTCGTTGAATCTCAGTTAATAATGAAAATATTTTCATAAACTTCAGAACGTGTTGCTGTATTTTTATAAAAGTAAAATGCATATGACAAAAAACAATAATTTTAAACAGACCTGGGGGGGGTAATCATTTCCCATATTTCGTATGGGTCCCATGCGCCACAGACGAGAAAAAAATTATTGAAATTTCTAGATCCGCGCTTGTATTTAGTAGTCAAACAAGCAAAAAACATGTTTTACGGGGGGGCTCCTCAAAAGGCCCGCAAGAAAAGTTTGATTAGGGACCCGCGGAAAATTATTCGAACCCAGGCCCGTAACAGCAACGCTCCGCCACTGTTTTGCGCTAAATTTGATAGAAGCGTTCAGTTCAATAATGAATATATAGTCACCAATTTTCGTTAAGACTGATACATTATTATATTATATATCTTAAATGATCAAAAAGGGGAATTTTTAGTGGTTTCTATTTTTTTACATGTTACCAATTTATCAATTAGGTTTAATTTTATTCCAAATTTTATTGTGAACAATTTGGTATTTTTATTTTTGCGATTACTTCGACCGGAGACAATAAGGAAAATACCAGAAAATTTCAATGCTAAAACATAAATTGTTTAAATTCTATATGAAGCAAATGGACAGAATTAATCCAAAATTTCTCGTTATACATGTTGTCACACCTAAAACGAATTAAAACCATAAAATTGCTACCGCAGAACAATTCCATTCTTATGTTGACTTCACCAGTAACCGAAATCTTCGCGCTATCTTTTCCACTAGGGTGGTCCAATAATGACTTAATTTTTTATAGAAGGTTTCGATCCCCCAATTTGTTTCCAAATCCGAAAAAGTAAGTACGTATTTTTTTTTAATTTTGATTTTAAATGGTGCCTATGGAGATCTGTACTTTCTCATTTAAATTGCATGGAGAAAAATCACTTTTTGCATTAAACTTATAGGACTTGGAGAGGACTATCCAGCGAAGAATTTGATGTATATACATATGGGTTTGTCGCCCCTAACATACCTCCACGGTGTCCCGAAAACTACCCTTAAATAAAAAGATGTAAATTCTTCAGGGAATTGACCTCTATGTTTAGGTAAGATATCTAAAACATAAAATATGGGTCTATCACAAAGAAAGCTGACTTTTCTAGCATAATTTGAAAAAAAATGAAAATAAATAATAATTGATTGTTTAAACAATTGAAAAATATTTGAAAAAAATTATTTAACCAAATGAAATTTGTTTAAATATATGAAAATTGACTGAATAATGTTGATAACTGTTCCACTAGACCAATAGTAATAATTTTTGAAGAAAAAATGAGAAGATTTTCCCTAGACTGAACAATTATTTAAAAAATCCCAAAAAGTGATTTCTCCCCATGCAATTTAAATGGGAAACTTCAGATCTCCATAGACACCATTTAAAATCAAAATTTTGAAAAACCAAAAAATACGTACTTACTTTTTTCGGATTTAAAAACAAGTTGGGGCGATCGAGACCATCTATAAAAAAATAATTTATTTTTGGATGTCCACACACATACGTACACACAGACATTTGAAAAAAACACTCGTGTTTCTGGGAACTCAAAACGTAAAGATCTGTTCGTATCTCAATTTTAGATTTTGGACCTGATAACTCAACTCCCTGTGCAGTATGTGAAGTGATTGAAATGTTTAATGATCGTAAATGATGGTTATTAAACATTTTTTTACAAATATTTATGAAAAATAATATATTGTAACCCAACTTTAATTGTTGGAAGTAGAGATGTCTCAAGGCTGGGAAACGAGGTAATCGATTTTGATTAACTTTTTAAGATTCCTAAAATTTCAGTTGCCTTCGACATATTTTGCGGAAAAAATTTCAACTATTTTTATGTATTTTTAAATGTGAAATCATACGCAGCTGTTCCGATGTACCCCGTATAGCTAAATACGTAGTATTTGATAGCATTCATTGAATGAATGAGTGTGAAAATTTGATTAGTTTGTAAGCGTGCCGCTAACAAGCTTAAAACTTTGAATTCTTTCATCATCCGCAGAAGTTAGACTACTTAAACACTAGCACACTTATATTCCGATCATTCGTTAATGTGTCGTAGAACTAGAAGCATATACAGCAGATAGTGTTAATGAAAAGTTAAAGATAAAATTGTAGTGTTGATAAAAATATAAAATAAATAATATAAATATAATAAAAAAATATTAAGTGAATATTATCCTTTTAAAGATGACCAAGGTATCTTCCATATCTATTTCCGGATTCTTTTCTAATACCATGACAGCAACAGTCAAAATCGATACAAAAGCACCAGAGCTATCTGGTGGTTCCATCACAAAAGAAGATCGGATCATAACGTTAGAAGAAGTTTCCTGGCATGACCATGCGAAGGACTGCTGGATAATAATTTACGACCGAATTTACGATGTCACCGACTTCCTTGAGGAGGTAAATATTGAATCGTTACTCTCAACTTGAATACATTTTCATAGATAATTAGATTTGATAAACACTTTAGATAATAATTTGTCTATACGATTTAAATTAAAATTCCACTCAGGTATTTAAGCAAATGAAAGCATATTCATATTTTCTATATTATTTAATATTATATTAGGTAGTTTTTTTGCATAGCACCTATATTGCTCAATCTGATGAGCACGCTAACACATTAGTTACTTAAGTAAAGAAAATTTTAACAACACATTATTGTATAGTTACTCAAAACAACTACTCTTATAGTCAATAATAAGGAATATTGAATTACATGAAAAAAACATGTAATTCGCTCAATCGCTAATTTTTCAAACAAAAAAGAGCAATCTATGGAATAAATTTCATCTACTTTAATCAGAAATGGTATAAATTAATATGAAAATATGTGTTCTATGACTAACTATATAGATCATCAAGTTGATTCCAGAATACCTCCAGTACCCCGTGGACCTTTCATTACTGATAAAGGGGTTTTCTAATTTTTCCCAAATTTTGAGCTGCTAAGTATATATTTTCTAATCGTTTTATCTAATGATTTAAAACTTGGCCCACATATCAGTGGTATTCAGGTCAAACCATTTTTAAAATTACAGCATCGCTCGTCGCACTGAGAAAATTACAGTTAATCACTTTGGCGACGGGATAGTGGTAAACATTCAAATTTCGCCGGCATTAAAATTCGCAGTTAAATATTTTAGGAGTAGCCAAAAGTTAAGAATTGAAAGTGGCGATATTAGGTAATAATAACGTTCAATTAACTGGGAGACGGTGAAATATTGTTTCATAATTTTTAGAGTCCTTCCTTGAAAGCAGTTTAATTTTTTTTTCTTCAAGCCAATATTCGTTATCAACATATATTTTCAAACTTTTGTTAAATTTACGTTTTTTCTGTACATTTGAATTTTTCATATTTTATAATTTAAAGACATTCATCGACATTGCAATTTATGCAATATTTGAAATCAATTAGAGGTGCATTAAGAAAAAAAAATCCGAAATGTCATAATAAACTACTAACAATATCGTAGAAAGAAGTAGAATATGTATCGACAAGGAGAGCGGTCGTTTTGAAAATAAGTTTCAATTATTGAATGCAATTTTTTCATTTTACTTAAATCTATTATTCTTATTGTAATACTCTTATTTTCGTCAATTATTGTTCTGTTTGTACTTTATTGAATTCAATATTTTCAAATATTATTGGTATTAAGTAAATCTGATTTTTAAAGATTTTGAAGCTTATTAAATTTGTGAATTATTATTAATATTAGCCTGTGGTGAGGTGTAAAACAAAGAACATTACAATTATTTTCATTAGTTTTAAATGTGCAGTGTCAGAAAATGAATTTTGAAGAATTCAATGCCAGTTGCCAATGTCTTTAAATATCAAAATTTATAAAATTAAAATGTGCAGGGTCATTCATTTAACAACATTTAAAAAATTACTAAAAATGTGGGCTTCTAGTTCTAAAGAAATTAAGTAATTAGTTATGTAAATAAATTTTGAAAAACAAATTGAACCACCTTTAAAAAAGGTCGCTAAAAATTATGAAATAAAATTTCATCGTCGGGCGTCGCCCAAAAATTGAACCTTATTACTTAATATCGATATTGTAGTAAAAATATACATTTGAAATCGTTCTTTGTTCATTTTTACACAGGTCTCAATATCGATTTTAGGTAAGTGGCGGTGAGGTTTAATTTCATAATTTTTAGCGACCCGTTCGAAGGCGGTTCAATGTTTTATTTCAAAAATTATTAGTGGCCTCTTTATTTAGCTTCTACACAGTAAAAGAAAAAAATCGTCGGTTTGAATTTTTAAGCTTTAACGTAAGTTCATTATCAAAGAATCCTGGAATCGCCATGTATCGAATTTTTACCTATTGACATCAGATCTGACATCGGTATCACATACGAGGAGCACCAATAGACTGCTGGGAAAAATAATTTTTTTTTAAACGAGCCAAAATTTTAATAAGCGGGGACGGAGAAAACGGACTTTCTTTATAAAACCTTGTTTTGTGGGTCCTCTCGCCTGTCCAGTCCGGGATTGTTATTGTATGAAAATCGAGTATGCTAGCAGCAGCAGTGATACGGACTAGGAGAAGGATTTAGATAATGCTGGTATATTTTTGTATCTTAGAGAAAATAAATCTGCCTATAGAGTTTTGTGGGTAGATAATATAAATACCGAGCAAGAGCGTGACACGGTGGGAGAATTTTATCGTTTAATTCCAAAACTAAGCCCACGATAATTTCATATTTATTTTCAATGAGCAATTCATTGCCCATTGCACTGTATTAGCACTATATTCCGTGAGATACTACTAAACATCACGCTCTGCGCAAGCGCAAAATGAAACGTGTCCTATACACGTACCAAAAAGGGTAAAATGTTAGACCTATCGATATTTAGAGTGCGTTTACTTAGAGAAGACAACTTCGTCATAGAATACGCAGAGACCGATATCGTTACCGAGTGCTCATTACCTAGGTAGGTAACGAGGTAACTATTTTTACAGCTGCATGGCCGTGCACTACCTACTATCATTAATATTTAAATAAAAAATGGATGGCACGGCACTGCTATTATGCCAACTGTTATTCGCGATGTGACGTAGTTATCTTCTCTAAATAACTGCACCCTACTACACGCGTTTGTTTGAGGGTGTCCTGTAAAAACGTGTCGTGTCATATGTGTTCCTGCGTCATATAAAACAATGTAAATTCATTATTCCACACTATTGGTACGGCACGTGTCAGTACGTCAGCACGTGTCAGTACGTGCCGTGGCATGTCGTACCGTGTCGTAAGTGTGTTCCGGCCCATATGTATTCACGTAGGGCTTTTCGTATACACACGTGTGTTATCAAACCGTAGTGTACGGTGCCTTGCCGTACCGTGTCGTGTCCGACCGTTAGTCACTGACGACCAAGATTACTAAAGGAACATGGAACTGCCTAAGAAACAGGTTGCCTTGTAACTTACAACTTAGAAAGAGATAGTTTGATATTTATATTTATGACAGAAAAGGGCTAGATTCGTTAAATTTGCTTAAGCATGCATATTGAACATGTATTGATGTATTTTGGCCATCACTTGTCGTTTAGAATCAAAAGCATAATTATTATTAGCTTGCTAGTTGAAACTTATCTTTACGGCCCACAGTGGTCCCATAGTGACGGTTTCTTTTTAATCAGTCTGCGAATCTTAATACATAAGCAATCGGATTTTTTCGTTTGTTTTAAATCTTCGTTTTTTAATTGGCTATCGATATGTCACGCCAAATTTTAGATTTTTGTCCCTGCTTTTTCAAAATTTTCCAAAGAAGTTTAAATTTTCATCAAAAATTTTGAAAAATCAGAGACAAAAATCGAAAATCTGGTTTGACAGATCGATAGGCAATTAAAAACGAAGATTTAAAAAAGCTTTCCGAACGCTTAAGTGTATTAAGACCTACAGACTGATTTGAAAAAAACAGACCATCTGCAGGTCTTAATATTTAAGCAATCGGAAAGGTTTTTTTTTAAATCTTCGTTTCTTAATTCTCTATCGATCAGTCAAGCCAGATTATCGATTTTTGTCCCTGATTTTTTCAAAATTTTTGATGAATATTCAAGCTTCTTTAGAAAATTTTGAAAAATCAGAGACAAAAATTGAAAATCTGACTTGACAGATCGATAGGCAATTAAAAAGCAAAGATTTAAAAAAAAACATTCCGGTTGCTTAAGTATCAGGACCTGTAGACTAAGTTTAAAAAAAACGTCACTATGAAGCCACTGTGCGGCCGCCCGCGTGTCGTGCACTTGGTCTAAATAGGTGACTAAAAGTATAAATTTAAACTTTGCTCTTTCTCTAGATTTTGGTATTTGTTTATTTTGTATCCCTAAAAGAAATTATTTTTGCTAGAAGGTTTTTGATAACCTTAATTAAAACATATTTTTTTTCCAGTTAAAAAAACAGTAGTCTTATTACAGGTAAACTTGAGTGCATGGACATGTGTGCCAAATTTTAGGTAATTATATAAAACGGCTAAGAAATATGGTTCAAAATTAGTCAAAAATTAGAAAATTCCCTGTATATTACCAACAAGTAACAGTGTGTGTGCCAAAAGTAGCGATTACTTGATTGTGGGTGATTTAATAATAACTAATGTCTGCTGTAGGAAAATAGAGGCCGAATCGGGAATCGCACATTTCAATAGGTCCATAAAATAAATACCTATTTTGCCTTAAAGAATAATATGATCGTCAAGTTTTGTTAGTTGTTAAAACATATATTTTTCATATTAATAGTTTATTTAACAGTAACTCTTTGTATGAATACAATAATAAATAATTGTGTATTGATTTTAATAAATTAATTTCATAATATTGACACGTGTGATTCACGAATCCAATTCAGTTTTCCTACATTAAATCACTTATTAGAAAGTGGCCGCCAGTTTCGGAGCATTTTATTCACAATGGTAATTGAAGACACAAGTGGATGAAGGGTCTATGTGACATTTGTGTAAAAAACGAGTTTCTTATATGAATGAAGGTTTTAAAATAAGTACACGAAATTCCCCCAGGTACATTACATTTGATACTAAAATATCTGATTTATAAATTGATAAAGGAACTATGTACTGTTGAAGTTAGTAGGTTGTTAAAAACTCTGAGATCAATTAGGTATCTCAAAATCATTTTGTTGTTACATAGACCCTTCATCCACTTGTGTCTTCAATTTCTCGTAGGTTCAATTATCTTTGGTTATACCTCGGGTTATACTGTAATTGTATCTGCACGTCGCACAGTGGTTCGGATCTTCGAGAATATAGGGGAAAATAGAGGTCGCCAAACATCTGTTTGCTTGTTCGGGCTACAACTGTAAACAAGCAAATTATTAATCCCCGATTCCTTGGCTGGTGCAAAATAATGATCTCATCCCCGTAGGGGATCCTATCTAATGTGGCGTTTAGTATCATTTGTGTATTGTATACTTTCGTTTTCTATTGTGTTTTGTGGGTATTTACTACAGTGTTTACTACGCCTCTCGCGTCCCTCACCCATATGTGTTGAGAACAAACCATACGCATAGTTGTAAAATAGAGAAGGCACCGCACCTCTATTTTCCCTTATATGCTCGAAGGTTCGGATGACTAATCTGACAGAACAAAATTATTTTATTTGACAATTACTATTCAAAGTAGTAAATAAATTCATTAAAGGATAATTTTAGTTTAATTTTTTCCATATGGACTCTTTTTGCTCAATATTATGAAGAAAAAATATTTTTAGGGAAATATTAAATATTATCATCATATATAGGTAATTTAAAAATTATGTATTGTTTAAAATTATTTATTTTAAACAAAATGAATGCTAACAAGATCTAGTCATCACTATTATCTTCGGCATCATTTATATGTTCATTTTGATCATCATTTAGGTCTGATATGAGAAGGCTGAGAACTTCGGATAATATACGTTTATTATTGTTTTTTTTAATTAGAAAACTGCTGGTAATCGAATCTGAAGAAACTAGTAGCATATGTATTAAGTGTGTCATTGTATCGATTCAACTTCCTAGCATAGTTTCATTCCTCCAAATGTTAAATAACTTATTTCGCAGAATTCCGTCCTCCAATGATAAAGTATAAAGTAAAAAATAAGTTGGTTAAACCAGGCAATAATGTATACATTTATACTCCGAAATGACTACTCTAAATGGTGGTTATAACTTCATGGCAGCCTTTCACAGCCTTTGCTTTTTCTTGCCTTCAAAGTTGGGAGAAAACTAAAATAATATAGGTACTTATATTATTTACTAACTTAAATGCATCAACCAACAACGAGCGAAGGTATTTTATAAAAAAAAACCGCTGCCCAAGAAATCACTACTTCCACATCTAGATTTTCTATCCAAGTCTCTCATAACGAAAAAATTTTGTATGTGGAAATAATTGTTTATAGAACTGTAATAGAATAATATTTGAAATCGTCTACCCCAAAAACCTATAAAACGATATCCCACACGGTAGTGGGGCGGAGGTGGTGATAGGGCGGTGGTAGTGGGGGCGGATGAAGTAAAAAGATATTTTGAGGCTTTTGGTTTTTATACACACTAAATCACAATTTTTTTTTCATCCCCTTCAATAATGGGGTAGGGGTGGTAATAAGGGTGGCTAATGCCAAAAATTTTTTTGGATAAGGTAAAAAAATATTTTTAGGTTTCTGGTTCTTGTACACACACTAAATCACATTTTTTTTTCATCCCCTTTAATAATGGGGTGGGGGTGGTAATGGGGGTGGCCAATGCCAAAATATTTTTTTAGAGAACTTAGCTTCTCTTGTATATACTAAATACCAATTTTATGGACTCCTACCTGCTTGATTTACCTATTTTCCCCAAATTTACCCCAATTTACCCCCCAACCCTTCGACGGAACAAGATGAAAATATAATCTAGTTCTAGATCTCATTAAAGTACATACGTGTATCAAATTTCAAGTCAATATCTCAAACGGTTCCAAAGTAAACGTGCGCACAAAAAAAGTTACAGACCGACAGACAAACCGACAGACCGACAGACAGACCGACAGACAGAAATTTTTTTTCGCTCAAACTTGAAATCTCGACGTTTCATGACATTCTAAGCCTATTTGAACAAAAATTTTTAAAAATTTTTTTGTCGTTACTATACTTCCACTGGATGTGGAAGTAAAATTGAATATATATAAAATAATTACATATACCAGTAGCCATAATTTTAAACTCGATTAACAAATTACACATACCTTTAAATAGCTCGGAGTTTTTGGCTGAGTGTTTACAAGGCAATAAAGCGATCGCAAAACAATGAACTTCTACTTGCTCCAGGAACGAGTAGGGACTTTATTTATCAAAACCTGTAATGGCTAGTCGCTACATAGGTACCTATTAAGCAATTATTTTAAAACGATTTATTTCCTATAGCGTATTCAAAAATGTATACTTCTTGGGCAACCAGATTAGTCATTCGAACCACTGCGCGTCGTTGTGGTGAATTATAGTTTTTTTTGCACTTTTGATACCGTTTAGTGTACTATACGCGAATTTTGAGAACATATTAATAATAAAGTATTTCGTTTCAGCACCCTGGGGGTGGAGATATTCTTTTGGAGTATGCTGGGAGAGAGGCAAGTGTGGCTTTCCGTGGATCCGGCCACAGCGCACAAGCCATAAGAGCTTTGGATAGATTTTTCATTGGAGAACTTCCCATACATGAACGCATATTTAGAAAGCCGGGAGGATTTAGGCTTAGCGACATACCAGAATAATTTAGACTTTTTTTATAGGTGAATTTTACTTTCTGCAGCAATCGCATTTTTTTGTTAATATTCGAAAAGTATTTATAAGGTGAATTATGAAAGGGGTGATGATCTATTTTTCAGTTCCTTAATTAGCCTAGTTGCACGTGTACACTAGTAAGGTTTTAAATGATTTTCATTTTTAATTAACTAAAAAATAAGACGAAGTTTGTGAAATATTGTTGTGATTGAGTAGCCGAGTCAATGAAGGTTTTTACTTATAAACCCTCAAAAACAGAACCGATTTTGATGATTTTTTTTTAAATGTTTGTTATATTTAATTATTTTAGGAAGTGAATTTTTTCAGGGGGTGGCGTCTAAAAAAAAAAAAAAAATATTGAAGTTGAAAGAGAATCAAATTTAGCAACTTTTCATTTAAATTGAGAGCCTCTAAGTTATTACGACTCGAATTACCTTGAAAAAGAAGGCATTTCAATACGATTTTTGTCAAATAACTCGAAAAGTATTACATTGAGCGAAAACATACTAGAGACAAATAAGAAATCTACTACATCGGAGATGAATTTCGTATATGGAAATAAAACAAAGTATTTAGTTAAAATGTTAAATATCTGAGAAACTATAGCACTTACATCAAAAATGCTAAGAATCAAAATGAAAGACTATTAATTATGCTTCTAAATGTTTTTTGTCTCTTTCTATAGCATAAAAAATAAAGAAGTTATAACAGAAAAATATGCTTCCTCACATTTTTTTATAAAAGCGCCGCCATTTTCTTACTTACTACTGCTTAATGTAATTAGTCAGTAATTAAACATATATATTCTCATATACTGTTTTTCGTTAACAGACGCTCGTCCGTTTGCAGCACTTGCTTCAGAAAA
This sequence comes from Rutpela maculata, assembly GCA_936432065.2. Lineage (NCBI taxonomy): Eukaryota > Metazoa > Arthropoda > Insecta > Coleoptera > Cerambycidae > Rutpela > Rutpela maculata. Next base: position 28,916,249 of record OW386289.2, read on the forward strand.
AAATTGCATTTTAAACCATAAACGGATTTTCGACAAAAATTTAAAAAACCGCTGCTCAAGGAATCACTACTTCCACATCCAGATTTTCTAAGTCACTCACAACGAAAAAATTTTGTATGTAGAAATAATTGTTTATGGAACTTTAATAATATAATATCTGAAATCCTCTACCCCAAAAACCCAGAAAACGATACCCCACATCGGTAGTGGCGTGGGGGTGGATGAAGTAAAAAAATATTTTGAGGTTTCTGGTTCTTGTACACACACTAAATCACAATTTTTTTTCATCCCCTTTAATAATGGGGGTGGTAATGGGGGTGGCTAATGCCAAAATTTTTTTTGAGACCTTAGCTTCTCTTGTATATACGAAATACCAATTTTATGGACTCTTACCTGCTTGATTTACCTATTTACCCCAAATTTACCCCAATTTATCCCCCAACCCTTCAACGGAACAAGATGAAAATATAATCTAGTTCTAGATCTCGTTAAAGTACATACGTGTACCAAATTTCAAATCAATATCTCAATCGTTTCCAGAGTAAACGTGCGCTCAAAAAAAGTTACAGACAGACCGACAGACAAACAGAATTTTTTTTTTCGCTCAAACTTAGAATCTCGACGTTTCATGACATTCTAAGCCCATTTGAACAATAAAAGTTTTTAAAAAAATTTTTGTCGTTACTATACTTTCACTGGATGTGGAAGTAAAATGTTTCCTTAGCAAATATCTCAATAAATATCAGTTTAAGCGAAAAAATGATAGATATTAAAAACCGCTGCCCAAGGAATCACTACTTCCACATCCAGATTCTCTATCTAAGTCATTCACAACGAAAAAACTTTGTATGTGAAAATAATTGTTTATGGAACTTTAATAATATAATATTTAAAATCCTCTGCCCCAAAAACCCATAAAACGATATCCCACATCGGTAGTGGGGTGGAGGGTGGTGATGGGGGGGTGATAGTGGGGGGGTGGATGAAGTAAAAGAATATTTTGAGGTTTCTGGTTCATGTACATACATTAAATCACAATTTTTTTTCATCCCCTTTAATAAGGGGGTGGGGTAGTAATGGGGGTGGCTAATGCCAAACATTTTTTTGAGACCTTTGCTTCTCTTGTATATACTAAATACCAATTTTATGGACTCTTACCTGCTTGATTGACCTATTTACCCCAAATTTACCCCAATTTACCCCCCAACCCTTCGACGGAACAAGATGAAAATATAATCTAGTTCTAGATCTCGTTAAAGTACATATGTGTACCAAATTTCAAGTCAATATCTTAAACGGTTCCAGAGTAAACGTGCGCACAAAAAAAAAGTTACAGACAGACAGACAGACAGACAGACAGACAGACAGACAGACAGACAGACAGACAGACAGACAGACAGACATACAGACAGACAGACAGACAGACAGACAGACCGACAGACAGACAGAAATTTTTTTTTCGCTCAAACTTAAAATCTCGACGTTTCATGACATTTTAAGCCTATTTGGACAATAAAAATTTTAAAAAATTTTTTTGTCGTTACTATACTTCCACTGGACGTGGAAGTAAAATGAAGCTTATAAACTGAGAACGAATTTGTTTCACTTTAATATTTACGTAAGATTAGAGAGATATTTAAGTTTATAGATAGCATCCGAAAATGTCGCTATTTTGTTATTGTAGGTAATTGTCCAGCATTTTTTTTCAAAAATGCTGTTAATTGTTAATGTATAGCATACCTACATGCTCATTTTTTTTGTCCTTTTCAAACACTTGGTTTAGAAAAAAAAGTCCATCATCCATATTTTAGCCGTCATTTTGAGTTTTTTTATTTTAACTTCAGAAAATCTTTTTTTTTTTTTTGGCAATGTATTTATAATCAGTGACCCAGAAAATCTCCTGGCATATTTCTTATTCTAAAGCGGGCCTTAATAAATAAAAACCTTAAATTTCACAAAATTTTTCAAAAAATTTTAAATTTGGGGTTCAAAAAATTATCTGCTCCATCACTCATGTTTCTGATTTTGGATAATTGAATATAACAAACATTTAAAAAAAAATCATCAAAATCGGATCTGTTTTTGAGGGTTTAGAAGATTTAATGATTTTTCAGCTTCATTGACTCGGCTAGAGGTATTTATATGTCAGTATTTTTAGTTGCTTTAGTTTTATATTTATGTTTCGTATTAATTTACGAAGTACTTAATATTAATTTACAATGAAATTATTTATATTTAATTTATATTATTTATTGAAATATAAATTTGAAAAAATGCGTTATTTTATTTTATAGTAAGTACAGCAGTTTGCCTGTTTCATTAAAAGTTTAACAGTAGACTATTATCAATGAATCTAAATTATGCTCGTAATAGTTAAGGAATAATACAGATTGTGAAGCCCCACTTTGTATTTTTGTGGGCCCTCCAACTTTATTTGTTTGTTATTGCATAGGGTGTGACAACAAAATTTTACTTAAAATGTCCTGTTCATAAGAATAAATACCAGAGCTGTGCCCAGCACTGACAAAAAGTGTTCGCGAGCACTAAGTACTCAAAAAAGTGCTTTTATTTTTCGAGCACTAGCTCTGTTAATAGTAAAGTGCTCGCGATTAGTAACCAGTCTGAAAATTTTAAATTTACGAGCACTAAGCACTTTTCAAAAGTTTAAATAACGAAGTATCTAATATTCTATTGCGGTTAGAACTTCATTGAATTTTATAAAAAAGTATAAAGGTCAACAAAAACGACCTAGGATGATAATGTAGGAAAAAATGTCAAAATTGGCCGAATGCAGTACATTTTTTTATTTTAGCGAAAATACCAATAAAAAACTTTTTTAAATTTTTCGTTTCAAATTTAAGCTTTTATATCTTATCTTAGTTATAAGGGCGTGATAAAAAGTTTGAAGATAAAAATAAAAATGGTAAAAACTTTCTCTACAAACGGAAACTTTTGGCTTGAATATTCTTTAAAAAAATTATTTTTTGACAAAATTAGATAAGGTGGACCATTATTAATGAGCGATAGAGCAATGACAGATTTGTGGACCAAAATATGAGATTTAATCCAATATACTTTAGTAAAATATTGTGGATTGTATATAGGGTGTCAAAGTGGTAACTATTTTTTCATTTTTTGTTTTTTTTTAATAACTCAATCTCTATTCTATTATGATATTCACCAATTCCAATTCCATTTTTCTCATTTTGTCGTAATAAATAGTCGTAAAAATCTAAAAAATATCTGTAATTTTTTTAAAAATTATCTCTATAAATAAAAAAGTTATGGTCTTTCCAAGTTTAAATGCTGCGATCATCTGGGCTGAGGCCCGATTATGTCACAATACATGATTCCGCCAACAGCGAGCGGTCGCGGGCACCTTTATACTCGCTGGCAGGCACCGGCAGTTTATAGCCAGCTTGCATTTGAGAGCCGAAAAAATTGCTAAAACATGCAATTTTGGCTCGTTCATATTTTTCGAAAAACACCATTGGGACGGCCGTATGATGTCGCGACGTAAAAGGGAAGTCTTCCAGATAAACTTGATCGTAAATTGCACGGCGAAATTCGAAAATTCGGCTCGGCACGAACGAATCAAAAGTAACATTTTGTGACATTTCAGAAAATCGAGCACATACACTAAATAAAGGGAACATACGGCGCGCCGCCGACATGGCAAGTCAGCGCGTTGTGTATTGTGACGTCATGGTGGACTTCAGCCGAGGCGAAGTATTCAAATAAGAAATTGAATAAATTCGTGAGTTTTTCAGATAATTTTTTTTTGTTTGACTGATTATCTGAAAGGAGGTTGAATTTACATGATATTTCTAAAATAGGAAACTTCCTAATTGTGGAGGGGAATTATTTTTCAAGAAAGAAACAATTTATCACACCATGCTTACCTCAAAGCATGGTGAACCACGGAAGGAACCACGTGAACCATACATTATTTAGTTGTTTTTTTAGACGAAACATTTTGGCATTTCTGACTAGATAATATGATAAATAAACGATTATATATATTTTTTGATAAAATTTTTTCAAAATAATATTTTTTTTCACAAATTGGGTGTGAGTTCAAATGTATAGTGGCGTTTTTATAGCTATGTCTAGTATGCAAATTTCGTGTAAAAATTATCACGGGACTTTTAAAGTGCTCGCGAGTCATAAAGTATTTTGAAACTTTTATGAGTACCTACTCGCAAGTATTTTTCGGGATCACTAAGCACTAAGAATTTTCACGAGGGGCTCAAAGCACTAAGCACCGATTTTAAGAAGTGCTCTTAAGCACAGTGCTCCCGAGCACAAAAGTGCTTAGATGAGCACTAAGGACTGTCCTTAGGAACAGTTCTGAAAAACACTAATTGTATAAAACCTGTAAAAATTCATATAAATAAATAATTATTATTTTCATTATTATTTAGAAAACAATTTTGCGTCTCTGCCAAATTTCAGGAATATAAACTTATTTTCTTGGAACTGCTCTTTTTCACTAAATTAGGACTAAAGCAGGATTGAATCCCCAAGTGTCATTCCAAAATTCGGACATTTCTTGTCCATTATACACCTCTTTTTACATTTATTCTGGACCCTGGGATACATTGTATTTTTTGTTTATTCTTACATTTTCCATATATCACTGAATGTACATGGTGGTTGCGCGAACGTTAGAATCTCATTTATCTTCGTAATTTTTGGAAACGTAAAAAAGTTAAAAAATAACAGTTATAGAAAATGACACGTATTTTCCAAAACTTTCAGAAAAGCAATTGAGAGTCTCGTTTTGGAGATATTAAATAAACTTTGATTCCTTTAAATGGAACATCCCATACATTTTTACAAAAAAGGCTTTTTATGATATATATATATATATATATATATATATATATATATATATATATATATATATATATATATATATATATATATATATATATATATATATATATATATATATATATGTCGGACATTTGTCCGACGTATAGTAGCATCTGACCATATGAGAGTTTACCTCTCACCGTCACTTCATATATATATTGATATGTTTTCTGGGTACTAAAGAAAGAGAAAGAAATTTGTTAATTTAATTTTTAATTAAATTTTAATCTAGAAAGCAGAAATTTTTATATTCGGCGCCACTGCTTCCTAGTTTCCCAGCAGGTGTCACTCTATCTCAGTGCAGATTCTTTAGCTCAATTTAATAAAAGGCAAATTAAAATCATAGATCAAATAATAACAATTTTATTAAGAAAAGTAGATCAGATTAATTTACAAAATTTTAATTTAGTTGAACCTTGGCCTTGGGTATCTTATATTTAGGAAACATAATTCTGCCCTTTTATTTTAATTACAAATACTTATTCTAAGAAAATGAAAGAAATCTTTGCTTTATTTAATATCGATAAAACAGGTACCTGTATGCGACGTGACGTCCCGATACGAATCACTGATTTGTTGCACTACACTGTTGTGATCCTGGTTACCTGCAAACTCCCTCGATTTCTCGTTTCGTGCCTTTGTGGTAATTTTGTTCCTTGTGAAATTTGTTCAATTTGATGTGCCTTGGACGACTTTGATGCTAAAATATTGGATTAATACCGTATGGCTTACTTGAAAATCCGGTAAGTCAAATTTGACAAACAGCTGACATTAAGGTTATATTTGGATGATAATTATTTTGTTTTTAAACCTTGCAACATTGGTTCCTCTTACTTCTCAACTTATTAATGTTTGATTTACATACTTTTCTTCATCTGAATTTGAATTTCTTTACTATTTGTAATAATTTCTGGACTCAATTTTGAAAATAACTCTCTTCTCTTTATTACAAAATCAACAACTTATAACAAACTTTTCATGGAAACGTTCCTTGTTTCTTGAAAACTTTGTTAATTAATGACTTTTTTCTGAAATTAGATAACTAGACCTGTCAAAATTTCATAAATTTTATTTGGTTATGAATTTAAATTTTTCTTTTAGACCTTCTCTGTCTGTTTTACTGTTTGAAACAGATTCCTTATTTAATTCTGATTCTTTCAGTATCCCTTTTATTTCTCTAGGTTTTATATTTAAGTAGTTCCAAAACGTTGCATGATTTTCACATAATTTCTATTTTAAACAATTTACACTAGATTTGATGCATGATTTACCTTTCTTAATCTTCTTACTAACTAGCTCTCTTAATTCTAATTAACAAATTTACTTTTCAGTATGAATAAATGCTAACTTTATAACTTTTATTTTTCAGAACTCGTAGTCAATGTTTCTTCAGTCCTTGAAGTAGTGTCCTTTTACCTACCGAACTGAAAATCATTTTGAAATGTTCTTTGCAGTGTTTTCTTTCAACTGCCTGCATAATAAATAGGAAAACAATGTTTTTAACAATCTAATATTTAAATAACCAGTGACAGCACACAAATTATGGTTACTGATGGTCAACACTGAAACTTTAAACTACAATTAACATATGGAATTCAGGGATGTATGTCTCAGGTTTAATCTAAGGTAATAGTCTTTGATTTTAAATGTTTATGATTTAAACCCGAGCACTAATTTTCGAGAAATCTTAGATTTAAGTTTTATTTGTGCTCCTTTTCTTTTTAAAGAGTCTTTATGTACACTATAGAATGTTTATTCAGTTTGTTTGTGAATTTTCACTTCCTTTTATGTTTTTTGTCACCTATATTGTTTAATATTTTAGTTTTAAATTATTTTCTTGCTTTAATTTCAAGTTTTAAATTTTCAGATGTGGAAATTTACATTTCCTATTTTGTGGAAGTTTTTCCAGTTTGATGAGCTCCGGATCAACCTATGATTGTCTATTAGTCAGAAACACTCTAACGATGGATTCTTGATATGATTTTTCCACCTTTGGTTTTGTATTTAAGAAGTCTAGCTTCTGAAGATAAAGTGAGATTTTACAAATTTTTAAACCTACTTATTTTAAAATTTAAGCATTTTACAATATTTATTGTTACTATTTAATCTCTGTCTTTCAATTTAAATTTGTTTACTGATAGTATGTTTACTATCGATAATTCATGTTAGTTTTAAAGTTTTTACTTTGTAATCTTTGAATTCTTTGATGCAGAACTGCAAACAGTGGCGTAGATTATTTATTTTGATAATGAAACTTATTGTCTCTCTCATGAGTCAAGATATCATATCATTTTATATATATATATATGTATTTACCGGCATTAGGAAGCCCGAAATTGTATGTTTTCCAGTTGATAGGAAGCCCGTGACCGACTTACGCGGCCCGACTTCGGGCTTAGTAAAACTTACGTGTATATTCAGTGATAAAATATAGTATGGGTCATTGACAGTTCATCTCGCTTCTTAGGGGGGGTTATTGAAGTCATTGCTTACCTCTCCACATATAATTTCATTTCAAATAAATTACAGTACAAGTAATTTAGCGTTTTTACTGATATTTAGAAGGGCCCGCTAAAGTCGTTGTGTCTCTCAAGAGATACAGTTTTAGTTCAAAGAAATTCCGCACTAAGGGCGCCTACGAGAGATGTATATACGCTGTGGATGTAAGCCCGATTATCGGAAGCCCAGTATTTTAGTCGCACTATACGAGGCCCGTAAACTTGACAACAGTGTATCTGATAAAGGAACTCAAAGATCGTGGTATAATATGATATTTGAGGAACTTGTAATGAAGGAAATCGAAGATGCTCTTAAATTCGCTTTTATTAAAATCAAAGTGAAATAATTAAATTAGATTTAAGTTAATTTTAACTAATAATCAAATACAATTATTTCATCTAATTCATACAATTACAATTAAAGCAAAAATATTGAAAAGGAACATATTGGAAACCCCTCTCAGGGGGTGGCACTTAAAAAATATATATATATTTATTGGAGCTGAAATAGAATCAAATTTTAAGAAGAAAAGGTTCTATGCAATTTTTCACATAAATTTATAGTTTTTAAGTTATAACGACTTCAAAATTGCGATTCAAGCTTAAAAAAAGGTATTTCCAAACGGCTTTCGTCAAGTATCTCGAAAAGTATTACTTTTTCGAAAAAATGTTACAGACCAATTACAGAAAGTACAAACTGGGAATTAATTATATTTTTTGTTTATTGATGTAGGATTAATAATTTCGGAGATATTTAAGTTTATATTTGGTATCCAAGTATTTCGAGATTACCTTTAAAGTTAAAAATACATTTTTTTTTAAAGCAAGTGCTTTAAATGAGCAAAAGAAATTGAGCATCTAAGTAATGCTACATCTTAACGAAAAACTGTATTTGAGATAATTTTTTTAAATTGCTGGCTAATTAGAGTAACAAAATGGCGACCTATCTATATATAAAAAAATAAAAATACGCACATTTTTCCGTCATAATTTCTTTATTTCTTATGCTACAGGAACGAGTAAAAAATAATTTGAAAGCTCAATTAATTGTCTTTAATTTCATTTCTTAGCATACTAAGAAATTAAAGTGACGTAGGTATTTCAATTTCTGAGATATTTAACATTTAAACTGCATTTTTCGTCTTACAAACGTTCGGACGCCATTTGTAAACTTTCATATCTCCGAAACTATTAAATCTATGTAAATAAATAAACAAGCAAAATTCAAGTTTATAAGCTTTATTTTTGGTCTGTACCCTTTTTCAATAAAACTAATATTTATCGAGATATTTGGAAAAGGAAAAAAAATTACGTTTTACCGAAAATACCTTTATAGTTTAAACTGTATCTTTTTCTAATGCAAGTGTTGTATACAAACCAAAAAATTTGAGCATCTACGTCATTCGATATATTAATGAGAAACGGTGTTTGAAATTTGTTTTTTTTTAATTACTGGCTAATTACAGTAAAGAAATGGCGACGTTGTTATTAAAAAAAAATGTGTAGACACACATTGCTTCGGTCATAACTTCTTTGTTTTTCATGCTACAGAAACAAATAAAAAAAACAATTGAAAGCTTAATTAATATCCTATTATTTTACCTAATAGCATCCTTGACGTAGGTGTCACAGTTTCTGAGATATTTAACTCTCGCTCTAAACCAAGCGCGGATTTACGGGGGGGGGGTAAATGGGGGTAATTACTCCCCCCCCCCCAAGATACTGTAAACCATCAATTTTCGTTTGTGTTTATACATTTTTTTCTATACTAGAAATTTTTGTTGTGATTTTCTCCCCCCCCCGCTCATCAATTTTAATTTTCGAGGCAGCACGCGGCTGTGTTACCCCCCCCCCCCCCCCCAAGCTCAAGGCCCAGATCCGCCCTTGCTCTAAACAATTATCTTATGAACATTAGGGAAGTTTTAATAACCGGTAAATCGGTAAATAAAAATGCAAATAACCGGTTAACCGGTATTTACCGGTAATTTTTAGAATGGATGATTAGGGTGGCGAAAATGGCAATTGTCTTCTTCCATGTACAAAATTATCTAAATTTAACAAAAAACATTTTTATATACGTATATTTAATAAAATGAACAAACAAAAGGTTTTTCATCATCGGTAAGGTCACAAGAGCTTTGGATGATTAAGGTGGCGAAAATGGCAATTGTCTTTTTCCACGTACAAAATTATCTAAATTTAACAAAAAACATTTTTATATACGTCTATTTAATATAATGAACAAACAAAAGGATTTTCATCAGCAGTAAGGTCACAAGAGCTTTTTTTTTACCGGATAAATTTCTCTTTGTAACGGAACAATTTTGCCAATCAGTGATTTTATAAGAAAAACTGACATGAAAAAATCGCGAGACCGAGGTCGAGCGATTTTGTCAAATGTCAGTTTTTCGAGCAAAATTACTGATTGACAAAATTTTTAGTTAAAAAAAAAATTATCCATAAAAGAAAAGCTCGAGTGTTTTTTGGCAAGATAAATTAACGACAGAATATGTGAACAAACAACAGCAATAATTTATTAAAAATAATTATAATTTTCCCAAAACGACTCATATTGTACAGTGTAGTTTCCACAATACTTAAAAATTATAGCTGACAGTACAGATTTCAAAGTGACGTGCGACTACTAGATGTACTCTGCCTTTGAGGAACAGGTATTTTTATCGGTGATAAAAAACGATGCACCTTTTTTTTACCACTGTCAAAGTGACAAATATGTGACTGTCAAATCGACTCTTTTATATAGGAAAAAATATAAATGAAATAAATTTAAACAAATAATTATTCTGTAAATAACAAAAATATCTACTTAAGTAACAAAAATTATAAACATAAACTCAAATAGGGCATTTACTGAATACCTAACCTAAAAATACAATATTTTTTAAAAAGAGTCCGTTAAAAGGGTTAGTTTTTCAATGCTATATCCGTTAGTCGTTTGATATTTGTGCATAGAATACCAGCTGAAGATGCCCTTCCTCAATCGATATGGGTGGGTCGATAAGTTAATAAGAATTGGTTAACATACTTCTAAATGTATTCCACGGATATTTGCGACAGTGAAATATTCAATTTTCTGTCGTAAGATATTGTCAATGTCTCTCTTGTATTTCTTGGGGCTTGGTGTTTGGAGTTTACTTTTTATAATATAATTTAGTTATTGTTAAAAGTGCTCGGTGTTGGGACAGTCACTCTGTATTTAATACTAGTCAGTGACATAAATAGAAGCGTTCAATACGTGACATATCTTAAGTTCAGAATTTACCGAAAGACCCGATAAAAAATTAAAATAACCGGTAATTATCGTCATGTGTTTTTTGTCCTAATAACCGGTTAACCGGTAATGCAATCCCTAATGAACACTTGAATGCCTAATGTAAACTTAAATGTCTCCGAAATTATTAATCCTACATCAATAAACGAAAAATATAGTTAATTCCCAGTTTGTACTTTCTCTAATTGGTCTGTAACATTTTTTCGATAAAGTAATACTTTTCGAGGTACTTGACGAAGCAGTTTGGAAATACCTTTTTTTTAAGCTAAAATCGCAATTTTGAAGTCGTTATAACTTAAAAACTATCAATTTATGTGAAAAATTGAATAGAATCTTTTCTTCTTAAAATTTTATTCTACTTCAGCTCCAATAAATATATAAATTTTTTAAGTGCCACCCCCTTAGAGGGGGTGGCATCCACCCCCTATAAATTTCCGTCATAACTTCTTTATTTTTTATGCTACAGGAAAGAGTAAAAAATAATTTGAAAGCGCAATTAATTGTCTTTAATTTTATTTCTTAGCATGCGTGACATGGGTGTCACAATTTCTGAGATATTTAACATCTAAACTGCATTTTTCCTCTTATAAACGTTCGGACACCATTTGGAAACTTTCGTATCTCCGAAACTATTAAATCTATGTAAATAAATAAAAAAGCGAAATTCATTATCAGTTTATGAGCTTTATTTTTGGTCTCTACCAATTTTTCAATAAAACTAATATTTATTGAGATATTTGGAAAAGAAAAAAAAAATTACGTTTTATCGAAAATACCTTTTTTTCTAAAGTAAGTGCTGTATACAAACCAAAAAAATTGAGCATCGACGTCATGCTATATATTAATGAGAAACAGTGTTTGAAATTCCTTTTTTTTTAATTACTGGCTAATTACAGTAACAAAATGGCGACGTTGTTATTAAAAAAATGTGTAGACGCACATTGTTCCGTTCATAACTTCTTTGTTTTTTATGCTACAGAAACAAATAGAAAAATAGTTGAAAGCTTAATTAATAACCTATTATTCTACCTATTAGCATTCTTGACGTAGGTGTCACAGTTTCTGAGATATTTAGCTCTTACTCTAAATAATTATCTTATGAACATTTGGATGCCAATTGTAAACTTAAATATCTTCGAAATTATTAATCCTACATCAATAAACAAAAAATATAATTAATTCCCAGTTTGTACTTTCTGTAATTGGTTTGTAACATTTTCTCGGTAAAGTAATACTTTTCGAGATACTTGACGAAAGCCGTTTGGAAATACCCTTTTTTTAAGCTAAAATCGCAATTTTGAAGTCGTTATAACTTAAAAACTATCAATGTATGTGAAAAATTGCATAGAACCTTTTCTTCTTAATATTTGATTTTACTTCAGATCCAATAATTATATATATTTTTCAAGCGTCACCCCCTGTCAGGAAGTGGCATCCACCCCCTATAAATTAGCAAGCCTCTGCACGATATAGAAACTTTTCTGTGCAACATTTACTATTATACTGCCAAAAATGAACGAAATCCGTTCAATATGACATTATTCCGAAGTTTTGCATATTTTTTACCTCTAGGTACTGTACTAAATTGGCCTATGATGAATAAAGTATCATTAGAACAGATTAACAGAAAAGAAACCCAAAATACCTTGATTTTTAAAAGTATTACCCATTAAAAAATATTGTTATCTTATCGAATTTTTTAGATTCTAGTTGAACGCCTGCACGGTTCTTTTAAAACGTTGAATAGAAGCGCTGGCAACGATGTCGGGCTTCGTAAAATGCACCAACTACATACATACATACAAACGGGCTTCGTATAGATAGTAGTGTGTGTTGGGCTTCGGATAACCTGAGAAATATATATTTTTGTTAATGTTAAATAAAGTTACCCCTCTTCTATTGCGAGGTGTATATAAATGTTTCCATGATATATTTGGTATTATACACGCGTCTAACTACAATAAAAGACTCGGGCTTCTGAGTGCCTGTGCAACGTACCGGGCTTGGTATTGGTAGCCGGGTACGTATATATATATATATATATATATATATATATATATATATATATATATATATATATATATATATATAGGAAGCCCGAAATTGTATGTTTTCCAGTTGATAGGAAGCCCGTGACCGACTTACGCGGCCCGACTTCGGGTTTAGTAAAACTTACGTCTATATTCAGCGATAAAATATAGTATGGGTCATTGACAGTTTATCTTGCTTCTTAGGGGGGGGGTTATTGAAGTCATTGCTTACCTTTCCACATATAATTTCAGTTAAAATAAATTACAGTACAAGTAATTTAGCGTTTTTACTGATATTTAGAAGGGCCCGTTAAAGTCGTTGTGTCTCTCAAAAGATACAGTTTTAGTTCAAAGAAATTCCGCGCTAAGGGCGCCTATGAGAGCTGTATATACACTGTGGATGTAAGCCCGATTATCGGAAGCCCAGTATTTTAGTTGCACTATACGTGGCCCGTAAACTTGACAACAGTGTATCTGGTAAAGGAACTCAAAGATCATGGTTTAATATGATATTTGAGGAACTTGTAATGAAAGAAATCGAAGGTGCTCTTAAATTCGCTTTTATTAAAATCAAAGTGAAATAATTAAATTAAATTTAAGTTAATTTTAATTAATAATCAAATACAATTATTTCATCTAACTCAAACAATTACAATTAAAGCCAAAATATTGAAAAGAAACATACTGGAAACAACAAGGCGCCAATTGTACTTTAAAAATCCATTTCAAATTTCCATCGGTGCCAGTGACACTTTCAACTACGGGATCAACAAATAAACGTCTACAGTTTTGCTATTTTTTTGTTCACTTGAAAAAATTGTGGAGAATAAAAGAAAAATAATTCAAATAGTAATCAAAGACATTTAATTATTTCTTCTGTTTGAAACAATTACATTTGTTCTAAATGAAAATAGTAAAAAGAAACACATTAGACGCATAGTACAGTATCTAGATGTTTTAACTTCGGAATAATGTCGTATTGAACAGATTTCGTTCATTTTTGGCAGTATAATAGTAAATGGTTCACAGAAAAGTTTCTATATTGTGCGGGGGCATGCTAATTTATAGGGGGTGGCACTTAAAAAAAAAAAAAAAATATATATATATATATATATATATATATATATATATATATATATATATATATATATATATATATATATATATATATATATATATTGGGGCTGAAATAGAATCAAATTTTAAGAAGAAAAGGTTCTATGCAATTTTTCACATAAATTGATAGTTTTTAAGTTATAACGACTTCAAAATTGCGATTTAAGCTTACAAAAAAGGTATTTCCAAACGGCTTTCGTCAAGTATCTCGAAAAGTATTAGGTACTTTTTCGAAAAAATGTTACAGACCAATTACAGAAAGTACAAACTGAGAATTAATTATATTTTTTGTTTATTGATGTAGGATTAATAATTTCGGAGATATTTAAGTTTATATTTGGTATCCAAATATTTCGAATTACCTTTAAAGTTCTAAAGCAAGTGCTTTAAATGAGCAAAAGAAATTGAGCATCTAGGTAATGCTACATCTTAACGAAAAACTGTATTTAAGATAATTTTCTTAAATTACTGGCTAATTAGAGTAACAAAATGGCGACGTTTTTATATAAAAAAATATAAATACGCACATTTTTCCGTCATAACTTCTTCATTTCATATGCTACAGGAACGAGTAAAAAATAGTTTGAAAGCGTAATTAATTGTCTTTAATTTCATTTCTTAGCATGAGTGACGTAGGTATCACAATTTCTGAGATATTTAACATTTAAACTGCATTTTTCGTCTTATAAACGTTCGGACGCCATTTGTAAACTTTCATATCTCCGAAACTATTAAAGCTATGTAAATAAATAAACAAGCAAAATTCAAGTTTATGAGCTTTATTTTTGGTCTGTACCCTTTTTCAATAAAACTAATATTTATCGAGATATTTGGAAAAGGAAAAAAAATACGTTTTATCGAAAATACCTTTATAGTTTAAACTGTATCTTTTTCTAAAGCAAGTGTTGTATACAAACCAAAAAATTTGAGCATCTGCGTCATTCTATATATTAATGAGAAACAGTGTTTGAAATTCCTTTTTTTTTAATTACTGGCTAATTACAGTAACAAAATGGCGACGTTGTTATTAAAAAAATGTGTAGACGCACATTGCTTCGGTCATAACTTCTTTGTTTTTTAGGCTACAGAAACAAATAAAAAAAAACAATTGAAAGCTTAATTAATATCCTATTAATTTACCTAATAGCATCCTTGACGTAGGTGTCAGAGTTTCTGAGATATTTAAACTCTCACTCTAAACAATTATCTTATGAACACTTGTATGCCTAATGTAAACTTAAATGTCTCCGAAATTATTAATCCTACATCAATAAACAAAAATATAATTGATTCCCAGTTTGTACTTTCTCTAATTGGTCTGTAACATTTTTTCGATAAAGTAATACTTTTCGAGATACTTGACGAAAGCAGTTTGGAAATACCTTTTTTTAAGCTAAAATCGCAATTTTGAAGTCGTTATGACTTAAAAACTATGAAGTTATGTGAAAAATTGAATAGAATCTTTTCTTCTTAAAATTTGATTCTACTTCAGCTCCAATAAATATATATATTTTTTAAGTGCCACCCCCTTAGAGGGGCTGGCGTCCACCCCCTATAAATTTCCGCCATAACGTCTTTATTTCTTATGCTACAGGAAAGAGTAAAAAATAATTTGAAAGAATTATGGAAGAATTAATTGTTTTTAATTTCATTTCTTAGCATGCGTGACGTAGGTGTGACGTAGGTGTCACAATTTCTGAGATATTTAACATTTAAACTGCATTTTTCATCTTATAAAAGTTCGGACGCCATTTGTAAACTTTCATATCTCCGAAACTATTAAATCTATGTAAATAAATAAACAAGCGAAATTCATTATCAGTTTATGAGCTTTATTTTTGGCCTCTACCCAGTTTTCAATAAAACTAATATTTATTGAGATATTTGGAAAAGGAAAAAAAAAATTACGTTTTATCGAAAATACTTTTTTTTCAAAAGTAAGTGCTGTATACAAACCAAAGAAATTGAGCATTGACGTCATGCTATATATTAATGAGAAACAGTTTTTGAAATTCCTTTTTTTTTAATTACTGGCTAATTACAGTAACAAAATGGCGACGTTGTTATTATTGAATGTGTAGACGCACATTGTTTCGGTCATAACTTCTGTCTTTTATGCTACAGAAACCAGCATTCTTGACGTAGGTGTCACAGTTTCTGAGATATTTAGCTCTCACTCTAAATAATTATTTTATGAACATTTGGATGCCAATTGTAAACTTAAATATCTTCGAAATTATTAATCCTACATCAATAAACAAAAAAATATATTTAATTCCCAGTTTGTACTTTCTGTAATTGGTTTGTAACATTTTCTCGGTAAAGTAATACTTTTCGAGATACTTGACGAAAACCGTTTGGAAATACCTTTTTTTTAAACTAAAATCGCAATTTTGAAGTCGTTATAGGTAACTTAAAAACTATCAATTTATGTGAAAAATTGCATAGAACCTTTTCTTCTTAAAATTTGATTTTACTTCAGATCCAATAAATATATATATATTTTTCAAGCGCCACCCCCTGTCAGGGGGTGGCATCCACCCCTTATAAATTAGCAAGCCTCCGCACAATATAGAAACTTTTCTGTGCAGCATTTATTATTATACTGCCAAAAATGAACGAAATCCGTTCAATATGACATTATTTCGAAGTTTTGCATATTTTTTACCTCTAGGTACTGTACTAAATTGGCCTATGATGAATAAAGTATCATTAGAACAGATTAAAAGAAAAGAAACCCAAAATACCTTGATTTTTAAAAGTATTACCCATTAAAAAATATTGTTATCTTATTGAATTTTTTCGATTCTAGTTGAACGCCTGCACGGTTCTTTTAAAATGTTAAATATTCTAATAGAAGCGCTGGCAACGATGCCGGGCTTCGTAAAATGCACCAACTACATACATACATACAAACGGGCTTCGTATAGATAGTAGTGTGTGTTGGGCTTCGGATAACCTGAGAAATATATATTTTTGTTAATGTTAAATAATAAATAAATTCTATTGCGCGGTGTATATAAATGTTTCCATGATATATTTGGTAATATACACGCGTCTAACTACAATAAAAGACTCGGGCTTCTGAGTGCCTGTGCAACGTACCGGGCTTGGTATTGGTAGCCGGGTGCGTATATATATATATATATATATATATATAATAACGTTATCACTTGGCATCCACCAATATACACACTGATATACACAAAATTTATTTAAAGGCTAAGGTAGCATCCTACCTGTTTTACAGTTTAATTGGCGTCCTTCTGAATATTTTAATCGATACGTAAAATGACACCCGAACATAAAAGTTACAGATTTAATTGACATCCGGCGACGTTGTCAGATGTATGCTATGCTGCTTTATCGTATTTGCCTAGAAGAATATTATTACAATCTGCAGTCTGTCGATGTATAAGTAAATAAGGAAATCTGAACATTTTTTAATTAAAACTTCATCCTGTGAGAATGCTAATTTATATCACAATTTAAGTTTCGAAACATGAACTTCGCGTAAAAAGTGAATTACTTTTTATTTGCTTATAATTGTTATAAAACATATTCTTTATAGTATTTGGCAAACAGCAGAAAAAACAATCTGTGTGAACCAAAAATAAGAAAAACTATCGCAAAGATTGGAAATTAATTTTATATAGTTTTTCTTTTTAGTTCTCACAGATAGTTTTTTTTTGCTGTTTGTCAAATCCTCAAATCCTATGAAGTTCGTCTTGGAAATTTACAAAAAATAATTTTTCCGTCTAGTAATGTGCTTTTTCTGTACGGGATAGGACAGAATGCTGTAAAGAAATATTATTCAGAAAAATAAAACTGAATAAAAATTTCAATTTTCAATACCATGTGCCTATATTGGATATTTCATTTTTTTTTCTTTTTAATAATGTAGGTTTCTTCCAAGTTGGAGTATATTGTAAATTAATATTATTTGTGGTGATAAACCATGCATGTTTATTATTATCCATGTATTAGATATTTTTTATTTTTAATGATTATCTAAATGTGTAATAGACATATGACATTTAACT
Source organism: Rutpela maculata (assembly GCA_936432065.2). Classification (NCBI taxonomy): domain Eukaryota; kingdom Metazoa; phylum Arthropoda; class Insecta; order Coleoptera; family Cerambycidae; genus Rutpela; species Rutpela maculata. The sequence goes on from OW386289.2 coordinate 28,934,106, forward strand.
GAATTTGTTAAAATTTTGCTCACTTGCAAAGTGACCCTATAAGGGCAAAATTGGAGTATCACGTGTTTTTAACGTTTATTATTATTTATTTGAGATCTCTTTTACACAAATTATTATTAATTAGTCACACTCTAGATTGTGTTAATATTTTAATGCTTTTCAAATTGTTTAGACAAAAGTTATATTTTGCTCTAAAGGACCCCGCACGTTTTATATGGAAATCGGTCTTCCGGTGAAATTGACTAAAAATTTTGGAAATGGTTCATTTTTTATCCCTGATCAAAAGTCTCAATGGGGTCAAAGCTTGAAATGCCCAACTTTAGGCAGTACGGCCGTTTTTAAGGGGCAAAAACGGCAAAACTTCAATTTTTTTATGTACTGTGTTTAATTCTTGAATAGTCTCCTGAATTGCTATATTATTGAGATACTTTGCATGTGTATGTGTTTTTTTGACTCTGTGTGTGAGTTTGTATTTTTGTATGTGTGCGTGTGCGTGGGAATACATATATGCACGAATGAATGTTTGTTGCATTTATTAACTACAATATACATAGATACGATAGTTGCGATTCATGCATTGCCCATGTGTGAATCACAAATACAACCTGGGACTAACCTAACCTAAAAAGTGTGACATCCCCCCCCCCCCCCCCCTAAATGTGCCATTAATACATGTATTAAAAAAAGTAAAGCTATATTAACATAAATAAACCAGTAGATCATGGTATTACCGCTGACATTAGAGTCACCCAATGTCCACCACGAGGAGGTTGTCAAGTCGGATTTTGCACATTAATTGGCCCTGAAAAGGGCCGATTGTTCATTGTAATTAAAAATGTTTAAGTTTTTTTTTGTAAAATGTAATAAAAGTGTTTTTATGTTCTGATTTTTGACAAAGTGTAGTCATATATAAATATAGATTTGCGTCTTTTTAGTAGTCAAAGCATTATTATTTTTGTTATTTAGAAATGTTTGTGGGCACGATTTTATTGTGTTTATTATTTGTGTGTTTGTGTATAATGTTTGACGGAGATAAGGACCCCACGAGTCGTCAGCTTCGCGGTATTTAATGACGTTTAAGGGAGGGGGGGGTTGAAATGTCACACTTTTTAGGTTAGGTTAGTCCCAGGTTATATTTGTGATTCACACATGGGCAATGCATGAAACGCAACTACCGTATCTATGTATATTGTAGTTAATAAATGCAACAAACATTCATTCGTGCATACTTGTATTCCCACGCATACGCACACATAAAAAAATACAAACTCACACATAGACTCAAAAAAACACATACACATGCAAAGTATCTTAATAATATAGCAACTCAGGAGACTATTCAAGAATTAAACACAGTACATAAAAAAAATGAATTTTTGCCGTTTTTGCCCCTTAAAAACGGCCGTACTGCCTAAAGTTGGGCATTTCAAGCTTTGACCCCATTGAGACTTTTGATCAGGGATACAAAATGAACCATTTCCCAAATTTTCAGTCAATTTCACCGGAAGACCGATTTCCATATAAAACGTGCGGGGTCCTTTGTAACATTTCTACCTTTTTAAATTTAAATTTCACAATAGTTCAAAGAATACGAATTAATAATTATTTTTTCAATTACACCCTCATGAGAACTATTGGGCCTCAAAATGACCTCATAAGGACAAAAGTAGAGTATCATATATTTTTTGAATTTATTGTTATTTATATGCGACTCTTTTTGCAGAAATTATTTTTAATTAGCCGCAAAAATGTTTATTCTAAATATGAGCAGAAAGTCGATGAAAAGTTCAAAATTTCTTAAAAACTGCAACACTCTAGCTCTATTCTGAAGAAAGTTGGCAATAAACAATAATAAGTTGTTTAAATAATTTACAGGTTTCATTAGCAAACTCATAATAAACAAAATTAAATAACTAAATTGTGAAACTGAAAAAACTGGAAATGCTACTTTGTAACAAAACGTAACTGCATAAATAAACCTTAAAATATTAAGACAAATTGAAATGTGACTAATTAAAAACAATTTCTATAAAAAAATCTCAAATAAACAATACCAATTCTGAAAAATTCTTTCTAAGATTTTGCCTTATCTCCTACAGAAATAGTATTTTATAAATGAGAAAAATAACTTTTTTTTTGGTAAATTTCCAAAACATAGGATTTCTCGAAATTAAAATTATGTCAATTAATTTCTACCATAGGTTGAACCCAAAGAATGAATTGCTCATTTAATCATGCGTCGCTCCCTGGCACACTGTATGTATATGCTTTCTTAGGAAATGCAAGGCTCTTATTGAAAAAAAAAGAACGATTTCCAGATAAAGAACTTTTTAATTAAATTAAAAAATTATGCTGAAATCCATATGACAACTTTTCTTCGACATGAATTTTTCAAAAACCGTCGAAGAAAAGTGGTCGCTATAAGATACAAAATTAAAAATCGTCAATTTCATTTTTTGGAAGTTCATATGCAAGGTATAAATATATTACAAAAAATTATGTATTAAAAAAAAAAACGGTTTTTTATTATACGTTTAGAGCGCCAAAAACGAGAAATTGAAGATTTTTTAATTTTTAAAAAATAATATTGAAAATATCAACTTTACGAAAAAAAGTTAAAGAACATTTCTTGTTGGAAATCGATCAAAAAATCTTTAAAAATATTGTTTCATTGAGAAAATGTAATATTTCCTTTTGTTATAAACAAGATTGTTTTAAACAATATCAGACCGGGTTACCGTCTGATAACGTGGATATTCATAATCAGTAGTGTCTCCAGAACTGATTTTAACAAATAAACTGCGTCCGAAATGTATTCGAAACTCATACGCCCATACTGCCTGCTATATAACTAGACCTCCCAATTTTATAGACCATTAACAACTGAAAATCGACAAAGGGACCACGGTGTTTCATTTCTACATAAAAACTTTTAAAAAGTCAAAAACCTAAACCACATTCCAATTTAAAAAAATATAAATGACTAAGTTTTAAAATCTAAAAAGGAAATAACAGGACAAGCTTTACTTGAAAACGTTTTTATTGAAAAAAAAATGAATACAACAGAAATATTTAGCATTCATGAAAAAGTAAACATACATATTTCAAACCAAAATAATACAATAATGGTAAAATGAAACAAAAACAAAAAGGAAATTTATTTTCTATGTCTATATAATCCCAGGATTATCTTATGTGTACTTTGTAGTTTTAACACATCATAGTGTAGGCAAATTGGCATTTCTGACTAAATAGTTTACCGAATGAATGGATTTTCACCACACTTTATAGATTCTGTTCGTCTTGAAGTCTAGATCAAACCAAAAGAAAAAAAATTGGCCGCTATTATTGCCCCGCAAATGTTATAATCAATGATTTTGTTGCTAATTTGTTAACTAGTAAAATTGAGGTAAATTAAAAAAACGAAATGTTTTTTAGATAATTTTATGAAAAATAACAACTTTTTACTTTTGTAAAATTTTCGAAAAAATATGTATTTTCCGAGATATAGCGGTTGAACTTTTCCAAAAAGGGTGGAGGGGGGGATAAAGAGTGATGAGAAAAATCCATAAATTTGAGTGAATATATTGTTAAAATACAAGACTTTTTTTCCTTTATGACTTTTTCCTAAAGTGCACTGTCCAAGTTTTTTCGAAAAAACCCGAAAATAGACCCTTATCGGAAAATGGAAAATCTCGTAAACTATGAAATTTAAAAAACTGGAAAAATTCAAACGTATAGATTAATATATTCTTTAAAATTTTGCTCTCTTTTAATTTTTTTGTAACGTGCATATTTTCCGAGTTTTCAACAGTTTTTCACGATCAAAATGTATCTAAATTTTTTTCATGACACAAAAAGCATATAAACTCTGAAACTGTAATTAATTTTTATATATATATATATATATATATATATATATATATATATATATATATATATATATATATATATATATATATATATATATATATATATATATATATATATATATATATATAAGGTATTAGTTGGCATTCCACAATGTAAAATTTTAGGTTCAGATGGCATCCACGAGTCAGATGGCATCCGGTATTCGGATGTCATCTGACCTGCCAGAGATATTAACGCAGGGGCATCGTAGATGTCGTATTATGCCATTAAAACTTATTTTAAGTTGGAGGTCAAGTGACCCATTTTAACACCCTAGTGAATATTTGAGTTCAGCGGTTTGTTACTAGCTGCCATGCCTGTCAATCGAAAAATATTCATTTTGAATACTTGCTGACCACAGAAGCGGTTTAGATGGCATCTAGTCAGCTGGCAACACCGTGGAAGTAGGTTATTATATACCACATGTTGATCCAGATGTTTTAGTTTGCTCGAATATATTACTACTAGGAAAAGTAAACTTAGTGGAGACAATTCGTGTAACTGTTAAAATGAGGACGGAATTTGTACCTACCTCTTGATTGTAAACAACTTTTGTTAAGAATGGTTCAGCAAGGCTATAAGTAAAATAGTGTTCTGTAGTTTAATTAAACTACAGAAGTAAGAGAAAAGTTATTAGCAAAAATATTTTAGATACGTGATAAACTACAAAATTATGTTAATGTAAAAGAATCTTATTTAGTCTAATTCACAAGTTCAAACACGTGTTAATTCTTGATAAAGCTTGTAAAAATATAAGTGAGGGCTCATTGGATTCGGAATGACGTCTAGAAAAATGTGCAAAAGTTATAAACAAATTAAGATTGAAAAAAATGATGAGTTTCGTTTTTTGCAAATAACTCGAAAACTATTAATAATTGAGAAATTAAAAAAAAGAGGTTCTTAAAGAGGAAGAAATTTCCAATAAAAAAGTCTGGACTTCTGGAACTCTATCTCTACTATTAATAACTTTAATTTAATGTTGAAAATGGGGCTTCGCACGGCGAACGCTAAACAGTTACGATACTCTGAAACCGATCGTAAGAAGCAAAACAATTTTTTTATATTGTCAAGTATTAATATATTTTTTTTTAAATTGCGTTATTATTTAGACACTTAAAGGAACAATATCCCGTTGGAAAAATTTTTTTTACCGATTTTTCATAAAATGAGCTCGTTGTTAATTAACAATTTTTTTTTTTTTTTGAGTTTACGTTTATGTTTCAAGTCGGAAAATTGTTAAACAAAAGCCACTAAAATTATTTCGCTTCGTGAGGACCTTATGTCCTTATGTCAACTATATTTTATGAGATTATGACATTGCGATGTTTTTAATTGTTACAGTCTATTAGTTATTAATTATTTAAGCTAACAAGAAACTAAGAAATTAAATAGAGGTTGAAATTTTTTTTTATTAATTTTAAAATTATTATTATTAGTTTTTATATTCAAAAATACTATAAAATTATATAAACTTTAAATTTTTAGTGGTATTTGTTTAAACAAATTTTATAAAGAAATAGATAAATTAAGTATTTTTGAAAAAAAAATTTTTTCTTAAAACATTTTTTTTTATTATTTTTTCCCGTTTTTCTTCATTTGAACAAATTATTAAGAAAAAAAATATTCTTAAAATTTTTTATTTGCAATTCTCTACAAGGTGGAATTTTTGTTATTAATTAATTTGTTTATTTAATAAACAATTTCTAATTAACAATCGCCGAATGTGTTTATATTTTTTTAGATAGAAAAAAATAACCAGAACAACCGTATACATAAATATGTCAAAAAACATTTTTAATATTTAAAATTTAAAATTCTATAAGAAATATTAACATTTTTTTTGTGTTTATGTATACGGTTGTTTTTTTTAATTTTTTTTCTATCTAAAAAAATATAAACACATTCGGAGGTTGTTAATAACAAATTATTTATTAAATAAACAAATAAATTAACAACAAAAAAAAATCCACCTTGTAGAGAATTGCAAATAATAGGTTTTAAGACTAAAATTTTTACTTAATAACTTGTTTAAATAATGAAGAAAGGAAAAAAATGATTATAAACAATTAAAAAATATTTTTAAGAAAAAAATTTTTTTTTAATTCATAATATTTTATAACAAATAAAATGGCAAAAAATGTTTTTCAAAAATAAGTAATTTATCTATTTGTTTATAAAATTTGTTTAAACAAATAACACTAAAAATTTAAAGTTTATGTAATCTTATGTTATTTTTGAATATAAAACCAGTAATAATAATTAAAATTAATAAAAAAATGTCAACCTTTTTTTTTAAATTTTTTAGTTTTTTGTTATCTTAAATAATTAATAACTAATAGACTATAACAATTAAAAATATCGCAATGTCATAATCTCGTACAGTATAGTTGACATAATGTCTAAAGGAAACGTAATAATTTTAATGGCTTTTGCTTAACAATTACCCGACTTGAAATATAAACGTAAGCTCTAAAAAAATTGTTAATTAACAATAGGCTCATTTTATGAAAAATCTGGATTTTTTTTTCTTTAAATGTCTGAATAATACCATAGTTTTTTAAAATTTTTAATACATAAAAAAATATTTTTACTTATTACGGCCGGTTTCGTAACGGCTTAGCGTTTGCCGCACGAAGCCTTATTTTCAACATTAAATTAAAGTTATTAATAATAGAGATAGAATACCGAGAGTTCTGACTTTTCTATTGGAAATTTCTTCCTCTTCAAGAATCTTTTTTTTAAACTTCTTAAATATTAATGGTTTTCGAGTTATTTTCAAAAAACGAAGCTCTATTTCTTCAATCTTAATTTGTTTATAACTTTTGCAATTGTTTATATGCGGGTTTGAAAGTTTTGCACATTTTTCTAGACGTCATTCCGAATCCAATGTGCCCTCACTCACATTTTTACAAGCTTTATCAAGAATTAACACGTCTTTGAACTTGTGAACTAGTGTATGTTGGAGATTATTTTAATTCGTTTTGTTTAAATTTTTGGATTTCTTATTGGATTCTATTTAAGAAAAATATAGTAGGTGACCCAAGAACAACCTCTTGTAGAGAAATGCATGGTTGAAAGAGTTGTAGAGTTACTAAGATACCGTTAAAGATAAAGCTGTCGAATTGAAACTAACAAGATGGAAAAAATTATACGATAAAGTTTGATAGCTTAAATTATAATATATTTTTTACTTTACACTTGCCACTGTGCTTCAAAATTAATCAGTTTGGAGCATCTACACCTCGTGATTTTAAATGAAAGTTCATAGATATCTGTAAAACTATAATTCATCTAAACTAACAAAGTTTTTTCCAAAGTATATATTTATATAAATAAAATTAAAATTTAATTGCAGTTTACTTTAAGTAAACATATTGTACATATTGCACGTAAAGTATATTTTAGTTTTAATTCGAGCTAGTTTTTTCGTTGATAGTGTTTAAGTAATTCAACAATTTTTACTTCTATTTCTCTCATGATATTAATTATTATAGGTCACTCAAACAACATGTTATAATTAGAATAATAAAGTTGATATAAAAGTCATACAATTTTGTTAATATCTCCGCGCAATTTGTATAGTTTGAATGTAAATGACCGTTATTTTTGATTCGTTGTAAAAAATGGGTTTCTGGAAATATCTTGAAAATTACGAATTATGTCAAAAACTGTTATTTGTACGACTTGAAACATAAGAAATTAACTTTACCTTAAATTTCAGATTAGTCCCGTTCAAAGATTGTTAGAGATATTATTTTTTTAAGGTTTTGTGTTTTTTCGTCCCTTTCTAAATGTCAAATTTCAACACGTATTTTTCGTGAATAACTTAAAAACCGAAGGGTCTGAAATTGGTTATTACAACGTTGAAAGGTAATTCAATTTAATACATTTCGGTTCTTCTACAATAAAAATTGTTAAAAGATTACTTTTTTTATGAAAATCGAAATTGGAGTATTACTCTCAATTGAGTTGTGATAAAATAAATCATTCAAAATTTGTTGTAGCTTTTGGAATAAAACCGCTGCCTAAGGAATCAATATTTCCACATCCAGATTTCCCATCCAAGTCTCTTTAAAGGAAAACATCTTGACCATATTTGCACTCTAGTATGTGGAAATAATTGGTCACAGAATTTTAATAAAAGGGCGTTGCCGAATGCTAGCGAAACCTCCAGAACTTCCGGACGCTGCCGAATACGAAGGCAAATTCCGGGCGTTTCCGTATCTATATTAAGATAGTGCCAAATCCATATCCGGGCGCGCATGAATACCAAGGTAATTTCTGAGCGCTGCCGAATCGATATTAGGATGCCGCTGAATCCATTTTTGGGCGCTGCCAAATTCCAAAGTAACTTCCGGGCGCTGCCAAATCCAAATTATAACGCCGCCGAATCTATATTCGAGCGCTGCATAATCCATATTCGGGAACGGCTAAACAACTAGGTGACTTCCGGACCATGTCGAATACCAAGGCAAATTTCAGGCGCTGCCGAATCCATATTTGAATCTTTCCGGGCGCCGCCGAATCCACTATTAAACAATACCTCCAGGATCCATTTTGGTTGCACGATTTGACCCAAACATACTAACTACCGTACAAAGCTTTTAAAATGAAGTTAAATAGAAGATTTTAAAAATTAAGTTTCTGGACTGTTATTAGCTTGCTTTATTGTTTTTCCCTATTTACCCTATTTAACTCACAACCCTTCACCGGAATTAGCGCAAGACATAATCTAGTACCAGATCTCGTCATGGAATATATGTGTGCCAAATTTGAAGACAGTATCTTAGACGACCGTTGCGAAGAAAACGTGCGCACAAAAAAGTTACAGACCGACACACTGACAGAATTTTTTTTTCTCTTAAATTTAAAATCTCGACGTTTTATGACATTTATTATTTCAGCAAAAAATATTTTGAAATTTTTTTTAAGATTACTATACAGGGTGCGCCACTTAAAACTCCCCAGGCTTGCAACTTTCTTATTTTTTAAACTACGACCATGTTGGGCATATCAAATTGTAGATAATTTTAAGGCATTTAAACATGTGTACAGAGTGATTTAAAAAAAATTAAAATAATTGTTAAGAAAGAAAACTTAATTTCCTTGAATAATTGTTTACCTCATCCTGTACATGAACTGCGTCAATGTTTTCTTATAAAAGTTTTAATTAGCTTCAATTTATGTTATGTTTATTACGACATATCCGAAATTCTTTTTGGTTTTAGAGAAAGAAATTAAAAACACTCCTTCCGACTCCTGATTTTTTTAAAATAACTGAAAAAATGTAAATAATAATTTTATGCTTTATTTGTAAAAGACATATCACAAAAAATCCTCAACGTAACAAAACAGCAACAAGAAACAAAAGAAATAAATATTTTTAAAAACAAACTCTATTAAAATGTACTAAATAATAGGAATTTTTATTCTTAAAACTTTTTTTTAACATAAATTGAAGCTAATTAAAACCTTTATAAGAAAACATTAACTCATTTCATGTACAAGTTGAGGTAAAAAAATATTCAAAGAAATTAAGTTTCCTTTCTAACAATTTTTTCAATTTTTTTTTTAAATCACTCTGTATGCGTGTTTAAGGCTTTAAAAATGTCTACAATTTGATATGCCTAACAAGGTCATCGCTTTAAAAATAAAAAAGTTACAAGTATGGGCAGTTTTAAGTGGCGCACCCTGTACATCTTTCCACTCCACTGCGTGGATGTGGAAGTAATAAATCAAATGGCATATATTTCCATTAAAAATAATGCATGTTTTTATCCGAATTTGTTATAAATAAGAAACAAGAAATGAAATGTTTCATATTTCTATTGTGAAATATAGTTCATTTAGTTATCCTTAAATCATGGAAAAAAACATTTTATATTTATTACAAAAAATGTTTTGTAAGACATACAAAGAAAAATGTTAGTGTAGTTTTGGTGAATAAGTATACCTACTAGAAGCCAAGGCCTCAGATTTTTTATAATATTTTACACTACTATAAAGAAAACTACCTGTTGTTAAACTTGAGGCATGTTCAATTTTATTAACATTTAACATTACAAATTGTGTTTTTATAATAAGAAATGTTTCTTTTTATTTAAAATACACTTTCAGATGTCTCAATAAACCCTCATGTCATAATATTTTAGCTTCATTAAATCAGTATTTATAATTACTTAATAATTTTCGCACAATTTGTATCCCAATTTGGGACCTTGGATGATTTGAGTCGTAAATTTTATTTCCACATCCAAATAGTGGATTGGAAGTATAGTAATCGTAAAAAAAACTTCAATTTTTTTTTGTTGAAATCGGTTTAGAATGTCATGAAATATCGAGATTTTAAATTTGAGGGCAAAAAAAAATTGTATCTATCGGTCTGTCTGTATTTTTTGTACGCACGTTTCTTGTGGGACGGTTTAAGATATTAACTTAATAGTTGTTACGTGTATGTATTGCGACGTATACTTTCCGGTGAGGCTGGAAAGTGGTCACTTTTGGCACCTTAGCAACGGTTCGGTTACTCGGGCGCCACCTTTACAATTTTTTACGTGGGGCAAAGGTCCCACACTAGCCTCTTAACACAGCCTGTTACAGTAGGGCTGGGATAGCTACAGTGGAGAAAACAGTAACTTCCAGTGGGTCAATTTGGGAAAATTGGACTGTTACACAAACAGCAGTAAAACACAGAATTCGGTAAAACAAAATATCTATTTATTTCCTATAAGTTACAGTGATAACGAAACTATTTACAGCTTAACTAGTTTAATATATACAGTACATTCATAACGCACAAAAGAGCAAACCCAGGCTGTGACGTGCTGATGATTACGATAAATGCTACCATGCGATACAGTGACGTTACTAAGGTAAGCAGGAGTGAAGCAGCGATATGACGGTAAAAATGGCGGTGACGTACAGTTTGACAGCAGGCAGTGATAGGCAGCGGTATGACGATAAAAATGGCGGTGACTATTACAGAAGATTCTCGGTTAGACTGGGGGACTCTATATTTGCTGCGTGCGGTAATGACGTAGTCGCGGTAGGAGCAATCTTCGAGGATCGGTCTTTGCACGGTTGGCGGGGCTCCTGTTTACTTGCAGCTGGGTACGTCTAGAGTCATGGAACGGCCGACCACGACTGTTTGATATCACGAGTTTTAATAAAGACTTTCCTCTTTCCACAAGCCGGTAGAGGGGGAAAATGTGCAGACACGGTGCGTAGCGGTAAATGAATACTTGTATTATTTTCAGGTGAAACGGTTAAATGAAAAATATTTTACAAGTCAGAAATCGCGGACTTTACCATTATTTTCTGTCTCCCGGTCTTAGAAAAATTTCACTTACTTACTTTACTCACTTTACTTACTTATTTCCGAAGCGGGCTGCAGTGGGCACGTCTGGTCGCTGTTGGAGCTCGTGAGGAACTGACTGTCTGCTCTCAGCGCATCGGGTATCTAGTCCACTATCCCCTCTATTCGCGGTAATGACGGGGGAACAGTACGCGTGGATATTGATTGACGTAGGCGCAACTTAGTACAGTATCGCGGAAATATAATTCAAATATTGTAATTTACGTCTGCTAGCGGGTTCCCTGGAGAATGCACTTCTGCTCGCTGTTGTTCACTGGTAGCAACTGAATGCTTTCTGCGGAGATCACGGTTTAGTATGCGTTTTCAGAACGGTTGGGCCTGGTGGGGCCTATTAGTTTATGCGGTGATATAATTATTTTTCACAGCCTGGTAACTTTTATTAAATAATTCAACAGAAACATATCTATTTTTGGGAAATATAAATGGTTTATTGGGGTTTAAAATGTGCTTCATTACAGTATTATAAAAAGATCTGGAACACATTACTATAAAATTACACAAAAAATAATCGTTTTAGAGATTCTAGCATTTTACTTAATCGCCAGAATGTATTACAATAACGGTGTAAAAGCCGCTCGAAAAGTGGCTTATATTTGGTAATTTTTTACAGTTTCGGAGTCTGTTATTCTAGTTTCGGTTAAACAGACAATAATGGGTTGTATCTGAAACTAATTGACTTGTCTTTTTGAAATGAAGGATTGCTATTTCTGAAATACAGTTTTATTGCGTCTTATTATGGACGCTTGTGGGGTAAGGCCTCTATTGTAAGAAACCCTTTCTGAAATATATTAATTTCAACCATATGTTTGGTTTTTTAAATTCATAAACATTTTCTCTACAGATATTTTAAAGTATGTGTATTGTGTAATTTTCTATTGTTCAAAATAAGTAGACTTCATCGACTTACAGTCCAATTTACGTCTTTCTATTTGAAAGGGTAAAGGTGGTTTAATATTTGCTTACGAGACAGCAGTAGAAATTTTTTCGTTCTTTCTTTTCTTCACAAATTAGATATTTTTCTATTAAATATATATAAATTAATTACAATTTTAGAGATTACATGCATTTTGTGTCATGAAAAAATTTAGATACATTTTGATAGTGAAAAACTGTTGAAAACTCGGAAAATATGTACGTTACAAATTAGAAGAGAGCAAAATTTTAAAGAATGTATTAACCTATACGTTTGAATTTTTGAAGATTTTTAAATTTCATAGTTTACGATATTTTCCGTTTTCCGGTTTTTCCAGGAAACTTGGACAGAGTGCACTTTAGGAAAAAGTCATAAAGGAAACAAAGTCTTATAGTTTAATAATATATTCACTCGAATTTATGGATTTTTCTCGTCACTTTTTATTCCACCTTCAACCCTTTTTGGAAAAATTCAACCGCTATATCTCGGAAAATATGCATTTTTCGAAAATTTTACGAGAATAAAAAGTTGTTATTTTTCATAAAATTATCTAAAAAGACATTTTGTTTTTTTAATTTACCTCAATTTTACTAGTTAACAAATTAGCAACAAGATCTTGTTTATAACAATTGCGAGGCAATATTAGCGGCCATTTTTTTTTTGGAGTTTGATCTAGACTTCAAAACGAACAGAATCCACAAAGTTTCGAGAAAATCCATTCATTCGATAAACTATTTAGTCAGAATGCTCATTTGCCTACACTATAATGTGTTAGAACTAAAAAGTACACATAACATAATCCTGGGATTATATAGACAGAGAAAATAAATTTCCTTTTAAGAGTTGATGTTCGGTTTTTGTTTCATTTTACCATTATTGTATTATTTTGGTTTGAAATACGTATGTTTACATTTTCATAAATGCTAAATATTTGTGTTGTATTCATTTTTTTAAAAGCTTTTATTTAACTTGCAATGTGTTATGTATGAATGTATGTTTGTTTGGTGAAATCTTGCAAGATGAATTTCGACTAGTTCTTATTATACTAGAGCTTTGAAATTTGGCAAACGTGTATAAGTCCAGTGACAATGTAACATAGTATAGCCATTATCGGTCTAAATCCAATATGGCGGACGTCCCAAGATGGCGGATCGGCTTTTTAGTCACAACCCTATTGATATGGGTATCAAATGAAGGGGTTTTACGAGTAAAATACGATAGACAATGTGACGTCATTCTAAATTCAATATGGCGGACGTCCCAAGCTGACAGATCGCCTTTTTCTTCACAACCCCCTTGATATGGAATCAAATGAAAGGGTTTGACGAGTAAAATACGATAAACTATGTAACGCCATTATAAATCCAATATGGCGGACGCCCTAGGATGGCAAATTATCTTTCTTCACGACTCCCTTGCCATTTGTATCAAATGAAAGGGTTTTGTCTGTCTGTCTGTAAAATAAGTAGACTAAAAAGTAAAAAATAAAATTATATATAAAAAAATATTTTTAAGAAAAAGCCTTCATTTGAAAAAACTACTAAAAAGTTTAAATAATTTTTTAAAATTCATACACCTGGAAACCAAAAGCTTTGGGGGCGGTCAATTGAGCAAAGTAACTATGCAATAGTGCTATATGACCGTCCGCAAAGTTTTTGGTTTCCAGGTGTATGAATTTTAAAAAATTATTTTTACTTTTTAGTACAGTTTTTTCAAATAAAAGCTTTTTCTTAAAAATAATTTTTTTTATATAATTTTATTTTCAATAAAAACGTTTTCAAGTAAAGCTTGTCCTGTTACTTCCTTTTTAGATTTTAAAACTTAGTCATTTACATTTTTTTAAATTGGAATGTGGTTTAGGTTTTTGACTTTTTAAAAGTTTTTATGTAGAAATGAAACACCGTGGTCTCTTTGCCGGTTTTCATTTTTTTTTACGAAGTTGTTACTGGTCTATAAAATTGGGAGGTCTAGTTATATAGCAGGCAGTATGGGCGTATGAGTTTCGAATACATTTCGGACGCAGTTTATTTGTTGGAATGAGTTCTGTAGACACTACTGATTATGAGCATCCATGTTACCAGACGGTAACCCGGTCTGATATTGTTTAAAACAATTTTGTTTACAACAAAAGGAAATATTACATTTTTTCAATGAAACAATGTTTTTAAATATTTTTTTATCGATTTCCAACAAGAAATGTTCGATAATTTTTTTCATAAAGTGGATATTTTCAATGTTATTGTTTTAAAAATTAAAAAATCTCCAATTTCTCGTTTCAGTAAGAGCCTTACATTTTCTAAGAAAGCATATACAGTGTACCAGAGAGCGACGCATGATTAAATGAGCAATTCATGTCTTGGAAATTTACCAAAAAAAAGTAATTTCTCTCATTTATAAAGAACTTTTTCTGAAATCGATCGGCAATGTCTACATTTTCGGCGCGATTTCAGATCGAAAAATGCACAATTCCAGTATTTTAGTCCGGCATAGGCCGGGAAAGTAACATTCCCGTATGGTTTTTTATGTATATTTTTGACAGTAAATAAATACACGCAGACAAACAATCAAACTTACATTTACACTTACACATACATCAAAATTACATTTATTAGTAAGCAGTTAGATTGTAATGAAGAAATGTAATGAAGAAATGTTAGATTATAATGAAGAAATGTTATTCATTAATGAAGAAATTTTATGCATTAATACAAATTCCTTAATTTATAATAATATTGATTGTGATTTCAGAAAAAATAGTATGCGTATTTCGGTGTGAAAGCACATTCCCGAACTTCGATGTATCGTCGTCCGGGAATGTACTGCTTTCACACCTAAATACACAATATACTATTTTCTGTAATAGATAGGACAAAATCTTAGAAATAATTATTCAGAATGAGTATTGTTTATTTGAGATTTTTTTATAGAAATAGTTTTGAATTAGTCAGATTTCAGTTTGTCTTAATATTTTAAGGTTTTTCAAATTGTTTAAACAATTTTAATTTACTTAAATAATTATAATTTATTTAAGCAATTACAAATTTGTAGCATTTCCATCTTTTTTTAGTTTCACAATTTTATTTATTAAGAGTTTGCTAATGAAACCTGCAAATTATTTAAGCAACTTATTCCTGTTTATTGCCAACTTTCTTCAGAATAGAGCTAGAGTTGTGCAGGTTTTAAGAAATTTTGAACTTTTCATCGACTTTCTGCTCATATTTAAAATACAGAACATTTTTGAGACTAATTAAAAATAATTTCTGCAAAAAGAGTCGCAAATAAATAACAATAAATGCTAGAAATACATGATACTCTACTTTTGTCCTTATGGGGTCATTTTGAGGCCCAATAGTTCTCATGGGGGGTGTAATTGAAAAAATAATTATTAATTCGTATTCTTTGAACTATTGTGAAATTTAAAAAAAGTTGGAAATGTTACAAATTTATAGCAAAATATAATTTTTTGAATAAATTATAATTGTCTAATACATTTGAAAAGCATTAAAATATTAACACAATCTAGAAGGTGATTAATTAATAATAATTTTTGTAAAAGAGAACTCAAACAAATAATAATAAAATGTTAAAAATACGTGATACTCCAACTTTACCCTTATAGGGTCACTTTGCAAGTGAGCAAAATTTTAACAAATTCAGTTTTACAGTTCTGAATAATATTTCTTTACAGCACCCTGTCCTATCTCGTACAGAAAATTTGATAAATTGACAAATAGCAGAAAAAAACTATCTGTGAGAACTAAAAAGAAAAACTATCTACAAAATTAATTTCCAATCTTTGCTGATAGACTTTCTTTTTAGTTCATACAGATTGTTTTTTCTACTGTTTGCCAAATCCCATAAAGAATATGTTTTATAACAATTATAAGCAAATAAAAAGTAATTCACTTTTACGCGAACTTCATGTTTCGAAACTTAAATTGTGACATAAATTAGTATTCTCACAGGATGAGATTTCCTTATTTACTTATACGTCGACAGACTGCAGATTGTAATAATATTCTTCTAGGCAAATACGATAAAGCAGCATAGCATACATCTGACAACGCCACCGGAAGTCAGTTAAACCTGTAATTTTTATATTCGGGTGTCATTTTACGTATCGATTAAAATATTCATAAGGACACCAATTAAACCGTAAAATAGGTAGGATGCTAACTTAGCCTTTAAATAAATTTTGTGTATATCAGCGTGTATATTAGTGGATGCCAAGTGAGAACGTTATTAGGTAGGATGCCGACGGATACCTTATATAAATATATATATATATATATATATATATATATATATATATACATATATATATATATATATATATATATATATATATATATATATATATATATATATATATACATATATATATATATATATATATATATATGTATATATGAGAAATACTAGGTTCACGGGTTGAACCGCGTCTGAGATTATTGGGGTCTCGACGACATTTTCAAGAGAAAAAAGAAAGATAATAGGAAGTCTAGGAAGGGTAAGGAATGTTACTCTGTTTACCGAAAACCAACCCACACAAACCGTTACCTAAATGCAAACTCCGATCACCATCTCTCACAAATAAATTCGGTCGTCAACACTCTTATAACAAGATCCCTCAGACTAACTGACAGCCATAACAGACAAACAGAATTGCACACATTAGAACACGCACTCGTACAAAACGGTTATGACAGAAACCATATAAGACGGACCATAAATAAAGCACAGTACCCACACCAAACACAACATCCGGATACATCCCCACCTCAACAACACAAAGCCTTCCTACCTTACATCAAAGGTGTCACAGACCGAATCTCCAAAGTCCTAAAAACAAACAACAAAAACAATATTCACAACACAATAGACTATTTCCAACCTTATCAAGTCCCCAAAAGACCAAGTCCCTAATGACTCTCATGGCGTTTACGAAATACCTTGCTCCGACTGTCCCCAAACTTACATTGGACAAACAAACAGACGCATTAACAATAGGGTATACGAACATCGCCTAGCAGTCAGAAATACTGACATCACCTCATCCCTAGCACAACACCGTCTCCAGACTGGACATAACATAGACTTTGACAACACAAAAACAATAGTACCTGTATATTCCCGAAAAACACGAACGATCCGCGAAGCAATTGAAATCGAGAAGCGTCCTAATTGTTTAAACAAAAGGGACAACAGTCTTCGACTTCCAACTGCTTGGAAATCACTAATATCTCCACTAACTACACAACCCTCTCTAACACCACACAGCGACCCTCCTCACAGCGACCCTCCTACCACGCACAACCGTTCCGCACCAGTGCTCACCACACCCACCAAACCTACTATAAATACCTCACCTCAACCCACAACTCGTCAGTTCTCTCTAAGAACTGAGATTGAGATCTTAGAGACGAACCAAGGTTCGACCTGGGAAGTAGGCAGATTGAGGCCCCGGACTCGAACCATTCCTTACCCTTCCTAGACTTCCTATTATCTTTCTTTTTTCTCTTGAAAATGGCTCCAAAGTGGGAGCCGAAACGTCGAGACCCCAATAATCTCAGACGCGGTTCAACCCGTGAAACTAGTATTATGAAATATTTGAAACACAAAGTAGACACACATGTATGTTTGAATCAAATGTTAAAATAAAATGTTATTATTAAGAAATTGTTGTTTAATATAGGGTATTGATGATACTTTCAGTAAGCACGAATCTTGAGAAGTGCAAAATTATCTCAGAAATTGCTAAAAGCTGTTTCTCATAATAAAATTTACAATATTGTGCCAAGAACACATATAGAGACATAATCACTCTCGAAAAACATAAATTAAGTAAAAAAGTTATTCATAAAAATTAATTAAATTAAATAAAACACTAAATAAACTATGTAAATATCATATTGCAACACTTTAGATAAGATTTATTTAGGGAAAATATATCCCATAAACAGGACATAAAATAATAAAAATTCAGAGCGAGAAGCTTCGTCCAAAATCAAACTTTTAGAAAAAGTGATAAAAACAACAATCGTAATCTAACTAAAAGTGGTGTACTTTAAATATTAATAGGTTAACTTACTTTTTGTAGTGTACACTCTAAGAATAAACTGTGAAAAAGGACTCACTCAGGTGAAAACATTGGGGTGACACTAGTTTTCTTAGGTTTTAAAAGATTTCATTCTCACTGGTATTGTAGTAACAAAATTTCACGTTGTTCTTGTGGACATTCATAAGGGACAACCTTTTAGTGTAGTAGTTTTGAACACAGGTTGAAGCTCACATAGAATGGGGCCAAAATGTAGTGCCTGCGACAGCCTGAAAAAACATGTTGTGTTAGCAAAGTAAAATTAAGTGTAGGTTAAGTAAAATATATGCCAAAATGTTCATTAGAGTATGTAGAATCGACATGTATATGAAAATAATATGTAAATTAGCTTGTAAGAGAGAATTTTACAAAATTTAACCTAATTTCACATAACCGAGAAACATATTAAATAGGTTGTAAAACCCTAGGTATTGTATACCGAAATGATCTATGAAACATGCAGAATAAAACCCAATTAGCAAAAGTCATCAAATTTATTAAATAAGAAAGAAAAATTCAAATTCAAAAAAATAATAAATGTCAATTAAAATCAAGTGGGTAGTAAACTTCAAAAATCAACGATTACGGCCAATTAAAAGCCGTAATTCGTAATTCAGTCATTAACAAGCATTTAAAGAGTCTATACGCGTTTTTGGAACGTGAACACATAACCTAACTTTTTAAAAAAGTAGAAAATGAGAAATTAATTACTAAGTTTGCATAAAACTAATAAACATAAAACGAAATTTTAATGACTCAACAATATTCATGGATATGTGAAAATAAGTTTATATTTCAAGTAAATTGAACGTGTTAAAGTTGTAAATAACAAAATTGTAAGAAGGCTTTGTAAACAAATTTCAACTGTGCAACGAAAATAAATGTCAGGTACTTACCTGTATTGAAAATAGTGCTTCATGAGTAAACGGATGGTATAGAAGAAAGAATTAAGTGTGGAAATTCCAAATATCGAGATCCAAAGTAAACAACACATCTCAAGCCAGCGGTCTGGGGTGAAGTCGTCGAGTTTCAAGAGTGGCAACTGCAGTTAGAGATCCGTCAAGTGTAAAGGTGCGTCTGAACCGGTACGTGACACCGAACGCAACCGAATCTTTGGTAAGGTAAAAGCTTTTACTACGTTTTCGTTTCGTCTTCACAAAAAATAAAGAAATTCTGACTTTTATTTTAATATTGAGATCTCTATACAAAAATTGCAATAGACAATATAAATAGCCAATAGTTTTAATTAAATTTAAGTAACTTAATAACAAATTTGTCAAACCAATTTCATAAAATATACAGGGAGTTTTTGATCTAGTGAACAAATTTGGCAGCAATAAAATAAAATTCACTTGTTATTTTTCTCTTTACATTTGGTGTTTTATTGATTAATTAATTTTGGTTGACATAAGGTCACCTGGCGCTCAACAGAATAAATTTTCAATTGAACCAAGGAAAGTATTATCCTTCAAAGGTCTAATCTTTCAACATTCACCCTGTTCGTCTGTTGAACCTACTCGAGACCCTGAGAGAGAGAGTTTAGTTTTTTTTTTTTGAAGTAAGTACAAATAAAATTTTTAATATATTGTATAATAAAAAATAATAATACAAAAAGACATATATATATATATATATATATATATATATATATATATATATATATATATATATATATATATATATATATATATATATATATATATATATATATATATATATATATATATATATATATATATATATATATATATATATATATATATATATATATATATATATATTATATATATATATATATATATATATATATATATATATATATATATATATATATATATATATATATATATATATATATATATATATATATATATATATATATATATATATATATAAAAATAATGAAGGATAGTCACGTCCGACTAGTTAAAGAACAATCTAAATTTAGTAGGGCTATCGGTCCGAAGCCCTACTAAATTTAGATTGTTATATATATATATATATATATATATATATATGTTCAAAAATATGCTTCTAGAAGGCAGAGTATTTACTAAACGTAATTTCTCTCTGAAGCAACCCTCTATACATCCTTATTTAAAAATAAGGAAATTGACCAGACTACAACAAATTGCAAGTCTGGCGCGTTAAGTGTAATAATCACATATTACTACGAAACGCTGTAATTCGATTTTAGTAAACACCGACCGAAAGACTTATTCCTAAATTAAAGGAACTCTCGTGTCAGCCACTGCACACCACTTGCAGACTGCAGCTTCGAGCTGTTGGCTCTCATCAGTGCAAGGTAGGCATGCAGTGACTGGCAACGAGATTTCGGGTGACATGGTACATGTTCACAATCTTAAGACTGCAACATGCAAAATAAATCGAAGGCGCCATATACATATATACATATATATATATATATATATATATATATATATATATATATATATATATATATATATATATGTATATATATATATATATATATATATATATATATATATATATATTTCCGCGGTTGTCTGTATGAGAGATACTAGTTTCACGGGTTGAACCGCGTCTGAGATTATTGGGGTCTCGACGTTTCGGCTCCCACTTTGGAGCCATTTTCAAGAGAAAAAAGAAAGATAATAGGAAGTCTAGGATATATATTTATATATATATATATATATATATATATATATATATATATATATATATATATATATATATATATATATATATATATATATATATATATATATATATATATATATATATATATATATATATATATATATATATAAATAGAAGAATATCTAATTTGTGAAGAAAAGAAAGAAAGAAAAAAATTCTACTGCAGTCTTCGTCAGCAAATATTAAATCACCTTTACCCTTTCAAATAGAAAGATGGCGTATTATACATTAGTGATAATTCATATCATATACCAAAATAAACGATAAGTATTGGACAATATTGAACAAAATAGTTCACGTCGGTAAGTCTGTTAATTATTAAATTAAATGGTAGAGAATCGCATATACGAAAATGCAATTTTTGTAAGTCCGTCTATAATATGGCATCATAAGCCATTGGAATAAATAAATATTAATAGATTGTAAATTTGTGTATTTAAGAAATATATAAAATCTGATTAAACATTAAAAACATTATTTTGTTATTTTTTATATCCATATTAATTGATATTCCTATATGTGTAGCAAGTACCCTACACACCTCCCTCCTACAAAGAAGAAACCAACTTATCAAAGTAGTAATATTTAAAATGACATTTAAAAGAAAAGTCAGATTTAACTGACAAAATATTATAACTCAAGGAAAACTTATTTCTGCAATAACATAATCCTTAGTGCAAGAATGTCAATAATAACCAATTCATATAATAATGATTTAATAAGTGGCGAAGAAAAATGAAATAATTAATCCCTAATAATACACTATACTTATTCAATAAGAGACAATTACTTAAATCATTAAATACTCCATCAGAGTGCATAGAAGAAAATGATACTTTTGATAAGTTGGTTTAAAAAATGTAGGGAATAAAATAGGGTACCTACCCTCACATGTATATAATTGAAAATGTAATTATAAGTCTTCTGGAAATTTTGAAGATCCAGTCTGACTTGTTTCTTGTGAAAACATCTATGGAACGGCCGGCCTTTAGTTGGCTGTCCTCATTCTGGACGTCGTCCCCATAGGTCGTTAAAGCTGTCAGCAGCACGAGTAGTTGCGTTCGCTCACTCAATCTCGCAGCGACTGACAAAGTTTGAAGACTAATCATGGGAGAATTATTTGGCATAACCATTTGCTCACATACAACATTATTCAGTAATACTGTCAATAATTAATAAACTTCAGACTTCATCACCAATTTTCGACAAATTCCTCCAATACCCATCGACTCGGAGGCACTCAACAGGAATATCACGTCGGGGTCACCAATTTATAGAAGGAGTCACCAATTTATAGAAGGTGTTTTGGTTAATTTCTCTTCTATAAATAATAAAATTTTGTTGTTTGATGTGTATATTAAAACATTCTTTAAAATGGTTTACAACAATAGTTATAACTTATTATAGTTCACTTAGTAATATAAAATATCATTTTGTGAAGGAAAATATATACAATTTAATATTAATGTATGTAAATTGATATATCGTATATTTATTGATTTATATTCTGATGATTCGACTTTTTTCTTCCATCTCCATAGTAACCCAAAAAGGGAAAGTGAAAGAGTTGCTATACCGTCCGTCAATTCTTTTTCAATATTGAAAGTCACTGCTTATTCTGTATGCCTACTTAATGACATGCAAAATCATATGTGTAAGTTTTATTTGGCTATATAAAATTTTGTATCGCAAATTACCAAATATAAGCCATTTTTCGAGCGGCTTTTACACCGTTATTGTAATACGTTCTGGCGATTAAGTAAAATGCTAGAATCTCTATAACGATTATTTTTTGTGTAATTTTATAGCAATGTGTTTCAGATCTCATTATAATACATACATGTAACAACTATCAAGTCAATATCTTAAACCGTCCCACAGGAAACGTGCGTACAAAAAATACAGACAGACGGACAGACCGATACCCAGTAAACACACTCCGCCACATCAACATTATAGCCACTCACATTTTAGTGGATTTTGTGAATGGCAGAGCATCTCATCACTGTGATGACACTCTTTGGACCGTTTCTGAACGTTCACATCATAACCACTTCTATGTGAGTGGAGATTGGGACGTCCACAATCACCACATCATTTTAATGAAAAATTTTATAACGTGCATGTAACCAACTGATCCAACACTCACTTTGATATCCCCAGTTCATACTGAATTGTGACCATCGCCGCCAGCGCCACTAGTCTAGTACTACTGCTGGCGTTTCCCTCAGCAGTCATCTCCAATATCTGTGCTCCAGTTTACACTTGTGTGTTCGGTTGTCGACATTGATGTCAATAACTTTTGTTCAATGCTTTCAGTTTTTGTTATTTGTTTGTTAAATATCAACACATTTTTACGTAAAGGTAAGTACCTGCTTGTTTTAACTTCACTGTTACTATGAAATTATGCATTTTTATTGTTTACTTCGCCTATAATTTTCGTTTCGTGACACCGAATGGCGTCATGTGCCATTAAAATTCAAGGGAAAAAAGCAAGATAAGCTAATTTATCATTTAATATGTTGGTTAACACTGGTTCTTTATTTTTTATGTAGAACATATTTAGCTTATTTTAGATTTAAATACTGGTAAATAGGTATTTTCCAATTGGCGACAAAATGCAGTCACATTTGATTTAATTATTACCTATCAAGGTGAGTTTGTAAAAAAAGCGGCAGTCCTAACTTAGTCTATCTTAGTCTTAATTTTTTCCCTAAAAAGTTAAATGTACAGGTTACCCGTATGCCGTTTATAAAAGTCGTAATCCTGTCTTGTTCCTAACTTAACCTATAATTTTTAGGTAAATTTTTCCCAGGGGCTAATACCACAGAATAGATCAGAAATCAATTCCAATTGGCGTGAAAAGTTCGCGTATTTATTTTACGATCAACTTAGGACAAATGCAAGTTTTTATAAATCAGTCTTAAGATATCAGATAGGGAAAAATTAAGACTAAGATAGGTTAAGTTAGGACTGAGATTTTTTTATAAACTCACCCTCATTTATTTTGCTCTGGTAGAGTTAAGTATATTATTTTAATACCCGAATAACGAATATCCTAGTTAGTCCAGTCAATGAAGCGCTAAAATCTCCAAAATCTCTAATTTGAGTGCTAATGAATGGATTTTGATGAAACCTTGTGCAATGTGTTTGTAAAGTTGAAAAAAAAAAAAAGTTAGAGTAGGAAATGATCGGAAAGGGTAGAAAACACGGGTTCCGTAACTTGTATAATTAAGTTACAAATAAAAAAAAAAAAACAATATATTTACCTTTTTTGGCCCAAAATAAGATGTTTTTACTGTTGTGAATTTTTTCGAAAAATGCATATTTTTCGAGACATGACCACTCGAAAATTCCTAAAATAGAGCGGGAGCTAGGTGGCTTTTTCGGCAGCTCATCGTTTTATGAACTTTGAGATATTTTTATGGTTTAATGGATGATAACGATTTATAAAACCGACTTCTGGCGGGGCACCTCCTGTCAGGAGCATCACGAAAATAAGTGAAATCATGTCATCGTTACAAGGCTCATTTTTTTTTTGTGTGTACACATTTTATGTTTAGAATGAATAACATAAGATCGCCAGAAAGTGTGGGCCGTCAGAAGGCGCAGCCAGAAAGGTAATAATGATACATCTGAGGCACGGTACGGAGTCGAGTTAGCCGAAAGTGTTAAATTCCTGTATATTTAAGAGCCTATGGTACTTATATTTACGTTTTAAAAAGGAGCCAGAACTTGTAACGCTGAGTTTAGAGTTCTGAGATGAAATATGCAAAAAAAAATCCAATTTTCTTCAAAAATCCTAAACATTTTCTTTCTGGCTAGCCTTACTGACGGGAGTTTCTTTCTGGGAATTTTTTTCTGTGTTCAAAACATTTAAATAAACATGCTCAACCTTAAAAAAGTTTGTAACGATCATGATATATAACTCCGTGATGGCCCACACTTTCTGGCGATCTTATTTTATTCATTCTAAACATAAAATGTGTACACACAAAAAAATTGGCTTTGTAACGATTATATAATTTCACTGATTTTTATATCTTGAACCATGGCCAACTCGACGGGCTGACATATGCCAGAAGTCTATTTTGTCATTATTTAAGTTCAATAGACTTAATCAGCGCATAGAAAATGTTTGTAACGATGAGTGTCCGAAAAAGCCACTTAGCTCCCGCACCAAAAGTGGGGAGGGGAAATGTAAAAGTTGGAAAAAAATCTGAAAAAAATTCAGGTGAATATATTATCGAAATACAACATTTGTTTTTATTTATTTGCAACTTTTCTGTAAAGTGTGTTTTCACCGAGTTTTTCCGGAAAAACATGAAAAACTACTCCTTTTTTGAAATTGCAGCGCTTTAAAAAGATTTAACTTAAAAATATGAATGTATTCAAGTGTGCATTGAGGCCTTCTAAACATTTTTTGTCTCTTGGAATTTTTTTGTAACTTGCTAATTTTCCGAGTTACAGGCAGTTTTTCACGATAAATAATGTACTACATTTTTTGCACAAAAATACATGAAAATTCGAAACATTAGCGCGATTTTTTCAAAAAAGCATTTGTTTCGTAACAATAAAGAAGATAAAATTCGTGATGTACCTTTTCGGATGCCATTTAAGAATAGAATACAGTAAACAAGCACTGCATAAAAGTGCGTTTCATTATCTTTAAATAAGTATTAAAAATCGTTAAATTTATAAAAAAAATGTATCACGTAATTTTTTTCTTAAGGAATAATTATTCATCTGACGATGAGAATTCTTGTGGATGTGAGGCACGACAAAAAATTTAGTACATTATTTATCTCGAGAAATATGCATTTTTCGAAAAAATTCACAAGAGTAAAAACGTCTTATTTTGTGCCAAAAAAAGGTAAATAAGTATATTGTTTTTTTTTTCATTTTTGACTTAACTCTACAAGTTACGGAACCCGCGATAAAAGAGATGTTTTTACCCCTTCCGATCATTTCCTACTCTAATCTTTTTTCAACTTTTTTATCAACGTCATTACAAGTTGCACAAGGTTTCATCAAAGTCCATTCATTAGCACTCAAATTGATTGGAGTATATCAAATTGGAACAAATTTCAACGTTTAACGGAAAAAACTGATAAAGTGTTGAAACTTGGCAGGGATGTTAGGTTAGGATTTACTATTAAACATACTAAAAGTCCCCAGCTCAAACTGTTGCGCCCGAGCCGGCATCTTGGAGAAATGGCGCTCCGATTCAGCTTATTTCTTATACATATCTCTCTACCCATTAGCGATATCAGAAGTATGTTTATTTTTTTTTAAATAAAGCTTATAAAATTCTCTACAGAGTGTCATATGCATTTTTTTCTAATCTATTATTATTATATTCTCCGGAAATACGAATACAAAGAGTATATATATATTGCATTTCATCGACTCATTTCAACAATTGTAAAAATCACTCGTAGGGAATAAAAATATATCTTCGTATTGTCATAAAATACGCAACAACTTTCAAAATGTCTGGCATGTCTCTTTTAAGAATTAACATTAAAAAGAAGAAAGTCCGATTTTAATGAAATTTTGACAAAATTAGTGTTAGTTATAAGAACCTCAGCGTTTTTAAAAAAAAATCAGTCAGCACATATGAAGGTTATGAAATTTTATGAAAATAATACACGTGAAGAGTGTTGTAATCTTTGATAAGATCGTGGATTTAAGTGACAATTTTAATGATTTCCCGATAATACCATCTTGATTGTCCAAATGGTCAGTATACTAAGTATGTAGTATCTCTGTGTTTGTAGAATCTTATCAAAGGTGTTACAACACACTCTTCACATGCATTTTTTTTTCATAAAATGTTTTATAAACTTTTATATTTACTAATAGATTTTTTCAAAATCAATAGGGTTCTTCCTTTAGCTAACATACTGTACTATACTGTCTAAATTTCAATAAAATTGGACTTTTCTCTTTTAAGTTATCGTACTCACAAAAGTGCCGTAAAGACAGACAGATGGACAAACTGACAGACTGACAGACAGATATACGACGGATGTTTTAAAGTTATTCGGAATTCTAGAACCAACAATATCGAGTTTTATTTTTTTTCCAGTGATATTTCCGCTTTTAGAAATGCGTTGATCAAATGTAATTTTCTTATTTTAGAAGGTTATAATAACAGATATGGAAAAAAGTTATATTATATTTTTTGTAAAGAATTTCATAAGCTTTATTTTTTATTGGAGACATAATTTCGATATCTCTAATTAAAAGTTTAGCGAGACGTAAGCAAATAACTTAATCTGAGCACCATTTTCTCAAACGCAAGAAACAGAGTTGGGGACTTTAAGTATGTTTAATAGTGGGCCTTAATGAACATCTGTGCCAAGTTTCAAAACTTTATTAGTTTTTTTCCATCTAATTTTCCCTATTTGACTGGAATAATATAGGTATTTATAATTTTTTTTCTATTTTAGAATGTAAAACAGACAATTAAAACTATGTCAGTTCGTGGAGCTACTGGCAGTGGCAGTACAATTAGAGAAAATACGGTAAGTTTATATTTTAAGTTCTAAATTAGACATTTTGCATTTGAATTTTGTGAAAACTGCTGTTTTTACCAATTTCCTTCTGTATATAATAAGGCTCTATAAGAAAGATTTTATTGTTTATTATTTCATATTGAAATACTTGTTTCGGTAATGAGAAACTTCACCTTCAGTTACTTTTTTTGCCTAATTTTTAATTTAGTTTATACCTACTTAGTGTTTCATTTTAAGTTTTCATTTTAAGTCTGCCCGCTCTCATCGAAACTTTGTTATTTTGCTAGATGGAATTCAAATTTTGGTGTTTTATAAGTCCACGAAGTTCAAATCATTTTAGAACCGTATTCTGCATGCCCTGCTAGAATCAAATTCTGAATTCGTATATGTATTGCTAATTCATGCTTTGCAAAATAGTAGTTTATTTTCAATCATAGTAGCCTCGACCTTTTTTAAAAAAATGTCATTAGTGTCAATGAAGTTGTTTCAAATTCAATTTAATTTTACTTTAATAACAAAAACAAGTGTGTGGTTGAACTTGAAATTCGATAATGTGATATATTTGGATACTTGTCTTGTTTGTTTTTATTATTAAAAATTATTAAGTACAGAAAAAGCAGTAGCTGGCTTAAAATGTTTAAGTGTACATTTCAAATGTTATTATGTACATAGTGTGACCATGATTACTATTACTATTACTATTACTATTACTATTACTATTACCTAAGTAAAACTATTACTATTACCTAAGTAAAACCCAAATAAACAGATTAAACCCACTTAAACAAAATCTGAAATACTAATACTAATACTGCTGTGGTGTTTTATTAGTACGCAAAAAAAATTGAACGTTTGTATTGTCCAAATAGGCTTAGAATGTCATGAAACGTCGAGATTTTAAGTTTGAGCAAAAAAATTTTGTCGGTCTGTCTGTAGTTTTTTTTCTGCGCACGATTACTCTGGAAGCATTTAAGATATTCACTTGAAATTTGGTAACTTATGTATTTTAACGAGATCTGAAACTAGATTATTCGCTTTAGATTTGAAAATTACTGTTTTCATAATATTTTTTTTTATTGTTGCCTTGTAAAGTACACGTATTAATACCCAACCTTGATCCATTTTAGTTACCAATGGGCCAGCCTCTCTACTACCAATACTCAACTTTAACATTATTTTTACTGACATAAATGACATGACATCTTATTAAACATTTTTAAACTATGATAATTTATTTCTTATAAATTTTTAGATGTGGCATGAAAAGTAGTTCCAACCACCGCAGACTTTGAATGTGAGAACATTGTGAAAGACTTAATCCGTTATGGAAATCAAAGATCAAGAAAGAAATAGCTAGGTGAATTTTTATTATAAGGCATATAACTGTAATCATATCTTAAATATATATAGTTTCGGAAATGTTTGTTTCATTGATCACTTCAAATTCATTTAATACTTTTTACATTTTTAAATCTAATTTCTATTATTTCACTTAGAGACATTTTTCTGGTGCCCCACTTTAGGGAGTAATATATAAAACAATTAAAATATCTAGGTATACGTGCAAGTTTATACGCAAATATCAAACAATTATGTATGAACTGCCTTGTTATATATTTTCCGAAGTCTCAAGAAAAATGTAAGGAAAAGGTAAAATTTTTTTGTCTGAAGTAAGCCGTTACTTTTAAAATGAATGAAAAGAATCTATTTTTCAACAAATAAATCTTCTTTTATATTTCGAAAAAATAACTCAATGAAACTTAAAAATCACTGATGAGATTTATATTTTATACCCCGCTCCAACAGAAAATGATAAGTTTTGTATAAGTTGTTTCCTCATATTGAATTTTTTGATACCGTTTTTTGTCGAAAAAAATTATTTCATCAAAGTCGGCTGACGTTTTATACATAGTCTATGATTTTACATTCTGAACAACTTTTCTCCTTTTTTTTTTCATTTTGAAAAATAAAAGTGTACTCATATTATTTTTTAAATATTGTTTGCAAATCACCCTGTATACTTAAAATTATTTTCTCATATACAGCACAGCGACATAATTATATATGTAACTATATATATATATATATATATATATATATATATATATATATATATATATATGTCAGCCGACTTTGATGAATTATTTTTTTCGACATAAAACAACAATAAAAAATTCAATATGAGGAAACATAATTTATTCAAAAATTCGTCATTTTTTATTGGAGCTGGATATAAAATATAAGTCTTTAATCAGTGATTTTAAAATTTCAATGGAGTTATTTTTTCGTAATATAAAAGTAGATTTATTTGTTGCAAAATAGATTATTTTTGTTTATTTTAAAAGAAATTGGGCGGTAACATTCAAGTTGTTGTAATATATATTTTTTGTACACAATATGATCATATCTACATCACAAATGGGTGGTGCTGATGTGGCTGAAAAGTGGAAAATAAGTAAGTCACTTTTGACGACGTGGCTGAGTGCGGCCGTTTAGCGTCACTGTGACGGCATTACCACGTGGTTGCAAACAAGAATGACGTCACTGTTGCAAAAATCACATCATTATGATGTTAAAATGATGTGGTTTGGTTTGGTGGGTAGATACCATATTTTTTTGCCCTCAAATATAAAATCTCGATATTTCATGACATTCTAAACCTATTTCAACAAAAAAAAAAAAAAATTGAAGTTTTTTTTACGGTTACTCCCAATCCACTATTTGAATGTGGAAGTAAAATTTACGACTCAAATCATCCAACGTCCCAAATTGGGATACAAATTGTGCGAAATTTATTAAGTAATTTAAATACTGATTTAATAAAGCTAAAATATTATGACATGAGGGTTTATTGATCGATACATCTGAAAGTGTATTTTAAATAAAAAGAAACGTTTCTTATTATAAAAACACAATTTGTAATGTTAAATATTAATAAAACTGCCTCAAGTTTTGCAACAGGTATTTTTCTTTATAGTGGTGTAAAATATAAAAAAATCTGAGGCCTTGGCTTCTAGTAGGTATACTTATACACCAAATCCCAAATTTCTGTACCCTTACCAGCTTGCTTTACTCATTTTCCCCTATTTACCCCCCATTTAACCCCCCCACCCCCGCCGGAATTAGCGCTAAATATAATCTAGTTCCAGATATCATCAATGTGTACCGAATTTCAAGTCAATATCTTAAACCGTTTCTGAGAAAACGTGCGCACAAAAAAAGTTACAGGCAGAAATTTTGTTTCGCTTAAATTTAAAATCTCGACATTCTAAGCATATCTGAACAAACAAACTTTTGAATCTGTTTTACGATTATTATACTTCCACTCCACTACGTGGATGTGAAAGTAAAACAAAACAGTTAAAAAGAGAATTCATCCGTGATTGTTTAGCTGTAGTATACTTAAAGAAACTGCACTAACATTTTTCTTTGTGTTACAAAACATTTTTTACAATAATTATAAAATGTTTTTTTCCATAATTTTATTTTAAGGATAACTAAATGAACTATATTTCACAATAGAAATATAATAGCGAGCCAGATGTGTCAATACGGCGCGTGACCAATGCAAATTTCGTATGGGGTTGCGGGTTGTAGGCTTGTCAAAACTACATGGAAGATCAGTCGATCGCAATGAATGCAAATAGACAAACGGAAGTTGCAGCTGCCACTTTGTGCGTAATTGCTGCTGGTAAATTACTACAAGAGAAGTTGAAAAAACGTAAAAAGAGGTGGTGGATGGCAACGCACATGAGAAGTCGAAAAAGGCAAGCACCCGTTTATTTGAAGTTAAGATTTTTAAATATATTATCTTTAGTCCAGTCAACGGAGATGATTTGAGTGCTAATGAATAGATTTTGATGAAACCTTGTGCAATGTGTTTGTAATGACGTTAATAAAAAAGTTGAAAAAAATATTACAGTACAAAATAATCGGAAGAGGTAGAAAATGTGGCTTTTATCATGGGTTTCGTAACTTGTAGAATTCGGTCAAAAATGAAGAGAAAAAAACAATATGTTTATATTTTTGGCCCAAAATAAAATGTTTTTATTCTTGTGAATTTTTCCGAAAAATGCATATTTTTCGAGATATGGCCACTCGAAAATTCCTAAAAGTGAGGGAGGGAAAATGTAAAAGTTGAAAAAAAAAATCTGAAAAAATTCAGGTGATTGTATCATCGAAATCCAGGGCTCTTTTTGTTTGCAACTTTTTTCTACAGAGTGCGTTTTCACAGTTTTTCCGAAATTGTAGCGCTTTGAAAATATGTAATTTAGAAATTTGAAAAATTCAGACGAATGCATTGAGGCCTTCTAAATATTTTTTGTCTCTTGAAATTTTTTTGTAACTTGCCAATTTTCCGAGTTACAGGTAGTTTTTCACGATAAATAATGCACTAAGTACTCTCTCACATTAAAAAATACATGAAAATTCGATTCTGAAGTAAAGACGACTCGGGAAAGGCTCGCGAAAAGGCGATCCTACGCGATCCTACACGATCCTACACAAATTTTGCACGCGCCACCTTAATTAGCGGCTTTGATTCGCCAAACTTTACCGACACCTAGATGGAAGACGCGAGCCGATGCGAGCAACGTCTCCCGAGTCGCAAGCCATGCCAAGTTGCCTATGTCACACGGTGCTTGTTTCGTGACTCGCCGAGCCAGGCTCGCCTAATCACGCGCCGTGTAACTGCGCCTTAAAACATTTCATTTCTTGTTTCTTATTTATAACAAATTCGGATGAAAACATAAATTATTTAATGAAAATATAATAATATGCCATTTGCTTTATTACTTCCACAGTGGAAGGATGTACAGGGTGCGCCACTTAAAACTCCCCAGACTTGTAACTTTTTTATTTTTGAAGCGATGACCATGTTGGGCATATCAAATTGTAGACATTTTTAAAGCCTTTAAACATGCATACAGAGTGATTTAAAAATTTTTTTTTTGAAAAAAATGTCAAGGAATTAAACTTAATTTCTTTGAATATTTTTTAGGTCACCTTGTACATGAATTGTGTTAATGTTTTCTTATAAAGGTTTTAATTAGCTTCAATTTATGTTATTAAAAAAAAATTTTAGTACATTTTAATAAAGTTTGTTTTTAAAAATATTTATTTCTTGTGTTTCTTGTTGCTGTTTTGTTACATTGAGGATTGTTTGTGGCATGTCTTTTACAAATAAAGCAAACAATTATTATTTACATTTTTTCAGTTATTTAAAAAAAAATCAGATTGGAATCGGAAGGAGTGTTTTTAATTTCTTTCTCTAAAACCAAAAAGAATTTCGAATATGACGTAATAACATAAATTGAAGCTAATTAAAACCTTTATAAGAAAACATTAACGCAGTTCATGTACAGGATGAGGTAAACAAATATTCAAGGAAATTAAGTTTTCTTTCTTAACACTTTGAAAAAAAATTTGTTTTTTACATCACTCTGTACACATTTTTAAATCCCTTAAAAATATTTACAATTTGATGTGTCCAACATGGTCGTCGCTTAAAAAATAAGAAAGTTACAAGCCTGGGGACTTTTAAGTAATCGTAAAAAAAATTTCAAAATGTTTTTTGTTGAAATAATAAATGTCATAAAACGTCGAGATTTTAAATTAGAGAGAAAAAAAATTCTGTCTGTGTGTCGGTCTGTAACTTTTTGTGCGCACGTTTTCTTCGCAACGGTCTAAGATACTGTCTTCAAATTTGGTACACATATGTTCCATGACGAGATCTGGAAGTAGATTATGTCTTGCGCTAATTCCGGTGAAGGTTTGTGAGTTAAATAGGGTAAATAGGGAAAAACAAGTAAAGCAAGCTAGTAACAGTCCAAAAACTTAATTTTTAAAATCTTCTATTTAACTTCATTTTAAAAGCTTTGTATGGTAGTTAGTATGTTTGGGTCAAATCTTGCAACCAAAATGAATCCTGGAGGTATTGTTCAATAGTGGATTCAACGGCGCCCGGAGAGATTCGGCAGCGCCCGGAATTTACCATGCTATTCGGCAACGCTCGAATATGGATTCGGCAGCACCTGAAAATTGCCTTGTTATTCGACAGGGTCCGGACGTCACATTGGTGTTTAGCAACACCCGAATATGGATTATGCAGCGCTCGAATATAGATTCGGCGGCGTTTTAATTTGGATTTGGCAGCGCCCGGAAGGTACTTTGGAATTCGGCAGCGCCCTAAAATGGATTTGGCAGCATCCTAATATTGATTCGGCAGCGCCGGAAATTACCTTGGTATTCGGCAGCGCCCAGAAAATACCTTGGTAGTCATGCGCGCTCGGATATGAATTTGGCACCATCTTAATATGGATACGTAAACGCCCGGAATTATCCTTGGTATTCGGCAGCGTCCGGAAGTTCTGGAGGTTTGGCTAGCATTCAGCAATGCCCTTTTATTAAAATTCTATGACCAATTTTTTCCACATACTAGAGTCATACTAGAGTATAGTCAAGATGTTTTACTTTAAAGAGACTTGGATGGGAAATCTAGATGTGGAAATAAATATTGATTCCTTAGCCAGCGGTTTTATTTCAAAAGCTACAACAAAGTTTAAATGAATAATTTTGTCGCAACTCAATTGAGAGTCGATTTTGATTTTCATAAAAAAAGTAATCTTTTAGCAAATAGCTAGCTTCAATTTTGACAATTTTTATTGTAGAAGAACCAGAATGTATTAAATTGAATTACCTTTCAACCTTAAAATAACCAATTTTAGACCCTTCGGTTTTTAAGTTATTCATGAAAAATACATGAAATTTGACATTTAGAAAGGGACGAAAAAACACAAAACCTTAAAAAAACCATATCTCGAATAATCTATGAATGGGACCAATCTGAAATTTAAGGTAAAGTTAATTGTGTTTCAAGTCGTACAAATAATAGTTTTTGACATAATTCATAATTTTCAAGATATTTCCAGAAACCCATTTTTTAACCAATTGCTAGATACAACGAATCAAAAATCACGGTCATTTACATTCAAACTATACAAATTGCGCGAAAATATTAATAAAACTGTATGACTTTTATATCAACTTTATTATTCTAAATATACCATCCCAACAAACACCAAAGATCGGCCCATCAGCGGGCCATCACTGGGCCAGAAGTTTCATTTCTGGTCCAGTGATGGCCCGCTGAAGGGCCAACCTTTGGTGTTTGTAGGGATGTTGTTTGAGTGACCTTTAATAACTAATATTATGAGAGAAATAGAAGTAAAAATTATTGAATTACTTAAACACTATCAACAAAAAAGCTAGCTATATCGAATTGAAACTAAAATATACTTTTTGTGCAGCCGTGCGTGAAATGAGCATTTCACGTTATCAAAACAGTCCGTGAAATTCAATTTCACGGCCGTTACCCTTAGTAACGGCCGAAAAACTAAAAGTCACTTTCATAATAATTGACGTTTAAGTAACTTCAAAATTGGCATTTCCAAAATATGACAAGCACAAATTGTTATATTTTAACTCGCTGAACATTTTTCGTATATCAGTTTGGATTTTTCTGGTATTACATCCGCAAGCGCCGAATTTATAATATTAACTCTGGGGGATTACAAGAAATTGAAATCTCATTATCGCTCTCAGGCATTTTTACGATTAATCGAGAATTGTCGCGAAATTTTTTTGCGCCCTCGAGATTATCTTGCCTCGGCCGCAAGCGGCCTCGGCGATAATTTTTCTCTCGGTACGTAAAAAGGAATTTCGCGGCCTTGGTATAAAAATAACTATTATGTACAATATGTACACTTTTTGACTAAAGTAAACTGCAATAAAATTTTAATTTTGTTTATATAAATATTTACTTTGGAAAAAACTTTGTTAGTTTAGGTGAATTATAATTTTACAGATATCTATGAACTTATATTTAAAAACATTAAGTATAGATGCTCCAAACTGATTAATTTTGAAGCACACCGGCAAGTGTAAAATAAAAAATATATTATAATCTAAGCTATCAAACTTTGTCATATAATTTTTTCCATCTTTTTAGTTTCAATTCGACAGCTTTATCTTTAACGGTGTCTTAGTAACTCTACAACTCTTTCAACCATGCATTTCTCTACAAGAGATTGTTCTTGGGTCACCTACTATCAGGGCCGGATTAAGGATCGACGCGCCCCTAGGCTGATCATGTACTTGCGACCTCTTATTCATAATGGAAAAGAAAAATGATAAGCGAGAGGGTTTTCCCTGTTTCAAAATTGATGAGGTGAGGGGAGGAATCTTAAAAACATTTTTTATCCAGATTCAAAACTGAGTGGCAAAAATTTGGAATTTTTTTTTTTAATCCAGATCCACAATTGACGTGGTGGGGGGTTAGAAATATGAAAAAAATGATGCTCGGAGGGGAGAAATCAGGAAAAATATTTTTTTGGAGGGGAGAAATATTGCATTGTCCCCCTTAGGCTATAGCCTAGTTAGCCATATGGATAATCCGGCCCTGAGTGGCCAGCGGCTACAATAAAGAGCAGGGGCATTACTATAGGAGCAGAAACATATAATATCTATCTCTTTCCGTTCCTATTTTCCTATAAATAATCCTGTAAAATGTTGATATAGTTGGAAAGGAAGTAGACATTTCCTTAATTGACACAAAAAATTGAGCTGGCACATGCCGGTCAAATTGCAGCGTTTTTCGCTTTCGCACTTTCGGACGAACAATGAGGCCGGCGCGGAAGGTATAAAGAGATGTACAGACGATCCAACCAACCAACCTTCTCGGTACACTTTGAAAATTGCCATGACAACTCGTAAAAGTGAGCGTACCGACAAGGTCGGTTGGTTGGTTGGTTGGACGCCAATATTCTTGGCTAAAGATATCGGTCTCGGATGACTGGGGCCGGGCAGGACTATTGCCCTTTACCCCAATACATTGCTGTAGACCGGAGACCAGCCTCGTGCAGGGCGGGCGAACTTACTTTACGTCGGCCCCACTCACAAATGTGAGCAGTGCAGACGATTTCGGCCCACCTCCCTGGGTCCTGGCTCGTTGGACCTTGCTGGCTAAGGCCTCTTCTGGCGTTCTTTTGTCTTGATCTTCTTTTCTTCGCCAGCTTGTCCCCCCCCTCCGGGGGTAGTCATCGGTCAGTTGGGTGTTTTGGGTTTTTGGCTGGAGTGACTGCCGGTACACAGAATGTCAATTGACATCCCGTCATCCGGATCATCGGTAGGGTAAGGATGAGCTGTGTAGCTCGAGGAAGGGCAGACCTAACTGCTTTGGTAGCATTTTCGGTCTGCCCGGAGCTAGGAGGACTACAGGTACTGGACGGTTGTTTGTCCGGTAACCGCAGGGTCTTGGGTGGGTGGTTGGGTGATCGTCCTGTCTCTTCCGTGGGGTGTCTTCATCGGACGGTGGTATGTTTTATACACACCCGTTATCCAGTATCTGCACCTTCGGCCGCTTGTGCCTCGGAGCATCGCTGGGTCGTAGTCAGTAGCCTCCCTGACCAGCGGGTTCCCATGCTCCTCAGCAAGGGCGTACATCTTCCTGGCTCTCTCCTTGATGATTTCAGTGACCGGGGTGTACTCCAGGTCCCTAAAGATGTCCTCTTTGCACACGAACCAGGGTGCGTTGACTGCTGTCCGGAGGGCGACGTTCTCCACTCTCTGGATCTGTTGAAGGTAGCTCTTTGCTTGGTAGCCCCATTCTACCGAAGCATATGTCAGTTGAGGCCGAATGAGGGACCTGATAAGCGTGAGCTTGTTCCTCAGGTTGAGTCTGCTCTGTCTACCCGTCATCGGGTAGATTAGGGCTCTCGTCCTCCTGGCCTTCTTGACGATGGCATCCGTGTTATGTCTCCATGTTAGGCCTTTGTCCATGATCACGCCAAGGTAGTTGACGGAATCGTGCCATTGGATGTCTTCACCAAACATGGAAACGTGACCTGTGGGGTTTTGTTCTCTTACCTTCTTGAAGAGGACCGCCTTGCTCTTCTCGGCGTTGATGGCTACCTTCCATCGGTTGCACCAGTCCTCTAGGAAGGTGGCCGCCTCCTGGAGGTTTCTGGTGGCTATCCTTGCGTTCCAGGATCTGGCTGTCAGGGCTGTGTCATCGGCGTAGAGGGCCATGGAGGTCCTCTCCGTCCGTGGTAGATCGGATGTGAAGATGGAGAACAAGTGCGGGGAGAGCACTGAGCCTTGGGGGACTCCTGCCTCCATTGTTCTATACGTGGACACCTTGTCCACGATCTTCACCCTCATCTGTCTTCTATGCAGGTATGATCTCACTAGCTTGACGAGTGTAATGGGGTAACCCATACTCATCATTTTGGCTAGGAGACCATCGTGCGAAGGCACGATGTCGAAGGCATCGTCGAAGGCCCTGTCGAAGGCTTTGGCGACGTCCAAGAACAGTGTTGCCGTGACCTGTCTCTGGTTGAACCTCTTCGTGATTTCCTCGGTGAGGCGGAGCACTTGGAGTTCGGTAGAGCGCCCTGTCCTGTAGGCAAACTGTTCGTCCGGGAGGATGTTCAGTTCTTCTGTCTTTTCGGCTATCCTATTGAGGATGATCCTTTCGGCTACCTTGCTCATTGCTAAGAAGAGGGAAAGATTAGATTCTTACCTGGCTTCGGGATGACTATGACGTCGGCCTTCTTCCACCTGGAGGGGAAATGTCTCAATCTCAACATTGCGTTGATGATGTTGACCATCGCTGCTACTCCTTTCCTGGGTAGCATCTTGAGGGCGATGTTCCCAATGCCATCACATCCTGGAGCCTTTCTGGGTTTTAGGCTCCTTAGGATCTCCTTGACCTCCTCGGGGGTGGTCGGAAGGATGTGGTCGTCATCTGGCAGGCGGTTCATCCGACGTACCCTGCGCTCCACGTCGTCCACCCAGTCCTCGTCCTCATCATCGAGCTGGTTTTCCCTACGCTGCAGTTCCAAGCTGTCGGCGAATGCTTCGGCTTTTTCCTGGCGAGTATAGACAATACCATTCTCTCCGTGGATCGGGGGCAAGGGTGTCCTCCGGTTTCGCAGGGCCGGTTGGGTGGTCCAGATACTTCTGTCCTGTGTGTCCAGTGACTCCAGGTGGCGCTGCCATCCTTCTTGTCTGTGTTCCTGGAAGGCAGCCTTGACTCTCCTGCTCAGGATGTTGTATTCCCTCCTGTCTTCTGGGAGTCTGGTTCTCATGGCCCGTCTCTTCGCACTTCGTCTATCCCTTATTAGCTGCCTGGTATCCTCTGGGAGGTTTGCCATAGGCGCTGGTGCTCGTCTCGTCTCCGTTTCGGTGAAACTTTCCCTCAGTGCCGCCTGGATCTGGTTCTCCAGGGAGGTGATGGCCCTCTCCACGTCTGCCTCAGTTTCGAGTCTGGGAATTTGTGCAATGTCCCTCTGCAGTACTGCTCGGAACAATTCCCAGTCCGTCCTCCTTTTGATGAATGTTGTCGTGTCGTTGTCGTTGTCGTTGTCGTTCTCACCGTCCTTTTCTCCTAGTTCTAGGAGAATTGGGTTGTGTTCGGTGGAACCATCCATCATGGCGGTGATTTCGTCTTCGAGAGTCATCTCCTTCAGCATCGCAATGTCCAGGACATCCGGCCTGTGTCTACCATTGTCATGAGTCGGTCCTTCCGGCCCAAGGACCAATAGGTTGCCATCGTGTTGTCCCAGGAATCGCAGTAGCTTTCGTCCTCGAGTGTTTGTTATCCTACTGTGCCATTCCGGGGACTTGGCGTTGAAATCGCCGATGGCCACCGTCTGGGTCCTCGGGGGTAGGACCGCCTCCAGGCCTGCGTCTCGCAGCTTGACATGAGGTGGCTGGTAGCAGGAGACCATTCTGATGTCGCCATTTCGTGCCGTGGACACTACTACGGCGGTGGCCTCCAGCTTCTCCTTCTCCGGGAGCAGGATCGGATGCTGTGCGATGCTCGTCTTAACTAGCAGGGCTACTCCTCTCATTGCTCTTCTGCCCTGAAAGTCCTTCCTGTATATGTGGTAGCCGGGGAAGTGGATAGCCTGGTCCTGTCGCAGCTTCGTTTCCTGCAGTGCCAGCACGTCTATGTTACCCCTGGCGAGAAGCTCCTCCACCTCGAGTTTGCGTTCTCGCAGTCCCTTGATATTCCATGAGGCGATCTGCAGGAACCCTGGTTTCACCTGTAAACCCATTAAACGTTAGTTATCACTGGCATTTGTGCAAAAAATGTGCTCATTGCTGAGCACATTTGTTGCATTTTCGCAAGCACCGCGGTGAGGTTTTGGGCCTCAACGGGCATTATGTACGTGACTTAGTGGCACACAATTACAAAGTTACTAAGTCAGCACTTCCCGACTGACTTGATAACCACGTTTATCGTTTATTATAATATTCATTTTCTATTCAGTTGTATCATAACTGTTGTACGTTACACATGTATGAAATCTTTTTATGTGTAGTGAACAAATAAATCGTGTTCAAGAAAAATTGATTTTACTTTTTAAAAAGCAGTTTTTCCTCCTAAGAACTATTATTGGCGCAGTCGTGCAGATTAAGTCCGTCGGTTCGTGCATCGTGCAGAAATCAACTTGAAATTTCGATTTCTTTAGACTTAAAAGAACTCTACGTGTCGGACAGTGCATTGTGCAAATTTTCCATCACGGAAAAATGACATAAAGATCTATTGCAAGTTGAATTGAGTAGATTTGCAAGGAGTGAAAGTGCGAAAGGATTATTAGCCAACCCCACAGCAGCGATCAACTCCAAAAGATAAGACGAAACCCACTATCAAAGTAAGTTCTTTGTTTCCTACTCCTCAAATTTGTATTATACAGATCTGAGTCGAAACTAGTTGTAAGAAAGTTAATTTTATTTTAATAATTTTAACTTGCCTATTACACTACCATACAGAATACGTATATTTTTAATAATTTCGTAATAACATTTTGATTTATATTTGCGCTTTGCTAATAGAGGAAATCAGATTCCAACCGTACCGCAAAGTGCTTTAGTGCCTACAATATTTTGCCGTATTTAACTAGTAGGTTGCAAAATACTTATAGCTAAAAAACTTCAAAAATTGTTATAATTATCTAACATTATGAGCCACATCGACGAACTAAATAATTCATTTAACGTGTAAATAATTTAAATACTGCTCAAACAACAACAATGCCAGAAATAAATCTAGCATTTTCAAATTATATGCCGATTCCATTCAAACATATGATGGATCCGAAATCGAACTAGAGCCCTTTATTAATGCTGTAGCTCGTCTACAGCATTAATATGAACTTGAACTTTACCATGCCAATGATGTCGCCCTAAATAAAGTTATCGAACGAGTTATTTTCGGAAAACTTAGAGACCGCGCTCGTATGATGCTAGGTTCCAGAGTAGAGCTAAATACATGGCCGTTAATTAAACCCTTTTTGAGACAAAGCTTTGGAGATAATAGGTCAATAGATGTCCTTGAACAACAACTTTTTACTATAGCTCTATTGAAAAATGAAACTCCGTTAAAATTTTCTAGACGAATACAAACTGCTCGCAGTAAATTATGCTTTAAACTAAATTCGATACCAATTACAGAAATCACGGAAGAACAAAAGAAAATTTATGTTAAACAATACGAGTCACAAAGTTTAAAAGTTTTTCTTAGAAACTCAACCATGAGAGACTGTGATTTCATTAGATCGAGAAATCCAACGAAGCTAGAAGAGGCCATTAATCTTTTTATAGAAAACAAGAATTTTACGCAGTCACAACATCAAGCCCAAGACGTATTGCACCACAACCAGGACCTAGTTTTAATCCGTCATTTAACTTTAACGCAAATAAATCTTTCAATAAAATACCACCCTTTTTCCAAAAACAGAACCATCAACCACAAAATGTGTTTGTGCCTCAATACCAAAACCAAAATTATTTCCCAAAACCGACTTTTCCAAGTCAACCAATACCCGTTCAACCCCGAGTAATAAAACAACATTTTCCAACAAATGCACAAACATTTGGACAACAACGAAATGTAAATGTGTTTAAACCAAACCCTCAAAGACATAATTTTAGCCAACCATAACCAATGTCCATTCAGACTAGACAATCATTTACGAATAATAACCAAAATTTCACGCAACCTAGGCTTACCCCAAATCAAGTGAGACAACAGTTCCCTTGGGTTAAACAAACCCCTGTACCAAAGTACGCTGTACAGGAACTGAATGCCATAAGCGACGAACCGGAAGTTGTCAATGATGAATCGCAAAACTATCAGCTAACTGACAAAGCATCTTTCAACCCCGAAAATAATATGATAAATCCCTTAGAACACGAATATTACGCAGAGCAGCAGGCGAATTACCAACAAGACATTGAAAATGAAAATTTTTAAGAGGACGACCAGACAGACAGTCAGAGATAACATTTAATGCCTACATAAACGCGCTTCCCTACATTCAAACTTCGAATGCCAATCTAAAATAATTAATTGACACTGGATGCAACGTTTCGATGCTAAGACCCATAGTTGCTGAAAATTATTTTCCAAATTTCATTTATAAAGCTCCATCACTATTACAATCAATTGGCCAAGCGCGTGAAGCAACCTATAAAGCACGTATACCAGCTTTCAAAGAACTACAAACAAACCAAGAAATAGAATTTATCCTTTACCCGTTCTGAGACTATTTCGACGGTATCATCGGACTTGATGAACTTAGAAAATTAAAACTTCAGATGGACTTTGAAAACCAAATTCTATATAAGGAGAAAATCCAAATTGCTTTCCTATACCGTGAGCACCATACACAAAACCACATTACGGTGGAAATACCACCTCATCAATCAATAAATCGGTTGTTTTATGTATCACACCGGCAAGGAGATATTATCGTGCCAGGGCAAAAAATATTTAACTTGTTTATACCAGAAACCCTAACTACCGCTAGCAATTTTAATGTTAGATTTGAAATTAAAAATAATACGGATGAGACACAATGCATTACAATTATCGAACCCTTTAAAGTAACACCATATGAGAGCGATGACTTTGAGACATATAACATAGAAAACATTTTACTTGAATTTCACTCTCACATTGCGGAACCACACTCGAGTCCCGCAAAAACCCTTAAAAATCTTATTAGAACTGGCCACATGAACCCCGAAGAAAGACAAGCAATTTTAAAATTAATTGATAACTTTTCCGATATATTTCACCTAGAAAACCAGCAACTTTCATTCACGAATAAAATAAAACATACAATAAAAACCACGGATGAAATACCAGTACACGTAAAATCCTATAGGTTCCCTCACTGTCACAAGGAGGAAGTTCAAAATCAAATAAATAAAATGCTAGATGATGGGATAATTAGGCCGAGGCAATCACCCTGGTCAAGTCCCATCTGGGTCATTCCAAAAAAGGCAGATGCCTCGGGCAAACGTAAGTGCGTATTGTAGTCCACTATCGTAGGTTAAACGACAAAACACGATGACAGGTATCCAATACCTAATATCGATGACATATTGGACAAATTAGGTAAATGTAACTATTTTACTACACTCGATCTAACCAGCGGCTTCCACCAAATTGAGATGTCGGAGGAAAGCGTACAGAAAACAGCCTTTATTGTAGAGAACGGGCACCTTGAATACCTAAGAATGCCTTTTGGTTTGAAAAATGCTCCGGCGACATTCCAGAGGGTCATGGATTTCGTACTGAGAGACATTCAAAATAAAATATGTTTGGTCTATATGGATGACATAATTATTTTTAGTACTTCACTACAAGAGCATATTGCGAACGTACGACAAGTCTTTCTTAAACTACGCGAAGCAAAATTAAAAATTCAGTTGGACAAATCCGAGTTTCTGAAACAGAACGTAGAATTTTTAGGCCACATAATTACTCCCAATGGCATAAAGCCGAACCCAAACAAGATCCGAGCGGTACAACAATTTCCGATACCAAGAACCGCGAAGGAAATCAAATCATTCCTCGGATTATTAGGGTTTTATCGAAAATTCATTAAAGATTTCGCGAAAATAACGAAACCGTTAACCAAATGTCTGAAAAAGAATGAGAAAATAACGCATGACACGGAATTCTTAAAATCTTTTAACTTATGTAAAGACATCCTGACAAATCAACCCTTACTACAATTCCCGGTACAATAGAAAAAGAGTAATTAGTAGCGCAGTAATTTTACAAAATATTTCAGACCATACCTTTTCGGCCGTAAGTTCACCATAATTATCGATCACAAACCGCTGGAATGGTTACAAAATTTAAAGGAACCTGACAGTCGCCTTATGCGCTGGAGACTCAAATTAATGGAGTATGACTATAATATCGTTTACCGTAAAGGCAAAGAGAATAAAGTGGCTGACGCCCTTTCCCGCGTCTAAATTCACCCTATCGATAATGAGAATCAATCGGTTATAGGCAACATAGATAAAACCGATGGCGACAAGATTCAAACCGATTTCCCTGAATTAACCCTTGACGACCTTATTACATTAGACGCTACATCCGACACAGACGTGTCACCTAATGACCAAATCCAACCGCCAATTCCAAAAGTTACACCCCTAGACCCAAAATCATTATACGTACGAATACCCAAATACGTGCACCAAATATCCATAGCAGTAACGAAACCGTTCATTCAGCCCTCGAAAACCCGATATTTGAGATTCCCATCTCAAAAGAAATAAATTCCAAAATCAAATAACAATGACGGTAAGCACCAATACCACACGCACACATGTAATAAACTCAAAACCATCCAATAAAAAGAATCGATACAAGGTAACTTTACCCTACCGAGACCCAGAACAATTTGAAAAAGAAGTAGTAGAATTCTTTAAAAATTATATCAAACC
Source organism: Rutpela maculata (assembly GCA_936432065.2). Classification (NCBI taxonomy): domain Eukaryota; kingdom Metazoa; phylum Arthropoda; class Insecta; order Coleoptera; family Cerambycidae; genus Rutpela; species Rutpela maculata. Next base: position 28,978,421 of record OW386289.2, read on the forward strand.
CCGAACTACACATGGGCTAATAATAGAACCTCAATATATTCAAAAGGTTATTAGCATTTTGCAAAAACACTTCCAACATGCTAGCTATCTACTCGTACAAACTAATAATTACGTACTAGACGAAAAAAATAAAGAGAAACAAATTTCGTACATAAAATATCATCACGAAAATAAAACAGTTCACCGAGCAATTTTAGAAACAATAAAAGCCTTACGACAAAACTATTTTTGGCCGCGCTTAAACGAAGACGTTAAGGATTACATAAACGTCTGCGTAATATGCCAAAAATCCAAATATGAGCGTAGACCTGATCACTTAAAATTTCAACCTACACCTATCGGCCATAAACCCTTTGAACATTTCAAATAAATAATATCAAATTTCTCACTATAATCGATAGTTTTAGCCGCTATGGACAAGCTTATGAAATCACCCTAGCAGCTAATTATATTTGTGACAATCTATTGAAATATATGACGCATTTCGGAATCCCCAATAAAATAACAGGTGACCAAAGAAAACGCCCATGTTATTAACGAACTAGTTAAAATACAAAACGAACGAGCAAAAGACTTAACGAATATAAATCAAACTCGTTCTGGACCAGCCACTAAACAACCCGGTGAAAAAGTATACTTTAAACTCGCCCCTCGTAGTAAACTTGCACCTCGATATAGAGAATTAACAGTAGAACTGGACGCCAAAGAAAAAATAGAAACAAATAAAGGGACATACCACAAACATGGGTTAAAACCACAACGAAAAATAACTCAAACAATCCATCTGCTTCAGATGACGCTGACATCACCCAGATAGCATTTTTACATTCAGAGCATGTGCTCGGAACGTACTTTATGTACCCATGGAACTAAGAATGAATATTCATTTTGTATTCCATGTAGAAAATCTGAATGTCAGAGAGACGTACAGATGACCGCCTCTCGATATACGAGTAAGATTCCTACAACATACCCATAGACCAAAACGGAACTTGATATGAACCAGAAACGTATATTGATATACTGATAGGTACATGAGGTATATAGGAGGAAGGTCCATCCTACATTCACAATGTACACTGCATGTTCACGGTATATGAGTACTACCTTCGTAGGAATTAAACCGTAGGTGCCTGGTATGTTACACATGGATCATAAATCTATGATGGATGTATATTGCAGGAATGAACATTATGTATCAGTGGCAGCTATAAGCACTTCACTCATGCCATGTATTTTCTTCAAAGTTTAATTATTATAATAATTTATTACTTATTGTAATCATTGATGAGTCGCTGCTTCATTCTGAATATGTTCAGTATGACGCAGCGACTCATCTATGATTATAGCAAATAATAAATTATTATAATAATTAAACTCAAGAGAATACATGATATGAGTGAAGTACTTGCATATAATAAATCCAATATCTAATTTTAAAGTTTAATTGTTACAGTCAATTATTAGGTACTTATTCTAATTTTCCACATTTCACATTCCTTGTGAAGAATATTATGTAAGTAAATGTAGAATATATGCACAGAAAATTTGTTTTTACCATTAGTTTTCAACTAAAGTCAAATGTTTTATTCATCAAATTTTATTGAATGGAGCACACAAATGCTAAATAAACTTAAATAAAACTTTATTTGCTATAACAATACTTTACAAAGGTCCAAGAATATATATAAAAAAATAGTTTTACGTTAATAAGATCTGTTAAAAACCATTTTAAAATGGATCAAACATTTATCACTCTAAAACTTCAGCTTAAAAATCATATTTAACGTGTTATTTATGAAAAAATCTAATGATCTTATTACATTACCTTAAAATTTTATCTATTTCAAATCGTGTTTTAAATTGCCAAGAACAAAACTTTATTAATTACTTTACATTGTTGTAACAATTAAGTATGCATCTTAAATTATAAAATAGGAAGAGGTATAAATAAAACAGTTGTTACTTTAAATATATTTTTATTTTTTGTTACAAAAATGAATTGCAATAATAAAAAACAATTGTGACAAAAATTTCAATTGAGATTTTTTTTAACAAAAAAATTTTCTTTGCAACTTATGAACTGTCATATTTTACATATTTTTTGTCAGTAAGTAAAACATAGTAAAAATTGGAGGGCTTACATTTTCAAAACCAGTGTCCAGGTGTTGCCGATGGTGATACTTGTAATTGCGAAAGTCCACTTTTCATTCTCAACACATCATCTGTGACTGATCCTATTGGCTGAATACTTTCTTTTGACTTTTCCAATTTTTAGGAGAAGGTATTTCCTTCCTGTCTAGAGGAGGAGATACACGTGCTAGTCCAACTACAAAAGAAAATACATTGTATAATATTTGAATAGGTACTTATTTCTCTTTAAAAACTGGCCATGATAAAGTTGAAAAATGTAAAAACATCTTACAAAGATCTTACAGAAAAAATAAAACTGATCAAACATAAATTAAACAAATTGATATTTTCATAAAGGACACGGCAGGCATAAAATAAATGGAAAAGAAGGTACAGTCAAATGGGCTGAAAATGTAGTATATTGTACTTCATAATATCCTGATCAAAAGTTTTCATGGGCACAATATCTGAAAATCGCCAGTTTTTGAGATATGAAATGTCAAAGATCAGGAATATCGGTACCCGCTGTCATAGTTGAGAGTATCTTATTATGACGAGGATTTGTTTAACGTTGTTATTCTAATGTGTTTGCACATATGAACCAAAGAGTTCTGACTAAAGGAGACAAGCCGTTGATTTGCTGGACGGCGCGAGCATCCTTGCCCTTGTCACACACCTCGTACCCTCTCCTGTGCTCTCCACTCTGTTTTACAAAGCAACACAGCCCTCCATGTACTGTGCGACAAAGAGAGAACGAACTGTGTGAGAAGGATGAGAATGCCACACACACCCTCACTTTAAAGTAAGCATAGGACCTTAAAAAAATCACAACCTCATTCATGAAACCTGCATCATTTCTGGTCTTATGAATATGAATAACAACAACTCGTTGTCACATAATACTCTCAACTATGACATTAGTGGGTACCGATCTTCCTGATCTTTGACCTTACAAACTGGCCATTTTCAGACATTCTGCATTTTCAGCCCATTTGACTGTGCCCTCTTTTTCATTTGTTTTGTGCGGTGTTCTCTACCTACAAAACATAGATATTTTTTTGGAATTCGGAAATATTTATGCTTGTGATTTTAAATGTACCTGAAGTTTCGAACGTTCACTTGAATGAATTTTAGATGAAAAAGAAAAGTTAATAAAAACCACACATCGATTTAGGCATAAACACTTCATTGCCACATTTGCTGACAATAAATATCCACAATACTTAAGTTTTTTCACCTAAATCGAAGTGTGGCTTTTATTAATTTTTCTTTTTCATATGAAATTCATTCAAGTGAACGTTCGAAATTTCAGGTACTTGATTTTAAATGCCTACCAGAGTTATTAAAAGAACAACATACCTATCTTCTTTCAACTTCTAGTAAAGACAAAATTTCTTGGGAAGTCGACGGCTTCCAATATGTTCTTCGATATCATTATATTCATCTGACAGGAGGAATAACGTGCTTTTTGTACATAGTCCTTTGATTTGTTTTTATTCACTCTGTACATCAGATGCGATCTCTGCCCTTTTCAATTAATTGCAGCTCTTCTATAATCCTCTGAAATAGGTATAAAACAAATTACTACAAATAAATACCATCACAACTCGTATGTTGTAATCAAATCCAATGATTGTGATTTAAATAAACAAAAGCTCCTTAATATTGAAATAGATTGAACCTACCTTCTTGAAAATAAGATTTAAACACCCCGTAAAGTGTCCACGTTTCATCTGGGGGGTTTTCTCCTGTTTTTCAATGATCAGTCAAATTGTTTCCGTTTGAATGGTAACCACCAAGCTTCTTTTTCGTGGACCGAGACCATTACAAAAACCACCTCAGTTTTTTTTCCAAAAATCGATACCTACAAACGCCGTAATTATTATAATATAGGTGGTATGCTTAGTATAATATGTACAAAGGGATACACATTAAACTTTGGTGTCTAAATATAAAATATCTGCAAATGACAACAAAACTATGTGGTAGTTATATTGTATACAATTGTAAAATACTTACTGCAATGCAATTAATGTATACTTGGAATAATTATAGTAGATCACGGGAAAACAAAAACAAAACACAAATTGAAATCGACATTTGACAGCAGAAGCGTGACGTGTACTAATAGCAGCACGATGAGCATGCGCACTAACCTAATGACCGTGGCGCGCATTTAAAAAATTCTACAAGGGGATTGTAATGACATGGAAAACGGAAATCTAAATATAAAAGATAAACTGTAATTAAATAACCATTCTAAGTCTGAACTATCTGCTTAAGAAATGCCGATAATTACCGAGATAGTTACTAATTAATTGAACACAGTACATAAATTAAAAGAGGATTATTCATTATTATTTAATATTTCATTCATTATTATTTAATATTTCATTCATTATTATTTAATATTTCATATTTATTATTATTTAAAATTCGATCACAAATCTAAAGTCTGGATTCAAAATTTAAAACACATTTCATAATATTGACGAACGATTTAAAATTTATAAAACGTCATACACCGCACAGGGGATGATTATAAATGTACTTAAACCAAATCTATATAGATAGAGAAATATCATAATTATTTTTGTAGGTAGATGGTGGATATAGGTACTATAAAACTAGCATTGCTGTCTCATCAGTTGTGGTGCAGGTTTATTTTTATTAGTTCAAAAATCGAACCAATCAGCGTTCGCGTTAAAAGTGCTGAACTTTTGATGATATTACTGTCTGCGATGTACATGAACACATATACGAAGAACGTTCCCTGATACTTGTACACAGTATATGCGACTGTGAACATAAACTTTTCTGTATATTCCATTTATATCGTATGTATAATCATATTGTATATGTGAAAATATTATTTATATGGGAATGTTGAGGGAACATACATGGCAAGTACAGAATGCAATTAGAACATTGGGAATGCAAAATGTACATTCGTGGAATAATAAATGCTATCTGGGCATTAATCTGGATAATTATCCTGATGAACCTGGGGATAGCTCAGATAAAACTGGAAAAACTAAGTAACCCCATACTTCCATCCTCCTTGGGCAACGCCCGGGTAACAATGCAAAAACATTTCTTTATCAAATATTTAAACTTAGACCATTTCATTAACCCCATAAAAAAATTTAGAAATCAATTCAGAACTAATCATTCCATTGATAAATAAAAAAGACGAATTATACTCTCAGTTGCATAACGTCCATTCCCACCTAAAATACTTATTAAAACAAACAAAAACAAAATTCGAGAATATTAGACCTCTGAGTAATTCACGTCAAAAACGCGGACTCGCAAATATCGTAGGAAAAGCATGTAAATGGGCATTCGGTACACTAGACTCTGAAGACGCCGAACGTTACGATGACGCCATATCAACCCTCGAATCGAACCAACAAAATATTTACCACGATCTCGAAAATTACCTAACTATTACCAAACAATTTATGAATGAAACGGTAGATACTTTGAAAAAAATAATAAATAATCAAAATGAGCTATGTCATAGGGTAAAAACTATTGAGCAGAATCTAAACAAATTTACACTGTTTATCAAAATTCAGAACATTTTAGACATAATGATTATAGATTGCATGTCGCTGATAAATATACTAGATAATATTCAAAATAGCATTTTGTTTGCACAATTAGAATCCGTTCATACCAGTTAATTACCAATCAATGAATTAAAAGATCTAATAAACCGTATGAAGGAACTATGCCCCAGTGGTCCATATAACTTCAAAAACATACAAAGATTTTACGAACTTATTAAAGCTGAGATTTACTACAGCAATCAATTGATCTGTTTTATCTTTCACTTTCCGGTACTCAGAGAAAGTATTTACAACTATTATCACCTTTACGCTATACCAATCCATAACCAAACTATCATCCCCCTGAAACCCTACATAATAACGAACTCGACATATCATCACTACGAGGATGCAGCATGCCTAAGAGTGGAGGGACTCTGTATCTACCACATAGAATAGCAAATATCTAAACAAGACTGCATTCCAGACGCACTCTTGGGATCAACCTCAATGTCATGCAGCACGTTAACCGTCAACCTAGAAAAAGATATAGTGGAACAAATTAACAACGCCTATTTAGTAGCGATACCGGTGAGAAATATTACCATAGAAAAAAAATGTAACGAACATGGATTCATTACCATACAAGAACCCCATCTCGTTTACATACCCAAAAAATGCAGCGTAACAATCCACGGGTACACGTATAGAAACTCCATCGGCTTTACACCGGAGACACCTCTCGAGACACTATCTATCCATATGATCAACCCCGACTTGGACAGCGTCGTACAACATATCAACATTGACAAGCTTTCGGGCCTACAACAAGTAGCTGAACGGACACACCTACATCAATTAAAAACATTTAACACGAAAAGTGATAAATGATAATTTAATTCTTTATATTTGCTTAGGTATAGTAGTTATATTCGTATTGATATTTCTTTGCAAAAGTTTGTATGTCAATAAGCAAAAAATATACTCTTCCCTTGATTTTAGAAATAAAAACAGTAAACATGTAAAAGCAAAAACGGATGTGCACCTAAGTGACCTATCTGATGACGCCGAAAAACCTTCATCCCCTGTTTTTTCGTCTTAGGAGGGAGGCATTATGTACGTGACTTAGTGGCACACAATTATAAAGTTACTAAGTCAGCACTTCCCGGCTAACTTGATAACCACGTTTATCGTTTATTATAATATTCATTTTCTATTCAGTTGTATCATAACTGGTGTACGTTACACATGTATGAAATCTTTTTATGTGTAGTGAGCAAATAAATCGTGTTCAAGAAAAACTTATTTTACTTTTTAAAAAGCAGTTTTTCCTCCTAAGAACTATTATTCGGGTGCCTGCTGCCTGTGGGCTGCCCTGCCTTTCCCTGAGCTACCCTGGCGTAACTCAGGCCTCCAGTGGTGGGTGTTGCCTTCCTTGTGGCAGCACCGGCTTGGATCGTCTTGGCTGCTGGGGCTGGTTTCGTGGCTGCCGTCTTTTTAGGGTACTTTGGGCACCCTCTGTAGCTGGCTGGGTGTGCCCCCTGGCAGTTGGCACACTTCGCCGGCACAGTAATTGGCTTCACGCAGTCCTCTGAGTGATGTGGTTCAGCGCACTTCACACATTTTGCCTGTGCGATGCATCTTCCCTGGGCATGACCGAATCGTTGGCAGCGGTGACACTGCGCGATTTCCAGGGCGGCTCTTTGCCTCTCAGTTCGGACTACCAGTGAACAGCAGCGGTTCACCGATAAAATTTTCTCCTCGCTGAGGGGGACTTGAACCAGCATCAAGGGGATCTCCTGTTTGGTTCTCCTGGATGTCATCTTGTGGACCGTGACTGATGAGAAGCCCTTGTTTTGGAGGTCCTCCTTGACCTCGTCGCTGGTTACTCCACTGGGGATGCCTCGGATTACTATCCTTAGTAATCTGTCCTCCGGCAGGGCGTATGTATGATATTCGCGCTTTTCCTGCGCGAACATCTTCGTCATTCGCTTGTAATCGTCGGGCGTTTGGGGCTCGATGGCGATCCCCTCTCGCACGGTCCTGGCTTTGACGAATTTGATCGCTGTCTCATCCAGTCTCTGTCTGACTGCGGACCACGTCTCTGCCTTGCGGAGGATCACAGGCGGGATCTTTGGGGCCTTGTCCCTGGGGGGTTGCTGGCTGGGGGCCTCCTGTCCGGCCTGGCTGGACGTTGGGGCATCCTGACTGGTGCTGGGTTGCACCCGGGTCTCCTGGGCCGTCTTTTTCGCCCTTGTCCTGGTGACAAGGGTGAATTCGCCGTCACTGTCCTCAGTGTCGGCTTTCCTCTTTGGGGCCTCCTTTGGTGCGGGTTGCACCACGGGGGCTTGGGGCTGGACCTGAGGTTGGACCTGGGGATGGGCCTGGGCCTGGGTCTGGACTTGGGGCTGGGGAGCCTGGGGGGCCTCTCGGCTCTTATGGCTGCCAGGAGCTCTGCATGCTGGGTCCTTTGGGCCTCCAGTTGCTTGGCCACATCTGCTCTGAGCTGAGCCATCCTCTGGTTCATCTCTGCGAGCTGCGCTTTTAGCGCATTATTCTCTGCGACGAGCGTTCGGATTAGCTCGTCCCTGTGGTCCTCCTGCTCCATGGGCCTGGTAGGAGGGGTCCCTCTTTGAGAGGTACCGTCGTCTCCTCGGTCGGGCATACTGTCCTCCACAGTATTGTCCTGGCTATCTGTAAAGAAATGAGTATTAGTAATGGTTTGGGATAGGGAATCGGGAAAGGTAAAAATAAATTGTGTCTCCAGTGAGGGAGACTTTATTTATCTTTTTAATATTAGCGTCTTAAAAAAGACGTCTAATATTTCCTCCTCTTCAACTGTGTAACGCTCGACGAACGCTACACACTGCACACTGGTCTCGCTGTAGGGCTGCCACTTCACTGTTCACTCACTGAAACTGCACTACTACACTAGGTGGTCTGCTTGCTCCGGTGTCTGGGTGTACTATGACTGATTTGATGATGGTTGATTGGATCGTCTGTAGATCCCTTGAGGAAGGCCTATATAAAATGCAGCGCAGGTCGGGTGTTTTTTTTGTAGTATCCACGGGTTTAGGTAAACATCTCTTCGCGGAATTATACAATACAGAGGTAATAAATTCGATAATTTTATCAAAATAAATTAATCAAATAAATAATTTTATTGTATAAAAAAAAGTACCGACGTAGATATAAAGACGATCCGACCAACCAACCAGTTAACCTTCTCGGAATACTTTAAAAATTGCCATAACAACCTTCAAAGTGTACCGCGAAGGTCGGTTGGTTGGTTGGTTGGTTGGTTGGTTGGATCATCTGTAGACCCCTTGAGGGAGGCCTCAGGCCTCAGGCTATACCCGGAAGGATTACGGCAATAAAAACTTCAGATATTGATAATTACTTTAAACGTATGAACAGGACTCTACTTAAAATTGTATCGAATTTTCTATTTCATATTATTTACTTCTCTCTCAGATTCTGATATCTCTGAAAATTAAATATAAGTAAATGAATAGTTAGGTATTTTGGTATTTATAATTCTTAATATGGATATAATTATAAAATGCAACCAAAATAGTTACATAGAATATACATAGGCTTATACAAATTTATTAATTTCGGCCCAGACAAGACGGCAGGTACAAAAACTTTTTATGCTTGTCTTTGCTTAAACAAACAATTTTTTACGCTCATTATCCCAACAAAATTTCGTGGCTGCTTTTTTCGCCAGCCCTTATAATTATACGACGCTACAATACATTTTATTTTCAAAGGTTAATGGTAAATAGTAAATGTCATCCGTCGGCCATCGGGAGATACAATTGGTTAGTTTTTAATTGCTGAAACGCCCCCTCGCGCTTCGGCGCCCCTAGGCTATAGCCTATTTAGCCTTTTGGATAATCCGGCCCTGCCTACTATACTTTTCTTAAATAGAATCCAATAAGAATTCCAAAAATGAAAACAAAACAAATTAAAATAATCTCCAACATACACTAGTTCACAAGTTCAAAGACGTGTTAATTCTTGATAAAGCTTGTAAAAATGCGAGTGGGGGCTCATTGGATTCAGAATGATGTCTAGAAAAATTTCAAACTCTCATATAAAAAATTGCAAAAGTTATAAACAAATTAAGATCGAAAAAATAACGAGCTTAGTTTTTTGAAAATAACTCGAAAACCATTAATATTTAAGAAATTTTAAAAAAAGATTCTTGAAGAGGATGAAATTTCCAATAGAAAAGTCACAACTCCCGGTACTCTATCTCTGCTATTAATAATTTTAATTTAATGTTGAAAATATAACTCCGCGCGGCGAATGCTAAGCCGTTACGATGCTCTGAATCCGGCCGTAATAAGTAAAAAAAATTTTTTATGTTATTAAATATTAATTTAAAATTTTTAAAAAACTATGGTATTATTTAGACACTTAAAGGAACAACATCCAGTTTTTCAGTTGGAAAAAATTGTTTTCCAGATTTTTCATAAAATGAGCCTATATTAATTAAAAATGTTTTTTAGAGTTTACGTTTATACTTCAAGTCGGATAATTGTTAAGCAAATGCCACTAAAATTATTTTGTTTCCTTTAGACTTTATGTCAACTATACTGAACGAGATTATGACATTGCGATATTTTTAATTGTTACAGTCTATTAGTTATTAATTATTTAAGCTAACAAAAAATTAAAAAATGAAAAAGAAAGGTTGAAATTTTTCTTTATTAATTTTTATTATTATTACTGTTTCTATATTCAAAAATACTATAAGATTACATAAACTTAAATTTTTAGTGCTATTTGTTTAAAAAAAAATTTATAAACAAATAGATAAATTACGTATTTTTGAAAAACATTTTTTGCCATTTTATTTTTTATAAAATTTTTTAATTGTTTACAATCATTTTTTTTTTCATTTTTTCATTATTTAAACAAATTATTAAGTCATGATAAAAAGTAAAAGTAAAAATTTTAGTCTTGAAACTTATTATTTGCAATTCTCTACAAAGGTGGAAAAAATTTTTTTTTTTGTTAATTTATTTGTTTATTTAATAAATAATTTGTTATTAACAATCGTCAAATGTGTTTATATTTTTTTTAGGTAGAAAAAAAAATTAAAAAACAACCCTATACTTACACATATAAAAAAAAATTTAATATTTTTTATAGAATTTTAAATTTTAAATATTAAAAAAAATTTTTGACATGTTTATGTATACGGTTGTTTTGGTTATTTCTTTTTTCTATCAAAAAAAAATATAAACACATTCGGCGATTGCTAATTAGAAATTGCTTATTAAATGAAATTTAAGAAAACATTTTTTTTTTTAAAATACGTAATTTATCTATTTCTTTATAAAATTTGTTTAAGCAAATAGCACTAAAAATTTAAAGTTTATATAATTTTATAGTATTTTTGAATATAAAAACTAATAATACCTTTAAAAAACCGCTGCCCAAGGAATCACTACTTCCACATCCAGATTCTCTATCCAAGTCACTCACAACGAAAAAACTTTGTGTGTGGAAATAATTGTTTATGGAACTTTAATAATATAATATTTGAAATCCTCTACCCCAAAACCCATAAAACGATACCCCACATCGGTAGTGGGGTGAGGGTGGTGATAGGAGGTGGTAGTGGGAGTGGTCGAAGAAAAAAATATTTTGAGGTTTCTGGTTCTTGTACATACACTAAATCACATTTTTTTTCATCTCCTTTAATAAGGGGGTGGGGGTTGGTAATGTGGGTGGCTGATGCCAAAAATTTTTTTGAGACCTCAGCTTCTCTTGTACATACTAAATACCAATTTTATGGACTCTTACCTGCTTGATTTACCCATTTACCCCAAATTTACTCCAGTTTACCCCCCGACGGAATAAGATGAAAATATAATCTAGTTCTAGATCTCGTTAAAGTACATATGTGTACCAAATTTCAAGTCAATATCTTAAACGGTTTCAGAGTAAACGTGCGCACAAAAAAGTTACAGACAGACAGGCAGACAGACCGACAGACAGACAGAAATTTTTTTTTGCTCAAACTTAAAATCTCGACGTTTCATTACATTTTAAGCCTATTTGAACAATAAAAATTTTTAAAATTTTCTGGATGTGGAAGTAATTAATAAAAAAAAAATTTCAACCTCTCTATTTCATTTTTTAGTTTTTGTTAGCTTAAATAATTAATAACTAATATACTGTAACAAAAAACATCGCAATGTCATAATCTCATAGTGATAGTTGACATAAGGTCCCCACGAAGCGGAATAATTTTAGTGGCTTTTGTTTAACAATTATCCGACTTGAAATGTAAACGTATAAACTCAAAAAAAAAATTGTTAATTAACAACAGGCTCATTTTATGAAAAATCGGTAAAAAAATTTTAAGTGTCTAAATAATAACGTAATTTAAAAAAAAATAAATTAATATTTAATAACATAAAAAAATTGTTTTACTTCTTACGGACCGTTTCAGAGTATTGTAACGGTTTAGTGTTCGCCGCGAGGAGCCTATTTCAGCCTATTTTCAACATTAAATTAAAGTTATTAATAATAAAGACAGAGTTCCGGAAGTAGAGACTTTTTTATTGGATATTTATTTCTCTTTAAGAACCTTTTTTAAAATTTCTTAAGTATTAATAGTTTTCGAGTTATTTGCAAAAAACGAAACTCGTTATTTTTTCAATCTTAATTTGTTTATAACTTTTGCAATTGTTTATGTGCGGGTTTGAAACTTTTGCACATTTTTCTAGACGTCATTCCGAATCATCTGGTCTGAGGCTGGATTACGCCTCACTTATATTTTTACGAGCTTTATCAAGAATTAACACCCGTTTGAACTTGTGAATTAGACTAAATAAAATTCTTTAACATTAACATAATTTTGTAGTTTATTATGTATCTAAAATATTTTTGCTAATAACTTGTCTTGTTTAGACGGAAGGGTAAATTTCGTATTTTGTTATCATTGAGTCATGTAGTTCGAAAAATATATATCAATTATTGAAATTTTCAATTTAATTTAAAACAAAGCAAAATTAGTTACCAACTAAGGTCTTGGCAGAACTAACGCGTTGTTTTCTTTTAAATTATAGTAAATTATTCAAATATTTTTAAAGGTAAACACTATGTATTATATATCATTAAAAAGCTTTTTTTTTTATTGCTTTTAAGGTGGTGTAAAAATATACAGGTAACGTCCCTTACATTAAAAAAAAAAAACAAAATAACGTTCATATCTCCGAAATGCGATTTTCAATTCTTTTTCTGAAATGATTTTTCGAAAATACATGCGATTTTTTATAACTTTTGTTTTTAAACTTCTTTACGTAACTCCAATAATAACGAAGATAAATGGTGTTCTAGCGTTCGCGCGACCAACCTGTAAAATTAGGAAATTCTTGGCAGCACTGCATAAACGGGGTACTCAATGAGGAAGTTTCCATTTTTCTCATTTTCTCGTAACAAATAGCCGTAAAAATCTAAAAAATATCTGTATTTTTTTTTAAATTATCTCTATAAATAAAAAAGTTATCGTCCTTCAAAGTTTAAAATGCCGCGCTCATCTGGTCTGAGGCTGGATTACGCCACAGTACGTGATTCCGTCAACAGCGTGCGGGCGCGCGTTATTCTTACCGGACGAGAAATTTTAACCTCACTAAATAAAGGGAATATATGGCGCGGCGCGCGCCGCCGCACAGAGGGAAAAATATGCATTTTTTGGACAAGAATCTGCCGACAGTAGAGATTTCAATCAAATTAAATTAAAAAAATGGCAAATACGCTTATAAGACATTGTACTTTAGAGTAGTGCTGCGGCAAAGTGGCTTTGGGTTAACTTAACCTAAAAATCGCAGATATTACTTCCACATTCAGTGGAAGTATATAGAAACGACAAAAATTTTTTAAAATTTTTTATTGTTCAAATAGGCTTAGAATGTCCTGAAACGTCGAGATTTTGAGTTTGAAAAAAAATGTCTGTCTGTCTGTCGGACTGTGTAACTTTTTTTGTGCGCACGATTACTCTGGAATCGTTGGAGATATTGACTTGAAATTTGGTACACTTATGTATTTTAACGAGATCTGGAACTAGATTATATTTTCATATTATTCCGTTGAAGGGTTGTGGTAAATTGGAGTAAATTGAGGTAAATAGGTAAATCAAGCAGGTAAAAGTCCATAAAATTGGTATTTAGTATATACAAGGGAAGCAAATGTCTCAAAAAAAATTTTTAGCATTAGCCACCCCCATTACTACCCCCACCCTATTATAAAAGGGGGTGAAAAAAAATTGTGATTTAGTATGTGTACAAGAACTAAAGGCTTCAATTTCTTTTTTACATCATCCACACAGGTAAAAATAAGGATAGTTTTTATCCACATGATTTTATTCCTATGCATCCAGACTAACCTAATTAACAGCTTTAAACCTAATATAACCTATAAGTGAAAAATTGTATGTATTAAATAACAGTCATAAACCTTACATTATCTGCTAATAATTAGGGATACGGGGATCATGAATGTTATTGGGCAGCTGAGGGTCATTTCCGAAGTAATTTTTCACGCGGACTTCGAATCTGGCCTCAGAATTGGCCCATCATGTCAACAATAAAAGCGGGTTTTTTAGTTTTTTAAACTATTAGTTTTATTTTGTAACTTTTTAGTCTTAAATAAACTTAGAGTTTTACTCATATTAAAGAGGTTATAAAGAAAAAAGTTGGCGAAAGACATTTTGAATTATTGATGATGTAATATAGACTATGTTGTATTGTCACCTAACTTACAGGCATATGCAAAATTTCAAACCTCTAACCTACCAAGAAGTGGGTATGTGCATTTTAGATTAAACACCCTACATATATAGCAACGCTACATAGCTTATTGTATCTCACTCGCCAAGCCCTTTCATCTGGTACCCATATCAAGGAGGTCATAAAGAAAAAAGTAGCCCATCTTGGCGACAGCCGCCATTTTGAATTTTTGATGATATAATATGGCCTATGTTGCGTTGTCAACTAATAACTTATGATCCCATTAAAATAAATTTGGTACCCAATACACATGAACACTACTTCGTTTGTTTGTGACTCTCGACCAAGGAGGAAAACGAGGAATAATTTTTAGGTTAGGTTAACTTAAAGCCACTTTGCCGCAGCACTACTCTAAAGTACAATGTCTTAAGGGTATTTGCTATTTTTTTTTATTTAATTTTATTGGTATCTCTACTGTCGGCAGATTTTTGTCTAAAAAAGAGCATATTCTTCCCACTGTGCGCCGGCATGGTAATTTCAGCGAGTTGTGTACTGTGATGTCACGGGTGGACTTCAATCGAGTGTGAAGCATTCAAATAAGAAATTAAATAAGTTCGTGAGGTTTTAAAATATCGAGATGATTTTTTTTTGTTTCGCTAGTTAACTGAAAGACTACTAAATGAGGTTGAATATACATGTACATGATATTTCTGAAATAGGAAACTTCCTCATTGTGAGTGTATTTTAAATTTAAATCTCGCGCAAAACAGTTTCGTATTTCCGTAATCCTGGGACAAAAAATATATAGCGTTCTCATTCTCATTTACTCGTGTTTTCAGCGCGTTGCCAGATATAGGGAACTATCAGTCCATTGGGACGGAGAAAACTCATTTTTGGGGGCCGTTGGCCCCGGTGGCTTTCGCCATCTAGCCTCCCTGTCCAGTTCGCGTCTGCATAAATGGCTTCGCCGAAAATTATCTAATCATGCGACTACTCTGATGATTACTACGCTGACGTGAAATGAGAGTCGTGATCAAAAACCATTAAGGAAAGCAGAGTTTATTTAGCAATCTTTAACCAAAACAATAAATACAACAGAAATATAGCTTAAAGGTTACTTCTTATTATTCACAACGTCTTGGCAAGCATTTTGTTATCCATGCATTATTCTACTCTCTTTTTGCTGTATGACACGTCTGACAGCATCACGTCATCTGACGTGGTTGCCTGAAGCGCACGGCCTGACTGAAGCTCTTTTCCATCAGCTACTTGATGACATCAGCCCCACATTTTGGAGGGCGTATTCGTCTAGTGCCATCTGGTGTTCTCTCAACTATCAACCGTTCTATATTATCCTCTCTTGGGTTGGTGTGACCAAAAAAATGAGAGTATTCGGAAGATACAATTCTGACGAAACGGTTTGGGGGACGTATTTCTTGGAAAATCCAGTAAATTCATAACATACGTCTCCAAACTCGCATCTCGGAAATATCAATACACTGTCTGCCTTCTTTCTATAATTCAGAAGCGTAAAGAAATATGAGAGAACTAAGAAGGTGTTAGCAACTCTGATCTTTGTGCGTTTCTTGATATTTCTATCACGCCATATTTTGCTCAAAAATACGCCCTTTAGTCTCGTAATACATAATACATAATAATCTAAATAAATTTCTACCATTTTTTGCTGCTGATAATAGGCGCCAAAGTAACTTTGTCGCTCGGCGTAAAGTGCGCTCTATGGTGAAACGGACTTATTTTACCGCTTTTGAGGGTCAAAAAGTTATATTTTACGACCGGCCGTGGATAAAATATTATTATAGCCTGCATTTCACTTGCCTTGGCGCATAATCAATATATTTAAATAAATGTAGGATGATGCAATTATTAAGTAACAGAAGTACTATCAACCGTTCCGGCTTAATGCAGTCTTTGATAGCTTCTTCCCATTTTGTTTTTCATTAATCATCAAAGAGCAAAATTTTAATTTTGTACGTAGTATGCAGAATTAACTATATGAATTTATTAATTTATTTTTATCTACGGTGAAAAAAAATTAATTTTACAATATTTACAGTATAAATACAGAATAGGTAATTTCTCGTTTTTTTCATAATAAATAATATTAGGTCTATGAAAGTTATCTGTTAGATAAATGTGCAAAATAATATTTTTCTATAGAGTATTGCTAGGCGGTGGTCCCATTATAGTTTCAGCTAGCTAAATCCAGTTTAAGATGGGCACAGATTGAAAACTACGTCTTATGATCAAATTTCAGCATCTCGATTTTAACCTTCGGCCAGTTTCTAATAATGATGAGTAGGTATGCTTTTTGATTGCAGAATATTTACTAGTGAAATATTTTTAGCCGAACTCCTCTATACGTTTCCTTAAATATATATGGAATAAAAGCCAGACTGCAACCAACAGCTATTCTCCGGACTAATGCCCCGCCGAGCGCTGAATTGCAAATTATACAAGCCTGGCCGCGTTAAGTACAATAAATATGTATTGCCACAAAATGCTAAAGTTTCGATTGTAACTGACCCCAGCCGAAAGACTTATTCCTACTCAGAGGAGCTCTCATGTCAGCCACTCCACACCACTTGCAGACTGCAGTTTCGAGCTATTGACTCTCGTCAGTGCAAGGTTGATCTGAGATGGCTGGAACGAGGCACTTGTACATGAAGAGATTTATAAAACCATTACATGTAGGTTTCTTGCTCAGGTAGCTGGTTTGGAAATTAATACAGGGTCCAGTTTAGTTAATAAGACAGCCCAATCAAAATAAACAATTTATTTTTACAGGTAAAATTCAGCAGTATTTCTTAACATACGTTTCGGTACAGGTTATTGGTTTTATAGGTCCGTATATTTTACGATTAGCATCACATAAATGAGAGAGAGAGAGAGAGAGAGAGAGAGAGAGAGAGGAGGCGAGAGTATAACGTGACGATGCGGGGATTAGCTGCTACTGGGACGGCATCAAGCGTCTGGCGAGTATCGTCGACTCAAGGAGTTGCCCAGCTCAACTCGCTGAAGGAATACTCTAAGTCAGATCGCATTCATTCCGTCGTGTTTGCGTCGTGAGATGCACAAAATTGTAATCTGACCAGCTCACCTCGCTGAAGACAAATTGTCAGAAGTGTCCACACTGAATCTGTTGATTTGGGGCTGGGCTTTTATATTCGAAAATCCTCGCTTACTGGTGACGTAGAGGTGCGTATAGATTGGTGTCGGGTGCAAATCCGTGCCTCTAGACGGGAGCTTGGTAATTGTCGTGCCGTGTGCACATTGGTATCGTATGTAAATCCGGAAATTTAGTAATGGAACATGAATTTATAAACGCTTCATTACACTCCCCTCTTCCTTTACAAAAAAAAACAACAAAAAAAGTTAAAAATTTAGCAGTGAGAAAATAAAACACTAAACATTTTTAAACAAGAAAAATGGCCAATCTTTTCGTATATACCTGGTATATATATATATATATATATATATATATATATATATGTTCAAAAATATGCTGCTAGAAGGCAGAGTATTTACTAAACGTAATTTCTCTCTGAAGCAACCCTCTATACATCCTTATTTAAAAATAAGGAAATTGACCAGACTACAACAAATTGCAAGTCTGGCGCGTTAAGTGTAATAATCACATATTACTACGAAACGCTGTAATTCGATTTTAGCAAACACCGACCGAAAGACTTATTCCTAAATTAAAGGAACTCTCGTGTCAGCCACTGCACACCACTTGCAGACTGCAGTTTCGAGCTGTTGGCTCTCATCAGTGCAAGGTAGGCATGCAGTGACTGGCAACGAGATTTCGGGTGACATGGTACATGTTCACAATCTTAAGACTGCAACATGCAAAATAAATCGAAGGCGCCATCTCGCGGTCGCTGTTCACTACAATCGAATTGGTTCGCCTGAGATGGGCAGGAAATGTTCAAAAATATGCTTCTAGAAGGCAGAGTATTTACTAAACGTAATTTCTTTCTGAAGCTCTATACATCCTTATTTAAAAATAAGGAAATTGACCAGACTACAACAAATTGCAAGTCTGGCGCGTTAAGTGCACATATTACTACGAAACGCTGTAATTCGACCGCTGTCACCCGAAATCTCGTTGCCAGTCACTGCATGCCTACCTTGCACTGATGAGAGCCAACAGCTCGAAACTGCAGTCTGCAAGTGGTGTGCAGTGGCTGACACGAGAGTTCCTTTAATTTAGGAATAAGTCTTTCGGTCGGTGTTTGCTAAAATCGAATTACAGCGTTTCGTAGTAATATGTGATTATTACACTTAACGCGCCAGACTTGCAATTTGTTGTAGTCTGGTCAATTTCCTTATTTTTAAATAAGGATGTATAGAGGGTTGCTTCAGAGAGAAATTACGTTTAGTAAATACTCTGCCTTCTAGAAGCATATTTTTGAACATTTCCTGCCCATCTCAGGCGAACCAATTCGATTGTAGTGAACAGCGACCGCGAGATGACGCCTTCGATTTATTTTGCATGTTGCAGTCTTAAGATTGTGAACATGTACCATGTCACCCGAAATCTCGTTGCCAGTCACTGCATGCCTACCTTGCACTGATGAGAGCCAACAGCTCGAAACTGCAGTCTGCAAGTGGTGTGCAGTGGCTGACACGAGAGTTCCTTTAATTTAGGAATAAGTCTTTCGGTCGGTGTTTGCTAAAATCGAATTACAGCGTTTCGTAGTAATATGTGATTATTAATTACACTTAACGCGCCAGACTTGCAATTTGTTGTAGTCTGGTCAATTTCCTTATTTTTAAATAAGGATGTATAGAGGGTTGCTTCAGAGAGAAGTTACGTTTAGTAAATATATATATATGTGTGTGTGTGTGTGTGTGTGTGTGTGTGTGTGTGTGTGTGTGTGTGTGTGTGTGTGTGTGTGTGTGTGTGTGTGTGTGTGTGTGCGTGCGTGCGTGCGTGCGTGCGTGCGTGCGTGCGTGCGTGCGTGCGTGCGTGCGTGCGTGCGTGCGTGCGTGCGTGCGTGCGTGTGTGTGTGTGTGTGTGTGTGGGTGCGTGCGTGCGTGCGTGCGTGCGTGTGTGTGTGTGTGTGTGTGTGCGTGCGTGCGTGTGTGTGTGTGTGTGTCTTTGTAGCCCATTAACTGTGACACTTTGTGTGTGAATATGCCTGCACCGTGGAACCTGCGCACTTTACGGCACCATACACTCGATGCCATAACTTTTTATGTCTTTATTCGACTATTCAGTGGGCCCACCGATAAGGCCGAGTGCACGTGACCGCAAGTTCATCCCCCTCTAGACAATCCAGATCCATCCAGACTATTCATTCAATGTGTATACTCAGGAACTCAACTTGTAAAAAATTGTGTATTTTTTGCCACAGTTATTTCTAGTTCATGTGTCGGTACACACAGTATTGTGGCACGCATTTAATTCAACCAACAGCGCTGCGGCGGCAGAAGCATGAAGTTCATTTTATGGTTGCAGTATCTTTACGTTCGGAACTCTTCGGCTCGAATGCTCTTCTGTCTCACTCTATAGCATTCCCAAATGATTCCTTTTAGATTAATATTTGACTTCTTATTTCGTGTACGGTTGGTTGTTTATGAGGCGCGTTGGAGAAGTTATAAAGTGCCTCACCGTATTACAATATATTTTAATATTGTAATTCGTTTACCACTAAATTTGACAACGTTAACTGGAGAAAAATGAAAGGATTATAACTTGAAAATGCAAAACTAATATTGTTTTATTAAAAATTTACCGTAATTAATGTTTATTTATTAAAATAATTTTATCAACTGACATTTTTAAAAGGTATTTTTATTCATAGGTTTAGTATCATTGAATTTGAGAGAATTCGTGCCCTTTTTAGAGATAGTATCTGAGGTATGGGATACAATTTCTTATAATTCTAGAGATTTTGTCAATTCTAAAAAAGTATATACTCAAAATAAGTTCTTCATATCTTGGCAGACGATTCGTGGTCCATGCCTTATTCTAGCCGGCTTTCTATTGCTGTATGGCACGTCTGACAAAATTATTCGTAGAAATAAGGAGTTGGGTAAACTTTGTAGAAAGTTAAATTGAAATCACTCCCGCATATATATTAAAATAATTAGGAATATTATACAACGCGTCCTCGAATTGATTTGACCATAGGAAATTTTTTTTATTTCTGAAAAATGTCTACTTAATTGAAAAGCAGTATTGGAAGCGTCAAGAGTAATGTTGGATATACGGGGTAGTCGAAAAGTTACTATATTTTAAAAAACTTAAGGGAAAATTACCCTTATTTTACTTCCACATCGTGGAGGTATAGTAACGCAAAAAAGTTCTGAAAATGTTTTTATCTTCACATAGGCTTAGAATGTCATGAAACGTCGAGATTTTAAGTTCGAGCAACTGTAATTTTTCATGTGCGCACGATTCCTCTGGAACGGGTTTTGATATTGACTTGAAATTTGGTATATGTATGTATTATAGTGAGATCTGGAACTTGAATATATTTTGATCTTATTCCATTGAAGAGTTGGGGGTAAATGGAGGTAAATAGGTAAAGCAAGCAAATAACAGTCTCTAAAATTGGGATTTAGTGCATGTACAAGAACCAAGGGTCTCAAAATCTTTTTTGGAATTAGCCACCCTCAGTCCATTATTAAAGAGGGTAAAAAAATTAAAATTGTGATTAAGTGTATGTGCCTCAAAATTCGTTTTGACATCAACGAACCTCTACCAACCCCATTACCACCCCTACTCCATTATTAAAGGGGATAAAAAAATAATACTGTGATTTAGTGTGTGCAAAAGAACTAAAGGCCTCAAATTTTTTTTTAGCATTAGCCACGCCACCACCATCCCCACCCTATTATTAAAGGGGGCGAAAGAATTAAAATTATGATATAGAGCGTGTACAAAACCAGAGGCCTCAAAGCTTGTTTTGGGGTCAGCTACCTCCACTACCACCCCACTACAAATTTGGATGTGGAAGTAGTGATTCGTTAGCCTGCGGTTTTTTATTTTATAACCAGAAAAGTTGTTTAAAATTACAAGTGTATTTTAATATTTTTTTTTGATTATCAATAGCATAACTGAAATTTACATCACCAATCCCTTAAATAAATAAAAATCAATAAAAACAATTTATAAATAAACTAGTAATTTTAAACAACTTTTCTTCATATTTTCTCGTTATGAAATACAAAATAAAACTAACTATAAATTGCTCTATAAATTTTCTTATGGTTTATAACTGACAACAAAAAAAATAATAACTTCTAAATTAAATATCGGTTTAGTAGTTAAAATTACAACTCAAACTGATGGCTACATATTTTTTACAATTTTAGTAATTTTATTTCCACAAGTATAGTAACGCAAAAAAACTATTTTTTTAAATTTTCGTGATTTTAGTAAGGAATTGATAAAAATCTTGTATGCAATATGGTACGAAAATATGTTTTTCATCATCTAGTAATTGTCCAACTTGCGACGTTTGTAAATATTAAAGAGAGTAAGTGTTACTTTCGCAACTTGTTACATAAAGAGCTATTACACCTTATTATTATTATACTATTGCTTGGATATTTTACATGAAAATCACCATTATGGCATTTCATTAACATTTTACACATTACGTTTATGGTACCCTAATACACTAATCACTAGATAACTACTATACTTATGGAATCGCAAATACACAATTCATGTTTCAATTCATGTTAATGGCATCTGGCATCTGATTCCACAATTCGTGTTTTTTAATATGTTAGACTTTATAACGAGTGTAACGAACAAAAATTTATTGCTCAATCAAATGCACAGGGCTATACGTTAGACGGCATCGTAAAGTATTACAATTGGGTGTGGTAAATAATCTGCTGGAAGCAATTTGTGTGTGCATACGCCTATATTGTGGAACCAAGTTATGACGTCAAGCACTTGATGGCATATTTTTGTCCTTATTTGATTATACGTTTAATGTGCATACTTAAAAATCCAACTTGTAAATAGTGTGTATATTTTGCCACAGTTGGTTCCAGTTCATGTTGTGGATACACACAGAAGTGTAGTACACAATAGTTTAAACTAACAATGCCGCGGTGGCCATCAATGATAATTTAGCGCTATTACATGTTTGGGGATATTCGGTTCAATGATCATTCTGTCACACTCACGCTACACACTTTTGTATCATGGTTTCTAACTCAAATAAGGACAAAAATATCCCATCGAGTGTATAATGCCATAACTAGGTTCCACAATATAGGCGTGTGCACACACAAAGTGCTTGCAGTAGATTATGAACTACACCCTCAATTGTAATATTTTACGATGTCGTATGTCATATAGCCGTATGCATTTGATTAGGCAATAGATTATTGTTCGTTACACTCGTTGTTAAGATTAATATATTGAAAAACATCAATTGTGGAATCAGATGCCAGATGCCATTAACATGAATTGTGTATCTGCGGTTCCATAAGTATAGTAGCTACCTAGTAAAATAGTGTATTTACGGTTCCACAAACATAATGTGTAAAATGTTAATGAATTACCATAATGGTGATTTTAATATAAATTATCCGTGCAATAGTAAAGTGGAACGCCGCCGTTACGATGTCTGAATTTTGGCCAAAAATTCGTCTTGAGTAGAATCGGACTATAAATGACGAAATTTGACCGCCATATTGACGTCACCATCTTGAATTTTTACATTTGGTATATCAAGAATGAAAACCGCTGCCCAAGGAATCACTACTTCCACATCCAGGTTCAGGGCCGGCCCGATGGAAGGCGAGCCAGGCGGTCGCCAGGGGCGCTGAATCCTGGGGGGCGCCAAAACGCAAAAGTGATTTACCGCAAGTCGTTTGTGGTTTCCGAACAATTAAGCTTAAAATTTTAAACAAAAGCACGTACTCCAAATAAGTCCGCCCCTGCCCGCCTACCGGTAAGCGTGCTGCGTGGTCAAACATCGCACGGCCGACAGTCGGCGGAGTACAAAGTTTGCGACGTGTCTTCGTGTCTATAATATTTGCATTTAGTCTTTTTTGACTGAGTGTTGAGTTTCTAACTAACTAAAAAAACAAATTGTTCAAATCAGCCTATTCTAGACATAGTGTTGGTAAGACCAGTAGTGAGGTAGCTTGTAACTACTAGCTTTCTTCGGACTTTGTATATTAATAATTATAATTAGGTACACTAGTAATTAAATTTGTGTTGTGCTGTGTTTGTTGACCTTTAATATTGACAATATTCAATGGTAATAGTGTAAAGCAGAGTAACAAATAATAAAAATGTGTTCGAAATTGTCTGGGGCGCAAAATCGTAAAAGAAAAATGGTAGTTCTGAAAGAAGCTGAAAAAAGTTCGGCATCTATGTCAAATTTTATAAAAATTTCGACGTCTTCGTCTTCAAATGAACCACAAATTTTAGCGAAAGTGAAAAATATGAGCAGGGTGGAAAATGTTGAACAGTGCAGGTGCTTGACAATAAGAAAGTTGGTTGTGCTAAAAGTACTGAAATGGAACCTGAACTACGAAAATTAACGATAAAATGAACAAAGGAAATGAAAAAGATAATACTGTAACGGTTTCTTGTCGGGTAGCTGGTTCGGAGATTAATCAGGGTCCAGATTAGTTAATAAGACAGCCCAATAAAAATATAAACAATTTATTTACTTTTTTCAAACAGGTAATGTGTGGCAGTGTTACATAACATACAGGTGCAGGTTATATGTCCGTATCTTTTACGGTTCTTAAGACAACATTTTCTATTATCTGAGAGAGAGAGAGAGAGAGAGAGAGAGTGTAATGGTTGCGATGCGACGTCTCTGGCTTTGGCGGCGAAACGGCGCCGGGGAATGGCTAACGACTCGAGGGGGTCCCAGTTCAACACGCTGTAGGATTCCCAGGGTCAGATTGCATTCGTTCCGTCGTGTTTGCGTCGGGAGATGCACAAAACTGCAATATGTCCAGCTCAGCACGCTGTAGACAGATTGGCAGGATTATCCATTCTCAATTATGTTGATTTGCGGCCGGGCTTTTATATCCGAGAATTCTCGCTTACTGGTGACGTAGAACTGCGTATAGTTTAGTGTCGTGTGCAAATCCATGCTTCTAGACGGGAGATGGGCAGGTTTGCGGGCCGTGTGCACATTGGTGTCGTGTGTAAATCCGGAATCTTAGTAATGGAGCAGGAATTTAAAGAATGCTTCATTACAATACACAGATAAGTTATGACTATTCCGATATGGGAAATTGGATGGATTTTAGTGAACTCATTAACCAGTTTAATTTTGCAGAAATCTAGACGAGAGCAGTTCTTATGAACAGCTACATTTTTCTTAGTTATTTATTTTCATTTCTATGATACAGGGTGTATACCAATACATAATTTCTTGACTTTTACAGTTTTTTCATTATTTTCGATAAAAATTCCAGAAAATTTTCTGGTCGAAAATGAAAATTGATGAAGCGGTGGGGGGGGGGGGGGGGCGCAAGATGGGAACAACTTCGGATTACAAGTAGTTTTAATAAATGTTCGCTGACTTTCTTTTATACATTTAGAATTTCTTTCCAGGTTTTCCCTGTTTTCTAGAAAGTATACACCTTCATGATAATATTAATTTTAAAGACGTATTACTAAAATTTGTATAATTTACCTAAGAAAGTATTGGAAATTGGGAAGGGGGAGCGCAAAACTTATAACTGGCCTGGGGCGAGAAATTTCATTGGGCCGGCTCTGTCCAGATTTTCTATCCAAGTCTCACAACGAAAAAATATTGATACTATATTTGCACTCCACTATGTGGAAATAATTGTTTATGAAACTTCAATAATATAATATTTGAAATCGTCTACTCTAAAAACCGATAAAACAATATGCCGCATCGTGGTGGTAGGTGAGTGGTAGTGGGGGGTGGAATGGGTGGATAAAGTAAAAAATCTTGAGGCCTTTGGTTCTTGTACACACATTAAATCATAATTGTATGATTTCATTCCCCTTTAATAATGGAGCGGGGGTGGCTAATGACAAAATAATTTTTGAGATATTAGCTTTTCTTATTTATACTAAATACAAATTTTATGGATACTTACTTGCTTGATTTACGTATATACCACAATTTACTCCCCAACCCTCCAACAAAATAAGATCGAAATATAATCTAGTTCCAGATCTCACTAAAATACATACGTGTACTAAATTTAAAGTCAATATCTTAAGCGGTTCCAGAGTAATCTTGCGCACAAAAAAATTACAGACCGACAGACAGACAGAACGACAGACAGAATTTTTCTGTACTCAAACTTAAAATCTCCACATTTCATGACATTCTAAGCCTATTTGAACAATAAAAATTTTCAACATTTTTTTTTCGTTACTATTACTTCCACTGGATGTGGAAGTAAAAATAAGAAAGACATAAGAAATAAGCTTAAAAAAATTTAATCATATGTATATATCGAATTTCAGTAAAAAAAAAGGTAATTAAAAAAGGCCCCTATATAATTGTTGTCGTGGGCCCTGTATATTCTAAAATAACTTCTGGTAGTGCAATATTTAAAGTTTATATTAGTTCTCTCCTGGTCAGAAAAACTCCTAATGCAGTTTGCGAACCGAGTAGTTTCTCTTGGCCTTTCTTATATTCCAACTGTATTGTTAAAGTTCATCAAATAAATATTGTGTTCGGCGCATGTCAAAATATTCCTTACACTTCGGACATCTTCGGGATGCTATCCTTATGGCATTTCGTGTACATTTTATGGTGGGGTATATATTTAAGGCACCCTGATACACTTTTAATTGAAGCTCCTATGCTTATGGAATCGTAAAGATACACTTCAATTCCACAATTGATTTTTTTATATATTGGTCGTTAGAGCGAGTGTATCGAAAAATTATTTATTACCCAATGATACGCGCAGTTCAGGCTACCTCCCGGACCAGCCGGTTTCATTAGTGTCACAACTGGGTGCAGTTCATGATATGCGGTAAGCATTGCCATACACGTATGTGTGTGTGCGTGTGTGTGTGTGTGTGTGTGTATGTCTTCCATTAACTGTGGGGATTTCCACCTGCAAAAAACCAGGGCTTTGGGGACTTTTCCAATTGTGGGGACTTACACGCGTCCCCACACTTATTTTTCCTATTTTCTGGGCAGCGCCAACGTTGCTGTCAATAATTCTTATCTAGAAATGTTCACCATTAAATATTTCATAATACTGCAGACTATTTTCAACATCACATTACTGGTATTCTCAATGTGAACCAAATTATGAGCGACCTCACAATTTATGTAAATTTCACGTTGTTGGATATGTATAAGCTATGAGGTCTTTAAACATAGCTGATAAAAGCGCCCTCTGCACAATTTTCCTAGTATTAAAATAATTGTGTGTGTTTCTCATATCAGGTTAACTCTGAGGACTCATCCTCGTTCATTGTCGTTTATTATCGGATCGTTCTTATTATATTAAGGGAACAGATATTTTGACTATTGCATGAGTTGAGTTCACACACTTTCCTTATTTACCTTTGGTTTGGGGTCTGACGGAATATTTAAGCGAATGCTAAGATGGTAATATAGCTTTAGATATTATAATGATTAATGTGATTTCTACCAAATGTTATTTAAAATACTTTAACTTTATATCAAGTGCACTCTTTCACAAAATCACATGCAATATCAATATACGTATTGATATTTAAGATATATTCAAAAACATATTAAAGTATTCTAGTGATGAAAGATTACACCATCATATAAAAGAATACTTTTTTAAACCCCCGACCCAAAAAGAGTTTGACGCGTATGTCTGTCTGTCCGCCCGTCCGTCCGTCCGTCCGTCCGTCCGTCCGTCTGTCTGTCTGTGGCTTCATATCTCTTTAACGGGTGATCCGATTTTGATGCACTTTTTTTTATTTGAAAGAGTATTTTGTCGAGAAGGTTTTTGCCATAATAGATTTTGATGTTTGGTCGCCATCTTGATTACAAGCTTTTATTTAACTTGCCTTGTTCTTGTGGGTCAAATCTTGCAACTGAATTTTAAAATAGTTATCCCAAACCGATTGAGCTGAAATTTTACACACACGTTTAGTTTGGATGACAATGCATGATTGATTAGCTAAGTGACGTCATTCCAAATCCAATATGGCGAACTCCCAAAGATGGCGGACCAGTTATTTTTTATGCACCCCCATGATATGGGTATCAAATGAAAGGGTTTGCTGAGAAGAATACGAAAATAAAATGACGTCACACTAAATTCAATATGGCGGATGCAACTGAATTTTAAAACAGTTATCCCCAACCGATTGAGCTGAAATTTTGCATACACGTTTAGTTTGGATGACAATGCATGGTTAACTAAGTGACGTTATTCCAAATCCAATATGGCTGACCAGTTATTTTTTATGCACCCCCATGACATGAAAAGGTTTGCTGAGAAGAATACGAAAATAAAATGACGTCACACTAAATTCAATATGGCGGACGCCTTAAGATGGAGGACAAAATTTTTTAGTTTTAACACCATAACTTGATCGTATAGTGTATTCGCTCATACGTTGCATTCTAAGAAATGGTGAAGGATTCAGTTTAAACTATAAGTTTTATATCGGATAGGAACGACCCAATGAATATACACTTCTCCAAGAAATTAACGCACTACCAAATAATAACCAAAAGTTTGAAGTTAGTTAATTTTTAACCCCCGACCCAAAAAGAGGTTATAAGTTAACACGTATGTTTGTATGTTTGTATGTTTGTATGTTTGTATGTTTGTATGTTTGTATGTTTGTATGTTTGTATGTTTGTATGTTTGTATGTTTGTATGTTTGTATGTTTGTATGTTTGTATGTTTGTATGTTTGTATGTTTGTATGTTTGTATGTTTGTATGTTTGTATGTTTGTATGTTTGTATGTTTGTATGTTTGTATGTTTGTATGTTTGTATGTTTGTATGTTTGTATGTTTGTATGTTTGTATGTTTGTATGTTTGTATGTTTGTATGTTTGTATGTTTGTCTGTCTGTATGTGTGTGGCTTCATATTTCTTCAACGGGTGATCCAATTTTGATGCACTTTCTTTATTTGAAAGAGTATTTTGTCGAGAAGGTTTTAAGCCATATTAGATTTTGATGTTTGGTGGCCATCTTGAATTCGCCATGTTGAACTTCTCTAGAAATTGTCCGATTGAAGTAAAATTGAAAACATGCAGACAATTATGGTAGCCGAATATGGTTTCGGCCTCATTTTGATTCGGTCATATGAAACTGGTACGATTAGATACATTGATCGGGAGTTTTTAAAAATTTTCAATTTTTTAACCTCCGACCCAAAAAGAGAGGTGTTATAAGTTTGACTCGTATGTTTGTGTGTCTGTCTGTCTATCTGTCAGTCCGTCCGTCAGTCGGTCTGACTGTCTGTCCGTCTGTCTGTCCGTCCGTCCGTCCGTTTGTCTGTCTCTCTGTCTGTCTGTCTGTCTGTGGCTTTATATCTCTTCAACGAAAGATCCGATTTTGATTCAGTTTTTATTAAAATTAAATATAACACAAATATGTTTAATGTTTAATAGAACTGGTCTTGTAGACCGTGTGCGACTAGTAGAATAAAAAATTGGACCGCGTCGGCTTAAAGGTTAAAAAGTTCTGTATGGGACTCGTGGTATAATAATACGCTATGTTGTATTTATATGTTTAGTTTAGTCTTGGGTTTATCGGTTTTAATTCTTCAGGGCCACAAAAATACCTTAAATGCAACTAAATGTCATTCATAACAATGTTTATAGACAATACATTATTTAGAACACACACATTTTTTAGGAGTTATGCAATAACTACTTTAACTGTTGGGTTATTTATACACATTTCTATGATCTCATTAATTGTAAGGACAGTCTTCATGACGGTTGTGAGTGTGTAATCGGTTATTATTAAGAAGTACATAAGGAAATGAATTTTAAAAATATGTTTACACGTATTATATATTCAATAAAATGTGGGGTCGTTGTAGACACAACAACTACTTCACATTAACTGTGGGGTAATTTACACATATTACAATGGCTTCATTAAGTTTGGGGACATTGCATACACACTAGCTACTTTACATTTACTGTGAGGTCATTTATACACATTTCAATAGTTGAGTTCACTATGAGGACAGTCCCTAGAATGTTTGCATGGAGTGTATTCGATTATGAGCGAGTGCATCGGTAAACCGATTAGAGCCCCGTGATCACCAAAAAACGGTTAATAACGTAGCGGTCGTAGTTCCCAAGTCCCCACAACTGAGTATTTTGCACACGTCCTCACACCTTACGGAAGACATGTATGTGTGTGTGTGTGTGTGTATATGTCTTCCATTAACTGTAGGGATTTCCACCTGCAAAAAACCAGGGCTTTGGGGACTTTCCCAATTGTGGGGACTTACACGCGTCCCCACACTTATTTTTCCTATTTTCTGGGCAGCGCCAACGTTGCTGTCAATAATTCTTATCTAGAAATGTTCACCATTAAATATTTCATAATACTGCAGACTATTTTCAACATCACATTACTGGTATTCTCAATCTGAACCAAATTATGACCGACCTCACAATTTATGTAAATTTCACGTCGTTGGATATGCATAAGCTATGAGGTCTTTAAATATAGCTGATAAAAGCGCCCTCTGCACAATTTTCCTAGAATTAAAATAATTGTGTGTGTTTCTCATATCTGGTTAACTCTGAGGACTCATCCTCGTTCATTGTCATTTATTATCGGATCGTTCTTATTATATTAAGGGAACAGATATTTTGACTATTGCATGAGTTGAGTTCACACACTTTCCTTATTTACCTTTGGTTTGGGTCTGGCAGAATGTTTAAGCGAATGCTAAGATGGTAATATAACTTTAGATATTATAATGATTAATGTGATTTCTACCAAATGTTATTCTAGTGATGTAAGATTACACCATCATATAAAAGAATACTTTTTTTAACCCCCGACCCAAAAAGAGAGTCGGTGTGTTATAAGTTTGACGCGTATGTTTGTCTGTCTGTCTGTCTGTGGCTTCATATCTTTTCAATGGGTGATCCGATTTTGATGCATTTTTTTTTATTTGAAAGAGTATTTTGTCGAGAAGGTTTTTGTCATATTAGATTTTGATGTTTGGTCGCCATCTTGATTACAAGCTTTTATTTAACTTGCCTTGTTCTTGTGGATCAAATATTGCAACTGAATTTTAAAATAGTTATCTCCAACTGATTGAGCTGAAATTTTGCATACACGTTTAGTTTGGATGACAATGCATGGTTAGCTAAGTAACGTCATTCCAAATCCAATATAGCGGACTCCCAAAGATGGCGGACCAGTTATTTTTTATGCACCCCCATGATATGGGTATCAAATGAAAGGGTTTTCTGAGAAGAATACGTAAATAAAATGACGTCACAATAAATTCAATATGGCGGACGCAACTGAATTTTAAAACAGTTATCCCCAACCGATTGAGCTGAAATTTTGCATAGGAACACGTTTAGTTTGGATGACAATGCATGGTTAGCTAAGTGACGTTATTCCAAATCCAATATGGCGGACCAGTTATTTTTTATGCACCTCCATGATATGAAAAGTTTTGCTGAGAAGAATACGAAAATAAAATGACGTCACACTAAATTCAATATGGCGGACGCCCCAAAATGGCGGACAAATTTTTTTAGTTTTAACACTATAATTTGATCGTATAGTGTATTCGCTCATGCATTCTAAGAAATAGTGAAGGATTCGGTTTAAACTATAAGTTTTATATCGAATAGGAACGACGCAATGAATATACACATCTCCAAGAAATTAACGCACCACCACAAAATAACCAAAAGTTTGAAGTTAGTTAATTTTTAACCCCAGACCCAAAAACAGGGATGTTATAAGTTTGACGCTTATGTTTCTATGTTTGTCTGTCTGTCTGTCTGTGGCTTCATATCTCTTCAACGGGTGATCCGATTTTAATGTACTTTTTTTATTTGAGTATTTTGTCGAGGTTTTAGGCAATATTAGATTTTGATGTTTGGTCGCCATCTTGAATTCGCCATGTTGAACTTCTCTAGAAATTATCCGACTGAAGTAAAATTGAAAATGTGCAAACAATTATGGTAGCCGAATATGATTTGGGCCTCATTTTGATTCGGTCATATGAAACTGGTACGATTAGATACATTGATCTGGAGTTTTCAAAAATTTTTCATTTTTTAACCCCCGACCCAAAAAGAGAAGTGTTATAAGTTTGACTCGTATGTTTGTCTGTCTGTCCGTCCATCCGTCGGTCGGTCGGTCCGTTCGTCCGTCCGTCTATCTGTCTGTCTGTCTGTCTGTGGCTTTATATCTCTTCAACGGAAGATCGGATTTTGATGCAGTTTTCATTAAAATTAAATATAACATAAATATGTTTATAATAGACCGTGTGCGACTAGTAGAATACAAAATTGGACCGCGTCGGCTTAAAGGTTAAAAAGTTCTCTATGGGACTCGTGATATAATAATACGCTGTTGTATGTATATGTTTAGTTTATTCTCGGGTTTATCGGTTTTAATTCTTCAGAGCTACAAAAATACCTTGTATGCAACTAAATGTCATTCACAATAATGTTTATAGACAATACACTATTTACAATACACACATTGTTTAGGAGTTATGCAATAACTACTTTAACTGTTGGGTTATTTATACACATTTCTATGATCTCATTAATTGTAAGGACAGTCCTCATGACAGTTGTGAAGATGTAATCGGTTATTATTAAGAAGTACAAATGGAAATGAATT
The DNA here is from genome assembly GCA_936432065.2 of Rutpela maculata. Classification (NCBI taxonomy): domain Eukaryota; kingdom Metazoa; phylum Arthropoda; class Insecta; order Coleoptera; family Cerambycidae; genus Rutpela; species Rutpela maculata. Next base: position 29,010,668 of record OW386289.2, read on the forward strand.
TTAAAGATATGTTTACATGTATTATATATTCAATAAAAAGTGGGGTCGTTGTAGACACAAAACTATTTCACATTAACTGTGGGGTAATTATATACATTACAATGGCTTCATTAAGTTTGGGGACATTGCATACACACTAGCTACTTTACATTTACTGTGAGGTCATTTATACACATTTCAATGGTTGAGTTCACTATGAGGACAGTCCCCAGAACGTTTGCATGGAGTGTATTCGATTATGAGCGAGTGCATCGGTAAACCGATTAGAGCCCAGTGATCACCAAAAAATGGTTAATCACGTAGCGGTCGTAGTTCCCAAGTCCCCACAATTGAGTATTTTGCACACGTCCTCACACCTTACGGAAGACATGTGTGTGTGTGTGTGTGTGTGTGTGTATGGGTGTGTGTGCACATATAGAGAAAAACAAACTTTTCATAACAAAAACAGTACGCAATACGTCTTAGAACCACGGTACAGGTAAAAGAGTTAAAATAAATGAACTCTATATAAAAAAAATTACAAGAAACAGGTATACAAATACAAATGTGGTTCTTCCGGACGTCTGCGGTAGGGGGTGATGGCGGACAGGGGGACGGTGCCAGGGATCCTGGAAGCGGGGCCATCTTGGTTGTAGCGTCTGAACTTCCGCTTCCGTTGCGGAACTGGAACCGGGAGGACTGCGTCGTCGACCTGGAAAAACGCCTGGAGACAGGCAATTGACCTACCTGGGGTCGGTGGCCTAGGGGGCTGGGACTGTCTCCGAACTGAGAACAGTACCGGGGACGGTACGTCTCGGACTGGGGACGGCATCGGGGACGGTGTCGCTCTCCAATCATCTCCATGGGAGGGGCGGCCTTTGGCTTCTAGTGTCGGGGGCAGGGGTGACAGCAGGTCTGGCGCTTGGACTTCCGACCTCATCTCTCATCTTGGACGGTTCTGGCCTGACTGGACTTGTTTTCGTTGCGGTTGCGGGATACAGGGTTTCCATGGGTTGGAAAATTTGGAGTCTGTAAAATTATTACTGCTCCATATATGGCGGTACAGGATTCCGTCTATAATGCAGTAATCTGGATTTGTTTCTGGAAATCGGTTCGTTTAACGTATTTTCGGGACTCTGGATATAAATTTGAATATATTACTCCATATATGGCGGTACAGGATTCCGTCATAAATGCAGTAATCTGGATTTTTTTCTGAAAATCGGTTCGTTTAACGTATTTTCGGTACTCTTCGGAATAGTGTTTACTCTGGCGTTATAATTGTAGTGGTCTGGATTGTCATCACAAAATCCTTTTCATTTTCGTTTTCTCTCTTGACTTGGAATGCCTTTCTTCCTCCCTCTCCCTCGTGAACGTCTCTTTCTGGTCTATCTGGAGTAAACTAAAGTTTTAAAATCTGCTCGGGCGCCAAATTATGTAACGGTTTCTTGCTCAGGTAGCTGGTTTGGAGATTAATACAGGGCCCAGTTTAACAATTTATTTTTACATTGCATACACACTAGCTACTTTACATTTACTGTGAGGTCATTTATACACATTTCAATGGTTGAGTTCACTATGAGGACAGTCCCCAGAACGTTTGCATGGAGTGTATTCGATTATGAGCGAGTGCATCGGTAAACCGATTAGAGCCCAGTGATCACCAAAAAATGGTTGATCACGTAGCGGTCGTAGTTCCCAAGTCCCCACAAGTGTGAATTTTGCACACGTCCTCACACCTTATGGAAGACATGTGTGTGTGTGTGTGTGTGTGTGTGTTCATGTTCTACATTGCTTATGGCACCATGTGCGTGCGTAGAGCTGCACTCTGGCACCTGTTCACTTTTGTGGCACCATACCTGCGTTGCCACAAAGTAAATAAGGTTTTTTGAACTCGCCGTCCCATTTCAAGTCGATCTATACCTACTTTGTATTTTTCTTGTGTAAGCTGCCTCAAAGCAGGTTTCAGTATGTGGTACACACAATACTATCAATACGGCACCATAAGCTTCACCAATAGATGGCGCTGGCGTCGTAAATATTACAGAATTGTCACAACGCGGTTTTCTAATACTATGGATACACACATGAAAATAAGCATGCGCTGCATGCGTGCTCTATACCACAAGACGGCTTCTGTTATGTCCAGGTACACACACATGAAATGAAGCATGCGTGTATTATACCATAAGTCTGTTATTGTTACGTGAGGGGGTTCGCACATATTTCTAGTCTATAAGTGGTTACCGTGATATGTTTTTACAGTGCGTTATAGGTAAGTATCGTTTTTAAATTAGTTATTTTACACATTTTGTAGTTTAAAGCTACATTATCGTCTTTAAAATCACTAATAATTTTATTTCATGAAGTAGTTTGAAATAGTAGACCAATACCATACTTACTTATATGTATATGAATACCCTGACTGACTGACAGATCTAGAAACGCACAGCTCAAACCGCTGACTCCAGAAACTTCAAATTTTGCATAGAGGTTCCTCGGATGACGTAGGCAACCACTAAGAAGGGATTTTTCGAAATTCGACCCCCAAGAGGGTGAAAAAGGGGGTTGAAATTTTTCCGGAAACGGTTAGATCTAGATTTAGATGCGTGAAATTTGGCAGAAATATTTTTTGTTGAAACCTATTAGATACGTGTAAGACGAAATTTTGATTTTCACTTTTTGAAGAGGTGAAAACGGGGGTGGTAGATGGTTTAAAGTGCACCCGTATTTTTGAAATTGCGTAAGTTAGAAACGTGATTATTCGAGGAATGGACTCTTCCGGGGAAATAAGAAGACACGTATTCGACGGTTTTCAAAAAGAGACCTCTGAAAAGATAAACGGGGAGGGGAGGGGGAGGTCTTTAAGCTTTTCGGAAACGGTTAGACCTAGAAGCGGGAAATTTGCCAGAAATAGTTTTTGTTGGAACCTATTACACGCGAGTAAGACGAAATTTCGAGTTTCACTTTTTGAATGGGAAAAACGGGAGTGGTAGATGGTCTGAAATCACGTAAGTCAGAAACGTGATATTCCAGCGACGGGCTCTTCCGAGGAAATAAGGAGACACGTATTCGACGGTTTTCAAAATGAGACACCCCCCGAATGGATGAACAGGGAGAGGGATGTTTTTAATTAAGAAATTTGACACATACCCGCCCATGTGCTCTATTATCGATTAAAATAATTATCTTTTCGTTTAACTCGCTCTGCACAAAAATATAAAAAGTGCGATGCGCAGTGGGTTTCCTTAAGTTCTAAAGATGCGCATGGGTTTCCTCGAGTACTATGGGTGCGCAGTGGGTTTCCCCGAGCACAATGGATGCGCAGTGGGTTTCCTCGGGTACTATGGATGCGCAGTGGATTTCCCCGAGTACTATGGATGCGCAGTGGGTTGTCTCGAGTACTATGGATGCGCAGTGGGTTTCCCTGAGTTCTATGGATGCGCAGTGGGTTTCCTCGAGTACAATGGATGTGCAGTAGGTTTTCTCAAGTGCAATGAATGCGCATAGTAGAGCTCGGATGAACGCTAAACTTAACTCAATTTTCGCTCTTAATAGCATAATTTTTTAGAAATGTGCTTCAGCTACCAGCATAACATTAAATAGTTTCTTATAGACCCAGATGTTGAAATTGATTTTCAACGCTGCATATTTCGAAGATGGCGGGAATATTTAAATTTTTAAAAAGTATAAAAGTACAACCGAAAAGAATGAGCAATTTTTGCAAAAGTTATTCCAAATTGAAAGCAAACCACAATTTTTTCACTTGTTGTGTCTTTCAAAGAAAGAAATGTTAAGGATTCTAAATATTTTAGATTTTAATCAAGATCCTTTACGTTAATCATGCGATTTCCTTCACAAACATGATCTTGGCATTTGGTTGAAAAGTTAGAATTGGGTTTATTATTTCTAATACCTTTCTTAAGTCTTAATTGTGTTTTTATGGTACTTTTTTAATAAACCTGCCTTTACATTTTAGTTCTGATATTTTAAATATGTTGAATTATTATTTAAGATTATTAACTATTTCTAACTTAATCTAAACTGAAAATACATTTTGCAAAAATTAATAAGCAGTTGCAAACAGATTAGTATATAAGAGTAGTATTTAATACAGTGTTTCCAAATCTTTTAATCTATCTTTGTCGCGTTTTAATTTGTTAAATCCATCTCGCTCTTATCAGTATACAAGCACCTTAAGGACAAGGATGCAAACTGTGCTTTTTTAATCAGGCTGTGTCGGATCAAATTTTTTTCTTATTCGTTTGGCTAAAAAAATCTGCTTTGAAATTTCCTAAACTATAGTTTTAAGCACATCTAGACAATTTACATCTTTTTTGCAAGTATATTCTGAATTATTGCTGAATTATTAAAATAATTGCATGTAAAGCAGTGAATAATACTCACATCTTACATGCCTACATCTAGGTCTATAGCCGAAAATGCTTATTTATTGCATTAATATAATATATTGATCACTCTAACTGCAATGATGTTTGATAGAGATTTTTGTTCTTTTTACTTGTCAAGATTTTAATTATTCCACGTTCAAAGTCATCACTAAAGGAATTACTATTTTGTTTCAAAATGTATTCTGGACGGATCAGTTTTAAACTTATCTGACCTACCAACGACTCAACTCTTGGAATCAAATTCTTCGAATTTTGTAATTAGACTATTGTTCTCATTCCATAGTTTTTTGAATTATTAGTATGCATATTAACCATATCAATAATTATATAGACAACATATTTAAAACTATTTTAAATCTATTATTTATTACCTGTCATAATATATCCTGTCTTGAGCTTCAATCATAATTAAATCACCTTAAATTTGAACGTAGGTACTCTTTATAATACCGTTCTTAGCAGATTCTCTTTAAGATACATATACGATGCATGTATAATTCCGATTTACCTACTTATGACATTATCTTACCATAAGTATGTATTTTGATTACACAAATAGTCCTTACTATATCATATTGTTCTTAGTATGTTTTCTTCAATACACACATACACATTTACAGAATATATGTATAGTTTTGATTCACCTACTTATGGCACTATCTTATCATAAGTATGTATTTCGAATACACAATTATACCCAAATATGTTCATACATATTTATGGCACCTTTTCATACCCTCGGTATGTCCTTGATATCATTATGACACCAGGTGCCTTATGCAGGTATTTTACTTTATTGAATTTTAGCGAGGGTATCGACAAACGGGAAAGAGCTACAAATACGTGGCGCTCCCGGTATTTTAACTACATGTGCAGTTTCCATGGTGCCACTTGTGCGGACTATTCCCAGGTGCCATATGCATTGGTGAACAGGTATAGGTGTGTATGGGTGTGTGTGCACATATAGAGAAAAACAAACTTTTCATAACAAAAACAGTACGCAATACGTCTTAGAACCACGGTACAGGTAAAAGAGTTAAAATAAATGAACTCTATATAAAAAAAATTACAAGAAACAGGTATACAAATACAAATGTGGTTCTTCCGGACGTCTGCGGTAGGGGGTGATAGCGGACAGGGGGACGGTGCCAGGGATCCTGGAAGCGGGGCCATCTTGGTTGTAGCGTCTGAACTTCCGCTTCCGTTGCGGAACTGGAACCGGGAGGACTGCGTCGTCGACCTGGAAAAACGCCTGGAGACAGGCAATTGACCTACCTGGGGTCGGTGGCCTAGGGGGCTGGGACTGTCTCCGAACTGAGAACAGTACCGGGGACGGTACGTCTCGGACTGGGGACGGCATCGGGGACGGTGTCGCTCTCCAATCATCTCCATGGGAGGGGCGGCCTTTGGCTTCTAGTGTCGGGGGCAGGGGTGACAGCAGGTCTGGCGCTTGGACTTCCGACCTCATCTCTCATCTTGGACGGTTCTGGCCTGACTGGACTTGTTTTCGTTGCGGTTGCGGGATACAGGGTTTCCATGGGTTGGAAAATTTGGAGTCTGTAAAATTATTACTGCTCCATATATGGCGGTACAGGATTCCGTCTATAATGCAGTAATCTGGATTTGTTTCTGGAAATCGGTTCGTTTAACGTATTTTCGGGACTCTGGATATAAATTTGAATATATTACTCCATATATGGCGGTACAGGATTCCGTCATAAATGCAGTAATCTGGATTTTTTTCTGAAAATCGGTTCGTTTAACGTATTTTCGGTACTCTTAGGAATAGTGTTTACTCTGGCGTTATAATTGTAGTGGTCTGGATTGTCACCACAAAATCCTTTTCATTTTCGTTTTCTCTCTTGACTTGGAATGCCTTTCTTCCTCCCTCTCCCTCGTGAACGTCTCTTTCTGGTCTATCTGGAGTAAACTAAAGTTTTAAAATCTGCTCGGGCGCCAAATTATGTAACGGTTTCTTGCTCAGGTAGCTGGTTTGGAGATTAATACAGGGCCCAGTTTAACAATTTATTTTTACAGGTAAAATTCAGCAGTATTTCAAAACATACGTTTCGGTACGGGTTATTGGTTTTATAGGTCCGTATCTTTTACCGTTAGCACACATAAATGAGAGAGGAGGCGAGAGTGTAATGTGACGATGCGGTGATTAGCTACTACTGGGATGGCATCGGACGTCTGGCGAGTATCGTCGACTCAAAGAGTTTCCCAGCTCAACTCGCTGAAGGAGGCCTCTAGGTCAGACTCGCTCACTCTGGTTCTGACGGCGAAACGACGTCGGAGAATGACGAACCACTCAAGTGTTCCCAGCTCACCTCGCTGAAGGAGTCCTTTAGGTCAGATCGCATTCGTTTCGTCGTGTTTGCGTCGTGAGATGCACAAAACTGTAATCTGTCCAGCTCACCTCGCTGAAGACAAATTGTCAGAAGTGTCCACATTGAATCTGTTGATTTGGGGCTGGGCTTTTATATCCGAGAATCCTCGTTTACTGGTGACGTAGAGTTGCGTATAAATTGGTGTCGGGTGCAAATCCGTGCCTCTAGACGGGAGCTTGGTAATTGTCGTGCCGTGTGCACATTGATATCGTGCGTGTAAATCCGGACACTTAGTAATGGAACATGAATTTATGAATGTTTCATTACAACCACGACATGCAACAAAAACAGTAGGCTCCATCTAGCGGCCGATCTCCATTACAATCGAAACAGCAGTAGCTCTGACATGGGCACAGTTCACTCATTATGTCGAACAAGCTTAAGCGATTTACATGAAATATTTTGCATACTATAAGGTAGTGTTCGGAGGAGGTCCCATTGTAATTTCAAGTTAGGTCCACTGTTTGGTGTGTAACCTGTAAATCCATCAAAAACTCTAAATAGAATTTTTGCTCGATCTTTGATCAGTATAATCCGTATTTGAGAAAATAAAAATTTGAAGCAAGTTTTTCTTTCTTAGGGCCCACAATATTAAATGCAAATTCAAATTCTTAAAGTTTTAGTCTATATACAAAGCAAATAAAAATTGTTATTTAATTCACAATTATAAAGTTTATTACCTAACCTTCCCCCTGAAGATCAACGCTCATTTAGTGAAAGTTTCATCTAAACCGTCGGTTTTTTTTGAGATGGGTAATATATTTGGATAGATGTTCTTTTCTCAAAAATGACAAAAGGTCGATGGGTTTTTAAAACCTCAACCAAAACTAAACTAAATATATCCTTGTGATATTGATTAAAAGTAAAATCTATTGATTTTATTTCCTTGTGTAAGTTCTATTTAATACTATCTTTATCTTTAAAACTCTAAATAAAATTTTTGCACGATCTTTGATCAGAATAATCCGTATTTGGGAAAATAAAAATTTGAAGTTTTATTCTTAGGGCCCACAATATTAAATGCAAATTCAAATTCTTAAAGTTTTAGTCTATATACAAAGCAAATAAAAATTTATTACTAATATACCTAACATTTCCTCTAAACATCAACGCTCATTTAGTGAAAGTTTCATCAAAATCGTTGTGTTTTTTTTTGAGAAGGGTAATATATTTGTATAGATGTTGTTTTCTCAAAAATGGCTAAGAGTCGCTGGGTTTTTAAAACCTCAACCAAAACCAAACTGAATATCTCCTTCTGATATCGATTAAAAGTAAAATCTATTGATTCTATTTATTTTGTTTTATTTACAAATAACGAAATCAATAAAATATGTAATCATTTATGATACTGACGCATTCAAGTCCTCCCATTTTCTAGATATCTACCAGTGTTATTGCAGAACAGATCCGGACTGGAAATCCTTCTGTTACCGGGCAACTTCTTTGACTGGCCCCAGCCCTAGCCCATTTTTTGCAACTATAATGAGTACAGAGAACCGCATAATTTTTTTGGGTCGGACTCACAGATGCGGTTAACGCTTTAAGTGTAGGGATCTGGAGCAAAAGAGGTCCCTAAAGGGATATATTGGATTCTAAATTTTATTTTTCGTATCAATAATATTTTTTATTTTATTTTTGAACGTTTCTATAAGAATTCCAAAGATTTTTTTATTGTTCTTATGTCGGTTTTTATTGTTATGTTACTTTTATTTATTTTCAGTGTTATTAAAGTTTACACAATAAAGATACAATAAAATGGAGATAAATCATTTAGTAGCATATTAGACTGGAATTTTCGTTTATCTACCTATATTGTTTTCATCTCAGAAAATTTAATAAAAAAATTGGGGGGGGGGGGGGCTGAGACCTCGAGATACATAAAGCGTGGGACTCTAAATTATTAGCTCCGCCCCTGTAAATTTTATACTTATACCGTGTGTGTAGTGGCGGGCTAGGCATAGGGAGTAAGAATTACAACATCGCGTGTCCAGCTGGCTGAAATGAAATTACTGAGAGCTGGATACTCCGATGACGGACGAGTTTACTGCGCTGTGTTGTCATATCTCTCGCGCTACGTGAATGTAAATTCCTAATAGGCAACTACACGCACGGTATATTTTGTATGCTAAAAGGCAAAGCTTTAAAATAGAAATGCACTTATTCATTAGGAACCGAACAAAGTTATAAAATAAATAATAATAATAACATAAAGTAACAAATAACTTTGGAAAATTATCACATATGTAAGTCAAATATATAAGAAAGACTTTTTATTAAAACTGCTTCATAATTATATCGGAATTTTTCAGTTTGATTAAAACTGTCTTTTTTAGACATTAACATAATAGCTTCCAGTTTTTCTTAGTTCTTCAATTGAGATCTCATGATTTTTTATTTTGAAAATCCAGTTTTAAACGAAATTTGAGTTGATGGAAAAGTTAGGACTAACTTATAAGCTGCGAACAGATTTGCATATGCCGAGCATTACATACTAGGGTGTTTCGAAAAGATTAGGACAACGCCTAGCCGTAGATACTTTGCCACACTGTATCTTGAAAACGAAAAGAGTTAGACCACTACTTTTTGAAAATCGACTTGTTTTGATGTCAAGAATCTACGGCTAAGCGTTGTTCCAATCTTTTCGAAACACCCTGTATTTAAGCAGCAAACTGTACTAGCAGAATAAACACTTTTTCGAGCACTGTTTATACTTTACTTCCACATCCAGTGGAAGTATAATAACGACAAAAAAATTTTGAAAATTTTTATTGTTCAAGTAGGCTTAGAATGTCATGAAACGTCGAGATTTTAAGTTTGAGCGAAAAAAAAATTTCTGTCTGTCTGTCGGTCTGTCTGTAACTTTTTTGTGCGCACGTTGTAGCTTGGCCGATTTTCAATAATTTTATTTTTTTATTGAATGTTAACTATTTACCTGTAAGGTAATAATATAAAATAGTCCACCATCAAGAATGTAGTAATTAATAAGGAAGTGCAAAGTATTCAGTTAAAAATAAAAGCAGGTAAAACTAGAGTTGCCAGGCGTCCGGCTTTAGCCGGCCATGTTTGGCTTTTTATTGTTTCGTCCGGCTAAAAATTAACATGTCCGGCCTGTCCGATTTTTGTTTGACTTTTTGCCTAAGACTCTAGAACGTGATTTTTTCGGTTTTTTTTTTTTTTTCGTTTTTAGTCGCTTTTCTATAGATACATTTTATTGTTTTACGATGACTTTTTCTGTTCCTATGTAACATATGTTTGTTTTTAAATTAATCAAGTTTAATAAAGATATTAAAAGACTGATTTTGTGTTTTAGTTATTTTTTTATGGCGAATGAATGCTGTTCGGCTTTTTAGACCAAATGTTCGGCCAAATTTATAAGTAAAGTCCGGCTTTTCGAATTTTAGGCCTGGCAACCCTAGGTAAAACGTATAATGTTGTGACCTCAGCTTTGCCGAATATGACAGCGTCGTTGTCCATATAGCAATACGATAAAAAAGATTTTTATTTTATATTAATTTAATTGCTAAATAAAAAAAGACCCTCGGCGCCTCTGCGGCCCCGTAAGCCACCGGCCCACCGGGCATTTGCACGATTCCCCGCATGTCCTGTTCGGGACTATTGCCGACACCATTGAGATAAATGCAAATTACAATGGCATGTTGATGACCTCATATATAAATTTAAAATAAATCTATATTGACATTCTAATCTTTAAAACCAAACATCAAGATAAATAAACTATTATGGCAATAACACATATTTTAAACACTGCAAACATATATGGCTGGTATAATTTATAACAAATAAGCAACAATTGTCAAAAAAGTAATGGAAAGAAATGTGGAAGATGAATAACATTAAAAAACAAATCGCCATGTGAAAGATAATGTTGTGCCTGTGATTTCATAATTTATATAACGTTGGCTCCATTATTAGAAAAACAACTATATGGTGCGACATACTATTAGAAGGGATATTTGATAAAGAAGCCGTTTCGAAAGCGTGCCGTCACCTCGGCTTAACTTTTATTGCTTTTATCATGCAAAGAAGCTATATAAATATAAGTAGCAGGACGTTCAACTTATAATCATTCATGATTATATCACACAACTAGAAACTTTACAACATACAAATAAAGTGTTGTGGAATGACTGGTCTGCCAATAAGTCTAGTGATTATCGTTTTTTCCGAAATCAATATTTGGTTCCGATTTCTTTTCAAATACAATAACTCTTAAGATCATACCTAATTTACTAGAAATATCTGACCATATTGAAGCTCAAGGTAGGATCATACGAGGAAGAGGTTTCTTCGCAGGATCATGCGAAAGATTGCTGAAGAATAATATATGATAGAATTTTTGATGCAACCAATTTCCTTGAAGAGGTAAATATTATAACTTGTTACTTCCACATCCTGTGGAAGTATAGGACGCGAAAAAAAAATTTGAAAATTTGTATCGTTCAGATAGACTTAGAATGTCATAAAACGTCGAGATTTTAAGTTTGAGCGAAAAAAAATTTCTGTCAGTTTAAGATATTGACTTGAAAATTGGTACATGTATATACTTTAATGGGATCTGGAACTAGATTATATTTTCATCTTATTCTGTGGGGGGTAAATTGGGGTAAATGGGGAGTAAATAGGTAAATCAAGCAGGTAAGACTTCATAAAATTGGCATTTAGTATATACAAGAGAAGCTAAGGTCTCAAAAAGTTTTTTGTCATTAGCCGCCCCCATTACCACCCTCACATATTATTAAAGGGAATGAAAAAAAAATGTGATTTAGTGTATGTACAAGAACCAAAATATTCTTTTACTTCATCCACCTCCACTACCACCCCCTATCACCACCCTCACCCCAGTACCGATGTGGGATATCGTTTTATAAGTTATTGAGGTAGACGATTTCAAATATTATATTATTAAAGTTCCATAAGCAATTATTTCCACATACAATTTTTTTTCATTGTGAGAGACTTGGATAGAAAATCTAGATGTGGAAGTAGTGATTCCTTGGGCAGCGGTTTTTAAGTTTGTCATGCGAGGAGGTAAATGGGTATAACGAAGCAAAAGCGAACGATTTTTGTAAACATTTGTTATAAATATAAAATACCCAGCAAACATAAATATATAGCAAAAACGTAAATGCTACGTAAACTAAGTTTCGCAGAAGAAACGTGACGAAATGTGACGAATAATCATATGTGCATACTCTGCGAAATGTCGGCAACATGTGCATATGATTTTTACATAGTGAAGAGGTAACACTGTGACCTCACGGTAAGGAACAAATGACGTAGCGTATATGTATATTCAACCACTTGATAGTGACCTTACGCTACGTAACTTATATATTTTTTATCTCTTTATGATGTAGCATGTATATATTTTATCTATCTACCGTATGTTCAAAATATAATATCCCAGCACTTTTTAAATATTGATACCACACAATTGGATTTTTAAAGTTAGATATATGAATAAAGTTCCTTATAAGTTATACAGAAAAATATATTTCTTTAGAAAATTACCGAAGTTGAGACCAAGTTTTATTTTTAAGTCGGATACCTCACTTAGAGAGCCGAGTAGTTTTATATTTTGAATGAAAAGTTTTTTGTAAAAAATGGTTATATTTAACATATAAAACTATCTAACTTTCTAAAAATGTTCAGAGGTATTCTACTTAAAAATAAAAGTTGATGTCTCCTCCAGTTATTTCCTAAAGAATATCAATTTTTCTGAACAATTCATGAGGAATTTATATTCATATATTTAACTCCAAGAATCCAGTTCTCTAGTATCAATATTTAAAAAGTACTATAGGGTGCTATTTTGAACATTATGGTAGGTATACAAAACAAGTACATGCTACATCAAAAAGAGACAAAAAGTATATAATGCAAGATATGGTTGTGTGGTTTGTCAACATATATTAGCTTAGGAAAGATTCTCGAATCGAATGACAGTTTAAACTAAGTTAATTAGTATCAACGAAGTTTCAATTCCATCTTAATCTCTGCATATCTCAGTAGGTAAACCAGGCATTAGGCGTTGTCCTTGACGTTGTCATCTATATGTTCTTTAGAACCCAGATAGCACGATTTGATTCCTGGAATATTCATTGATTATACGTTTGGAAGATTTGATTATTCCTAAAATAATTTTTAAATAATCCAGACGTTACAGGAATATTCTTTTTTTATCCAAATGGCACAATTTTTAGATATTCTACGATTATCCAAAACGCATATTACAGGAATAATCAAGTTACTCTAGGAATATTTGAAAAATATTATAATAATACAATTTCTCCTTAATAGAATATTCCTAGAATATTATTTCACTCTTTCACGAATATTATGGGTATAATCTTATATTATTCTCACATACAGATTGATTCCTATTTTATTGGATTTTTATGTTGCATTACATAATATGTAATAATAAGTTGACGAATAATACCCAATTTTAAACTGAAATGGCATTTACCAGTTACTTATATATGATTATTTTCTTGCCTTATCATTGTTTAATATACGAGAATGATACCAGAATGGAACGAAACTACAACAAGAGACACGATAATTGCTTACAACTATCGATTTTTAACTCTTGGTTTTCCTCAGAATCATCAGTGTAGCGCATATTGCATGTAAGATTCTGTCTCAAGGTATCACACCGGAGAATTATGTTAGATTGCCGATACGAAATATTAGGTGAATACTCATAGACCAGTAGTAGGACTAAGTCGGCGAGTTATAACCAAATTTATCTACAAAAATCTATTGCAAACTTGGAAAGGCCTCGAAATGAGTCAAATATCAATAAATAAGCGGTTAATTCTAAATACACGTGACATAACAGTTAATTGCCTTCGCTAACATTATTACATAATTGGCATTTGATGCCATCTCTTACCTATAGTTCCAACCGACGTTTGCGTGTTTAATGGGAATATTCCTGTATTATTATACTCTTCGCAAAAACGAAGAGTATATTGCATTTGATCGGCACATTTCTAAAACCGGAAATATCCCTCGTAGAGAAAAAATTTTCATATCATTGTGTTAGTGAACGAATTCTGAACAACTTTCAAAATGTCCGTCTGTCTGTCCGTCCGTCTGTCCGTCCGTCTGTCCGTCCGTCTGTCCGTCCGTCTGTCCGTCCGTCTGTCCGTCCGTCACGTTTCTTGTAAGCACGATAACTTAAGAAAGAAAAGTCTGATTGTATTGAAATTTGGAAAGTAAGTTAGCGTTAGCTAGAGGAGGTTATTGTAGGCTATTGTTTTTGAAAAAAATCAATCAATAAATAAAAAAGTTATTAATCATTTAAATGAAAAAAAAATGTTTTCAAAATTTCTGTCATTTGTACTTAAATAGAAATCTTTCGAAATGTTATTCTCTATAAACTTTTTGTTTTTACATTTTACCAATATATATATTTCATAATAATGTAACTAATCCGATGAAATACAATTCTTGAATGACATTTATTCAAGTTTTCTGTTAAGATGAGATAGCCCAATGGTTAAAGCATTTGCCTTGCAATCCAAAGGTCTTGTGTTCGATCCCTCACATGGTGAATTTTTTTTCATATATTTTTTTTCCACAACAAAGTTGGTATCACAAAATTTAGAATGTCCAAAAACTAACATTATTTACAAGAAAAATGCGAAGAGTATCCTATAGAATGTGTAACAATTATATAAAAAGCTCAGTAAATCGGCGAAGAGTATAATGCTTCCTCTAGTTTTTCCTGGAATATTATTGTCTTCTTCTCAAAAATCATATATCTTCTAAAAATATTAGACTATTGTTCAAAAATAATATTCTTGTATTATTTTCTTGGAATATTATTGTTTCCTTCTCAAAAATTATATATATATACTAAGAATATTATACTATTGTTCAGAAAGAATATTATTTTATTATTCGTATGAAATATTCTAGTATCAACATGTTAAATTATATATATTCCTGGAACAATACACTATTATTTCGAATATATATACTCCCTAGAGGACATTTACAGATCATTCTTAGAATATCTTGTGCTATGTGGGAAAGCAGCTATACGATATTTTTTCTTCTCCAATGATGTATACCAACCTACCTACCTTGCCTTGCAATCCTAGTTAAGCTCAAATTTCATTTAATTTATTTTATTAACTGTTGATTTAGGAGAGATTAATACTAGTGTCTTTTGTGTAACTAATCTATATTCAAGTTAACTAAGTATCTACAATAAGTGTTAAGCATTTCTCGGGTCGTTTCTGATTGTGCTCATTTTTTGGTCAGCCTTCGCCACTCTGACATTTGCTACTTGAACATCAGTTACACAACCTGTGAAAATAATTGAAATATTAGTCTATTTCATATACGGTGTGCACCATTTAAAACTCACCAGGCTTGTAATTTTCTTATTTTTTAAGGCACATCAAATTGTAGATATTTTTAAAGCATTAAAAAAAATTTTTTTTTTTTGAGAAAATTGTTAAGAAAGAAATCTTAATTTCCTTGAATATTTTTTTACGTCACCCTGTACATGAACTGCGTTAATGTTTTCTTATAAAGGTTTTAATTAGTTTCAATTTATATTATTACGTCATATTCGAAATTCTTTTTGGTTTTAGAGAAAAGAATTAAAAACACTCCAAACTGATTTTTTTTTAAATTACTTTGAAAGGAATGTAAATAATAATTTTATGCTTTATCTGTAAAAGACATATCACAAACAATATTCAGCGTAATAAAACAGTAACAAAAAATTAAAAAAAAATAATTTTAAAAACTAACCTATATTAAAATGTACTAAGTAGGAAATTGCAATTTTTTATTTTTTAAGTTTTTTTATTTTAATAACATAAATTGAAGCTAATTAAAACCTTTATAAGAAAACAATAACACAGTCCATGTACAGGGTGAGGTAAAAAAATATTCAAAGAAATTAAGTTTCCTTAACCATTCAAAAAAAAATAATCACTCTGTATGGATATTTAAAGGCTTTAAAAATGTTTACAAGTTGATGTGCCCAACATGGTCATCGCTTCGAAAATAAAAAAGTTACAATTCTGGGGAGTTTTAAGTGGCACACCCTGTATAGTGTAGTAAATCTGGTTATATCGATAGCTTGTATCCCTTTACTAAATTGAGAAGAAAACTAGATGCAAACTATTTTGACCAATTCGTTAAGTTATTAAACAATTTATGATAGCTTAAATAATAATGTATATATTTTAACAAAACTTTACGAAAACACGCTTCCAATGGAATGGAAAATTTGAGGTCGATCCGATAAGTTTCAGAAGTATACTGCTTTAAACATGAACCGATGTTCTCAAAGTGCTGTCATTCAATCCGAAAGTCTGCCTCAAAGTTGAGTTTACACTGTTAAAACCCAGCTATTTAAAATCAGATTTGTCTAATCTGCCAGAGATGGTGATTTGGGGACTATTGGAGTATTTCAACATGAGAGTAGGTATGCAGCATATAACTGCCGAAAAAAATGGAAATGAAAATGCAACTAGGAGTGAATGACTTCACGCAGCGTCTATATTCTTGATTAATTTTAAAGCCTCTAGAGATCTTAGAATATCCTGGTTTTTTGAATTTCACTCTAAAATTAAGAGATTTTTTTTGCAAAATGTAATAAAAAAATATGCTAAATAAGCCCATTAAATCATCACACCAAATTTCAAGTGGAAATGTTTATAAAAATGCCAAAAAAACAATAACAAAGTCGAAAATTGAACCGTTGACTATTTAAGTGCATCAAGTCATAGAACAATTTGTTTTAGAATGTAGATTTTTTTCCTACTCTTCAGTGGTGTTAACACATTTTTTTAAAACTATTTAAAATTATTTTAAATTTTTTATAAAGAATTATTTTCTCAAAATTAAATAATTAAAAATTATTAGAATGCTTCAAAAGATCACAAAAAAGAAACAATTTTAAAAAACGGGGTTTTATACGCCAATTGGGAGCCGTGAAGCGTGGAAAAAAATGCATTTGTTAAATAATTGCCAAAAAATTGTTTTAAATAGTTTTAAAATACCTACTTATTTATGCAACAAGTGTGTAAAGCAGTACTTTTTTCATGCATGAGTTGTAGACGAGTGCATCAATCTTGTGAGAATCCCATGATAAAAGTAGTTTCTTTAACAGTCATATAAACAAATTGTTAATTAACGTCACTGAAAAGTAAACAATCAACGATTCAATTTTCGAACTTGTTACTGTTTCTTAAGCTTTTTTTGTATAAATATTAAATTATATTATACTAGTACATTCACCGAAAGCCATTTGATATAAGAAAATGTGCGGGGTCCTTTACTAAGATGATTTAATTCTACCAGAAGGATATTTTTAATAATGACAAATCTTAATTGCCTTAGTTTATTGCAACAAAATTAAAGGTTTAGACAATTTTAGTTTTCTTCGTAGTTTTATAATTATCAAATTAATTTTTTTAATGGCGATTCAAGCAATATCATTAATCACAAGACAACAAAAAGAATCATCTAATCCTGTTTTTTAACATGTTGAAACCGATTCTGATATTAAAAAAAAATTATCAGTTTTTGCTTACCACCTCTTTTATCCCCTAAAAAGGGGCAATGGTTTTGTCCTAAGGTTCTGATCTAATTTTTCTGAAGTATTTTGATGCGCTGAAGCCAATTTTGGACAAAAGAAAAATTGCAGGAAAATATTAGCCTACTTTACACATACAAAACCTTGAAATATATGTACAATACAATAACGAACACAAAGTAGGTGCTATATGATGTCGGTAAACAATAACCATACCTCTGCATAGTACTTCGCATAAGCTTTTGGTCACTATTAAGATCTGGGTTTCTTTGAATTACAACTTCTTACGCTGGATTCAGTTGAACTTAATAATGTGGGAACAGCACCAACATACAGATTTTGTGTAACAAAATCCATGTAATGATATAATTGTCTGTCGAGAATAACGATTGCCCGTGAAATAATTCTAACCTATAAAAAGATTACGTGTCATTTAAATAAATATCTTTATAAAAACGGTACAACACAAACGTACTTTTGAGTCATTCGGTGGAAAATGGTGCACCTCCAACATAGGTATGTACACCAAATTCGCAAACAAGAGGGCATGTTTATGTTTGCACCTAACCTCTACACTAATAAAACGTCCAAATAAAATAATATTTAAAAAAGTCACAACTCTTTATGGTTCACAGTTCTGCATCAAAGTTATTAAGAGACATCATCCACAATTTTTCACAAAAATGATCAAAAAACACAAACGTTAGATTTTACATCATTTTACACTGCGTGACACTAACGCGTTCCATGACTTCGACACAGAAGAAGAAACAATCAGAATACAATCTCTCATTGGCGGGAAAAGTTCGCGCATCTACATCGCGCACTGACAATCTCGGACGGAAATGTAGAAAATTGCGCCAGGCCCGGATCACGGATTTCTTCTGTAATCGGATCGTCTGCGACAAATGGCGTGTGGCGTGATGTCGCCTCGTGATACAGTTTGTATCATGATGCCGCCTAACTAGGTAAGAAATATTGAAAATCTAAAACAAATATTATTTGTCTTCATCTAATGTTTCACAGGTTTTCTGACTCTCTACCGGGCCCTTCCTAAAAGGGGTAAAAAATATTGTGTACTAACCTGAACTCGCCCAACAAAACTATGGCGGAAATTTACAATACGAGATCAAAGGATTTTTGCCGACATTATATTCTGATTGTTTCTTCTTCTGTGACTTCGATGTCGTAAAATGAATTAGGTAAACATTTTTAAGTAAAATTGTGTAGCAAATATGTAAACTTGTGTATAAATAATTAAGTTAATATGTTGACTTAAATATGATATTATTTTACGTATATGCTATGTAAAATTATGTAAAATATTTTATATAAAAATGTTCTATTAATCTTACCTCTCGGAGAGGTAAAGTTACATTAATGTTTACTGGGTAGAGATAGTACCATCATTAATAACAGTTAATCTAAATCATACAAGAAAATGTTTAACCAGGGTCCAGTAGAATAACATACTCAATTTATAATTTAGCGATCTCAGAAACTATTTTAAATAATGAAGTGAAACAGAATTTAGTTAATAAATAATGACAATAGCGTTCATTTAATTATATATTTAATTTAACTACCAGAATGTGCCGCGAAAACGACAGTGACATCAAAAGAGTAGTTAGCTGTTAACTTATATGCAGAACAGAAGGAAATGAACAAGTTGTAACAAATAGAGTAACCTTATCTGAAAAGTTAAGTGGACGTTTAGCTAGCAGTGTTTATTACATAGATAATAGAGAAAAGTAATAAACACGTTGTACTTTATCTATGTTCGTAAAAGTGGAAGAAAGACCCATTTCCACTATTATGAACATTGTCGCGTACTATGGTAGAAATAATTCTGCTCCTCATGATTTCCGTTTTGATGTCAATAGCTTTGAACCGAGTGTATTTTGCTAATTGATATTGTAATATTATAATAAGACTTTATTTTCAACTTTCCAACGACTTTTTAAGAAGAGATATTATTTAACACAGATTCTAATAAAATATTCTAATTCAGAAATTCACATTGGGTTTGTTTTCCAAGCGCTTATTTTACAAAGTATAGTTCTCTTCAGGTCTACTAAGCACTCAAAAGATTTTTATCATCAAACACGCCGCACCGCACCGCCAAAGACGCCGAAATTATTTACACGCTTAACAAGTGTGTAGTCAGCTTTAAGTATTCATTCAAAATTAACTGAGACGGCTTTGTTTAATCTAACTTTGTGACTTTTGGCGGATTCCATTTTAATCATGAATTGGTAAATAATATCGCCCTCGAAACCAGAGCTGGGTAATTACTTGCAATTTAAAAATAATTACAATTACAAATTACTTTTTTTAAAAAGGAACTAATTACAATTACAAAGTACATGTCTTTAAAAAAGGAATTAGTAATTACTTTTCTAATTATACTTTTATGATAAAGTAAATTATAGTGACCAAACAGACAAAAAGGTTAAAAAGTTAAAAATTTTAATTAAAAGTGTTGTGTAATATTGCGTTTTAATATTTATTAGAATCGTTATTAGAATATTTGATCTTAAGAGTAATCAGAAAAAATTAAATAAACATATAGAAAAGGCAGCTTAATAGTGGAGTCGGTTTAGGAAAGGATTGGGAAAATTTTTAAGATGGATGCAGTCCCTGCGGAAATTGTTTGTACGAGTATAATAAAACCCTAAAATTTTAATTTCCAAACGGGGGTGGAACCATGCATTTTTGGCCAAAAAGTGTTATTTTGGTATTTTAAGGGTCAAATTTGTTGTTTTAATTTTTTTTTATCACTTAAACAACTAGTTAAGAAAAGAAAATGGTATCCTTTTATTCTCAATATTAATGGAACCTTCAGTTTAAATTTGGGGAAGATATCTGACCATCTCCCCCCTCCTGATATTAATATATATATATATATATATATATATATATATATATATATATATATATATATATATATATATATATATATATATATATATATATATATATTTACGAAAAATACTGAGAAAACCAAATTTCGGCTATCTTGATCAGATCTCAACCGATCTGGCTGAACTTTGGAATGGAAGTAGTCTTTATCACACAAAAATTGTTAACCAAAAATGTTAAATAGTTTGGCTGAAATTGCAGCCAGTTTCAGTCAAATTTTCTGAAATTTTCAAATCGAAATATCTTCGGACCTAAAAGTCGGATCAAAATTTGCTTTGTGGCAAAAGGTAGGCGAGGTATAATATCAAAATACTCGTTTTGAAAAGTAAAAGATAGACCACGGTTACCCTTCGAATATACATGAAGCGGCTACCTGAGTCACGTAAAAATTAAAAAAAAATAAAAATTGTAACACATTCAGATACTTACAGAAATAAATACACACACGCACCCACATATATAATATAATATACATTTATCTATACCTAGTCAAAGCAGTAGGCACGACTATACAAATAAAAAATATATATATTTTTTAAAGTTTTATAAACAATAAATACAATTGTTTTCTGCTTTTTACCAGTGCGCGCACACATAGTCACTGAGTACACATATATATTATATATATAATGCAAATGACTAAAAAACTACCGAATGTAAGAAAAAATTATTCATGTAAAAGTACATAAAATAACCTACCTTTTGCCATAAAGCAAAATTCGATCCGTCTTTTAGGTCCGGAGATATTTCAATTTGAACATGTCAGAAAATTTGAGTGAAACTGCAATTTCAGCCAAACTATTTAATATTATTGGCTGAAATCTGGTAAATAATTTTTGTGTGATAAAGACTACTCCATTCCAAATTTCAGCCAAATCGGTTGAGATCTGATCAAGATAGCCGAAATTTAATTTTTTCAATTTTTTTCGTATATATATATATATATATATCAGGAGGGGGGATGGTCTGATCTTCACCAAACTGAAACTGGAGGTTCCTTTAATATTAATAATAAAAAATTAAAACTCCAAATTTGACCCTTGAAATGTTTTCGGCCAATAAAACACGGTTCCACCCAAGATTTGATAGAAAGGTCGTCCTAATAAAGCCATCTCTGTGAAGATGATAACACACTGGGCTGGCTAGTGAGTTCGGTGGAAAATCTGAGGCCGTGGGAAAACGCGACACTTGCCGTCGTTCGCGTTGACCAACTGCCAAGGCTGACCAAGGCCACCCTCTGGATCCCCGTGGAAGCCGAAAGCGACCACGAGGAAAAAGAGGTCGTGATCGGTCGCCTGGCAGGTCAAAACCCAGCGTTGAGCGTCCGCAAGTGGTGCCTTTTCTATCACGAAGCCAAAGAAGAACCAAAAGGACTCCTGCTCGTCTTCGGCATCGGAGGCGAGGACATCAAAACCCTGGGGGCGAGATCGATGAGGGTACATTACCTTTTTCACTCTCTCGCCCTAAGGGTAAAGGCCGAAAAACAGGAGGCGGAACCAGAAGCCCCCCAACCCCAAAAGAAGATGGAAGTGGAGGTTGGAGAGGATGAGCTATCCGGTAAGATGGATGCCACCACTCCAACTCCCAGCACATCAAGGATAGAAGTCGTCTCCCCTCTAACGGAAGAGGAGGGAACGACCAACTAACTTTCCTTTCATATCCCACGATGGCTGGGACACTAAACAAGGTAAGTAAGGTAAGCATAGTGCAGTGTAACCTGCAACACAGCAGGGCGGCAACGGCAACACTGTGCCGACGCCTGGATGAGGAGCAGGATACACTGGCACTAATCCAGGAACCCTGGATAGTTCAAACTAAAATAACGGGGTTGTCAAGACTAAGTGGACTTATTTTCAGCTCACCAACAACAGAGAGACCGAGGACAGCCATCTACGTCCCTCGGCACATCAAAACCCAGCCACTTCAACACCTCTCAACATCTGATCTAACGGCCGTTAAGGTGGAATGTTTGGTGGCAAATAAACTAACAACTGTTGTCTTAGCATCAGTATACCTCCCCCAGGACTCGGCCACTCTCCCACCATCAAAAGAAATGGAGGAACTGGTAGCACACTGCCGCAATCAAAACTGGGAACTGATCATGGGCTGTGACGCCAATGCACACCATGTGACCTGGGGCAGTGAAGACAACAATGCAAGGGGTAAGTCACTTTATGATTATATAACTGGTAACAACCTTATTGTAAGCAACAGGGGCTGTACACCAACATTTATAAACTCCAGAAGTCAGACCATAATAGATATAACACTAACAACGTGGCATATATCCAGCCTAATCCAAAATTGGCGTGTGTCTGACTGCGTAACACTATCAGACCACCAATGGATAAACTTTGAAATCAACCTTATTAAGACACCGAAAAAACCCTTCCGAGATCCCCGGAGGACTGACAAAGAAATATATCGTTGTCAACTCAGGGAGAACCTGGAAGGAGTTAGCATAAGGACACCCGGAAGTAGTGATGAAATAGAGCAATATGTTAAAATATTGCAAATAGCAATGAGACATGCTTTTGAGACATCCTGCCCCTTGAGGTCCTCGCAACAGTCCAATGAGGCCACCAAGTGGTGGTGTCAGGGGCTGACTGACCTCAAGAAGAAGGCTAGGGCCTCGTTCAACAAAGCAAAATTAACTAGACAGGAATCAGATTGGGAGTCATACAAAACCAACCTGAAAGAGTTTAAGAAACTAGTCAGACAAAGACAAAGAAAAGCGTGGAGAACCTACTGTGAGGAAATCGAAGACTACTCACAGACCGCTAGGCTTTGCAAAATCCTCGCCAAAGATAAAGACCACGACCTTTGCCTATTAAAAAAGGACGATGGCACAAGAACTACCGACCTTCGTGGAAGCCTAGAGTTACTTATGGAAACTCACTTCCCGGAATCTGTGATAACAGAACGGAAGGAATGGCCAAACGAAGTCGACACTCAGCCCTCAGATTTGGATTGGCAAATGGCCAACCAAGTAGTGAGCGAAGATAGGATAAGATGGGCAATACAGAGCTTCTCTCCGTTCAAATCACCAGGCATTGACGGCATCTATCCCGCCCTACTGCAATGGGGACTGGATGAACTGTTGCCGCACCTGGTCGGAGTATTTAGGGCGAGTTTGGCGCACCTTCATATTCCAGAGATATGGAGAGAAGTGAAAGTTGTGTTCATTCCAAAGACAGGGCGGATGGATTATACCACCCCCAAAGCATATAGGCCTGTCAGCCTAACCTCGTTTCTTCTCAAGACGATGGAGAAGCTATATGAACGATACATGAGGGATGTCGTAGTGAAAGACAACCCTTTGCATCCCAATCAACATGCATACACATTGGGAAGATCCACCAACGCCGCCCTCCATGCGGTCGCGAGTCGGATTGAGAAATCCCTGGACAACAAAGAGTCCACCCTAGGTGTCTTCATAGACATAGAAGGTGCGTTTGATAAAACCACCTTCCCAAAAATCACGGCAGCCCTAGTGGAGAGAAACGTCCCCACGATTATGGGAAGCTGGATATCGAGCATGCTCTCCAAAAGAGCTGTACAAATCAGTGTGGGAGACGCTTCTGTGCGAGGAATGGTCGCGAGAGGCTGCCCGCAGGGAGGTGTAATATCACCACTGCTATGGAACTTAGTTCTCGACAGCCTCTTGCGCCACCCCAACTCAGAGGGTTTGCACACAATCGCCTACGCAGATGATGTAACAATACTGCTCAATGGAAAATTTGAAGGAGTCCTCTGTGAAAGGATGCAGGGGGCTCTAAGAATAATTGAAAAATGGTGCAGAGAACACTCGCTGTCTGTTAATCCCAGGAAGACGGAGATGGTTCTCTTCACAAGAAAAAGGAAACCAGAAGTGAAATACCTTGGGGTAACCTTTGGCGCCAAACTAACATGGAATCTTCACTTAGACAGAAGACTAAAAAAGGCTTACATTTCTTATGAGCAGTGTCGCCGGACCGTGGGGAAAACCTGGGGAATGAAACTCAAAGTGGTCATGTGGATATACACTGCCATCATAAGACCAATGATAACCTATGGAGCTGTGGTCTGGTGGCCTAAGAGTAAACAGACTACAGCGAGAGCCAAGCTCAGCCAAGTGCAGAGAGTTGCCTGCCTAAGCATAACAGGAGCTATGCGAACAACGCCAACGAGAGCAATAGAGGTAATGCTGTATCTGCCACCACTGGATCTATATCTAGGAGAAGTGGCCTTAATAACAATGGCACGCCTCAAGTCCGTTGGCCTACAACCAAATGTAGGCTGTGGTGAGACCAGAAGTCGCCTGTGGAATGAGGCTGTCAAGAAGACGCCTCTTCTACAGGCATGCACAGATGGTATGTCTCCCCGATTTGTCTTTGACAGACCCTACACAATACAGACAAATAGTGAAAACGAGACCGCTGGTGAAGGTGTGATAAACATTTTCACAGACGGATCAAGGAAGAAGGAGGGGGCAGGATGTGGAATATATTCCAGAAGCCTGCAAATCCAATATAAATGGATTATGGATGAGCGAGCCAGCATAGTACAAACTGAACTTGGCGGGCATAACCATAGCCGCAAAAGAGATTGTCCGCAGACAAACTACGGGCAAAACAATCAGGATCTACACAGACTGTAGACAATCACTACTAGCCCTGAGAAGTTACAAAATAACCACAGGAGCAGTATGGGAATGTCATCAAGCACTTGTGGGTGCCTCCAGTACGAACAACATCTCGGTATGCTGAGTGAAAGGACACGCATAGTGCAGTGGCAACAAAAAAGCCGACAAACTGACCAAGAAGGCAGCAGGCCAACTTATCTTTGGACCAGGCCCGGCCAGTTTGTTACCGATTACGGCGACAATACAATCAATTAAGGAGAACACCCACAACGAATTTAAGAAGCTGTGGGATGAAGCAAGCAGCTGTCAGCTGGCTAGGGAACTACTCACGTATCCCAACAAGAAAACAGCAATGGACTACCTGGCAATGACCAGAAGGAATCTACGTTTTATAACAGGAATCCAGACTGGACACTGTACGCTAAGGAAACATCTATACAATATGAGATTAAGCGAAACACCTCTTTGCAGAGTTTGTGAACAAGAAGATGAGACGGTTCAACACGTACTCTGTAACTGTTCAGCCGTCTCATCAATCAGAGAATCCATCTTGGGAGAGCGTTGGCCTACCTTAGCCAATGTAAGGGAGATGCCCCTAGGAAACATCACCACCTACTTCGAAAGATTAGGTTGGTTGAAGGCCTAGGCGAGTGTCTGCCTAGAGGGAGGATGTACAAAGGGTCCAATGGGGCCTAAGTGCTGTGGTTTTTAACACTCCTGCTAATTCCATACTCCATACTCCAAGCCATCTCTTGCATCAGCGCAAGATTTTAGGGTTTTGTTATACTCGCCATGACAAACAATTTCCGCCGGGTCTGCATCCATCTTAAAAAATTTCCCAACCTCGCTATTTTATTGACTAAATCGACTCCGCTATAATAACAATGCCTAATAATAATAAGAATGATAATAATAAACAGTAAACACATTTAGTTTTTAAAAGTTTATTGAACAAAAATACAAAAGCTTGTGTACTTAATAAAAAATATAAATGTGCAGCGGACCACGGCAAAAACTCGTTTTTAGTCAGTAACTTTTTTTGTACTTTCAGATTCATTTTAAACTACTATGCAACTGTAAAAATTCTGCTTTAATGTATTCTTGTTTGTTAAACCACATACGCATGTTCTTAAAGTAATTGTAATTGGAAAAAGTAATTGTAATTGGAAAAAGTAATTGTAATTGGCGAAAGTAATTGTAATTGAAGAAAGTAATTGTAATCGGAGAAAGTAATTGTAATTGGAAAAAGTAATTGTACTTATAGAAGTAATTTGAAATTAGATAGTTCAAATAATACAATTACAAATTACAATTCCTATAACAATTTTCCTGCAATTACAATTCCAAATTACTTTAATAAAAAAAAGTACTTAATTACAATTACAATTACAGGAAAAAAAAAAGGAATTGTAATTGCTAATTACTTTTTCACCAGGAATTACCCAGCTCTGCTCGAAACTTATATTACGTTGGGTCAAAATGCTAAGGCAGCAAAAAAATTAGACAGGGAATGTTATACTTTATGCCTCGCTTGAACCCACAGTCAGAGTAAGTAATCGGAGTGGGTCTTGTCTTAATATACCAGAATAATGAGTGAAAGGTCCAGGAATCATTCCCTCTCTCGGTCGATTTTATTGTCTAGTGCACATTATAATTTGTGAGAAAGCGTATCAGACATTATTTTATTTGGGTTAGAAAAATTCGAAAGAGTCAGCGGGGCCAGTTTCACGTATGCCACATTTTTACATAACTAGTTATACAGGGTGAGTCAGTAGGGCGTGACATGCTGGACTTGCACTGTGGTGTTGTCACGTTATTTAACTTTTTTTCTTGAAATTGTCGAAAAAACCGCTGCCCAAGGAATCACTATTTCCACATCCGGATTCTCTATCCAAGTCACACAACGAACGAATTTTCTATCTGGAAATAATTGTTTATGGAACTTTAATAATATAATATTTGAAATCCTCTATCCCAAAAACCCATAAAACGATACCCCACATCGGTAGTGGGGTGGGGGTGGTGACAGGGGGTGGAAGTGGTGGATAAAATAAAAAATATTTTGAGGTTTCTGGTTCTTGTACACACACTAAATCACATTTTTTTCATCCCCTTTAATAATGGGGTGGGGGTGGTAATGGGGGTGGCTAATGCCAAAATTTTTTTGAGACCTTAGCTTCTCTTGTCTATACTAAATATCAATTTTATGAACTCTTACTTGCTTGATTTACCTATTTACTCCAAATTGACCCCGCCTTCGACGGAACAAAATGAAAATATAATCTATTTCTCTCGTTAAAGTACATATGTGTACCAAATTTCAAGTCAATATCTCAAACGGTTCCAGAGTAAACGTGCGCACAAAAAAAGTTACAGACCGACAGACAGACAGAATTTTTTTTTTTTCGCTCAAACTTGAAATCTCGACGTTTCATGACATTCTAAGCCTATTTGAACAATAAAAATTTAAAAAAATTTTTTTGTTGTTACTATACTTCCACTGGATGTGGAAGTAAAAGTAGGTCACGGTCTAATTTGTGAAATGACGTTTTTTTGCCGATTATACTTGCAAATGCATTTTTTTTTTTTTGAAAAAAGTAAAATTACGTGACAACACCACAGTGTAAGTCCAATAATATTATATGTCTGGATAGAGAATTACGAGATGTTGGGTGCTCTATTAAAAAATCCTAGTACTCGCTTGTCACCACTAAGTGAAACATCAAACATACTTTAAAATAATTTTAAGAATACGCCACTCTTGATCTCCCACAATTTTTATCTGAGCCATTTCTTTAAAGTTCAAATGGTTGAGGATTGACCGTTGATGCACTACTGAATCACCCTGTATAAATAAACAAAATTGCAGCTATTGGGCATTACAACACCCTTGAGAAACTCAGTGATTTAGTGCATTAAGCTCGAGACTAGGGATTGCAATTTACCGGAAGTTTTAATAACCGGTAAATCGGTAAATAAAAATGTAAATAACCGGTTAACAGGTAATTACCGGTAATTTTTAGAATGAATGATTAGGGTGGCGAAAATGGCAATTGTCTTTTTCCATGTACAAAATTATCTAAATTTAACAAAAAACTTTTTTATATACGTATAATTAATATAATTAGGCTTTGAGAAACATATTTTTTCCAAATTGAAATTCGCTTACAGTCGATTGAAAAAATTATACAGTTTTGCGAAAGACAGAGTGTAAATCAAAATTTTGTGATTCACTCGTTAATACGAGTGAATCACAATTATCTTTAGTTGATTATGGTGATGTTGTATATGGAAAGTTATTATCAGAGACAAAAGAAAATTCAAAAACTTCAAAATTCATGTATGCGTTATATTTACAGTATCCGATATAGACAACATATATCACCACATCTAAATAAACATGGAAAACCGCAGACGTTTACACATGCTCACACTTATTTGGCTAATAATTCATAATGACAAACCTCTGTACTTAAGAAATAAGTTAATTTCACGAGATCACTTGCTTAATACAAGATTCTTACAAACTATTTTGGTGCCTCAGCATGAAACTGCGATTTTTCAAAGCTCATTTACGTATTTTGCATCTGATCTTTGGAATGAACTTCCAAATGAATATAAACAATATAAATCAAAAATTTTTTTTATTAAAGTTGTCAAAAATTACATTTTGGCTGATCAGAAGCGGGAGACTTGATGCTGCGTTGTGGATGCGCGTATATTTCTTTTTCTTTTTCTTTTTCTTTTTCTTTTTCTTTTTCTTTTTCTTTTTCTTTTTCTTTTTCTTTTTCTTTTTCTTTTTCTTTTTCTTTTTCTTTTTCTTTTTCTTTTTCTTTTTCTTTTTCTTTTTCTTTTTCTTTTTCTTTTTCTTTTTCTTTTTCTTTTTCTTTTTCTTTTTCTTTTAGGTTATTTGTATTTGGGCAAATGGAAGAAGAGCTCTACAGTTCAATTTGTACCATTTTTACTTTGAGTAAAATAAATGTATTATTATTATTATTATAATGAACAAACAAAAGGTTTTTTATCAAAAGGAAAAAATATAAATGAAATAAATTTAAATAAATAATTATTCTGTAAATAACAAAAATTACAAACATAAACTCAAATAGGGCATTTACTGAATACCTAATCTAAAAATACAATATTTTTTAAAAATAGCCCGTTAAAAGGGCTAGTTTTTCAAAGCTGTACTGTTAGTCGTCTGATATTTGTACATAGAATACCACCAACTGAAAATGCCCTTCCTCTATCGATATTGGTAGTTCGATAAGTTAATAAGAATTGGTAATAACATTCTTCTAAATGTTTTCCACGGATATTTGAGGCAGTGAAATATTCAATTTCCTGTCGCAAGATATTGTCAATGTTCTCTCTTACTTGTATTTCTTGGGGGCTTGGTGTTTGAGTTTTACTTTTTATAATATTATTTATTTATTGCTAAAAGTGCTCAGTGTTGGGACAGTCACTCTATATTTAGTGAATACTAGTTACTGACATAAATAGAAACGTTGAATACGTGACATATCGTAAGTTCAGAATTTACCGAAATAACCGGTAAAAAAATAAAATAACCGGTAACTATAGTCATGTGTTTTTTGTCCTGTTTACCGGTTAACCGGTTAACCAGTAATTCAATCCCTACTCGAGACCAAGAGTTCGAGTTCGGATCCTGATAGCTATGTAGCGAATTAATGTTTAGTGGCATTTTACTTCCACATCCAGTAAAAGTATAGTAACGACAAAAAAATATTTAAAAGTTTTTATTGTTCAAATAGGCTTAGAATGTCATTAAACGTCGAGATTTTAAGTTTGAGAGAAAAAAAAATTTGTCTGTCTGTCTGTAACTTTTTTTGTGCGCACGTTTACTCTGGAACCGTTTAAGATATTGACTTGAAATTTGGTACACATAAGTAGTAAAGAAATGACAGTTCTGTGACAATCCCCACCACTTTTCAATCCCCCCACCACTTTTCAATCCCCCCTCCATTTTTCCCCAGGCCCCGCCCAATCTCCCCACCACTTTTCGATCCCCCCTCCATTTTTCCCCAGACCCCGCCCAATCTCCCCACCACTTTTCGATCCCCCCTCCATTTTTCCCCAGACCCCGCCCAATCTCCCCACCAATTTTCGATCCTCCCTCCATTTTTCCCCAGACCCCGCCCAATCTCCCCACCACTTTTCGATCCCCCCTCCATTTTCCCCCAAGCCCCGCCCAATCTCCCCACCACTTTTCGATCCCCCCCTCTACTTTTCTCACAATCCCCCCACCAATTTCTCAGAAACCCCCTCCATTTTTTCATAAGCCACACCCATCACCTCCCTACCTCATCACCATGGAAGGGGTATGTCATAGGTTAGGCAGTACATATTTTACCATTGCTCCAAACATTTAATCATTATGCCCGTCTGTGTATGAATATGTATCAGATAAGAGTGTATTAAAGGAATACATGAAAATCTTTCTCCCACCATAATTCAAACCCCCCACCTCACATAGCATATTAAACATGGAAAACCGCAGACGTTTACACATGCTCACACTTATTTGGCTAATAATTCATAATGACAAACCTCTGTACTTAAGAAATAAGTTAATTTCACGAGATCACTTGCTTAATACAAGATTCTTACAAACTTTTTTGGTGCCTCAGCATGAAACTGCGATTTTTCAAAGCTCATTTACGTATTTTGCATCTGATCTTTGGAATGAACTTCCAAATGAATATAAACAATATAAATCAAAAATTTTTTTTATTAAAGTTGTCAAAAATTACATTTTGGCTGATCAGAAGCGGGAGAC
This sequence comes from Rutpela maculata, assembly GCA_936432065.2. Lineage (NCBI taxonomy): Eukaryota > Metazoa > Arthropoda > Insecta > Coleoptera > Cerambycidae > Rutpela > Rutpela maculata. The sequence goes on from OW386289.2 coordinate 29,041,386, forward strand.
TTGATGCTGCGTTGTGGATGCGCGTATATTTCTTTTTCTTTTTCTTTTTCTTTTTCTTTTTCTTTTTCTTTTTCTTTTTCTTTTTCTTTTTCTTTTTCTTTTTCTTTTTCTTTTTCTTTTTCTTTTTCTTTTTCTTTTTCTTTTTCTTTTTCTTTTTCTTTTTCTTTTTCTTTTTCTTTTTCTTTTTCTTTTTCCGATATAATTTTATTTACTTTTAACCTTTTTGCTTCGCTTCGCGGGGTCTGCCCGTTCTCCTTGTCTGCTCGCATGTCTGAGTGCTGCTGTTATTATTGTTATTATTATTATAAAATATAACATTTGTTAGATTATTACAATTCATTACTGAATATTAACAAATAAAATAATAATTATTTTTTTCTTGAAATTTTAGATTTATATGTATTAATATTTTTTTATAATCTTTTTATAATCTTAGATTTAGGTTATTTGTATTTGGGCAAATGGAAGAAGAGCTCTACAGTTCAATTTGTACCATTTTTACTTTGAGTAAAATAAATGTATTATTATTATTATTATAATGAACAAACAAAAGGTTTTTTATCAAAAGGAAAAAATATAAATGAAATAAATTTAAATAAATAATTATTCTGTAAATAACAAAAATTACAAACATAAACTCAAATAGGGCATTTACTGAATACCTAATCTAAAAATACAATATTTTTTAAAAATAGCCCGTTAAAAGGGCTAGTTTTTCAAAGCTGTACTGTTAGTCGTCTGATATTTGTACATAGAATACCACCAACTGAAAATGCCCTTCCTCTATCGATATTGGTAGTTCGATAAGTTAATAAGAATTGGTAATAACATTCTTCTAAATGTTTTCCACGGATATTTGAGGCAGTGAAATATTCAATTTCCTGTCGCAAGATATTGTCAATGTTCTCTCTTACTTGTATTTCTTGGGGGCTTGGTGTTTGAGTTTTACTTTTTATAATATTATTTATTTATTGCTAAAAGTGCTCAGTGTTGGGACAGTCACTCTATATTTAGTGAATACTAGTTAATGACATAAATAGAAACGTTGAATACGTGACATATCGTAAGTTCAGAATTTACCGAAATAACCGGTAAAAAAATAAAATAACCGGTAACTATAGTCATGTGTTTTTTGTCCTGTTTATCGGTTAACCGGTTAACCAGTAATTCAATCCCTACTCGAGACCAAGAGTTCGAGTTCGGATCCTGATAGCTATGTAGCGAATTAATGTTTAGTGGCATTTTACTTCCACATCCAGTAAAAGTATAGTAACGACAAAAAAATATTTAAAAGTTTTTATTGTTCAAATAGGCTTAGAATGTCATTAAACGTCGAGATTTTAAGTTTGAGAGAAAAAAAAATTTGTCTGTCTGTCTGTAACTTTTTTTGTGCGCACGTTTACTCTGGAACCGTTTAAGATATTGACTTGAAATTTGGTACACATAAGTAGTAAAGAAATGACAGTTCTGTGACAATCCCCCACCACTTTTCAATCCCCCCACCACTTTTCAATCCCCCCTCCATTTTCCCCAGGCCCCGCCCAATCTCCCCACCACTTTTCGATCCCCCCTCCATTTTTCCCCAGACCCCGCCCAATCTCCCCACCACTTTTCGATCCCCCCTCCATTTTTCCCCAGACCCCGCCCAATCTCCCCACCAATTTTCGATCCTCCCTCCATTTTTCCCCAGACCCCGCCCAATCTCCCCACCACTTTTCGATCCCCCCCTCCATTTTCCCCCAAGCCCCGCCCAATCTCCCCACCACTTTTCGATCCCCCCCTCTACTTTTCTCACAATCCCCCCACCAATTTCTCAGAAACCCCCTCCATTTTTTCATAAGCCACACCCATCACCTCCCTACCTCATCACCATGGAAGGGGTATGTCATAGGTTAGGCAGTACATATTTTACCATTGCTCCAAACATTTAATCATTATGCCCGTCTGTGTATGAATATGTATCAGATAAGAGTGTATTAAAGGAATACATGAAAATCTTTCTCCCACCATAATTCAAACCCCCCACCTCACATCCCTACTATAATTCCCCCCCCCCTCCCATAATTACCATGGAAGAGGGTAATCTGAGATGTCATAGGTTAATTAGTACATATTTTACCACAGTTCTAAACATCTTAACAAAATTATTATAATAATCGTATATGAATGTGTCGGATGTAAAAGTTTACTACATCACACTGTGTTCTTCGTGATTAGTTACCAGATCAATTGTAAGGATTTTTCGGAAAATATGGATTCAGCACTGAGCTGCCCACACTGTCAAAGAAGTGAATTAATAAAAGAGCACCAGCATGGTAAAAATTTGTATGATTTTACCGAGGAAGAGTTACAACATTTCCCATTAATATATCTGATTGAAAAAGTCAAACCCATTGAACTTCTTTATGCATGGTCTAAATTACCAAGAGTATATACACAAGATTTTAAACTAATGGTTCAACTACCTTGCTTTGTACACCATAACCGACCAGAATGGCATAGTCATGTGGATGGCCCACCAGAGTCGCAATCCAGATGTAATGTATGTAAATGGGGGCTTCAAAAATGTGGGTGATTTATGCTGTGTTAAATAATTGTAAATATTTATGATAATACCTTTTTATGTGGTGAAATAATAAAAAAACAAACAATAATGTGTGTCCTTTTATTTAAGAAATAAATTAATTTTTCATTGAACCACCCTGTATAATTAGAGTTGTAATAAGAAAACAAAAATACACATTTAATTTTATACATTTATTTTTGTAAATACAAATTATGAATATGCATATATTAATGAGTATTAACAATAATAATAATAATAATTAAAATAAATTTAAAAAGCAATAAAAAAATACTCTATTTAAATGGAAAATTTACTACAAAGTCTCTCACATATTCCAAACTTCCTTCAATTTCATTTTGCTTCGTTTTTATATGGGAGTGTAAATCGGCTAATTCTCGTTGTTTTTTTTCAATTTTTTTAAGTTCCCTATTTAAAGTATTTTGCTGATTTTGGCAGTGTCGAGTATACTGACTCAACAATTAATACCTTCCGTACCTCGTGCAGGAATTTAGTTCTAGCTCCCTTCATTTCATCATCATGAGCATCACATTTCCTCTTAACTTGATGAATATAATTTGTGAAGAGCTCATCTTCCGAGTCATCCTCATTTTCCTCAGAACTACGACGAGCAACCTCACTTCTTTGATGTGATGCAGATGGGGCTGATGGAGCTGATGGGGCTAATGGAGCTGATGGGGCTGATGGGACTGCTTCAAAAATGGGGCGAAGAGTTCCAAGATCACCTTCAGTAATGCAGAACTCAGAATCTACAGATTCAACTGAACGAATTGAGTTCATTCGCTGACACACTTTTTCTTCAAATGATATGTCTTCATATAATTCATCAGGAGTTGCCGAACGTTTGTTACTTGAGAAACTTTTTTGTGCACACATTTTTAATGATTTTTTATAGTAGATAAATAACGCAAGAAAAGTGAGACTGAAACTAAATGTATTTCTGATAAAGTCAAGCTTTAAATATGGAAATAATGTGCTGAAATTGCAAGTGGATATTGTTTGTGAAGAATTGATAAGAATAGATGAGTACGGTAATAATTTACTAAATGAATTCATTGAAATGAAAAAGATATGTAAGCGTCTTTTATCTACATTGTTATTTATCATAATAATGAAAGAAGCATTGTCAAGTCATACAGAAACTATAAACACATACTACAGAGTAAGGAAATAATGTGCTGAACTTGCAAGCGGGTATTGTTTGTAAAGAATTGATATGAATAGATATGAATAGATAAAAAAATATGTAGGCACCTTATTTATCTACATTGTTATTTATCACCTCTTTCGAGGCATTATCAAGTTATATACTTTGATGGGAATGAAACAAACATGTAACGTTCTTATAAATAGAAGTAGTCAGCAAGTATTGAAGTACCATAATTTGTATTATTCATTGATATGACTCACTGTATTTACACTATATACCACACCCCCCCCCCCCCCCCCCCCAGCTATTGCTATTGCAGGTACCCCCACCACTTCTTCTGAGAGATATAAAGAGGTGTGAACATTTCTGATTTTTAATACTAGTTTTTCTTGTATCGGAACGTACATTTCAACAATGCAGTGTCCTCAGTGCCTGAAAATGTTTACTTTAAAAGGTAATTTATTACGTCATCAACGGGAAAGTATAGAGAGATCAGTGAAAGTCATACAACCAAAAAAATGAAAGTAAAAAATTCACAATGTGTTGAGGATAAATCAGTAAATCAACCTGGCCCTTCTTCCTCATCAAACACAGAGTTTCCTATAAATTCACAAGAGATTCGTTGTCCAATATGTGATAAAAAAGTGAAAAACAATGAATTAACTGGTCATCTAAGAAGTTCTACACACAATAAAAGGATTAACATCTCAGAAGATGGAATTGAAAAGCTGCAGAATGCGTTTAAGAATCGTATTGCGAGTTTTCGTTTTTCTTCAAAGGAAAACAGTGTTGATATATCCCAGTTTTTGGATGAAATAAAAGAGAAAGTTTTCCGATTGATTGAGGAATATATTAAAATGTACTCCAGCTTAAAAATTAATGTGGAATTATTTGGATTATACGTTATTGAAGAGAAAGAATTATCAGACATAAAATCATTCAATACAAGAAATAAAATTGTAACACTTTCAACCGATTTATTAAACTTATATAATGACTTCAAGGAGGAGATATTAGAGAAAGCCTCCACATTTCAGGAGCGAGACTCAGGATGGGCTTTGAAACATGTTAGTTTTCTCGAGGTTAACATTAACAAGTATAATCCACTATTTGCATCATCATACATTAAATTGCCGAGGCAAATAGAAAATAGAAAAGCTGTTTTAAATATCGAGAGTGGGGATGAAAAATGTTTCGCTTGGGCTGTCAACGCTGCCATCTTCCCAGCCAATGGAAATCCAAGGAGAGTTTCATCTTATCCTCATTATTCTACATTATTAAATTTTGAAGGTATAGATTTTCCTGTTAAACTTAAAGACATTCATAAATTTGAAAGTTTAAATAATATATCTATAAATGTATTTGGAATAGATACTCAATTTAAAAATGGTGAAATGGTCAGTGAGATTGTAGGTCCCTTATATTTTACACATAGTCGACAAAATACACATGTGAACTTATTACTAATTACGGATAATAAAGGGAACAGTCACTACACACTTATTAAAGACTTATCGCGATTAGTTTCTTCTCAGAGATCAAAACATGATGGTAGAAATTATATTTGTGATGGTTGCCTATATTTTTTTAACTCTCGTGAGAAATTAATGACCCACCAAAGCAATGATTGTAACCATTTATGTACCATATTACCAAACCCAGAACCTCTAATTAATAAGTGTGGTGAAAGGCTTGCTGGGAATATCCTGAAATTTACAAATTTTGAAAAACAATTACCCCTTCCTTTCGTGATATATGCTGACTTTGAAAGTTTATTAAAACCGATTCATCACAATGAACCATGTGATAGTAAATCATTTACTGTTAAAACGTACCAGCATGAACCATATTCATTTTGTTTCTATATAAAGTCTAATTTTGATGACAAATTTTCTACACTTGAATATTATCGAGGAACTGATGTTGCGGAAGTTTTTGTTAAAAAATTGGAAGAACATGTTTTACAATTGTATCAGAATCATTTAAAAAAAAATCGGCAGCTACTGGAAGCGGCTGGAACCTCCCCATACGGTGGATCCTTATCAGCTGTATTTGGATATTACTTCGGAAATCAGAGCACTGAGCAAACAGATAAATTACACGTGACTTTGGAGCCATTTATTTCATCAACAAATATCGAACGAACTGAAGCGGACTACAAGCAATCTGTTAAAACATAACCTCTCATGTTTGTTTATGTTGCATGTTAATCAATTGCCGGATATTATAAGGGTATTAACAGATAACGTTTCGAAGATTTTGTAAAATATTGGATAATGAAAAAAAAAATAATAACACAGAATTTAGCCCAAATGACACTCTAACTTCAACAAGTCAATAACATTATGGACTGTTCAAGCAGACTACGCATGCATCAAATTAAAATCTTCCTGCTCGATCAAAAAGGTTGAGCAAGTCGAGCTTCGTCTGAGGCCTTTATTTTGTAATATTCGAACGTTTAAGATTTAGCTCAGTTAGCTCGATTTGCAATGAACGATTGTGACGTGTCGCATCAATCAGACGTAATATCCGAACACGGCTATAAACAATTATTACCTTAAAAAAAAAACAACTAAAATAAGTTTTGACATTGTCAAAAATATTTGGGTTGGTAACCTTTACGAATGTTGATTTTTAGGTTATGAAATATATTTAGGGACATAACATGTTTAAGTTTTTCAAGTTTATTCTCATTTTTAATGTTTGACTACGCATTTTTAGCTTGGAGCCACAGTGACTCATGCAAATAATTTTTCTATATAGACCATCTTAGGATGACGTCACGATAAGTCGACCATATTGCCTGAGGGATAACCAAACTTTTTATTCCAATGTAAACAAAGAAGTAATCTCAGTTTTAAATGTGAAATAAAAATAAAACACCATCTTTTTTTGCGACAAGGTGCGATTGTGAGATAAGGTTTATTTTGAATGTAAAAAACCTTAGAAGAAAGGTAAAGAAATCACTTTCTGGCAGAGTCTATTGAATACTACATACGGATAATATATCACTGAAATCTAGCACTTAGTTATTTAAATGTAAACTTGCCTTGCCCATAACAATGAATACATTTGAGTTTATCTTTCTTGCACAAACTTCTTGCACAAATCCAGCCTCATAATATTTATATGCTTGTAAAGATTTGTATGCCTTTAACTGCTGATCTGCGAAGAAGCTGTGAGTCGACACTAAGTAATTTACCATATTAATTACGGACACACAAGGTAAAATAGACAAATCTGCAGAAAGGTCTCCAGTCTCCACTCCAAGGGTGTATGGGTCAATATTGTCTATTATTTTGATTTTCTCATCGTAGCGACACTTTACATCACCCATAAGGATTGGATAATATTCACTATATGACATTATTACGAAAACACACACAGTTTCTCAAGAAAATCAGAAAAAAATATATAAAACCACGCAAACTGCGTTTTGTTGTCCCTCAAGCAAAATGTCAAAATTGTCAAAACCATGTGACCTAAAAATGATTGATTAATAAAAAAATAGATTGCTAATTACAGGTTAGATTTCTAACCCGCAAAAAGAGTCCTATTTTATTAGGACAAAGTATTTAGGACTTCATAAACATTACACTGTACCAGATTTTAGTTGAAAGTACGGGAACCAGGCAGAAATTTTAATAATAGCTACGTAATATTCTTAAATCTTAAGAAATATACATTTTTGAGGTTAGCTGTGACGTCACGTACCATAAGCTATAAATCAACATTCACAAAGGTTACCAACCCAAATATTTTTGACAGATGGCAAAATACGTTTTCCCCTAACAATAATACCAATAATATTTTTTGGATGCTGTCATATGTGTGCATATAACGAATTATTTTTAATTTTTTTAACGGAAACCAAATCGAAAGGGTGCAAGTGTGATATATCGTTGAAATTGGAATTTATACTGCTTTTTAATGGTTCAATTACAAATTCTAAGTAATCATAAAATAAACAACTTGTGCCAAAATGGCACTAAACGTAATCCGATCTCAACCAAAACCTTTTCAGATCTTCTGGAGCACTAAAGAAACCCTCATGTAAAAGTTTCATCCAAATGCGTTTAGTAGCTTCGTAGCTATCGTGCTAACACACAGGTATTAGTTACAAACCACTTTTTTGGGTTTCCGGGACCTCGAAATCGTAAAGATTTGATGTTATCTCAATTTTCGATTTTGGATTAATTGTAGTAACCTCCCACAATTATTGTGGGGAGGTTAATAAGCACAACACTATAAAAACTAAGTTCGTAGGCAAGAGCACTTAATAATTTTGATTATTGATTCGGGAAACAACTAAACGAAAACATCCGTTCGTTGGTAATGGGTGGTAGGGATGGCCATCTTTTGGAAAAACCATATAACTCTTGGTGGACAGCTTCCCTGCCAGATGTGGCCGGAGTAGTGTTCATGGTGGATCGTTTAAGTTTGAGTTGATATATTTTGTTTTATCTTCTGGCCTCGGCCGATTTTTCACTAAATCGGTCGGGGAAGTAAGCTGTCAAATTTTTGGTTTCAATGTTTTTCTGGGGGAATTTGGTTTTTGACAGTTTTCGAAAAAATATTTTAGGTTGGTACCAATGTCTTAAATTATTTTTAAGTTATGTAGCACTATTTTTAGGTTATGTTGCCGGAAGAATTTCCGGTGGGATGGCGGAAGTAGCGGAAACAGTTTTTAAAATATAATGTCACTTTTAAAGTTTTATTGGAAAAAACTCACCGAAAACGTTCCGGTGAGATTGCCGCCGGTATGGTGCAGCATTCCGGCCACGACAATGAAAAAATTCCAAGTCTTAGAACACAAATTTATGCGCCTCATTTCGAACTCTGATAAGTACACCTCCCTCAGAGACCTTTATGCACGTTGTCACGACATAACCCCACTAGCGGACTTCGTCCGGGAAACATCCCAAAAATTTTACCAATTCAAATTGGGCGACAGTCCGCTAACCCGAGACATCACACGAATCAGACAGCATAATGCAATACTTTTCAACCTGAAACACCCCTTACCATACCAGGCGTTGCCTATCTTTCGGCAACCTCCCTAGCCACACCTTCCCTATACCACAATTTCCCTTTCACCACCCTTTACCTTAACCACCTTTTACTTCAAACCCCTTTCTATTCCCTTTATTCGCCTCATTTTTGTCGTTTTTGTCAATTTTTGTTCTTTTGTCCCTCTTTGTTTCTCTTCCAAATCCCCTTTTGACCGATAATCCCTTATAAATCCCAACCCTTTAAAATCACAAATTCCTCTTCACCCTACCTTTCCGAAGGCGGGCAGACCACCGGATGAAGACTGTGACTTGTTCGAACGGGTTTTTTCATTCAGCTTTTCCCGTATATACCAACCAAAAGCTCTAAACCTGTGCGCGTGTGTAGTGCGCGCGCTCTAAACCAACGTTTTTAAACCTAGCTTTAAGTAGTTGTAAGTGTTTTTAAACTATCTTTAGTTATTTTTATTCAAATTGTTAGGCTTAAGTTTTCCACCCATTAAACAGGAGGCCTAACCAACCCGTGTTAGTTATATCGTTATAGCCAAAGCCGAGCCCTTTCACCCGACCACCCATCTACCACGGCATTGCGCGCCGTGGTGGTGCGGTCGGCTCTAAATCGGACCTCGACCGAGGCGCACTGTTGTAAACAATAATTGTTAATAAATTTGTTTTGAATTGAATTGAATTGGTGAGATTGCTTATACTTGTAGGGCTTGTGAGCGGTTCACGAAGACTTCTCACACCTTCCGTGGGCTTTATGAACGTCGTGTAATGTCTCGATGCACTTGACACTCAAATTTACTCAGCATACAGTCTGCACGCTTTAACACACTAGTCTATTGAACGTTAGATTAGACCACTGAGTACAGTAACTATACAGGGGCGAAGGCTAGCCTTCCCGCCAAAACCAAATTTGTATACTTATCGCCATTTCTTAATTGTTTAACAATCAACCTCACTTTTATCTTGACACTGTTGATGTTTATCGTGTTAAGTTTGGATTTGTGAATTTTTTTTTCCACTCATTTTGGGATATTGAAAACATTAAGCGAGAATTAAAATTCTCATAAATAAAACCTAGTGTACAACTCAATTGAAAATAGGCGCCGATTATAAGCAATTCAAATCGTAATATTTTTCAATCCAACTCGAAATACACTGTCTTTTCAGTGTATCCTTAAATGGGGATCTGCACATGACGTCATAGCTAACCTCAAAAATATATATTTCTTAAAATTTAGTACTACGTAGCTATTATTAAAATTTCTGCCTGGTTCCCATACTTTCGACCAAAATCTAGTTCAATGTAATGTTTATAAAGTTCTAACTAGTTTGTAATAGATGGCAGGACCAATAAGTTCTCTCATTACTTACGCATAGATAGATAATTTTACAGGTTCTGTGCATACGTACATACAGTGTTGCATACATTCCCGGCTTCTTGTTTTTGACAAGAGTCCAGTGACATCTGACATTAATTAGCTAAATTAAAACATTGCAGTATTGCACGTGTCGTCACAGCTAACCTCAAAAATATATATTTCTTAAGATTTACAGGTATTACGTAGCTATTATTAAAATTTCTGCCTGGTTCCTGTACTTTCAACCAAAGTCAAGTTCAACGTAATATGTATGAAGTTTTAAATAGTTTGTCACAATAAAATAAGACACTTTTGCAGGTTAGGAATCTAACCTATAATTAGCAGTCTATTTTTATTAATCAACAATATTGAAAAATTATTTGGGTGAAATTTTAAATATTTGCTTGGAGCCAGTATGGCTCCGAGCTAAAAATGCCTATACAAACATTAAATATGAGAATAAACGAAAACACCTTAAAATTTGAGGTTGTGTTAGTTATACGATGCACACGCCCAGGTAATTGTAGGACCTTATTGCTCGCGCCATCTATTAAAGTAAATAGAAACCATGCACTTACGAAGCCATTATTATAATAGGAAAGTGCCGGACCACCTATTTAATACACCGTGGTGTAGACGCAACTGGTACGCAAGGTCACAGAAAACGAGCCATCAAAACTGAAAGGAACCGCCAAAGACTTCGCCTCTGTGCAGTTACTGTATTCTGTGGTTCCACTATAAAATATATTTTACACAAGAAGCGTGTTATTTGGTTTTTAATTTTTTTCACGGAATCCAAAGCTAAAGAGTGCAAGTGTGATATATCGTTGAAATCGGAATTTTTACTGCTTTTCAATGGTTCGATTACAAATTGTAAGTAATCATAAAATAAACAGCTTGTTGTGCCAAAACAGCAACAAACGTAATCCGATCTCAACATCTCAACCAAAACCTTTTCAGATCTTCTGGAGCACTAAAGAAACCCTCATGCAAAGTTTCATCCAAATCCGTTTAGTGGCTTCGCCGCTATCGTGCTAACAGACATACACACACACACACACACACACACACACACACACACACACATACACACACACAGACATTTTTCAAAAACAACTTTTTTGGGTTCCTGGGACCTCAAAACGTAAAGATTTGATGTTATCTCAATTTTCGATTTTGGACTAATTGTAGTAACCTCCCACAATTTTATTGTGGGGAGGTTAATATAGTTGAAATGAAGCCATTGACAGAAAGTCAACAAAAATTTTTCGACAACAGTCAAATTTGTCATATTTGTGATAAACCATTTGAGAATGATGAAGGAAAGGTCCGCGATCACTGCCACGTTTCTGGTAATTTTAGAGGAGCTGCGCATTCTTCTTGTAATCTAAATTTCAAAATTCCTAAATTTATACCAGTATTTTTCCACAACTTAACAAATTATGATTCTCATCTATTTATTAAGAAATTAGCCTTAAAGAAAGAAAAAATACAAGTTATTGCACAAAATAAAGAAAAATATATTACATTTTCCAAACACATTCTTGTTGATAAATCTAATGATGAAAAACCGAAAAATATTTACATTAAATTGAGGTTTGTGGATTCATTTCGCTTTTTACCCGCTTCATTAGATAAATTAAGTCAAACATTGGAACCACATCAATGCCTCGAAGTGAAAAAATATTACAGTGATGAGAAACAATTCAATTTAATAAGACGAAAAGGTGTTTTCCCATATTCATACGTTGAATCCATGGATAAACTGAATGACACTGAATTACCATCACTTGAACAGTTTTTTAATATTTTGAGTGGTGAATCAATTTCTCAGGAGGATTATGATCGTGCTTGTGATGTGTGGCAAACTTTTAATTGTCAAACTCTTGGTGAATATTCAGACATTTACTTGATATCAGACGTGCTGCTTCTTGCTGACATTTTTGAAAATTTCAGACAAATATGCATGCAAACATATAAATTAGATCCTCCACAATATTTAACGGCTCCGTCATTAAGTTGGGATGCTATGTTACGAAAAACTGGTATTCAACTTGAACTTTTAACTGATATAGATATGCTACATTTTTTTAGGAAGGGAATACGTGGTGGCGTCAGTCAGTGTAGTAATAGAAAGGCTGTGGCAAACAACCCATTTATTTTAAATTATAATCCATTAGAACCAACATCATATATATTATATTTAGACGCCACAAACCTTTACGGTTGTGCGATGAGTCAATGTATGCCCACAGGAAATTTTAGATGGTTAAATGATTGTGAAATTGAAAACTTTGATTGTACTAATCTTGGTGATGATTCACCAAAAGGTTATGTACTTGAAGTAGATTTGGAATACCCACAACATTTACATGATAAACATAATGATTTGCCATTCTGCCCTGAAAATATTATACCTCCAGACTCTAAAAATTCAAAATTACTATTAAATTTACATGATAAACATAAATATATAATCCATTACAGAAATTTAAAACAATGCATCGAACATGGGTTAATACTTAAAAAAATACATAGAGTCATTGAATTTTCACAATCTGCTTGGTTAAAAACTTATATAGATTTGAATACTAAACTTAGAAATTGTTCAAAAAATGCATTCGAGCGAGATCTTTTTAAATTCTTCAATAATGCAATATTTGGCAAAACTATGGAAAATATAGACAATAGAACTGACGTGAGGCTAGTATCGCATTGGGCAAATAGTATAGGCAGTGTTGGTGCTGAAGGATTAATTGCAAAACCAAATTTCAAATCGTGTACAGTGTTTTCGGAAAATTTAGTAGCAGTGCAAATGTCTTTGTTAAAAATACTATACGATAAGCCACTCTATGTAGGTTTTACCATTTTAGATATATCTAAAACTATAATTTATGACTTTTTTTATAATTTCATAAAAAAGATATATGATGACAAAGCTTCTCTATGCTACACCGATACAGACTCTTTAATTCTAGAGATTTACACTGATAACGTTTACGATGAAATTAAGAAATATATAGATCTATTCGATACATCAAACTTCCCTATTCCAAATATACACAACATTCCAAAAACGGAATCAGTTGTAGGCAAAATGAAAGACGAATATGCAGGTGTACCAATAGATAGCTTCTTCGGCACTGGAGCAAAAGCTTACTGTGTTCAAGCAAATGGTGACGTCACAAAGAAAGCTAAAGGTGTTTCAAAAAGTATTATAAAAAATCAATTACATTTGATCGATTATAAACAAATTGTTGAGGATGGTGGATTGATATTTCGAAAAATGTATGTATTCTCATCACATCTGCATACTCTATATACCGAACTAAAAAATAAGGTTGCACTCTCAGCACACGACGACAAACGATATGTTGTACCCGGGAGTACAAAAACTTTGGCGTGGGGGCATTACTCTATCAGTAATTTACACAATAACGCTGACCATAATACCGCTGAAGATAACCTCACAATTCTTTTAAGGCTAGCCGATGAAATTATTGAACAGGAAAATTTAGCAATGGACTTTGATTTATTGTAAATAATATGAATAACATCACTAACTTTGTCTAATAAAACACTATTATAAAAATTTTGTGTTTTTTTATCGTTTAATCATCCCATCTTATTACAGTTAAATCATATATGAATTGAAAGTGGATGTGTGTGTACAATATAATGAAAGAACATTAATACTCTGATTATGTTTTTTATTAGATTTTGTGTATACATTCATAAGCTATTAGGTACAGTGTTTTGGGCTGAGTGATAATCGGTTGCAGGAGACGATCTTTATATTTTTCTTGTCGAAAAGGAGTTCCAAATTTCACAGGACCAAAATTACAGTCAACAAATAAAGCACTTTTTAAATGTAGGGCTTTCCTAACCAAGATACAATCAAAACACCACAGCAATTGGAATATTTCATGGCTCAGATGTATCCCTGGTATTACATTTATAAATTCTATAATTTGTATATTATATTTTCGATGGTTGAATACATTAAAAACATTGCGGTAGCTTGAGGATGGATGCCAATCAGCTTTGTCACATTTTTCACTAAATTCGTTGTTGAAATAAAATATGTCCATATGTCCATATGTCCCACTGGTGTTAGTTAATTTTAATAGCAAACATATAAAACTGCCAGCTATTACCCAACGTTGACCTGGTAAATTTCTCAAAACTTCATATTCTTCAGGGAAGCGTTCTTTAATTATTTGCACCAATTTATAATTCCACGTGCAATAATTTACTGCAGGACTCCTGAACATATTACATACACACACTGTACTCATTTCAGATATTAAATTTAATTTGGGTTATATAAATTTTATTAAGCAACTGCCATTCACAAGCTTAGGTTTCCTTTTATAGTTGTATATTTTCTTTAGCTGGGTTAAGTGGAGGAATAGTTTTGCTGAACTTGCAATAACATTTATGTCTAGACTGTAAAGTGTCAACTATGCAAATGCTGATTTGGTAATTAAAAATAGAACTGCTGACTGTGTGGATAGATAATACAATAATAACATTATTCTGATTGTAAAGTGTTAACTATGCAAATGCTGCTTTGCTAATTGAAAATAGAACTGCTGTCTGTGCAGCCGGGTAGGTAAATCAAGTGATAAAATTGTTTTCTTTGTATAGACATTTAAGAAATAGGTGGGGTATATGGTTAGGTGGGAGTTTCATTATAAAACTGGAGCATTAATTTAACACTTTAGTCACTATCAATTTAATTCGGGGGGGAAATAAACAGTAAATTTCAAAATGTGGATGGCGTATGTGAAAGAAATCGAAATTGTTGATTTACAAAGTGGTGTGAATCATTTAAGACAATTATTTTCAAATTTGAGATTCGATGCGGAACATGAAGCGGTTTATGGAATGGGTAAATTTTATACAGAGGAAGAGTGTAACGAGGTAGCCAAGAAGTACGATGAAGGCCTTCAAAAATGTGACAAGTTTCTGGATGAAGAGATCTGTCAGCACTGCTTTGTACGATCTTTGATAGATTTGAATCTGTGTGTGTATTTGGATCGGATAAAACAATTTTTAAAACCGGATCTTGCCAGCAAGGTGATTGCTTATAATGGGGACTCTGACAGTGACAGTGGTGAAGATGTGTAGCTAAATTGAGTATATGCAACGATAAAATTATATATTTAAGGTGGGAATTTCATTATAAAACACGGACACTTTAGTGACTATCAATTTAGTTCGGGAAGAAATAAACAGTAAATTTCAAGATGTTGGCGTATTTGGAAGAAGAAATCAAAATTGTTGATTTAGAAAGTGGTGTGATTTATTTAAGACATATATTTTCAAATATGAAATATGAAATAGTTTATGGAATGGTAACATACCAAGAGGATGAGTCTAACGATCTAGCCATGAGATATGATCAAGCATTTAGAAAATGTGGCAACTTTCTGGAGAGAGCGATGTGTCAGCACTGCTTTGTCCAATCTTTGATAGATTTGAATCTATGTGCATATTCGGATCGGATAAAACAATTTTTGGAGCCGGATCTTACCAGCAAGGTAATGGCTTGTAATGGGGATTCTGACTGATAGTAGTGAAGATGTAGCTAAATTGGAATTGTATTTGTCAGTAGTTGTATTGTTAAAAATTTTTAAATAAAAACAACAGAAATTCATTTAATTTTTTTTATTGTTTTACTCATGACATTATAAAATTTTCATACAAATAATATACATTAGAAAGTGCACACATACAGTTAGTATTTAAATGATAAAAACATTTTGCACTAGATTTTCGTAAAGGTGGCTGCTCCTCAAATTCAATAACGGGTTGTGAAGTGAACTGTCTGATGTAGTTCGCCTTTTCTCCACCTTTTATGTAAACACAATCATCAGATGTGACCAAATTATCAATAATCTTTCCAAACATGTGTAGTGGTGTAAAGCCATCAGACCACTTAATGCAGTGATAATTTCCTGTTAACCAGCACACTTGTTTTTGTAAGTCTGGTGAAAGCATCTTAAATGGGTAGGGTGGTTTAAATATATAGTGACACGTTTTCATTCCATCATATCCTGCCAGTTCTTTAACAATAAACTTATTGTTTTCGATTCGAAATCCTTGAACATCGATAATAATTTTCATATCTTTAAACGTTGTAGTTCTTTTCGCACCTTCTCTTTTATACAGTATAATTCAATCGCTCTTCTTAAGTCACGTAATTTTTTTCTGTGTTCTTTTAACTTTTGAATATAGTCTGATCTCATATTAATACTAATAATTTACATTATTATTTTTTTATATATAGGTAAAAATATGTCATGCGCATTTTACTGCTGACGAACGATTTTTGTTAGAGGATTATAGGTGAAATGCTTCTCGTGCAGAATGAGACAATATGCATTAGTATCCGTGGTAGTAGGGGTGCCAGTCTCAAACTCTATTCTCATAACCACCGATCCTGTTTGTAAAGCTTCTTTTTGACGAGAACAATCAATATGAGCTATTGGTGCAAAATCTTTGAATTCAGTGGGATTGAAAATGGGTTGATTTATTTGGTGGGGGTAATAGGATTCTTGAAAATCGGCAAACATTTGATAGAGAGTTGCAAATTTGTTATTCTTGAAGTCTAGATATAAATCATTGTATGGATATCTTTCAGAATTCAAGAAAACTCTAATGCTTCTAAGATCACAATCATCAAATTTACTCATATCAGCCCTAATATTTCCTTTCTTATTTTTTTGGAATGCTATTATTACATGCCTAGGAGTTTCAACTTTAGTAGATGTCTTGACAGGCCATGTATGTCTGCTTGAGGCCGGTAGAGATGGATATTCAATCAGTTCCCTACTTCTAAATGTTATAGGAAGATCCACATTCCTACTTATAATTTTATTTAATCGAAGCTGCTCTGAAATACCCACGGTAACATGTGGAACTCTCCAAAATAATTTAGAAATCGTGATTTTCGGCTTTTCATCTATAGCAACACCATCTTTATCCACTTCATCCTTAGTATTTGTAATGCAGTCAAAATCATTACTATTACGTACCAGTACTAATTCTTGTCGCATGTTAATGATTATTTTTTGAAAATCTTCAAAGAAACCAACCAGGAATTTTAATGGAATACAGACGTTGAAATTTCCACTTGTATCTATCAAAATTTTAGGTTTTTTACCTTTTTTCTGTTTTGGGAACCATCCAGCATTTTCCATACAAACACTTTCATTTTGATTCAGTGATAGATAATTAAATAGAGTTGAAACTAAGCCAACATTTCTCACGGAATCTATTACTATTCCATTTAACTCATATCTAATTTCTCGAAATAAAAACGCAACACCATTATTGATAAACTCTAAGTTGGTAGGTGAAGTTCCATCCTCATTTGTTAATTTTCCTTCGATGTATAAATAGCTATAACATGGTGCTGTATAGGTATCTAAATCCTGAATGGTAATTCTCGTTTCATCATTATAATCTAGAGTTCCAGATATATTGGGTTGATATGAATGATACTGATATTCTACTACGGAGTTGTCAATTATGGGTTGCTCGGTTATATTCAGTAATTCCATTATACTAATACTTCGAATCCAAGTGATTTTAAGAACCGTCGATTTGCTGATGTTATTCTGTTGAGAGTGTTTTTAGAACTGTTGACTTTTTTCCTACGTATCCTTTTATAGTGTGGTTTTTGTGTATGAATGGGAGACCTTGAATTAAATATCAACACCATTTTATTATCGAATTGATTTTCTAAGATGTAGTCTAACAGTTATCGTTTCTTTTTGAAAATTGACAAGATATCCTTCTTGATCAATCACTTTAACTGTGATGTTGTTGATGGTTTTAACGCTCACTGGGAAGTAAATAATATTTAGAGGTGATTCTACTATTTTATACCCAATTGGAACTGTTGGATAGAACTGATGAATGATGTGAACAGGTTTTCCATTAAAAAAAGAACCAACAGCAATGTTACAGTCAATGCAGATAGCATTCACTTTGGAAACCTTTACTGGATCATCGGAAATATTAGTATCATTAGCGTTTAACTCTCTTTTCTTGAAGCCTAATACCGGACCTATCGAATCCTCCACGTTAAAATTAATTATCCTGTTTGTTCTTATAATAATTTTGGATGTGTTAATATCTATATCAATCCTAAGAACTGCTTCATCATCTTCTTGAACTATTTTATTTGTCATGATTTTTAAAATATCATCAATTTCATAACACCCTACAGGTATTTGAACTATATGTTCATTATTTCTCCCCCACGCAAATTTATTATTATTGTTGTCAATATTTGGGATAATATTATAAGTATCAAAATTAGTTAATCCAATTTCATAATCTGCCTCATCATCTAAATATATCGGTGGATTGAAATTGTAATTTAATACAGAAGATTCTCCACTGAGAGCGAATGTAAAAGACATAGTGATACTTTGAACGTTTATTAGAAAATGAATAAGAAAAACTTATTTACATTGATTATATAAAAATAATAGACATAAATGTCCACAGACATATGAATCATAATTTTGTACAGAATCATAATTATATTTTATTTCATTCAAGCTACTATCACTTAAAAAATATTTTCTCAACTCATCTGGGGGTCTTAAATTTCCATAACTGTCGAAATAAACTATTTTCTTATTTTTCTTTATATATGCAATCCAGTGAGTTCCATCTCCATCATTGATATCCAGATTTACTATACCAGATTCTTTTTTCCTAATTTTTTTGGGGAGTGTATCTCTCATGAAAATACCTCGAAAATTTGGAATTTTTAGAATTTTCGAGTATTTCATTAAATCTGTGTTAGTTAGTGGACGGTGAGGTAGCTTAATTAGTTTTTTTTGCTGTTATACGTTTTAAGATATAATCCAGAACCTTTCTTATGAGGGCCTAAATATAAACCCTTCCCCTTAGCGACCTGTTCCATCGCCAAATTATGCCTCAATTGTTCAGCTATCACCTTACCATTGGACTTGGAATCGTTAACTGCTTTCACAATACCGGCTACACCCCCTCCAACAGCTCCTAATGCTCCCAAAAGAGGTAACAGAAGTGGAAGAACCCCCCCTCTTTTTGGAGTATTGAGAATTCTTTTCCCTCGCTTCTTTGATTTTAATGTTTTTTTTACAGCAACCTTTACATTTATTTGTCCACCTCTCTTCCTCTTCTTCGTTGAATCACGATTTTTTCGTCGCTTAAGACCCATTCCCAATTTACTCTTTAATTTCATTACCCCACCAACTCCCAATGCAGCGACTTTTTCACCAAAACCAGAGTCGGGTGCTTTTACACGTTTAAATGCAGCTTCAGCTAATTCCCTATCTGCTTGATTCCTTTTTTCAACCTCTTCAAATTTGGAATATGCTATATCGTGTTCTCTACACGCTTCATCTAATGGGTTAATTCCTCTATCACCTCGTTCTAGGCGTTTTGTGAGTTTAGTTCCTGGCCCACAATAATTATAACCAGGTATATGTAGTTCCACCGGAAGTTTATTTATTATACTATTGAGCAGACCACGTCCTCTCTTTTTAGAGTTTCTAGTACAAGTAAGCTGTGAACTTTTGGTTCGACCCATTATATCCCAAATTATGGAATAAACTGATTCTTGGTTTTGTAGAATACCCTTTTATATAGAGTAGAGGGTTATGCTTGATCAGTTTTTAACAGTTCTCTTTCTAATGCAGTTCGATTTCACACTAGTGTGATGTGATTATTTGAACACAATGCAGATTCAACAGCAAGCAACAATTTTACCAATAGTTAATCACGACAAAATTTCCAAGACAAAGACTTTTCAAAAACATGGTATTTTATTTGGTGGACAGTCGAAACGGGGACTTCTAGTTGGAAGTTCTGGGTCTGGAAAAACAAATGTAATGCTTAGTTTGTTGGAACATCCTAACGGTTTACGTTTTGAAAATATTTATTTATATTCTAAATCTCTATACCAACCGAAATATGAATATCTGAGGATGCTTGTGAAACCTATGAATGAAATTGGATATTTCGAATATAATGACGGGGATGCAGTGATACCTCCAGAAGAAATAAAACCGAATTCAGTCATAATATTCGATGATTTGGTATCATGTGTTCAAAGTATTATTAAAAGCTATTTTTCTTTTGGGCGTCATAAAAACACGGATTGTTTTTATTTATGTCAAACCTACGCTGCTATCCCTAAACAATTATGTAGAGACAATGCCAATCTTCTTGTGATATTTCCTCAGGACCTTACCAATCTCAAACATATCTATGATGATCATGTAAACGTTGATATGAGTTTCCAAGATTTCAAAGAACTTTGTGCATTTTGTTGGAATGATAAATATGGATTCGTTGTAATCGATAAAGATTGTCCAATCAACTCTGGGAGATATCGAAAAGGTTTTGATCAATTTTTTCATATATAAAATAGAGACATTAATATTATCAGCCATTCACCATGGATAGTAGAGTGGCAGCAGAGCTATTAAAGACGCGAGATGCCTTAAGGCAAAAGTATAGAAGTTTGAAAACTGATATTGCTAAATCTCAGTTAGCGTTGGAGGAAACTTATAAACCGATAACGCGACCTCTTCGTGAATTAGTAACAACTATCGTTAATAATGAAAGTGATCCACGTAAATCTTTTTTGAAAACAGAAATAAAAAATGAGAGTTTAAACAGGCGATCAATTGATCCAGTCCCTCTTGAATTTTATCACACAGCACCCACTAATTTGGAAGATGAAACATTTCATTTTGACTCTACCCAAGAAAGACCTCAATATGTAGGGAGTTTCTTTGATGAAACTTTTCCATCACAGGTAGTAGATCCATCCGTACTATCAGAAAATGAGAGATACTTGCAACAATTTAATGCACCTCTACCGCGAGCATACATACAAGATAAAATTGAGGATTCACAAAACGAGTTTGATGATACCTTTGGTATTTACTTCGACCCATTTAAGAAGAAATTCGCTATTGGCACTGCAACTGTTGATTTTGATGGTGCTAATTTTATTATTGATGATCAGTTTCCATACAAAGGTACGCCAGGATTGTATGAATTAATGTTCAAAAAGCATCCAGCAGGGCATCGAGCATCTGATGTGGATCAGTATATTGATATAATTAGGAGGAGTAATGCTCATTACCTAGGTTATGATCCGGAGAGAGGTCTATCTACATCAAATGCGTCTAAATTTATAGATATTATTAAACCACGTGTTTCTACCTTGCATTCGATGAGTCAAGAAAGGGCTAATAAAAAAAGTGCATCGGCAATACCTGCTGTGGTAAGACCAAGAATAAATACATTTTCTTCAGAAGCTAAGCCACCCGTGACGAGATCGAGAGTGAGTTCACTTTCTTCACCTGAACAAATGAGAAAGACAAGGGAACAAATAAGGAAGGCAAATAATGAAAAAAAAAAAGGTGGTGCATTAACACTGATGGAACTTGATAATAAAAAAATTGAATATAAACATTTTGATGACTATAATGAAATAATAGACCGATTAAGACTACTCATAGCTTCACAGTTGGTAGGAAATACGGGACATAATAACGAGATAATTTCAATAATAGAGGAATTAAAAGAGGCTAAAATAATAAGATAAATAGTGTATGTGGGAAGTTAAGGATTCATTTACCCTATCGATAAGTAAAGATGAGTAATATTAAAAAGGAAATAGTAAATGAACTTCATAAACCAGCTAGAAAATCTTTTAAACGAAGAAGAGTTATTGTTAAAGGTATTAATGATCTTTTTCAAGCAGATCTTGTACAGATGATCCCTTATGCTAAAGTAAACAAAGGTTATAAATATATTTTAGTAGTTATTAACGTATTCTCAAAATTTGTTTGGTGTGAACCTGTGAAAACTAAAGGCGGAAAAAATGTTACGGAAGCAATGAAAAAGATCTTATCAGATATCAAAGCTGTACCGAAAAATTTGCAAACAGATTTGGGTAAAGAATTTTACAATAAAGAATTTAAAAAATTAATGGATGAGATGAAAATTAACCATTATAGCTCTTATACAGATCTCAAAGCAAGTGTTGTGGAACGAGTTAATAGGACTTTAAAAAATAAAATGTGGAAACTATTTAGTCTAAACGGAAACTATAAGTGGTTAAATTTGTTACCGGATATTGTTGTTGAATACAATAACACTAAACATAGGACAATTGGGATGCAACCTAAAAATGTTAAAAAGAAAGATGAAAAACGCTTATTAAAAACTGTCGAAACCACCCGAAAACAGTCGATCCAAGGAAAAAAAAATTTAAAGTAAATGATTATGTGAGGATTAGTAAATATCGACAAGCTTTTTCAAAGGGATATACGCCTAACTGGTCTAATGAAATTTTCAAAATTAGGAAAGTTCATAAAGGTAATCCTAGAACTTACCTTTTACAAGACCAAATGGGAGAGGAAATTTTAGGGAGTTTTTATGAGGAAGAAATGCAGAAAGTAAAGTATCCCGATGTATATCTCGTGGAAAAAATTTTAAGAAAAAAGAATAACAAGCTCTATGTTAAATGGTTAGGATTAAGCAATAAGCATAATTCATGGTTTTCAAATAATAGCATTGTATGAATATAATCTATATTTTATTACTTTTTTCATGTATTATTTAATTTATAATATATTTTTACCTAATAAAACAAATATTCAAGCATAAATATGTTTTATTTCTATATATCTATTTCACATACATAAATACAAAAATACTACCTATGTGGTTATATATGATTAAGTATCATATAAATTACAAAATCTCTCATTATATACATTATATCTATGAGTACTGTCTAAAATGGGGTTTATAATATTTGAAGTTTGTTTTATTCTTCTATTAAACCGAACTCTATCGAGGGCTACAATTTCCCAATATCTCTTTCTTGATAATTTATACGCAAAATTCCACACCACCA
This sequence comes from Rutpela maculata, assembly GCA_936432065.2. Lineage (NCBI taxonomy): Eukaryota > Metazoa > Arthropoda > Insecta > Coleoptera > Cerambycidae > Rutpela > Rutpela maculata. The sequence continues at coordinate 29,064,445 of OW386289.2, forward strand.
TAAAATTAATCTTATTGTCTCTTAAATTAAATGTCACTTTCTTCATCTTTAGATCCTACCACAATATTCAGCTTCCAATATATCTGGATAAATATAAATTAACTCCATAAGCATAATGGTATTTTCATTATAGCCATTTTTATTCTTTTCAATAAGATTTACTGCATTTTCAAATACATTTCCTTCTTGATGTTGTAGTTCTCTCACCACATTCCTGAAATAACTTTGGAATTGCAATCTTTTTAAGGTCTCAATGTTAGCCTTAATGAGTGGTAATGCTTCCCACAACTTGCAAATCGATTCATATCCCAAGTAAATGTAAGAGTTATTTTTTATTATTTTTATAACTCTGGAATAGGAAATTTGCTCAAATTTTATAAGAAAGTTATCAGTCTCTACTGGTTCAACTTTATCATTGGAGTATACATAATTAGTTATTACACCTTGATACGTGAGAAAATGAAGCCACTCCTTTTCGTTAAAAATTATTACATCAAGTTTGTTTCCACTTAGCTTCACACATGGGTTATAACAGAAGTCATGTGATAATCCCGTTGTCACATATTTACTTCTAGATTTATTCAGTTGGTACCTTCGCTCACCAAGTACTACTATTTCATTTTTGTCTTGCGGTGCTGGAGGTAAATTATTAATTAAATCATTAATACTCAGTTCAGGTAAACTAAATAAACTGCCACTGTAAGCCATTGTGAACACTTGAATTTCTTTAACTAGTTGACACAAAAAACTTTGTTACAATGCCTGTGTACGTCTCTTTTTATAATCAGAATAATTTGATATAGTGGGGGTGCTGAATTGCGGTGGGAGGTTTTGAGTTGTGGTGGGAGAGATGGGAGGTCCTCACCATACATATATATGATGATGATCATATATATGATATGAGGGGAGGGTATGAGCTTAAATTGTGGTGGAGGGGAGGTTGAAAATCCACTACTACTTTCACTTATTAGTATGAAATGTGAAATCAATTATGCAGCAGGTGCCTTGATAGGTTGTATGTCACAATTATCACACACGGTGAATATTTTTTCATTTTTGAACGTACTGTTTTCCTTTAATACACTCTTACATCTGATACATATCCATACACAGACGGGCATAATGATGTGTTTGGAGTGATGGTAAAATATGTACTGCCTAACCTATGACATACCCCTTCCATGGTGATGAGGTAGGGAGGTGATGGGTGTGGCTTATGAAAAAATGGAGGGGGTTTCTGAGAAATTGGTGGGGGGATTGGGAGAAAAGTAGAGGGGGGATCGAAAAGTGGTGGGGAGATTGGGCGGGGCTTGGGGGAAAATGGAGGGGGGATCGAAAAGTGGTGGGGAGATTGGGCGGGGTCTGGGGAAAAATGGAGGGAGGATCGAAAATTGGTGGGGAGATTGGGCGGGGTCTGGGGAAAAATGGAGGGGGGATCGAAAAGTGGTGGGGAGATTGGGCGGGGCCTGGGGAAAAATGGAGGGGGGATTGAAAAGTGGTGGGGGGATTGAAAAGTGGTGGGGGGATTGTCACAGAACTGTCATTTCTTTACTACTCACATATGTACTTTAACCAGATCTGGAACTAGATTATATTTTCATCTTGTTCCGTTGACGGGTTGGGGGGTAAATTGGGGTAAATTTGGAGTAAATAGGTAAATCAAGCAGGTAGGAGTCCATAAATATTTAGTATATACAAAAGAAGCTGTCTCAAAAAATTTTTTACCATTAGTCATTACCACCCCCACCCCATTATTAAAGAGGATGAAAAAAAAAATGTGATTTAGTATGTGTACAAGAACCAGAAACCTCAAAATATTTTTTACTTCATCCACTTTCCACACTTATACCAATTCTGATAATTTTCATAAAATTATTATAATGTAATATAATAACACTTATTTAGCAAGTATTGGTTCAAGTTAATTTTGAAAAATCTTAAATGTCTAATATACCTTTAACACTGTTATATCATGGAAATTCAAGATGGCGGCTCTAACATGGCGGACGATTTTGCCGCGTATGATCCGATATCTGGAGGTTTTCAGGACCGCGAATTCAGAATTTTGTCAAAAATTTAAAATTCAAGAAGGCGGTCCAATTTGGTGATTCGACTCAAAATCCGTCCGGGGGTTTCAGGACCGCGAATTACGAATTTTTAGTAAGAAATTAAAAATTTCAGATAGCGAACCAGCTTTTGGCGTGTATGATCTTATTCGACTCCAAATCCGTCTGTGGGGGTTTTTAGGATCGCGAATTACGGATTTTTAATCAAAAATGAAAAATTCAAGACAGCAGTGTCAATATGGTGGACGAATTTCTCGTCATTTATGGTTCTATTCGACTCAAAATTAATATGTGGGGGTTTTCGGGGACGCAGATTGCGAATTTTTAACCTCCCCACAATAAAATTGTGGGAGGTTACTACAATTAGTCCAAAATCGAAAATTGAGATAAAATCAAATCTTTACGTTTTGAGGTCCCAGGAACCCAAAAAAGTTGTTTTTAAAAAATGTCTGTGTGTGTGTGTGTGTGTGTGTGTGTGTGTGTGTATGTATGTTAGCACGATAGCGGCGAAGCTACTAAACGGATTTGGATGAAACTTTGCATGAGGGTTTCTTTAATGCTCCAGAAGATCTGAAAAGGTTTTGATTGAGATCGGATTACGTTTAGTGCCGTTTTAGCACAACAAGTTGTTTATTTTATGATTACTTACAATTTGTAATTGAACCATTGAAATGCAGTAAAAATTCCGATTTCAACGATATATCACACTTCCACTTTTTCGATTTGGTTTCCGTGAAAAAAATGAAAAAACAAAAATTTCACTTGTTTTGTCCTCAAAGCAGTGCAATGTACAGGGTGATATTCTAATAATGACAGAGGTGTTCAGTGATTTCGGCTGATAACTCGGGAACGGTTGAAGATATCGAACTGAAATTTGAAACGTAGGTATAAATATTGAAGACGGGCGGATTACGAGTGAATTAATAATACACCTACGTCACATTACGTCACAAATAAGAAAAATTCTTAGAAACTGGTGCAGATATCGACTTAACTATTGGAAACATCCAATTAAAGTTTGAAACGTAGATGGAAATATTGTAGATGGATGGAATACGAGTGAATTAAAAATACACCTACGTTCTGATGACGTCGTAAAAGCATAAAATTCTTATAACAGGCGAACTGATGATGATATCAAAAAAATATTTCTACAAGACGAGTCACGAAATTTTTTTTTTTTTAATTTCCAAGAAATCAAATTTTCGGAGAAATGTCACTTTTCAGAAAAATGTCAAATTTTCAGGAAAACGTCAAATTTTCGGAGAAATGTCACTTTTCAGAAAAATGTCAAATTTTCGAAAAAATGTTAAATTTTCAGGGAAATGTCACTTTTCAGAAATATGTCAAATTTTCAGAAAAATGTCACTTTTCAGAAAAATGTCAAATTTTCGAACAAACGTCAAATTTTCGAAGAAATGTCACCTTTCAGAAAAATGCCAAATGCTTGAAAATTGTCAAATTTTCGGAGTAATGTCATTTCAGAAAAATGTCAAATTTTCAGGAAAACGTCAAATTTTCGGAGAAATGTCACTTTTCAGAAAAATGTCAAATTTTCGAAAAAATGTTAAATTTTCAGGGAAATGTCACTTTTCAGAAAAATGTCAAATTTTCGAAAAAACGTCAAATTTTCGAAGAAATGTCACCTTTCAGAAAAATGCCAAATGTTTCAAAATTGTCAAATTTTCGGAGTAATGTCATTTCAGAAAAATGTAAAATTTTCGAAAAAATGTCAAATTTTCGGAGAAATGTCACTTTTCAGAAAAATGTCAAATTTTCGAAAAAATGTTAAATTTTCAGGGAAGTCACTTTTCAGAAATATGTCAAATTTTCAGAAAAATGTCACTTTTCAGAAAAATGTCAAATTTTCGAACAAACGTCAAATTTTCGAAGAAATGTCACCTTTCAGAAAAATGCCAAATGCTTGAAAATTGTCAAATTTTCGGAGTAATGTCATTTCAGAAAAATGTCAAATTTTCGAAAAAATGTCAAATTTTCAGAGAAATGTCACTTTTCAGAAAAATGTCAAAAATTCAGGAAAATGTCAAATTTTCGAAGAAATGTCACCTTTCAGAAAAATGTCAAATTGAAAATTGTCAAATTTTCGGAATAATGTCACTTCAGAAAAATGTCAAATTTTCGAATAAATGTCAAAGTTTCGGAGAAATGTCACTTCAAAAAATGTCAAATTTTCGGAAAAATATCACTTTTCAGAAAAATGTCAAATTTTCAGAAAAATGTCAAATTTTATTAAATGGACTCAAAAGAAAATTCCCAAAAAATACTACGGGTCCATTTGTGGTATAAGTTCTCTGCTAGTGTGTTAAAGCGTGCAGACTGTATGCTGAGTATTTTTGACGTGTTAGGTGCATCGAGAGATTACAAGTTTTTTCGACGTTTATAAAGCCCACGGATGGTGTGAGAGGCCATCCTGAACCGCTTACAAGCCCTACAAGTGTAAGCAACCCCACCGGTACGCTTTCGGTGAGTTTTTTTCAATAAAACTTTAAAAGTGACAGTGACATTATATTTTAAAAACTATTTCCGCTACTTCCGGCATCCCGCCGGAAATTCTTCCGGCAACATAACCTAAAAATAGTACTACATAACCTAAAAACAATTTAAGACATTGGTACCAACCTAAACATTTTTCAAAAACCAAATTCCCCAGAGAAACATTGGAACCAAAAATTTGACAGCTATCACTTCCCCGACCGATTTAGTGAAAAATTGGTCGAGGCCAAAAGATAAAACAAAATATACCAACTCAAACTTAAACGATCCACCATGAACACTACCCTGGCTACATCTGGCAGGGAAGCTGTCCACCAAGAGTTATATGGTTTTTTCCAAAGATGGCCATCCCTACCATCCATCCCATTACCAACGAACAGGTTTTTTCGTTTAGTTGTTTCCCGTATCAATAATCAAAATTATTAAGTGCTCTTGCCTACGAACGTTTTTATAGAATTGTGTTTATTTTTATATTCATTTTAGGTCCATGTGGACACATTATAATTTTAACCTAGTCTTTAAGCCTGCCTACAGCCTATTTTTCTCCAAGCCAAACCGGACCTACCCCGTCCAGCCTCACACTCGCCACGGCGGTGTTCACCGTGGTTGTCTGGCTGGCCCCGGGCTAGGATCCGATGAAGCATATATTTGTATTAAAAACATTGAATAAAATATTAATGTTGTGCAGACTATGAATTTAACACTCAAGTTCTTAGGTCCAAATCTCACCGAACGCAAGACTTTTTTTCTGATTTAATACGAAAAAAACTTAATAAATATAATTAAATGAGATCGTTCATATTGTTTAGTGCTCTTTTCGGCTTCAAAGATTCACCGGGTGGGGAGGTTCCAGCCGCTTCCAGTAGCTGCCGATTTTTTTTATATATTAATAATAAAGTTTTTATAATCCACTATACTTCCCACACAGCAAAAGGAGATTCTTAACAAGTACATATCACATTCTTCTAAGTATATGGGATGTACTTAGTATATGCAAATAAGGTTCAAATTGTCTGCAAAACAGATATCATTTGTCTCACCCTGCGGATCCTATATACGTACTTAGCAGATACCTATGAATAAAATATATTACATTTGGGTACATTACATATGTATTATGTATGTCCAAAATATATACGCACGTTTTTATTCCATTATATGTATATACGCACATGTACATACATGCATAAAACATCCAGATATAAATGTACCCCGGATTTACATTTGGAGGTATATACAGCATAAGGACATACTTGACAAGTACATATAAGGTATATTACGAGTAATCAGTCGCCATTAGGCAGCTCTGAGAAATGTCGCACTGTCGCACACACTCAAAGAAATATTATGATTTGATTATATAAAATAAACACCGGGACAGTGCGTCCAAGAACTGCCTTGCTGATCACGGTAACCCACATGCTAGGTGAGTATGCTTTCTGCTTCGTAGTGTGTGCCTATGCATAGGACTTTCCATCAATTGATGCTTATCCTGGATTGAATTTATTTGGGAAAAATAACATGCTCTGAGACTAGAATTGGTCTGAATGGGTTGTAGATTTATGTTAGGTTAGTATGCTTTCTATTTGCCAATGTTGTCTATTCGATAAAGTTAGTTCGATGTAAAGCTGCAGCTTGCAAATTAAATCGATGGTGGTATCTAGCGGATTATAGGTGTAACTTCCAATAGTTCAAACTAACAGCCAATATATACATACAAAATATATACATACAAGTATGTCCTAACTATGTAGGTGGTAGGCATATGCGGAATATATGCATATTTGTATATAGTAGGTATATACATATTAAATATATACACGCAAGTATGTCTTAGGTGTATATGTTTTAGGTATATACAAAATATATACTTGTTGGTATGTACTGGGTATGTACATATGAAACATATACATAGTGGCAGGTCGTATGTATATACATAAAAAGATATTCATATACTAGTATATTGTAGGTATATGCAACAAAATAAAAACACATATGTGTATATTATAAGTACATACAGAACAGAATATACCCTCCATGTATATTTTATAGGTATACCATTCTAATACGGTATATATTTTTCATATTATGGACCTAAACGGTATATACATATCATGTCGAATGCTATATGGGTTGTATATATTCTAGCATTCTTTGTGCATGATAAGCGGTAACCGGAGTTTATAAGATATTTCTTCTAAGGGAGAAAATAAATAAAATTGTGTGCTAATACAAATGGCCGAAGTATGACGCCTTTATTGTAGAGGCGAATAAGGGTCAAATTCTGGTTGTCATTTTCGGCAACTCGTGCGTCACTCCTCGTTCACGCGAGTTGCATAAGCATGTGACGTCATCACTAATATAGTCCATTTGGGCATATGGGAAAATCGAAATTTTGTGTTGAAACGGATATAGCAGCGAAACCATTAATCCTACAGACATTTTTTGACAAAGCAAATTCATCATCATTTTATTGTCTTCATCCCTACTATTTTTTTTCCAAAATCAATATTTATCTAGATATTCGCAAGAGAAGAGAAAAAAACACGTTTCCTTGGAAAATGAAAATTTCCACTTGTTTCGTTCCTAACGTCCTTATTTTTGTCTTATGTCAAAAAATAAAAAATAGTTTTTTGTAGCATTAAATTCTCTACACATTCGTTAGGGCGAAGTATTTTGGCCTAGGGACCGCCATTTAAGAGTTATGGAGGTTTAAAGAGAAAGAAATCGAGATTTTAGACGAATTTCAAAAAAGTCTCCACTTTGGCCGACCGTATGTCGGTAATTTTTGGAGCAGCATAAAAATCCAAAAAGAGACTTTTAGGTAATTCAATTCTCTACAATTTCGTTAGGTCAAAGTTTTTTGCCGTAGGAGTCGCCGTTTAGAAGGTACGAACGATTTAATAAAAAAAGTGCATGACACCGTCATCTTGAAAGGCCCGCCGGAGCCAAACGAAACGTCCCATTAAAATTTCGAGTGCGGCAAAACGTTCCTGACAATATGTAGTTTTCCTTGGGGAGTTTTTATTTCTGAGCTATCTCTCACAGTTTCCGAGTTACAGATGAAAAACCGTTTTCAGAGTTGCAGCATCCGAGGGTAAATTTTAGTCGAAAACACAACATCTAAATTTACTCGTATTTTAAAAAATACGATACCGCGACGGCCGTACTATATTGCGATGGAAAGAGAAAGACTTGTAGTTGATCCGCATCGTAAATTGCATGTCGAAATTCGAAAATTCAGCTAGGCACGAACGAATCAAAAGTGACATTTTTGCAATTTTTCGTTTGACGTTTCTCGATCGCGAATTTGTGTTAGAAGAGTGTCCATCTTCCATCTCGTTCCGCCGCAAAAAAGAGATAGATAGTCTTTGCGCGTTAATAACTAATTAACCGTAGATAATTAGTCGTTCGGAATGTCGCGTTGAGATGTAGAATTTCACTCTCGTCAGATCAGTACAGTCCCGATTCCGTCAATAGTCTCTAAAAAAAGCCTTTGCGGCTGCAAATTTGCAAAGCAGCCCTGTATTATTTTGTGGTATATGTTCTCTGATACGTCTATCGAACGTTAGGTTAGACTATAAAATTTATCTTACACAAGAAGCGTGTTATTTTGTTTTTTAATTTTTTTCACAGAAACCAAATCGAAAAAGTGCAAGTGTGACCCAGGTAGCAGGGTGACGTCATTATAACGTCTTTTAAAGGTGATTTTTCGTCGCCGACGTCATTGTCCCAATAAATGACGTACCAGAGACGTGATATTTATAACGTACTTCTGACGTCTCATGAAGACGTCAAATACACGTTTCTTTTAGGTCATTATTTTGACGTCATTAAAATGACGTGAAATAAATCATTATAAAATAAAAATAAATAGAAGTATTTAGTGACTAGTTCAGTTTTTCCCACATAGTAATAATAATTTTGTTTTACTATTTCTAACTAGGTATACAGCTTTTAAACATATTTTTAATAAAGATGTTCAATGGTTCAGTGAGTTAAGTGTTAGGTTGCGAGTCAAAAGGTCCGCGGTTCGATCCCTGCACATTCCGGTTTTTTTTTCGTCAAAAATTTTATTAATAATTGTGGAAAAATATTATAATGAGAGGTTTGCATCCCTTATCGCAAAATTCACTGATTATCAATATGTCATATTGGCGTCATATGTATGACGTCATATTGACGTCATATATATATGACGTCATTGGGCTGTGACATTGTGCCGTCTTTTTCACGTCATTTTTATGTCATGCTGAAGGTGAAATTGACGTAATTAATGCCGAAAAGACGACGTCATAATGACGGCAACTTGCTGCCTGGGGATATATCGTTGAAATCGGAATTTTTACTGCTTTTCAATGGTTCGATTACAAATTGTAAGTAATCATAAAATAAACAACTTGTTGTGCCAAAACGGCACTAAACGTAATCCGATCTCAACCAAAACCTTTTCAGATCTTCTGGAGTACTAAAGAAACCCTCATGCAAAGTTTCATCCAAATCCGTTTAGTAGCTTCGCCGCTATCGTGCTAACATATATACACACACACACACACACACACACACGCACGCACGCACGCACGCACGCACGCACGCACGCACACTCACCCACACACACACACGCACACACACACACACACACACATATATTTTTCAAAAACCACTTTCTTTTGTTCCTGAGACCTCAAAAAAACATAAAGATCTGATGTTACCTCAATTTTCGATTATGAACCAATTTTAGTAACTTTCCACAATTACTTCCACATCCAGTGGAAGTATAGTAACGACAAAAAAATTTTCAAAAATTTTTATTGTTCAAATAGGCTTAGAATGTCATGAAACGTCGAGATTTCAAGTTTGAGAGAAAAAATTTTTCTGTCTGGCGGTCTGTAACTTTATTTGTGCGCACGTTTACTCTGGAACCGTTTGAGATATTGACTTGAAATTTGGTACACATATGTACTTTAACGAGATCTAGAACTGGATTATATTTTCATCTTGTTCCGTCGAAGGGTTGGGGGGGGTAAATTGGGGCAAATTTGGAGTAAAAGGTAAATCAAGCAGGTAAGAGTTCATAAAATTGATATTTAGTATAGACAAGAGAAGCTAAGTTTCAAAAAAAATTTTGGCATTAACCACCCCCGTTACCCGTTAAAGGGGATGAAAAAAAATGTGATTTAGTGTATGTACATGAACCAGAAACCTCAAAATATTTTTTTACTTTATCCACCCCCCACTCCCCCCCAATGGGATATTTGTGATCTGTTCAGATTTTTTTTTCGGTGCCGATGTTATATTTTGATCTTATTCCAATGACGGGTTGAGGGTCAAATGGGGGTAAATAGGTGAAGCAAGTAAATAATAGTCCATAAAATTAAAATTTAGTGTATGTACGAGAAGTCGAGGTCTTAATTTTTTTTTGCATCAGCCACCCCGATTAATAAGAGGAGTGAAAAAAATAAAATTGTGATTTAGTGTGTACATAAACCAAAGGTCTCAGAATTTGTTTTGGCATTAGCTACCTCCCACTATCGCCACTATTACCACCCCCACCGCATTATTAAAGGGATTAAAAAAAATAAAATTGCGACTTAATAGTGGATGTGTACCTATACAAGAACCGAAGGTCCCCATTTTTTTTTTTGGCATCAACCACTCCAATTACCATCCTCATCCCATTATTAAAGCGAGAAAAAAGAACCGTTTTGCCCAAGGAATCACTACTTCCACATCCAGATTTTCTATCCAAGTCACTCACAACGAAAACATTTTTTATGTGGAAATAACTGTTTATGGAACTACTTTAATAATATAATATTTGATATATATACGATATCACACATCGGTAGTGAGGTGGGGGTGGTGATAGGGGGTGGTAGTGGGGGTGGATAAAGTAAAAAAATATATTGAGGTTTCTGGTTCTTGCACACACACTTTTTTTTCACACCCTTTAATTATGGGGTAGGGGTGGTAATGGAGGTGGCTAATGCCAATTTTTTTTAGCTCCTCTTGTATATACTAAATACCAATTTTATGAATTCTTACCTATTTTATTTACCTATTTACCTCAAATTTACCCCATTTTACCCCCAACCCTTCGACGGAACAAGACGAAAATATAATCTAGTTCTAGATCTTGTTAAAGTACATATCTGTACCAAATTTCAAGTCAGTGTCTCAAGCGGTTCTAGAGTAAACGTGCGCACAAAAAAAAGTTACAGACCGGCAGACAGACAGAAATTTTTTTTCGCTCAAACTTAAAATCTCGACGTTATATGACATTCTAAGCCTATTTGAACAATACAAATTTTTTTGTCGTTACTATACCACTGGATGTGGAGGTAATAAAAGTTGTGATTATAAATGTATACCTAAAAGAACTAAAGGACTCCATTTTTTTGCATTACCCACCCCCCCTACCACCCACACCCATTATTAAAGGAAGTAAAAAAATAATAATTTTGGGATTTAACGTGTATACAAGAACTTCAACATTTTTTTGCATTAACCCATTATGAAAACGTATTAAAAAATTCAATTGTGATTTAGTGGGTACAAGAACCAAAGGCCTCAAAATTTTTTGCCAACAACTCCCATCTACCACCCCCACTACCGTGTGGCATATCGTTTTATAGGTTTTTGGAGTAGACAATTTCAAAAATAATGTTATTAAAGTTCTATGAACAATTATTTCGAGTGCAAATATATCATCGTTGTCATATTTTTCGTTTTAAGAAACTTAGACTATAAATTTGGATATGGAACCTTAGGCAGCGGTTTTCGCCATAGTAGACTGACGGTACATGACCAGTCAGGTGCAACGTTTTCAAAATGTATGCCAATCATATATATGAATGAAATTACCATGAATATGCCAGAAATGCAAATTTTAGGCAGTTGTCGCGTGCGATTTTTTTTTTGTATTTTTTTTTGTATTTTTTTTTTATTTTAAAATGGATGCCAATAGTGCCAAACGAAAAGCCGTGAAAAAGAATCCAGCGGAAATTCATTGGCATGCAGTTTTCGCGCGCAAAACAACCTTTGATGCGCACATTACATCGTAAAATTTTTTGGTGTTCTTGATTTTGGATGATTTTGATTTTGGATTTTTTTTCAAGGCTTTTCGTTTGGCACTATTGGCATCCACTTTAAAATTTAAAAAAAAAACAAAAAAAAACAAAAAAAAAACGATTTGCACACCCTTCTGCACGCGACGACTGCCTAAAATTTGCGTTTCTGGCATATTCATGGTAATTCCATTCATATATATGATTGGCATGCATTTTAAAAACGTTGCACCTGACTGGTCATGTACCGCCAGTCTATAGCTTCAAAATGAAGAAAAAGGGTGTGAAGAATTTGTAGTACCAAAAAGGTTTCTTTAAGGTCTAACGACTCACTTGATGTGAACAGTTGTTAGAATAATTTTTTTAGCTAATTTTATGCCCTTCAAAAAAGATATCTATGGTTTTTTAATCTTTCTGCTTACTCTTGAAAATATTTAAGAAAAACCATAAAAATCGACTTTCTTATTGATCTAATTATTAATAACTTTGTATTTCTGATAAAAAATCCGGTTGATTTATTTTTCTCAATTATTGTGCACCGTAGATATGATTATTTATGAAGGCTGCAGCCTGTTTGAACTCATTGGAATGCTAACCCCTAAATGTGTCCAGTATGATTGGACTAATCGGTCAAAAATAAAACAAGTAGCTTGCAGAAAGTTTAATTATGTAGTTAAAAGCAATATATCAAAATGGTGGCCTTGTCACTGATATTCCAGTATTACAAAAAAATCACAAATTGTTTAACATCAAGTAATCAATTGATACGCATAATTAATTAAGATTAAAATGCATTTAATGCATTTCAAAAATGTTAAAGCTAGATCTATGAATTTTGGCGTCAATAACTCTAACAAAGGTGTCAAAGGTTAAATCAAATAAATACACATAAATGAGAAGCTCGTGATTTAAAAAATTTAATTATCAACAAATTGCTATTTATATTTAATTATCAAACAACCCAAATATTTAGATCCAGATTATTTATTTTGTTTGGTCTGTAATAATTTAGATTAATATATATATATATATATATATATATATATATATATATATATATATATATATATAATATATATAAATATATATATATATATATATATATATATATATATATTGTTACGGTATTTGCTTTACTTTATATATTTTAACATGTAATGTATGCCGCCACGTTAGGCACCAAATATTTGTGAAGTATTTGTTATATTTTAATGTATTTTAAATTATCTTATTGGTACTTACTTTTAAAACTAAACTCTATCTCAGGGTCTCGAGTAGGTTCAACAGACGAACAGAGTGAATGTTGAGTGAAAACTTGGAGGATAATACTTTCCTTTATTTATTTGAAATTTTATTTTGTTGAGCGCCAGGTGACCTTATGTCAACCAAAATTAATTAACAAATAAAACACCAAAATTTAAAAGAATAAATAGTGAAATTTTATTTTACATTAATGCCAAATTTGTTCAATAGATCAATTATTTTTACTAAAATGGTTTGACAAATTTTTATTAAATTCCTTAAAATTAACTAAAACTATTGGCCATTTATATTGTCTATTGCAATTTTTTTATATAGAGATCTCAATTTTAAGTAAAAGTCAAAATTTCTTTATTTTATTATGAAGACGAAAACGTAGTAAAAGCTTTTACCTTACCAAAGATTCGGTTGCGTTCGGTGTCGCGTACCGATTCAGACGCACCTTTACACTTGACAGATCTCTAACTGCAGTTGCCACTCTCGGAACTCGATGATTCTAAACCAAACAGCTGGACTGAAATGGCGGTGTTTACCTTGGACCTTTATATTTGGAATTTCCACACTTAATTGACGATTTGCACGAAAGAAAGTTTGGTAAAAAGTGTCTAGATTGGTATCACTGTAATTCACTGCACATGTTGACCAACTCGTCTAATTTCCAAACTTTGCAACAATTAACCCACTAAACACGAAACATTTATGAAACGTTTCGAAAAAATTGTAATCTGGAAGAAATGAAACATTTCCTAGAAACATATCTGTTTATATTTTTGACACATTTCAGAAATTCATAATATTTGTTATTTTGCAGAAACATTTCATATATATCCCACTAAACACGAAACATTTGTGAAACGTTTGGAAAAAATTGTAATCTGGAAGAAATGAAACATTTCCTAGAAACATATCTGTTATATTTCTGACACATTTCAGAAATTCATAATATTTGTTATTTTGCAGAAATATATCATATATATTGTTCCGTCGGTAAAATATATATGAAATCATGAATTCAAATGGCATCGGTAACAATATGTCCATTCCCCGCGATTTTTAAAATGCCTTGTATGTAAAAGTACAACTATTCTCGACTTAGATTCCGTCTGGAATACTGAATGCTTGGTTATTAATAAGTAATTACTCGAAAACTAGACGTCAACGAATAATGTGGAGAATATATTAATATATATAAAGATCTGAAATATTGATATTTGTAAACTCTGCAAAGCATAAAAACTTTATGATCATCTCCATGCGGCAAGTTGTGGAATTACATTTATCGAAAAACACGAAGGGGTAGTATACAATCGTTTACGATCGATACGATTCTGCCTATTTGTTTTACAGCAACTAATTAGTAATTATAATTACTGGAAATTTCAACTCCAAATCGAGAAGTCAACATACCAGTATTGGTAGATTATTGCACAGAATACGCGTCAAATTGTAGAAATTCATTTATTAAAATGAGAAACGAAAACATACGACCGATGACGATTCTAACATGGACAAATGTATAGAGGAGAGAAGCTAGCCGCCATTTGTATTTGCATTTTGCTATTGTTGCAGTTAAGTAAGTTTAACTTTATGCCTGGAAGGATACTGTGTGCATCAAAAATAAAAAAAAATAGTGCGAGTGTCGGGTCAGTTAATTATTATTAATACTTAAAGTGCTGTGGTTTTTGAAAGATACATTGTTTTTCCACTAATGGACGAGAAGAAGGTTAAAAAAATATTCATTTGTGTTCTGCACATTCAATTTGTGATTGTTTTTATGACTTTCAGTCCCTGGCGAAGGCTTAGTACCAGCATGAATAAAACATTCGAAACTTAGTATCGGCGTGGTTGAAATCAGGCCCAATAGCGGTTCATCAAATAGAAGACAAGATAATATACCTAATGGTTAACCACTTTTGAGGGCAACTGCCAACTTGATTTTATGAAACTGATATTTTATTTTATGGAGGAATAAGATATACTTTTGTTATATATTTTTATATTTATATACTATGTTTTTTTTTTAGATATTTACAGTTTACAAATATTTAAAAGTGTTTCTAATACATGTTTTTTTTATATTTGCTGGGTAATTTTATTTATTTGTAGACATCTAAATGCCAAGGAAAGATTGATGGGATCGACAGCTCAGTGAAGATAAGTAAAGATGAAGACACATGATACTAAGAAAGTAAGATACGCTCTCACGCATACCTCCCCTTACCGCAGTCTCCGCTGTTACGTCACGTAAAAGTCAACTAGTTCAGCGGTCAATTTTTATTTTAGATGTAAACTAGAATTACCTTAACCGAAGTGTTTGGAAGCTTATCCTTCAATGAAATAAGAAATTACGATTCTTTTGGTTGATTGAGACAAAAGACCCAGACAGCACCGTATATTCTAAGAATATTCTGTAATTATGCAAAAAAGAATGAATATATTCTGATTAATTCTGGAATAATCCTGGAATATACAGGGTGTCCCGAAACTCCCGCCTTCCCCTTTAGATGCTAATTCTCCATGCAAAAATA
Source organism: Rutpela maculata (assembly GCA_936432065.2). Taxonomy (NCBI): domain Eukaryota; kingdom Metazoa; phylum Arthropoda; class Insecta; order Coleoptera; family Cerambycidae; genus Rutpela; species Rutpela maculata. Next base: position 29,079,880 of record OW386289.2, read on the forward strand.
GTAAGAAAAGTTCCTATAAACATGTGTCCGGAAATGCTTCCTAAGGGAGCTACGGCCCTCTAAGAATGGCGCAAAAATAGGTGTTTTTACTAATTATCTCGGAAATGATTTGGAACAACTTTATGAAACTTGGTTAACTTTTTTCGATTATTAAAGGTTATTGTTTTACAGTATTAGCCAAAATAAATTTTATCCAGGGACGGAGAAACGAGAGGTCGGTGTTCTTTCTTTCTATATATTAATATTTCCATTTGACATTTTTAGTATTTTAATCCCCGATTATGATTCCCTGGTTAATTCTTCATAAAAAAGGGCCTCTTTACAATTAGCCATATGGCAAGCCGTTTTCGAGTAAAAGCGGTCTAAACGAAATATTGCGTATTCGTTTGCTAAATGCGCATTATTTATTTTTCAAAGTAGGCGTAAAACAATAACCTTTATTAATCGAAAAAAGTTAACCAAGCTTCATAAAGTTGTCCCAAATCATTTCCGAGATAATTAGTAAAAACACCTTTTTTGCGCCATCCTTAGAGGAATTAGCACCTAAAGGGGAAGGCGGGAGTTTCGGGACACCCTGGATATAAGATAACGGATTATTCTAGTAATATAATTTTATATATATACATGGAATATTCAGCATGAATATGATAGTAATATTCATTTTGGAATATATATATATTCCCTCCTGGGTCAAGAATATTCTAACACTTTGAGAATGAAAGAATAATATTAATTGTTACTCAACCAAATCAACGTTTTATAAAAGCTTTTAATTAATAAAAAATATTTAATATGATTATAATGATTATATTATACAATGTGTTATTCCCAGTTTTAAACAAAAGCTCAATCCATATTTTTGTTATCAGGTTATCAGGTTTGAGCAGTGCAGCCAAGGCTAGACTTCAGAAATAAAGCCATGCACATGTATATAGTGTTTTAAACTACCCGCGATTTCTTCCTATTTACGTATCTCATAACATAACCTCAATATCAGAATTTACGTGCTTTAATCGTTTGTTATTGTTGAGATACTTAAGTGTTTTTATGTGTAGTATAAGTGATAAGTGACCGATGAACAATAAGTAAGTACATTAATCTTTTTTATAGGGAAAATTTAACAGGGCATCACGTCACTTGTACATTTTCTTACTTAAATGAAAAGAAAAACGGATAGAAATACTACTGGTACTGGCGCAGCTTCATAGAGAACTTAGAACTCTAAAACTCCATAAGACCATAATGCTGATGATATAAATCAGAGACAGTTATTACAGTTGAACCAAAGCTTACCAACAAATTCTTCACAGTAAAGTAAAGTAAAAGTAAAGTAAAAACAAATTTTGAATCCTTTGGTTCTTGTACACACGCTAAATCAGGGGGGCGGCTAATGCCAAAAAATATTTTGAAATATTAGCTTCTCTTATATGTACTAAATACCAGTTTTATGGGCTCTTGCTTGATTTATCTATGTACTCCTATTTACTCAATTTACCCCTCAACCCTTCAACGGAATAAGATCAGAATATAATCCTCGTTGAAATACATATAATTCAAGTCAATATGTTAAACGGTTCCAGAGTAATTGTGCGCATAAGAAAAAGTTACAGACCGACGGACATTTTTTTGCTCAAACTTAAAATCTCGACGTTTCATAACATTCTAAGTCTATTTGAGCAATAAAATTTTTCAAATTTTTTTTGCGCTACTATACTTCCAAGTAATTACAAAATACAAAAATATGAGTTGATTCTTGGTTTTACCATTAGCTTTCTTCAATACACAAGTTTAAATTCTAAATAAAAATCCTATAAAATGTTTTCTTTTGTTTTAGAAACAATGAAAAGGACAAAGAAGATTAGTCTTAAGATAGATTCAAAATATAAATATATTTATTAAATACTTAATAAATAATTCTGCAATATTATATTTTCAATATTTTATTTTCCCATATTTTTAGAATTTTTAGGAAGAAGGCACTAATATGCAAGGAGTGGAGAGTTTTCAGGTGATTACTGTTATTATTTTACATTTTAATTTTTATATAATTATTTAAATCGAAAAGTAAGATAATCAGATATCAAGCTGAAGGAACTGCTGTAAACAATTGCGAGTGTCTTCCCCCATCCAGGTGCGTTTAGATGATGTATTAGTTTTATTTCTGCTTTTACCAAAAGTGGCCCAGGTATACCAGAGGACCTGTATACATTCTCACGGGAATATTCCTGAAACCAGCCTAAAGGAATATCCTATATAAACCTAGATTATTCCAGGAATATAAATATATATTCCAGACAAAAGCTGTGAATATGTTTGAAACATATAAATATTCCTGGATTATTCCTGGAATAATTTGGTAATATTCTTAAAGGAATAATCTAGGTTTATGTAGGATATTCCCATTGGCCGATTCTAAGAATATTCCCTGGAGAATTTATATATTCACGGCCTATTCTAAGAATGATTCTTTATTCTCAAGAGTATATTCCAGGAATATTCTAAGATTATATTGTGCTGTCTGGGGATAGAGCCAAAAATGTGAGAAAATTGTAAAATAATTCTTTCGTTTAACTTGCCCTAACTCAGAAATGGGCCAACGAATTAATCTCAAATTTTTACTACTTCATGACTCTATATCTGTTAATAAAATGTGTTAATATGAAGGTAAAATTTTAATAAGTAAAGAAAATATGATTTTTTTCTAAGACCATGTCGATAAACTGTGAAATTTTACAGGCTCGAATATGACAAGCGAAAAACTTTTTTATCTTTCGAATTAGATACCAAGTATATTGAGGACGTATGAAGGTAAAGAATGGAGCTAATTTTTTTATTTGAAACTTTTTTTTCTAGGATTAACAGTTTTCGAGAAAATTGCACGCGAACGATACAGCAGCGCAGAGAATGCGGTGAGAAATGTTTTCAGCAAATCAATAGAGGGTTATTAAATATTTGTAATAATTACCATGAGAGAACACATTGATATACCCTGCGCTATTGAATTAAGTCATACTGCGAAAACAGTATTTTGCAGATGCAAAATGTTTTTCATAATAGAAACATTAAAGAATCCGGCAAATTATTTCGAAATAACAGAAAAAAAATATTTTTCGTTCTTGACTGTTTGTCTATTTTCCCGAATAACGTTAGATAAATGCACTGTTTCATAATTAAACTAATTAAAGTAGTACATTATTTACTACTACTATTTATTGTGTTTAATTAAATGAATTAAAATTTAATATTAAATAAAAACAAAATAAATAGCTTACACGTTGAAAAATCAACGGTGCAAAAGATCATACGTGCTTGCATCAATTATTTTGAAGGTGTTTTCACAAACATTGAAATCCACAACGGCCTTATGCAAAATGAAAGGTGCTGACAGAAGCAGTCATAGAATTCTATGATATTAAAAAGTAAAATTGCCTGCAATCAGCTTTCTAGGTCTTATATTACGGTTTTCGATGTATTTTTAGGTAGATATTGGACACGGGGCTGTCGCGGGCGCGGGCTCTATTTGAAGTTGACTAGAGGGTGACGCTATGCGCACAACATGTCAAAAGCTGGTCCTCGTACCGAGCGTATCTTATATTTCATAATATCATGATGAAGACATTAGAAAGTTAAAAAGAAAATTGAACCCCCTTCCAAAAAGGTTGCTAAAAATTATGAAATAAAATTTTATGGTCGCCCAGTTAACTGAACTTTAATATTGTTATTGAAGTCGCTTAAAAATATATTTCAATTCATTATTTGTTTATTTTTACACCGGCTTCAATTTCGACATTAGGTAATAAAGTTCAGTTAACTAGGTGATACTGAAATTTTATGTCTCATAATGTTTATAGCAGAGATGTGCCGAGGATACTCCATATTTGATAAAAGTCTGTAAAAGGCATTTAAATAATATAACTGTATGCACTTATTTGGTATCAAAATGAAGCTTGCATCATCACGAATCAGATTTCACCACAAAATAGCTTATCAATATACCCAATGGAAAGTTAGAAGGAAAACTTCCTGGAAACTTTCCATTTTGAAAACTCCGAAAGTTTCAGGAAGTTTTCCTTCTAACTTTCCATGGGGTATATTGATAGCCTATTTTATGGTGAAATTTGATTCATTTTGACAGTAAATGAGTACATACAATTATATTATTTACATGACTTTTACAGACTTTTATTAAATATGGAAAGTTTTCTCAGCACATTCCTGAAGGAAATGTTTCTTTGAAAGTAAACATTAATGTAACTTTACCTCTCTGAGAGGTAAGATTAATAGAACATTTTTATATAAAATATTTTACATAATTTTACATAGCATATACGTAAAATAATATCATATTTAAGTCAACATATTAACTTAATTACTTATACACAAGTTTACATATTTGCTACATAATTTTACTTAAAAATGTTTACCTACTTCATTTTACGACATAAGTCATGAAACGCGTCAGTGTCACGCTCACGCAGCATGCCAGTGTAAAATGATGTAAAATCTAACGTTTGTGTTTTTTGATCATTTTTGTGAAAAATTGTGGATGTCTTTTAATAACTTTGATGCAGAACTGTGAACCATAAAGCGTTGTGACTTTTTTAAATATTATTTTATTTGGACGTTTTATTAGTGTAGAGATTAGGTGCAAACATAAATGCCCTCTTGTTTGCGAATTTGGTGTACATACCTATGTTGGTGCACCATTTTCCAGTGAATGACCCAAAAGTAAGTTTGTGTTGTACCGTTTTTATAAAGATATTTATTTAAATGAAACGTAATCTTTTTATAGGTTAGAATTATTTCACGGGCAATTGTTATTCTCGACAGACAATTATATCATTACATGGATTTTGTTACACAAAAGCTGTATGTTGGTGCTGTTCCCACATTATTAAGTTCAACTGAATCCAGTGTAAGAAGTTGTAATTCAAGGAAACCCAAATCTTAATAGTGACCAAAAGCTTTTGAAAAGTACTATAAATAGGTATGGTTATTGTTTACCGACATCTTATAGCACCTACTTTGTGTTCGTTATTGTATTGTACATATATTTCAAGGTTTTGTATGTGTAAAGTAGGCTAATATTTTTCTGCAATTTTTCTTTTGTCCAAAATTGGCTCAGCACGTCAAAATACTTCAGAAAAATTAGATCAGAACCTTAGGACAAAACCATTGCCACTTTTTAGGGGATAATTTTTGATAAAATTTTTTTTTCAATATCAGAATCGGTTTCAACATGTTAAAAAACAGGATTAGATAGTTCTGATCAAAAGCGCAGCCCTTTTTTTTTGTTGTCTTGTGATTAATGATATTGCCTGTATCGCCATTAAAAAAATTAATTTGATCATTATAAAACTACGAAGAAAACTAGAATTGCCTGAACCTTTATGGTTAATTTTGTTGCAATAAATTAAGACAATTAAGATTTGTCATTATTAAAAATATGCTTCTGGTAGAATTAAATCATCTTGGTAAAGGACCCCGCACATTTTCTTATATCAAATGGCTCTCGGTGAATGTAATAGTATAATATAATTTAATATTTATACAAAAAAAGCTTAAGAAACAGTAACAAATTCGAAAATTGAATCGTTAATTGTTTAGTTTTCAGTGGCGCTAATTAACAATTTGTTTATATGACTGTTAAAGAAACTACTTTTATCATGGGATTCTCACAAGATTGATGCACTCGTCTACAACTTATGCATGGAAAACGTCCTGCTTTACACACTTGTTGCATAAATGAGTAGGTATTTTAAAATTATTTAAAACAATTTTTTGGCAATTATTTAACAAATGCATATTTTTCACGCTACGCGGCTCCCAATTGGCGTAGGAAACGCCGTTTTTTGAAATTGTTTCTTTTCTTGTGATCTTTTGAAGCATTCTAATAATTTTTAATTGTTTAATTCTGAGAAAAAAAATTCTTTATAAAAAATTTAAAATGATTTTAAATAGTTTAAAAAAATTGTGTTAACACCACTGAAGAGTAGGAGAAAAATCTACATTCTAAAACAAATTGTTCTATGACTTGATGCACTTAAACAGTCAACGGTTCAATTTTCGACTTTGTTATTGTTTTTTTGGCGTTGTTATAAACATTTTCACTTGAAATTTGGTGTGATGATTTAATGGGCTTATTTAGCATATTTTTTTATTACATTTTGCAAAAAAAACTCTTAATTTTAGAGCGAAATTCAAAAACCAGGATATTCTAAGATCTCTAGAGGCTTTAAAATTAATCAAGAATATAGACGCTGCGTGAAGTCATTCACTCCTAGTTGCATTTTCATTCCCCTTTTTTTCGGTAGTTATATGCTGCATACTCTTATGTTGAAATACTCAAATAGTCCCCAAATCATCATCTCTGGCAGATTAGACAAATCTGATTTTAAATAGCTGGGTTTTAACAGTGTAAACTCAACTTTGAGGCAGACTTTCGGATTGATAGACAGCACTTTGAACACATCGGTTCATGTTTAAAGCAGTATACTTCTGAAACTTATCGGATCGACCTCAAATTTTCCATTCCATTGGAAGCGTGTTTTCGTAAAGTTTTGTTAAAATATATACATTATTATTTAAGCTATCATAAATTGTTTAATAACTTAAAAAATTTATCAAAATAGTTTGCATCTAGTTTTCTTCACAATTTAGTAAAGGGATACAAGCTGTATAACCAGATTTACTACACTACACAGGGTGCGCCACTTAAAACTCCCCAGACTTGTAACTTTTTTATTTTCGAAGCGATGACCATGTTGGGCACATCAACTTGTAGACATTTTTAAAGCCTTTAAATATCCGTACAGTGATTAATTTTTTTTTTTTGAATGGTTAAGAAAGGAAACTTAATTTCTTTGAATATTTTTTTACCTCACCCTGTACATGGAATGTGTTATTGTTTTCTTATAAAGGTTTTAATTAGCTTCAATTTATGTTATTAAAATAAAAAAACTTAAAAAATAAAACATTTGCAATTTCCTACTTAGTACATTTTAATGTTAGTTTAAAAAAAAAATTTTTTTAATTTTTTGTTATTGTTTTATTACGCTGAATATTGTTTGTGATATGTCTTTTACAGATAAAGTATAAAATTATTATTTACATTCCTTTCAAAGTAATTTAAACAAAAAATCAGTTTGGAGTGTTTTTAATTCCTTTCTCTAAAACCAAAAAGAATTTCGAATATGACGTAATAATATAAATTGAAGCTAATTAAAACCTTTATAAGAAAATATTAACGCAGTTCATGTACAGGGTGACGTAAAAAAATATTCAAGGAAATTAAGATTTCTTTCTTAACAATTTTTTCAAAAAAATTTTTTTTTAAATGCTTTAAAAATATCTACAATTTGATGTGCCTTAAAAAATAAGAAAATTACAAGCCTGGGGAGTTTTAAATGGTGCACCCCGTATATGAAATAGACTAATATTTCAATTATTTTCACAGGTTGTGTAACTGATGTTCAAGTAGCAAATGGCAGAGTGACGAAGGCTGACCAATGAACGAGTACAATCAGAAACGACCCGAGAAATGCTTAACACTTATTGTAGATACTTAATTAACTTGAATATAGATTAGTTACACAAAAGACACTAGTATTAATCTCTCCTAAATCAACAGTTAATAAAATAAATTAAATGAAATTTGAGCTTTACTAGGAATGCAAGGCAAGGTAGGTAGGTGGGTATACATCATTAGAGAAGAAAAAATATCGTATAGCTGCTTTCTAAAGACACACAACGCAGGTGTTTCGAATTTTTATAGAAGTCACTATAACTTTTTATAGATAAATCTTACATGGGGGGTAGTTTTCACACCATCTGAGGGTTAACACTGTAGGACATTGATGGTATGTAAGTTTCTAGTTCTATTTTAGAGTACTACGCAAAATAGAAATCCTGTTGGATTTTACGTTTTCTCTTGTTTTGGGTTCTTTAAACTTAAGGGTGGTTGTTCTCAACCCTATAGGGGCAGTCGGACTTGATGCAGTTTTTTATCACTTTAACAAAACTTAGACATTTTGAGCTTTTTCAGCAGTCATTACTGTTTTGGATCGATTTTTATAAATGGGGGCTAGTTTTTGCCCCTCACTGGGGGTGTGTTTCATATCTATTGTATGTACGCTGCTGTTTAACCTTAATTTGTATAATTTAATCGACTAGAATGTAACAACTATTCTCGTAGCTTAATATTCTTTTTACCCCAGTCCAGGGGTGTTTTTTGGCTCTAGCTAAAGATTTTTGGGGGTGTACGAATTTTTTTAACCTCGGATTCGGATTCAGCGACCGAAAATACATGGGGATACATGGGTCTGGTTCGCTGGTCTGAACTTTATTTTTTTTTGTGGGGCTGAGTAATTAACTTAGTTTAACGTGTCATTCAATTCGAGAATCTTTCCTAAGCTAATATATGTTGACAAATCAGACAACCATATCTTGCATTATATACTTTTGATCTCTTTTTGACGTAGCATGTATTTGTTTTGTATACCTACCATAATGTTTAAAATAGCACCCTATAGTACTTTTTAAATATTGATATTAGAAAACTGGATTCTTGGAGTTAAATATATGAATATAAATTCCTCATGAATTGCCCAGAAAAATTGATATTCTTTAGGAAATAACTGGAGGAGACATCAACTTTTATTTTTAAGTAGAATACCTCTGAATATTTTTAGAAAGTTAGATAGTTTTATATTTTAAATATAACCATTTTTTACAAAAAAAATTTTCATTCAAAATATAAAACTAGTCGGCTCTCTAAATAAGGTATCCGACTTAAAAATATATATATATATAAATAAAACTTGGTGTCAACTTAGGTAATTTTCTAAAGAAATATATTTTTCTGTATAACTTATAAGGAACTTTATTCATATATCTAACTTTAAAAATCCAATTGTGTAGTATCAATATTTAAAAAGTGCTGGGATATGCTATTTTGAACATACGGTAGATAGATAAAATATATACATGCTACATCATAAAGAGATAAAAAGTATATAAGTTACGTAGCGTAAGGTCACTATCAAGTGGTTGTAACAGTTCCAGGAACGTTTCATATTTTATATGCATTTTTTGAGACGTCGGAAACATTTTTGTAAATATCCATGAATGTGTCGGGCACGTGTCTTTTGAAATGTTTCATTGAAACGTTTCTTAGGTAGGACATCTTGAGTTTCTGCAATGAGTCTAGAACGTTTCTGTCATACTTCTAAAAACGTTTCATGTTTCAGTACATTCATTTCAGAAACATTTCCGGAACAGAAAAATGTTTAGTGGGAAATACCTATAATATAATAATCATAACATTGTTTTCATTATCTTTATTGTTAAATCTACTTCCATTGAATATAAATCATCTTTATTAGGTTGTTTCGTAGTCTACAATATTTATAAAATGTCGAATTATGCATTTTGTCAATCACTGCTGCCAACTCTTCTAAACTGAGAGTTGGAAACAGTGTTTGACAAATTGTATAATTCGACATTTTTTAAATATTGTAGACTACGAAACAACCTAATAAATATGATTTATATTCAATGAAAGTAGGTTTAACATTAAAGATAATGAAAACAATGTTATGATTATTATATTATAGGTATTTAATTGTTGCAAAGTTTGGAAATTAGATGAGTTGGTCAACATGTGCAGTGAATTACAGTGATACCAATCTAGACACTTTTTACCAAACTTTCTTTCGTGCAAATCGTCAATTCTTTCTCCTATACCATCCATTTACTTTTCGAAGCACAATTTTCACTACAGGTAAGTGCCTGAAATTTATTTTCGTTGCACATTTGAAATTTGTTTACAAAGCCTTCTTACAATTTTGTTATTTACAAATTTTACACGTTCAAATTACTTGAAATATAAACTTATTTTCACATATCCATGAATATTTTTGTTGAGTCAGGGCCTAGAGCGCGCATGCGCGACTGGCTACGCGTTGTTGGCCCTCTACTATATGTGGGAGGCGTAGCGAGCGTCTGAGCTAACCCGGCAAGTGGCCTCGCTGATACATCACGTTTCACGTGACTTCTCGTTGGTGGTCGTGCATCCTCGTGTCTAATCGTCTCCGTAGGTGGTCGTGTTTCTGTTTGACTGCGCGACTGGCTACGTGTTATTGGCCCTCTACTGTATATGGGAGGCATAGCGGGCGCCTGAGCTAACCCGACAAGTGGCCTCGATGAAACCCCACGTTTCACGTGACTTCTCGTTGCTCGTCGTGCATCCTCGTGTCTAATCGTCACCAGAGGTTGTCGTGTTTCTCTTTAATTGGTCAGCGCTTGACTTCGGCTCTTCGTGATGGGTCCCATTGTGACAGGCTGTGGTGTCTCTTCGTGATTTGTCACTGCTTGAACGTGCCTTCTCGAGATTGGTTCGTTTTTCGTGGGTCGCCGTATGTTTTCCGTTATGTATCTGCCTAAAAGTGCGGGCTTCCATGCAGTAGGTAATCTCCGCATGTCATCTCGTTTGTTAAGGTTTTGGGGTTCTTTTTCAATCTCTATGGCCTCTCTGGTAATTCTTGACGTACAATGCTCGATATTGGCTACTGTTCTGGTGTTGTCAAAGTCTATTTTGTGGCCTGTGACTTTTACGTGCTGTGCTGGGGATGATGTTTTCTCCTCTTTTTGCACTGCATTCCTATGTTCTTCCCTTCGTACACTTATACGTCTATTGGTCTGTCCTATGTATGATTTGCTACAATCTTGGCACGGGATTTTATATACTCCTTGGCTGTCTAGGGCAATTTTTGATTTTGGGTTACGGAGGTCTGTGCTGATTTTTCGGTCTGTTTTGAATATTGTGTCTACGTAGAAGTTTGCCGATTCTATTCGTTGTTCCCTTCACGTACGGTAGATATGCTTTTGCCACTGGTTTTTCGGATTCTTCCTGGGTTCTTGGTCTGGATGGCTCTTGCGATTTTTGTATTGTGTACTTTGAAAATCTATTTTTCATTAGTGCTTTCTGAAGTGATGACATCTCTTCGTTAATATGGTCGCCGTCTGCCAGCCTTTGCGATCGTGTCACTAGAGTTTTTACTACTGAATTTAGTTGTGCTGGATGGTGATGTGACGTCGCATTTAAATATCTATCCGTGTGAGTGGGATTTCTGTATACGGTGTGACCGAGTTTTCCGTCTTGTTTCATTTTCACTAATACGTCTAGAAATGAAAGCTGGCCTTCTGTTTCTATCTCCATCGTGAATTTGATTTTGTCATGAGTGTTGTTCAGATGGTCTAACAAACTATTTAGATGTTCTCTTCCATGAGTCCAGATTACGAATGTGTCGTCGACATATCGTAACCAAAGCTTTGGTTTCAGTGGCGCAGTTTCTATTGCACGACCCACTAAACAAGATATTATTACTTTAATATAACTTCAACGTTGCTAGAAAGTATTTTGTCATACAAATGTTATTTAATGTAACCAATATTACTTAAATATTTGTTTAATATTTCGAAATTTAACATTTCTCAGTTACGTTGTTGTAATATAAATATCATATTGCAAGAGAACATTAAAAACGTTACTTCCATTTAACATTGCATAACATTACGGATACATTCTTTGTTTGCTGGGGAGTTTCTAAGTCCTCCATGAAAAGATCAGCGATGACTGGCGACAAAGGTGAACACATCGGCGCTCCTTCCATTTGCTTGTAGTGCTGGTCATTGTAGATAAAATATGTGTTGTTCAAGCAGTGATCAGTTAGGCTGAGAATATACTCCTCTAGATGATGCTTTTCTTTGATTATTTCCAGTGGTACATTCCTACAACGCTGCAGGGATGAAAACATCGTTCCAAAATGCATGCAGCTGACGTTCCATAAAAATGATCATCACACTAAAAACATCCTCAGAAGAACCAGCTTCGCACTACTCAGAGAATCCATTCACGACACAAGACGAACATTAGACAAGATTAATAAACAGTTACTAGATTGCACCTACATTTAAGCAGCATTATCCATCCTTCATTATGGACTATTATCGATCAACTTGCGGAGTTTAGAGCCGAAAACGACGTTACATTACGCACAGAGAAACAGAAGAGGAAATTTGACCGTCTTCAACTTCAACAGAAGCCAGTTCAGAAAGCTGAACCACTGGAACTTACAAGTGTAGTCCATAACTTGTCCAACTACACTCTTGATGAGGCCTACTTAAATGCCCTAGCCAAAGGATTTAATTTCGCAATCGCGCCAGCTCGTATCCCAGTGGAAAAAATAATCTGTGGAGTAGAATCAGCAATTTCCTATATGGATAATAATACAGCTGAAACTATACGCCAAGACGCATCGCGTTTACTAACAACAGCAAAGGCACCAAAGAGAAATCTACCGCAGGAAGAATTAAGGGCACTGAAGGCGTTGAGCCAAAACCTGGACATTATAATCTTACCAGCAGACAAAGGCAACGCTACGGTAGTGATGAATAGCGAGGACTATCACAGCAAAATCGAACAACTATTAGAAGACACGGCCTACCAAGCAATTGAAACAGACCCCACTACGTACCTGGAGAAGATCACTAAAACCAAAATCAAAGATAGCCCTATCGACGATCAAGTAAAAAACCAGATTATACCGAGAGAGAAATCTTCAAGATGTCCCAAACTATATGAGTTACCAAAGATCCATAAAGAATGAGCCCCACTAAGACCTATTGTTAGCTCAGTAGGATCACCTTTGCAGGAATTAGCGAGATATCTAGCCAAGCAGCTGCAGCCACTAGCTGAAAAAGCAACGTCCTACGTGAAAAACGCACAGCATTTCATCGAGTTACTAAGCAAGGAGACTGTCCAACCAGAACATATTCTAGTGAGCTTCGATGTAGTGTCACTGTTCACAAACGTACCAGTAGGTGAATCACTCGAAATAATCAAAGAAGAGCATCATCCAGAGGAGCATATTCTCAGCCTAACTGAACACTGCTTAAACAACACATATTTTATCTACAATGACCAGCGCTACAAGCAAACGGAAGGAGCGCCGATGAGTTCACCTTTGTCGCCAGTCATCGCTAATCTTTTCATGGAGGTCTTAGAAATTCGTGCAATAGAAACTGCGCCACTGAAACAAAGCTTTGGTTACGTTATGTCGACGACACATTCGTAATCTGGACTCATGGAAGAGAACATCTAAATAGTTTGTTAGACCACCTGAACAACACTCATGACAAAATCAAATTCACGATGGAGATAGAAACAGAAGGCCAGCTTCCATTTCTAGACGTATTAGTGAAAAAGAAATAAGACGGAAAACTAGGTCACACCGTATACAGAAAACCCACTCACACAGACAGATATTTAAATGCGACGTCACATTACCATCCAGCACAACTAAATTCAGTAGTAAAAACTCTTAGTGACACGATCGCAAAGGCTGGCAGACGGCGACCATATTAACGAAGAGATGTGATCACTTCAGAAAGCACTAATGAAAAATAGATTTTCAAAGTACACAATACAAAAATCGCAAGAGCCATCCAGACCAAGAACCCAGGAAGAATCCGAAAAACCAGTGGCAAAAGCATATCTACCGTACGTGAAGGGAACAACGGATAGAATCGGCAAACTTCTACGTAGACACAATATTCAAAATAGACCGAAAAATCAGCACAGTCCTATGTAACCCAAAATAAGAAATTGCCCTAGAAAGCCAAGGAGTATATGAAATGCCGTGCCAAAATTGTAGCAAATCATACATAGGACAGACCAATAGACGTATAAGTGTAAGAAGGGAAGAACATAGGAATGCAGTGCAAAAAGAGGAGAAAACATCACAGGCCACAAAATAGACTTCGACAACACCAGAACAGTAGCCAATATCGAGCAATGTACGTCAAGAATTACGATCCAGTATGCAGGAACAGACAAATGATAGTGGTCAACTTGCTAGTCTTATACAAACTGAATCAAATGAAGTGACGGTGAGAGGTAAACTCTCATATGGTCAGATGCTACTATACGTAGGACAAATGTCACTGGCGTATAGCGACTTGCTTTTTTGCAAGTACCAAGAGCGGCGACCTCTAGCCTTAGTGGGCTATACTCACTGTTTATGAAATAGGATTTGAAGGAAACAACTACTCAGCGGGCAAATACCCCGACCTGCATTGAATTACACCTTCAAATCATGATCATGACCTATGGCATACTGAGGAGAACATAATAAGTTCGAAACCGGTCTATGTCTGGTTAGGAACAGATAAATGATAGTTGGTTACTGATCATGATTTGAAGGTGTAATTCAATGCAGGTCGGGGTATTTGCCCGCTGAGTAGTTGTTACCTTCAAATCTTATTTCATAAACAGTGAGTATAGCCCACTAAGGCTAGAGGTCGCCGCTCTTGGTACTTGCAAAAAAGCAAGTCGCTATACGCCAGTGACATTTGTCCGACGTATAGTAGCATCTGACCATATGAGAGTTTACCTCTCACCGTCACTTCATTTGATTCAGTTTGTATAAGACTAGCAAGTTGACCACTATCATTTGTCTGTTCCATGACCTATGGCATACTGAGGAGAACATAATAAGTTCGAAACTGGTCTATGTCTGGTTAGGAACAGATAAATCATAGTTGGTTACTGATCATGATTTGAAGGTGTAATTCAATGCAGGTCGGAGTATTTGCCCGCTGAGTAGTTGTTTCCTTTAAATCCTATTTCAACAACAGTTAGTATAGCCCACTAAGGCTAGAGGTCGCCGCTCTTGGTACTTGCAAAAAAGCAAGTCGCTATACGCCAGTGACATTTGTCCGACGTATAGTAGCATCTGACCATCTGAGAGTTTACCTCTCACCGTCACTTCATTTGATTCAGTTTGTATAAGACTAGCAAGTTGACCACTATCATTTGTCTGTTCCATGACCTATGGAATACTGAGGAGAACATAATAAGTTCGAAACCGGTCTATGTCTGGTTAGGAACAGATAAATGATAGTTGGTTACTGATCATGATTTGAAGGTGTAATTCAATGCAGGTCGGGGTATTTGCCCGCTGAGTAGTTGTTTCCTTCAAATCCTATTTCATAAACAGTGAGTATAGCCCACTAAGGCTAGAGGTCGCCGCTGGTTCAAATTGGATGACTAATAACTGAGCTGCGTAGGTGTTACCGTGAAAAGTGGGACACATTGTATATACAGCGTGTCGCACTATTCATGGAGCCACCCTCATATCTCGCTCATCTGATATCCGAATATTTTGAAATTTTGGTGATGAAGTAAAGTGAGTCTTTACGCGTAACCACATTTGATTTTAGTCAGAGGCGTTCGATTCTAGAATGGAAAAAGAGGGTCGATTTTCGAAAAAATATATTAGCGATTTTTTCAGTAAAAAACTAGTGAGATATTCTTAATCAGCACCTTTAGAAACCAATATGTACAAGATTACATCATAGTGGGTTCAAAAGTGTTTGAGATAGGGGCCGTCAAAAAAACAATTTTTTTAACTAAAAATAATTTTTACCTGTAAAACGGATTCTCAAATGAAAAAATGTATTCTAAAATTTTTGTTCAGAATACTGTATTGTACTAGTCTGAATTGATTTTACAATAAAATAATTATTTATTTAATAAGGCAAGAATTCTAACTCGTACATGCTTAATATTTTTCTAACGAATTATCTTCAATAAAGACCTAAGGGAGTAGGCATGAAATCAAAAGATACTGCGAATGTCAATTTGTTTTATTTATTTATTTATTTTAGTTTCATTTATTTTATTTTTTAATTTTTGCCTTATTTAAATAAATAATTATTTTGTTGTAAAATCAATTCAAACTAGTTCAATGCATTATTCTGAACAAAAAATGAAGAATAATTTTTTTTCATTTGAGAATCCGTTTTGCGGATAAAAATTATTTTTAGTTCAAAAAATTGTTTTTTTGGCGGCCCCTATCTCAAACACCTTTGAACCCACTACGATGTAATCTTGTACAAATGGGTTTCTAAAGGTGCTGATTAAGACTATCTTACTAGTTTTTTCCAAAAAAATCGCTAATACTTTTTTTTTGAAAATCGACCCCCTTTCTACATCCTAGAATCGGACGCCTCTGACTAAAATCAAATGCGGTTACGTCTAAAGACTCACTTTATAAGTATATATTCACCACCAAAATTTCAAAAAATTCGGATATCAGATAAGCTAGATATGAGGGGTGGCTCCTTGAAAAGTACGGCACGCTGTATATATACAGTGAGGTCCATAAGTAACTGATAAATTCATTATCTAAGTAATTTACAATTTTTAAGGAAAATTCTGAAACATGTCAATTTATAATTCTAAAATGACATTTTTTGACCATAATTTTGTTTTTCATATATATGAAAAATACTAGGTTCACGGGTTGAACCGCGTCTGAGATTATTGGAGTCTCGACGTTTCGGCTCCCACTTTGGAGCCATTTTCAAGAGAAAAGGAAGAAGAATCCATAATATAAAGGTATATAGGAAGTCTAGGAAGGGTAAGGAATGGTTCGAGTACGGGGCCTCAATCTGCCTACTCCCCAGGTCGAACCTTGGTTCGTCTCTAAGATCTCAATCTCAGTTCTTAGAGAGAACTGACGAGTTGTGGGTTGAGGTGAGGTATTTATAGTAGAATTGGTGGCAGTTGGAAGTCGAAGACTGTCGTCCCTTTTGTTTAAACAATTAGGACGCTTCTCGATTTCAATTGCTTCGCGGATCATTAGTGTTTTTCGGGAATATACAGGTGCTATTGTTTTTGTGTTGTCAAAGTCTATGTTATGTCCAGTCTGGAGACGGTGTTGTGCTAGGGATGAGGTTGGGTCAGTATGTCTGACTGTTAGGCGATGTTCGTATACCCTGTTGTTAATGCGTCTGTTAGTTTGTCCAATGTAAGTTTGGGGACAGTCGGAGCAAGGTATTTCGTAAACGCCAATGGAGTCATTAGGGAGTTGGTCTTTTGGGGACTTGATAAGGTTGGAAATAGTCTGTTGTGTTGTGAATATTGTTTTTATGTATTGTTGTTATGTTGTAAGTCTGAAATGTAAAGGTATATATTTACGGACGCAGAAAATATAGTTTTGTAAAATATGTACTGGACTTCGAAATAATAGGAAATTGTAAAGACGCAGAAACATTGCAAAGTGGACACAAAAATAAAATTGTGGTTTTTGAAGCAAGTATATATGTATATAATGGTTATTCTACATCAACAAGCGCAGAAAAACAAGTTCTGTTTGCAGTCTTCAAAATATGTAGATATACTTTGGTGGACGCAGAACCCTTGTCCGTAGAAGTTTCCCGAAAAAATGCTTCAAGGGGTAAAGTGATTTTTATTATTCCGCACATTTAATTTTGCGTCAGCGGTTTTTGAGATATGATGTCACTGAAATTTTTTTTTAGATGGATACCTATATTTTTTTCCCACTTTCTAGTATAGTTTTTTATTCTCTTCTCAGTAGTATAAAATTTTTTATAGGTTGCATAAGAAAAATTTTAAAGAAGAAATTAAAAATCATTTTATTTCTTTAATTTATAGCTTTGCGATAAAATGCTCTACCAGAATTAAATGAAGTTAAATTAATGTTCGAAATGAAGCCCACAATAAGTGAATTGTAAAAAAAGACTGTAATCACCCAGACAGCACCATATATTCTAAGAATAATCTGTAAATGTACCAAGAAGAATATATATATTCCGAATATTTCTAGAATATTCTTAGAGTATAAGTTAAGAATCGTCGTCGAGCGGTTGGCCTTTTAAAAAATGAACAAAGTCAATTCTTAACAAAATTTATTTTTTTTAACTCCAAAAAGAAAAATTATACTTTTCACAAGATGTTAACTGATCAACGTTTAGGATGAAAAAACTCGATTCTTACTCTCGTCGCTTGTATTTATAGAAAATAAGAGATAAGAAATAGTGATGATGTATTTAATAGTATAGGGATTTATGCTATCATAACTCCTCCACCCTTAGAAGGAAATTTAAGATCAGAATGGCTTTAAATTGCCCAAATTAATGTTATCATTTTTAGAAGTTGTTTGTTCATCCTTTACATATTTCAATGTCTTATTATTAGGTTTACAAAATATTTTACATAAAAGCATTTTATAATGTTGGTTTATTTAATTAGAATAAGCAAACACAATATTAAAATTATAATAGGTATAACATATTATGTCCATGTCATTCTGTCTGTCTCTAAGTCAAGCAGGGTTTGAGCTTTTATTCTATTTTCTTCAAACAGTACTTGATCATAGATTTGGTCTATTTTCTCAAAATTTATTTTTGTTAAGTTAATTTTTAAATTATTTTGTTTATTCGAAATGTCTTTTAGCATTTGCAATTCGAATAAAGGGTATATATTTGGTTTAGCGACAGTTTTACGATTTGGGATTATAATATTTTTCACAATAGTCACTTTACAAAATGAGTTTATAGTAAGTATATAAATAATTTCCTACTATTCTTTTAAGAATGGTCTGTCTGTCTGTGCATTCAATTTGTAATTCTTCCAAATCATGCATAATTAATAAATACGTATTGATTTCTTTAATTTTTATTATCTGATTATTATATTGAGAAAGCGTTATCTTTTCGCAGTTATCCGAGTTATGTTTGATTAAGTTTTTCATACACAAATCGGGTGTTGTTATTTTTTCGATTTCGCATAAATATTGATTTTTAAAAATCGATTGACAAGTTGACTAGTAAGAGCATAGCTCTCGTCGTTGCTCAATAAGTAATTTCCTTTAGGGAGGATAATTTGGTTATTCTTATTTGGTAATGGAAATAGTTTAATATAATTAAAGGTAGTTTTGTAGGTAAGTGGGATTATCAGGATAAAGTAAAGTTTGGTATTTACTTGATAAGTTTTGACCTGTATCATTTTTTCAAAAATAGGTAAGGTTTGTAAATTAGGCTCAATCATTAATGAAATTTCGGATGGTAAGCTTGATTGAATAGTTTTTAATTCATTAAGTAATTCATTTGGTTTTAACATAGCAGTATGGAATTGAGAATGTCTTGCAAATGTTTGTATTAGACTAATGTCCATAAGAAGTGAATTTAGCTGCTCAAAATGTATCAAAGATAAAGCTGTTTTGCTTTCAGTAAATATACAAAGTTGGGTTTTATCTAATCTATGTATGGATGAAGTAACCCAGCAAACATAAATATATAGCATATACGTAAATGCTACGTAAACTAAGTTTCGTAGAAGTAACGTGCTATGTAAAATGTAACGTGCTATGTAAAATGTAACGCATAATCATATGTGCATACTCTGCGAAATGTCAGCAACATGTGCATATGATTTTTACATAGTGAAGAGGTAGCACTGTGACCTCACGGTACGGAACATATGACGTAGCGTATATGTATATTCAACCACTTGCTATGTAAAGCATACGTAACTAATTTTATCTCTTTATGACCTAGCGTATTTGTATATTCAACCACTTGATAGTGACCTTACGCTTCGAAACTAATGTATGTACTTTTTATTTCTTTATGATGTAGCATGTATTTATTTTATCTACCTACCGTATGATCAAAATAGCATATCCCAGCACTTTTTAAATATTGATACTACACAATTGAATTTTTGAAGTTATAAGTTATGCAGAAAAATATATTTCTTTAGAAAATTACCGAAGTTGACACCAAGTTTTATTTTTAAGTGGGATATCTTATTTAGAGAGCCGAGTAGTTTTATATTTTGAATGAAAATTATTTGTAAAAAATGGTTATATTTAAAATATAAAACTATCTAACTTTCTAAAAATGTTCAGAGGTATTCTACTTAAAAATAAAAGTTGATGTCTCCTCCAGTTATTTCCTAAAGAATATCAATTTTTCTGGACAATTTGTGAGGAATTTATATTCATATATTTAACTCCAAGAATACAGTTCTCTAGTATCAATGTTTAAAAAGTACTATTTTGAACATTATGGTAGTAGGTATATAAAACAAATACATGCTACATCAAAAAGAGATAAAAAGTATATAATGCAAGATAGGTTGTCTGATTTGTCAACACATATTAGCTTAGTAAAGATTCTCGAATTGAATGACAGTTTAAACTAAGTTAATTAGTATCAACAAAGTAAAGAGCTTCAATTCCATCTTCATCTCTGCATATCCCAGTCGGTAAACCAGACATCAGGCGTTGTCCTTTTTAGAAAGCAGCTATACGATATTTTTTTCTTCTCCAATGATTTATACCCACCTACCTACCTCACCTTGCATTCCTAGTAAAGCTCAAATTTTATTTAATTTATTTTATTAACTGTTGATTTAGGAGAGATTAATACAAGTGTATTTTGTGTAACTAATCTATATTCAAGTTAACTAAGTATCTACAATAAGTGTTAAGCATTTCTCGGGTCGTTTCTGTTTTTACCCATTCTTTGGTCAGCCTTCGTCTCTCTGACATTTGCTACTTGAACATCAGTTACACAATCTGTGAAAAGATTGAAGTATTAGTCCGTTAAAAGGTTAGGTTTCATATAAGGGGTGCACCATTTAAAACTCCCCAGGCTTGTAATTTTCTTATTTTTTAAGGGACGACCATGTTGAGCACATCAAATTGTAGATATTTTTAAAGCATTTAAAAAAAAAATTTTTTGAAAAAATTGTTAAGAAAGAAATCTTAATTTCCCTGAATATTTTTTCACGTCACCCTGTACATGAACTGCGTTAACGTTTTCTTATAAAGGTTTTAATTAGCTTCAATTTATATTATAACATCATATTCGAAATTCTTTTTGGTTTTAGAGAAAGGAATTAAAAACACTCTATCCGATTCCAAACTGATTTTTTTTTTAAATTACTTTGAAAGGAATGTAAATAATAATTTTTTGTTTTATCTGTAAAAGACATCACAAACAATATTCAGCGTAACAAAACAGTAATAAAAAACAAAAAAAATATTTTGAAAAACTTATATTAAAATGTACTAAGTAGGAAATTGCAAATTTTTTAATTTTAATAACATAAATTGAAGCTAATTAAAACCTTTATAAGAAAACATTAACACAGTCTATGTACAGGATGAGTTAAAAAAATATTCAAAGAAATTAAGTTTCCTTTCTTAACAATTAAAAAAATTTTTAATCACTCTGTATAGATGTTTAAAGGCTTTAAAAATGTCTACAATTTGATGTGCCCAACATGGTCATCACTTCGAAAATAAAAAAGTTACAAGTCCGGGGAGTTTTAAGTGGCGCACCCTGTATAGTGTATTTTGATCAATTTGTTAAGTTATTAAACAATTTATGATAGCTTAATTAATAATGTATATATTTTAACAAAACTTTACGAAAACACGCTTCCAATGGAATGGGATCACTTAGTCAAATTTCATTATTCACTTTTTATTACGTTTATGCAAAGTAATCATTGAATAATTATAATACTGAAAATTTGAGGTCGGCCCGATAAGTTTCAGAAGTATACTGCTTTAAACATGAACCTATGTGCTCAAAGTACTGTCATTCAATTCGAAAGTCTGTCTTAAAGTTGAGTTTACACTGTTAAAACCCAGCTATTTAAAATCAGATTTGTCTAATTTGCCAGAGATGGTGATTTGGGGATTATTGGAGTATTTCAACATAAGAGTATGCAGCATATAACTGCTGAAAAAAGGGGAATGAAAATGCAACTAGGAGTGAATGACTTCACGCAGCGTCTATATTCTTGATTAATTTTAAAGCTTCTAGAGATTTTAGAATATCCTGGTTTTTTTGAATTTCGCTCTAAAATTAAGAGATTTTTTGCAAAATGTAATAAACAAATATGCTAAATAAGCCCATTAAATCATCACACAAAATTTCAAGTGGAAATGTTTATAACAACGCCAAAAAAACAATAACAAATTCGAAAATTGAACCGTTTAAGTGCATCAAGTCATAGAACAATTTTTTTTAGAATGTAGATTTTTCTCGTACTCTTCAGTGGTGTTAACACATAATTTTTTAAACTATTTAAAATCATTTTAAATTTTTTATAAAGAATTTTTTTTCTCAAAATTAAACACAATTAAAAATTATTAGAATGCTTCAAAAGATCACAAAAAAGACGGGTTCTTCTACGCCAATTGGGAGCCGTGGAGCGTGATAAAAATGCATTTGTTAAATAATTATTGCCAAAAAATTGTTTTAAATAATTTTAAAATACTTATTTATGCAACAAGTGCATAAAGCAGTACTTTTTTCATGCATAAGCTGTAGACGAGTGCATCAATCTTGTGAGTATCCCATGATAAAAGTACAGTTTCTTAAACAGTCTTATAAACAAATTGTTAATTAACGCCACTGAAAAGTAAACAATCAGCGATTCAATTTTCGAACTTGTTACTGTTTCTTAAACTTTTTTTGTATAAATATTATATTATATTAGGTACCTATTACATTCACCGAGAGCCATTTTATATAAGAAAATGTGCGGGGGGCCAAGATGATTTAACTCCACCGGAAGCATATTTTTTTATAATGGCAAATCTTAATTGTCTTAATTTATTGCAACAAAATTAATCAGAAAGGTTCAGACAATTCTAGTTTTCTTTGTAGTTTTATAATGATCAACTTAATTTTTTTAATGGCGATCCAAGCAATATCATTAATCACAAGACAACAAAAAAAAGGGCTGCGCTTTTGATCAGAACCATCTAATCCTGTTTTTAATACGTTGAAACCGATTCTGATATTAAAAAAAAAATTATCAGTTTTTGGTTACCACCCCTTTTATCCCCTAAAAAGGGGCAATGGTTTTGTCCTAAGGTTCTGATCTAATTTTTCTGAAGTATGTTGACGTGCTGAAGCCAATTTTGGACAAAAGAAAAATTGCAGGAAAATATTAGCCTACTTTACACATACAAAATCTTGAAATATATGTACAATACAATAACGAACACAAAGTAGGTGCTATAAGCCCAGACAGTACCGTATATTCTAAAAATATTCTGTAATTATGCAAAAAAGAATGAATATATTCTGATTAATTCTGGAATAATCCTGAAATATATATAAGATAACGGATTATTCTAGTAATATAATTTTAAATATATACCTGGAATATTCAGCATGAATATGATAGTAATATTCATTTTGGAATATATATATTCCTTCCTGGGTCAAGAATATTCTAAAACTTTGAGAATGAAAGAATATTAATTGTTACTCAACCAAATCAACGTTTTATAAAAGGTTTTAATTTTTTCTGTAAAATGTAACTTAAATATATGCGTGTTATTATTTATTTCAATTAATAAAAAATATTTAATATGATTATAATGATTATATTATACAATGATGTTATTCCCAGTTTTAAACAAAAGCTCAATTCATATTTTTGTTATCAGGTTATCAGGTTTGAGCAGTGCAGCCAAGGCTAGACTTGAAATAAAACCATGCACATGTATATAGTGTTTTAAACTACCCGCGATTTTTTCCTATTTACGTATCTCATAACATAACCTCAATATCAGAATTTACGTGCTTTAATCGTTTGTTATTGTTGAGATACTTAAGTGTTTTTATGTGTAGTATAAGTGATAAGTGACCGATGAACAATAAGTAAGTACATTCCCAGCAAACACACAAGCATCTGCCGAAATGCGGTTTAATGATGGAAATGATGGGGAATCGGTGGCATCAAATGCCAATTAACTAACAACGTTTTTCTAGCGGTGGCAAAAAGTCACGTTTATGGTAAACGTTGGCCCGAAATTGGCACTTGAACGGTAGATTGGCATCGAAATCAAACGTCTAGAATTAATCGCATATTTATTGGGATTTGATGCGCATTATTTGATGTCAGGTCCATGTTCTGTGGGTATGGGAAAGATCAAAGACGATCCCAGTAAACATAGCAAATCCTGCAAAGTGCCGGGCCAATGCATTTATTGCCGGGCAACTGTCGCTATTGATGAGTCATCAATACAACGACGAAGTTCGTGGCGTTATTGGTTATTTTTTCGAGTTTTGAAGTTTTACTTGTTTATTTATTGAATAGTCTTTATTATCATGAAGAGGTAAGTAATTGATGGCTTTATAAAATATATGTTATGTTCAGTTTATGGATAAATTATAATTGTACCATAATTTGCTTGAAGGTTATGTTTACAATTTTTCGATTAATTTAATAATAAGTATTTTAATTTTATATCTTATTTTCAAAACGAAATTTAGATATGATTTTCTATTTATTTTTATTTTAAGGTCTGTCAATTACACTTTCGGCAGAATAAAACACAGGAAGGGAAAAGACTCACGGCTCCATTATGTCACCCCCGTTTGATAGAAGGTTTGCTATATTAATTAATACTTAACTTCTTTTTAGTTAATTTTCTTTCTATCATGTGTGGTACCTAGTCAGTTTTCAAATTGTGTTCAGTATATGTCGAAGCCAAATAATATCCATCGGGAATATATATCCTACAGATGTTGTTGATTATACTGTTTTTCTAGGTTTGGCAGGTTATATTGATAGTGGTGATTGATTTGTTGGAATTTTCAACACAGATGAGATAGTTTTTCAAATTAATAAGAAAACTGAAGTCAACATACATCTATTTTTATTATGGACAAGTGAGTATACATATTACATAACATTAGAATTACTTGCTGTAGCTTTCCCACATTTGATTAATAATTTTTATTATGTTTACAAAACACACGTGAAAAATTTTCAAACATTACTCTTTTAACAATACCCAGATAGCATTTATTATTCCACAAATGTACATTTTGCATTCCCAATGTTCTAATTGCATTCTGTACTTGCCATGTATGTTCCCTCAACATTCCCATATAAATGATATTTTCACATATACAATATGATTATACATACGATATAAATGGAATATACAGAAAAGTTTATGTTCACAGTCGCATATACTGTGTACACGTATCAGGGAACGTTCTTCGTATATGTGTTCATGTACATCGTATGGACATTCGTCAATGATTTTATCTGTATAATACAGGTATATTTTTTGTAGAAATATTTGCATCGCCCGAGCGCCGCGCCGATAGTAATATCATCAAAAGTTCAGCACTTTTAACTCGAACGCTGATTGGTTCGATTTTTGAGCTAATAAAAATAAACCTGCATCACAACTGATGAGACAGCAATGCTAGTTTTATAGTACCTATCTACCTACCTACAAAAATAATTATGATGTTTCTCTATCTATATAGATCTGGTTTAAGTACATTTATAATCATCCCCTGTGTGGTGTATGACGTTTTATAAATTTTAAATCGTTCGTCAATATTATATATATTAAATATGTTTTAAATTTTGAATCCAGACTTTAGATTTATGATCGAATATTAAATAATAATGAATATGAAATATTAAATAATAGTGAATGAAATATTAAATAATAATGAATATGAAATATTAAATAATAGTGAATGAAATATTAAATAATAATGAATAATAATCCTTTTTTAATTTATGTACTATGTTCAATTAATTAGTAACTATCTCGGTAACTATCGACATTTCTTAAGCAGGTAGTTCAGACTTAGAATGGTTATTTAATTACATCTTATCTTTTATATTTAGATTTCCGTTTTCCATGTCATTACAATCCCCTTGTAGAAATTTTTAAATGCGCGCCACGGTCCTTAGATTAGTGCGCATGCTCATCGTGCTCTAGCAGACTACGTCACGCTTCTGCTGTCAAATGTCGATTTCAATTTGTGTTTTGTTTTTTATTTTCCCGTGATTTATTAATTAGTCCAAGTCTCCGATTATTGAACTTATATCTAGATACATAATGGCATTGATTTATTTGTCGCTGAAAGACTCACAATCTAAGGCACTTCTTCCCATAAGTTGCTGATTGGCCCATCGGCGTATTCGCGGCCGCTCGTGCACGATCGGCTTCAGTTCGATTATCATAATCTCAGTTGACAGTTCGGCCATTAATGTCAATAAATGTTTTTCGTGTTCTCCGACCAAAAACTGGTGAAAAAGTAATTTTATTTTAAGTTGTGATTTGCTTAACACCTAAATAATATTCTCTATTCATATTTACAGTTTAGTGACAATATATTTTGTGCAAATAAATAGTGAAGTGCTCTGCCGTTTGCAGAAGGCAGCTTAGAAAAGAAGAAAATCGATCGTTCCATAGTCGCAACATGATGAAATTCAGTTTACAGTTATAAAGTAAATAGCAATTAAATTTGAATATCCTTTCAATACATGTTTTATCTTACTGTAATATCGTATGCCTACATCACGTTATATAAAGAGTCGGTAATGCAGGAATTGCAATAATTCATTTTAATGAAAATATTTACCATTCTACACATTTTCTACACACACAACGCCACTGTTGCCTATGGGATGTGATGTTCATCTATCCATTTTAATGGACATATAATGTGACTATGTTAGGAGCAAACAAGGTATATAGTGAAAAGATAGCCTGTTATGTATCTAGATATAAGTTCTTTAATCGGAGGTCCAAGTATACATTAATTGCATTGCAGTAAGTATTTTACAATTATTGTATACAATATAACTACCACATAGTTTTGTTGTCATTTGCAGATATTTTATATTTAGACACTAAAGTTTAATGTGTACATATTATACTAAGCATACCACCTATATTAGTTATAATAATTACGGCGTTTGTAGGTATCGATTTTTTGGAAAAAAAACTGAGGTGGTCTTTGTAATGGTCTCGGTCCACGAAAAGGAAGCTTGGTGGTCACCATTCAAACGGAAACAATTTGACTGATCATTGAAAAACAGGAGAAAACCCCCCAGAAATGTGGACACTTTACGGGGTGTTTAAATCTTATTTTCAAGAAGGTAGGTTCGATCTATTTCAATATTAAGGAGCTTTTGTTTATTTAAATCACAATCATTGAATTTGATTACAACGTACGAGTTGTGATAGGTATTTATTTGTAGTAATTTGCTTTATACCTATTTCAGAGGATTATAGAAGGGCTGCAATTAATTGAAAAGGGCAGAGATCACATCTGATGTAAGAGTGAACAAAAACAAATCAAAGGACTATGTACAAAAAACACGTTATTCCTCCCGTCAGATGAACATAATGATATCGAAGAACATATTGGAAGCCGTCGACTCCCCAAGAAATTTTGTCCATACTAGAAGTTGAAAGAAGATATGTTCTTTTAATAACTCTGGTAGGCATTTAAAATCAAGTACTTACCTAAAATTTCGAATGTTCACTTGAACGAATTTCATAGGTATGAAAAAGAAAAATTAATAAAAGCCACACTTCGATTTAGGTGTAAAAACTTAAGTATTGTGGATATTTATTGTCAGCAAATGTGGCAATGAAGTGTTTTTGCCTAAATCGATGTGTGGTTTTTATTAACTTTTCTTTTTCATCTAAAATTCATTCAAGTGAACGTTCGAAACTTCAGGTACATTTAAAATCACAAGCATAAATATTTCCGAATTCCAAAAAAATATCTATGTTTTGTAGGTAAAGGACACCGCATAAAACAAATGAAAAAGAGGGCACAGTCAAATGGGCTGAAAATGCAGAATGTCTGAAAATGGCCAGTTTGAAAGGTCAAAGATCAGGAAGATCAGTACCCAGTAATGTCATAGTTGAGAGTATTATGTGACGAGTTGTTTAATGTTGTTATTCATATTCATAAGACCGGAAATGCCGCAGGTTTCATGAATGAGGTGGTGATTTTTTTAAGTTCCTATGCTTACTTTAAAGTGAGGGTGTGCATGTGTGTGTATGTGTGTAGTGGGAGGGGGGGGTTGGTTGGTTCCTATCAAAGAGTTGTAATGTATGAGCAGTGGACAGCGCGCAAACGGTGCGAGCATTCTCATCCTTCTCACACAGTTCGTTCTCTCTTTGTCGCACAGTACATGAAGGGCTGTGTTGCTTTGTAAAACAGAGTGGAGAGCAAAGAAGAGGGTACGAGGTGTGCGACAAGGACAAGGATGCTCGCGCCGTCCAGCAAATCAACGGCTTATTTCCTCTAGTCAGAACTCTTTGGTTCATATGTGCAAATACATTAGAATAACAACATTAAACAAATCCTCATCATAATATGATACTCTCAACTATGACAGCGGGTACCGATATTCCTGATCTTTGACCTTTCATATCTCAAAAACTGGCGATTTTCAGATATTGTGCCCATGAAAACTTTTGATCAGGACATTATGAAGTACAACATACTACATTTTCAGCCCATTTGACTTTACCTTCTTTTCCATTTATTTTGTGCCTGCCGTGTCCTTTATGATAATATCAATTTGTTTAATTTATGTTTGATCAGTTTTATTTTTTCTGTAAGATCTTTGTAAGATGTTTTTATATTTTTCAACTTTATCATGGCCAGTTTTTAAAGAGAAATAAGTACCTATTCAAATATAATACAATGTATTTTCTTTTGTAGTTGGACTAGCACGTGTATCTCCTCCGCTGGACAGGAAGGAAATGCCTTCTCCTAAAAATTGGAAAAGCCAAAAGAAAGTATTCAGCCAGTAGGATCAGTCACAGATGATGTGTTGAGAATGAAAAGTGGACTTTCGCAATTACAAGTATCACCATCGGCAACACCTGGACACTGGTTTTGAAAATGTAAGCCCTCCAATTTTTACTATTTTTTATTTATTGACAAAAAAATTCGTTATAGTAAAATATGACAGTTCATAAGTTGCAAAGAAAATTTTTTTGTTAAAAAAAATCTCAATTCAAATTTTTGTCACAATTGTTTTTTATTATTGCAATTCATTTTTATAACAAAAAATAAAAATATATTTAAAGTAACTACTGTTTTTTTTATACCTCTTCCTAAATAAAATCATGTTTTGTTCTTGGCAATTTAAAACACGATTTGAAATAGATAAAACTTTAAGGTAATGTAATATGATCATTAGATTTTTTCATAAATAACACGTTAAATATGATTTTTAAGCTGAAGTTTTAGAGTGATAAATGTTTGATCCATTTTAAAATGGTTTTTAAACCTATTTTTTTTTTTACATATATTCTTGGACCTTTGTAAAGTATTGTTATAGCAAATACAGTTTTATTTAAGTTTATTTAGCATTTGTATGCTCCATTCAATAAAATTTGATGAATAAAACATTTGACTTTAGTTGAAAACTAATGGTAAAAACAAATTTTCTGTGCATATATTCCACATTTACTTACATAATATTCTTCACAAGGAATGTGAAATGTGGAAAATTAGAATAAGTACCTAATAATTGACTGTAACAATTAAACTTTAAAAGTAGATATTGGATTTATTACATGCAAGTACTTCACTCATATCGTGTATTCTCTTGAGTTTAATTATTATAATAATTTATTATTTGCTGTAATCATAGATGAGTCGCTGCGTCATACAAAACATATCCAGAATGAAGCAGCGACTCATCAATGATTACAATAAGTAATAAATTATTATAATAATTAAACTCTGAAGAAAATACTTGGCATGAGTGAAGTACTTATAGCTGCCACTGATACATAATGTTCATTCCTACAATATACATGCATCATAGATTTATGATCCATGTGTAACATACCAGGCACCTACGGTTTAATTCCTACGAAGGTAGTACTCATATACCGTGAACATGCAGTGTACATTGTGAATGTAGGATGGACCTTCCTCCTTTATACCTCATGTATCTATCAGTATATCAATGTACGTTTCTGGTTCATATCAAGTTCCGTTTTGGTCTATGGGTACGTTGTAGGAATCTTACTCGTATATCGAGAGGCGGTCATCTGTACGTCTCTCTGACATTCAGATTTTCTACATGGAATACAAAATGAATATTCATTCTTAGTTCCATGGGTACATAAAATACGTTCCGAGCACATGCTCTGAATGTAAAAATGCTATCTGGGTATCATGCCATTGAAAATTAATGACCATTACCCTATATCTTTTTGAGATGTCGGTTACCAAAATTCCAAAATGAGGGTATAATATGCATGAATATACAAGTAGGTACTTTAATTTAGACCCTCCAAGTGTTGTTTTCGAGGTGTTTTTTTTTTCGGATTTTACAATGGCCGGATCTACACTTGTGTATTGTATATTAAATTAAATTCTTTATTACCCATTATGTAATACATTACATGCATATTTGGTAAGTCAAAACTAATACAAAAGTAGTAAATGTGGGCAACATATTATAAGTATAGGTCGTCCCAGACAGCACTCGACGTCTCTAATACGTACATTTTAGGTAATATTTTAGTCGGTACGTACCAAGGCGTAATATGTACGTCTTAAGTACGTATTTGTATGTACGTACAGTGTATGTTTACACCGTATGTCTCTAAAACATACTTTTCTGGAACACCATGGATATAAAGCGAAAACAACTAGTTCATGTGAATTTAGCCCATTGAAAAAAACGCGGTCGGCAGATAATACGGATATGGAATGTTTTGTAGCAAAAGCAGAATATCACATATTCCGAAAAGAATTTGTTAAGTATTTATTAAGATAAATATTTACCAACATTTTTTTCTGAAAATTTCACAACAGTCATATTATAAATTGTTAATAAAAACAAAACGTACAAATCTGACGTTATCTCAATTTTCGATTTTTGACCAATTTTATTAACTTCCCGCAATTTTGTGGGGAGGTTAAAATAAGCTGCCTTTATTTTAAATTGCGTGCCAGGTTATTGCGTCAGTCCTTTGTGGCTTTTAGTGCATGACACGCATGATCAGTGCGACGTCGCGGACAGTGTGCTGTCAAATGTCGTTAGTGCCGTTGCCGTTGTGTCCCAGACATTTTTTTATTAATGGCGGACTGTTATGCAGTAGAAAATCATTCACTTTATAGAGCATTATTACAAATTATTTTATCATTTTCAAGTCCAAGCAATAAAGATCATGTCCAATTAATGTATAGGTCATCACATTGTGTAGCTTGTATGGATGTGACGAACATACCTAGTTGTTACAACATTTTGGCTGATTTGGCCATTAGGCAATAATCATTTTTACAAAATTATACCTTTTTAATTTTCTAATGAAAGTGATAAAATCGATAATACTCATAAAAATGACAATAATATTGACGTGTGGTTCCAAAATGAGTTTTAAGACTGTATAGGTATGTATAGATACGATGCAAAATTTGTACATTTTA
This sequence comes from Rutpela maculata, assembly GCA_936432065.2. Lineage (NCBI taxonomy): Eukaryota > Metazoa > Arthropoda > Insecta > Coleoptera > Cerambycidae > Rutpela > Rutpela maculata. The sequence continues at coordinate 29,111,020 of OW386289.2, forward strand.
ATTATAAACATTAGTAAAACGTAATGATACATATAAATAAAGATATTTATCTAACGAAAAGATTCCTGCGTTTAGTATATTTTTTTGTACAAAATTTTGCATCTTGTCATCATATCCCTTTTATAGAAAATTTACAAGACAAAAGATAACCTATAAATAAAAAAAATTAAATCTTTCCTTTGTTTCATGCAAAATTAGAAAATAACTTATTTATCTGTTTCTTCAATAAAATATTTGAAAGCGTATAAAATATAATCGCACTTTTTTTTGTTCAAATAGGCTTAAAATGTAGTGAAATGTCGAGATTTTAAGTTTAAACAAAAAAAAATTTCTGGCACTACTAACATTGCATATTACCTCTTCTGAAAACATAACTGCTGCAAAATGTTTCATTTTTGCTTGAAGTTTTATGAGTGGTATTAAACCACTATTTTCATAAATTTCTTGCGAATACAAAAAATAGTGTATGGAGAAATCATAGTTGTTTTCAAAAAATTAGAGTAAAACTGAAAATAAATTTTAAAAAATCAAAAAAAAAAAAAAATCAAAAAATCCTGATTATTTAAAAAAATTTTTTTTCCAGCCCTGATATATTTGTATATTTTCAGAAAGTTATAATGTAGCAAGAAAAAAGTTCAAAAAGGCAGAGGACACTAGCGATTTGAATACTGATATTAATGAAAAAAAAAAGAAGAAAAATAACCAGAAAAAGAATATCTACTTCTTCAGATGAGAATAATGACATACCAGATAGACCTTGCAGATAGGTGCGTACAAAGAACAATATCAAAATTAAAAAGGTTTCTTTTAAAGCCAAAGTTAAGTTTTAAGTTATTTTGCACGGCAAATAACATACAGGGTGTTACTTAACTGCATGCGTATATTTCAGAAACAGCCCAGGAATAAAGTTCTAAAATATAAAAAATATAAATATCTACATGCAATTAAGTTAAAAAGCAAGATTAACAAATATTTATTTTAATTTTGAGATTCCTCCGACTTACCGCTTTAGAAAAATTCTCTTCATTACTTAAAAAATTGTATAAAATTTGCAACGGTTCTTCCGAATCAATTAGTAAATTAAATTCATGAAATGGTAGTGTGTGTTTATGTTTATGTTTATCTCTTTATCTTTATTGGGACTTTTTTTGGTCCTCAGTTCTTCAACAACCATAGATCGTAGATAATGTTGTTGATAAAGTATGTTTATTTTAATTTTGAAATTCCTTTGTCTTACCGCTTTAGAAAAATTCTCGTCATTACTTAAAAAATTGTTTAAATGTAACGTTTCTTCCGAATCAATTGGTAAATTAAATTCATCAAATACTGACTTATTCGATGTCATCTCTTTATCTTTATTGGGACTTTTTTTGGTCCTCCGCTCTTCTAAAATGTCAACAACCATAGATCGTAGGTAATGTTCTGATAAAGTATATTTTTTAGGGTCTTCCCTAAAATAAAAATGATGCTATAAAACACATTGTGTATTCACGATTTAAATGAATTGTAGCAAATTAAATAGCACACACTGTATATATTTTTTTTTTGTATTTTATATATATTTTATTTATTTTTGTATTATACAGGCTGTCCATTTTATCAGGGCCCTCGAGAATATCTCATTTAATATCAGTCGTGCAAAAAAATTGTTTCTACGAAAATTGTGCCGATTTTTATAAGCTACAAAATGGTCTGTTTTGCAAAAAAAATTCGCCTTAGAATTTTCGTCGTATCTCTTTAAATAACGGAGATATTTTACTTAGACATATTCGGCATTTTCGATATTTTCCGTCATAACTCTTAAAGTAGGCCATGGATTTCAAATGTCTTTAAACCATTTTGTAGCTTATAAATATCGGCACAATTTTCGTAGAAACAATTTTTTTGCACGACCGATATTAAGTGAGATATTCTCGAGGGCCCTGATAAAATGGACAGCCTGTATATATATTTGTATATTACATGTAATAAATATTTTTGGTGAATTTTGAGTTTTTTTTTACTTATTTATAACGTACATATAACGTACTATGTACGTCCATATTCTGTCCTATAATGGCCTATAAATACCTTAAAATGTACGTGTTACGTACGTACAATTTAGTGGAAATCTAACATCCCCGGTACGTCTCATGTACGTATTGTGGACAAAACCGTACATATCTCGTATGTAAGTTACGTCCAGTGTGTACGAAATTAAAACGTCTTTAGGATGTAAGTGTGCTGTCTGGGATATAAATTGTAAATATTATAAAAAGGTACAACACGAGGTACGAATGTATGTATAAGGTACAAAATATATTAAAATCACAATATGCATATTAAACAATTCCTAATTGTCTGAAATTTTGTTGCATAACATTAAAACAAATATTCTGAATCGTACTGCTTTGAACCTGTAATATAGACTACCTATTAGGTTTAAATGGACATGTTCACGTTTTTTTAAATTCTAAGGATTTAAGTCCTGGAGAATAAAAATGTGGTTTGTTTTCTATCAGGTCAAAAAATAAATAAATCCGGAAATACCTATTATGTAAGAAAACTTGTTTCAGCTGTAATACGAGGAAATCCAATGGGAAATAGGAACTATCATAACAGGTTTGGTACGATCTTTTGCTAATCGAGAAGTGGAAGAAGATAATTAAAGGCAAAGGAGAACAGAAATAAGACCAGGAGAAGGAATATGAAATGTATTTTATTATGTTCAGAGAACTGCGTTTTGATGATTGTGAATGTTAACGTATTGAATAAATTTTAATTTTTTCTTAGTAACTTGGACTCAGTTCTTAAGAAATAATGTGTCAAGACTTCATAGAAATATACCGGTTTTCATTTTTTTAGAAGGGGCAAATTTAAAAACCACGTTATATTTATTTAATCAAAATTTCATTTAGACGTTCCCAAATATGTCAGTTGACAATTCTAATCAAGCAGTATGTGTTATGTGATGCATGTGGTTATTAACGTACATGGGTAATATGTAAAAGAAGTTTTGAATATAAATATGCATATGGTGGTAACTTAATTTTTAAACTAGCAAAAAAATTTTAAACAGAAAAATTCTATATTAAAGGTAATGGGTCGTTACTTATGGCCTAATTAAGTTGCAGGTGTCTCATATCGTTATGTTCAAATTTTGGGAGCATAGACTTAATTGTAAGATTAAAAAACAAAAGTGGTAGTGCGATTTTTATTCGTTTCGAAGTTTCAGGCCTATTCATTTTATGAACAGTAAATAAATAAAAAAAACTTAGTCATGTGGGAATAAATGACAAAAAACGAACCATTTGACCACGGATTTACTGGTCAAAAATTTTATAGTCCTATAACTTCCATGTCTCGAAAACATTGCTATGATGAAAAATAAAAATTTTAAAAATGAGTAAGGTTTTAATGTCATCCTCTGTATGTGCACTATTATTAACTTGTTATTTTTAGTTGCATTGGTTGATTCACAAGTATTGTAGATTGGTTTGCAGATGATAATGTTGAAAACAAAAAATTTAAATGTAGCATATTTCTTTTGCATGGGTCACCCTCTATGTTTTCAGATATTTCCAAAAAAAATTGTTTTAAACACTGAACAAAAAGAGTATAATAATCCGAACAATAGAAACATTATGACAGTTTTTTAAATTTAGAAATATAATTTTCAGTGTGTCAAAATGAACACCTTATTTTTGTTCCGATTTTAATCTTCCGAAATATTTGAAAATATATGAGGCATTTCATTTTAAATATTATGTGTGTCTCTGTCTATGGAGGATCTAGTCTCTCGACTCTAATAGGCTCCTGGAGGAGCCATGGTTGCTTGAACAACATTTCGACAGAATCATCGGTCATCTTTAGGTTCTCGCTGGTAGCTGCTTACTACGGACCATCGTTACATGAACTGAGAATTTCTGAACTAAGTCAGTTCAAATAAAGAGAAACCTCAGTAGAGTAAACAGCTAAATGTCTTTGGTCACGCAATTGATGTACATTGGCATTACATCGGTCTATACTTAAATAACTGAATCGTCCAGATTACTTTTGAAAGTCAAACCTGCATTGCACCATGCACTACCTAGGAAGCTCCTATATAGTAGATTACCCATGGAGCAGGGGACATGGTTGCTTAAACAACGTTTTTACATATGCCATCTTTAGGTTCTCACCTCCGATTAAAGATATAAGTTCTTTAATCGGAGGTTCTCAGTGATATATCAGTGAGAACCTAAAGATGGCATATGTAATTCTGTCGAAACATTGTTTAAGCAACCATGTCCCCTGCTCCAGGGATAAACTGCTATAAGAGCTTCCTAGGTGGTCCATGGTGCAATGCAGGTTTGACTTTCAAAAGTAATCGGGACGATTCAGTTATTTAAGCATAGACCGATGTAATGCCAATGTACATCATTTGTGTGACCAACGACATTTCACTGTAGGCGAACCTTATTTAAACATTATATGATAGTACGTAAGTCCAGCATTGGTAGTCAATAGCTACTTCTTCGAAAAATACAGAACAACGGCATCTTGCCTGAAGAGGACCATTAAGTTTGATGGGTTTAAGTCGGAATTTAACGTCGGGCCGCTTAAGTCGTAAAAATAGCGCATTTTGATTCTGGAGATGCATTGGAAGCCAGCATTGTACCAACGTTTCGTTTTCCGGCAAGGGGTTATTCCCCCGACAGCGGCCCAATGTAAATGTGTTTGTTGGGTTAATCTTTTTTATAGGGAAAATTTAACAGGGTATCACGTCACTTGTACATTTGCTTACATAAATGAAAGGAAAAAGGGATAGAAATACTACTGGTACTGGCGCAGCTTCATAGAGAACTTAATAGAACTCTAAAACTCCATTAGACCATAATACTGATGATATAAATCAGAGACAGTTATTACAGTTGAACCAAAGCTTACCAACAAATTCTTCACATTTACAAGAAAGTACTTATGATTGCATCAGTCAAAATAATTCCCAAACTTTTAATCATAGTACTGCAGATACCACGAACTTAATAAGTAGTGTTCATTTAGAGAATATTGTTAGAAGTAATGTTTCAAATAGGGGCAGTGAAAGTAATTTATTGGAAAGCGATTCTGGTGAAAATTTTAATTGTAGCGCTAGCTTTGATGAGCAGAGCTGTCGCACATGAAATTACTATACTTCCATGTACCTGAAGTTTCGAACGTTCACTTGAACGAATTTCATGTGAAAAGAAAAGATTAATAAAAATTATAAATCGACTTAGGCATACCACTTTTACGGTAATATTTGTTGGCAACGATAGTATCGTTGCCAGCAAATATTACCAGAAAAATTGTACGTCCAAGTCGATTAACTTCAAATTTTCAATTTAAATTCGTTCAACTGAACGTTCGAAACTTCAGGTACATATACTTACTCCCTCTGTGCTTAGAGGCAATGGACAAATAATTTGTAGTAACTTTTATTACAAGTTTTCATTTTAATCAATCTTTTCTATTATTTTTTGTAAAAAGATATTAATTACCTGTTTGTATTTTTTTTTTCTAGATTGATAGTATGTGTAGATTGGGTGGCGATAATTACAAGGAATGTTCATGCCGCTTTATGTTAAAAGTAATGAGTGATGACTTGGCCAAGCTTTACAGTTTACACGGACACAAAGACAAAAAAGTGTTTACCAAAACAGCACTTTTCGCAACAGTTACAGGTAATTATATTCAACATAATATATTTGTTTGCGGTTCGGATATACTTACTTAAATGAGACACAAGCCTGTAACTCTCTGTTTTTTGAATATTTTTTTTTATGTAGAGTAAATATTTCTGTGTGGGTGACATTAATTTGGTTTTAATTTACATACACGGCCTCCTGCGAAGCGTTTTTTCACCAAAAACAGTAAATCATATTAGCAATTTTTTTTTTAAACAGATGATATAATATCCTTATAAAATATCCTATTTTGATTTTTTTAATGTAATTTTTTTTTTTTGATTTTGATGAAACTTATTATCAACTTACTATCAAGACATATGGCATGCTGAAGAAGAATCAGTTATTTGAAAAGAAATCTTTAATATGATTTTATTCTGAATTCTGAATACTTTTTTAGATACTAGGGTTTTTTTGGGAGGGGGGGAGGTTAACAATTCCCAATTCTCATTACAGGAATTTTCCCAACTCAAAAAAATTTTCGACAATGAACATGATGAGCGAATTTTTCCAACTTGAAGCTTGAATTTCCTAACTCGAACCACAATAAAAAATAATTCCTTCGAAAATAAAAACTGATGAGAGGGGAGGGGGAGGGGTAGGACGTGGAGGATACAGTAAAAATAAATTTTGAATCCTTTGGTTCTTGTACACACGCTAAATCATGAGGGCGGCTAATGCCAAAAAATATTTTGAAATATTAGCTTCTCTTATATGTACTAAATACCAGTTTTATGGGCTCTTGCTTGATTTATCTATGTACTCCTATTTACCCAATTTACCCCTCAACCCTTCAACGGAATAAGATCAGAATATAACCCTCGTTGAAATACATATAATTCAAGTCAAAATGTTAAACGGTTCCAGAGTAATTGCGCGCATAAAAAAAAGTTACAAACCGACGGACATTTTTTTTTTGCTCAAACTTAAAATCTCGACGTTTCATGACATTCTAAGTCTATTTGAGCAATAACATTTTTCAAATTTTTTTTTGCGCTACTATACCAAGTAATTACAAAATACAGAAATATGAGTTGATTCTTGGTTTTACCATTAGCTTTCTTCAATACACAAGTTTAAATTCTAAATAAAAATCCTATAAAATGTTTTCTTTTGTTTTAGAAACAAAGAAACGGACAAAGAAGATTAGTCTTAAGATAGATTCAAAACATAAATATATTTATTAAATACTTAATAAATAATTCTGCAATATTATATTTTCAATATTTTATTTTCCCATATTTTTAGAATTTTTAGGAAGAAGGCACTAATATGCAAGGAGTGGAAAGGTTTCAGGTGATTACTGTTATTATTTTACATTTTAATTTTTATATAATTATTTAAATCGAAAAGTAAGATAATCAGATATCAAGCCGAAGGAGCTGCTGTAAACAATTGCGAGTGTCTTCTCTCATACAGGTGCGTTTTGATGATGTATTAGATTTATTTCTGCTTTTACCAAAAGTGACCCACGTATACCAGAGGACCTGTATACATTCTCACGGGAATATTCCTGAAACCAGCCTAAGGGAATATCCTATATAAACCTAGATTATTCCAGGAATATAAATATATATTCCAGGCAAAAGCTGTGAATATGTTTGAAACATATAAATATTCCTGGATTGTTCTTGGAATAATTTGGTAATATTCTTAAAGGAATAATCTAGGTTTATGTAGGATATTCCCATTGGCCGATTCTAAGAATATTCCCTGGAGAATTTATATATTCACGGCCTATTCTAAGAATGATTCTTTATTCTCAAGAGTATATTCCAGGAATATTCTAAGATTATATTATGCTGTCTGGGAGATGTCGGTAAACAATAACCATACCTATGCATAGTACTTCGCAAAAGCTTTTGGTCACTATTAAGATCTGGGTTTCCTTGAATTACAACTTCTTACGCTGGATTCAGTTGAACTTAATAATGTGGGAACAGCACCAACATACAGCTTTTGTGTAACAAAATCCATGTAATGATATAATTGTCTGTCGAGAATAACGATTGCCCGTGAAATAATTCTAACCTATAAAAAGATTACGTTTCATTTAAATAAATATCTTTATAAAAACGGTACAACACAAACTTACTTTTGGGTCATTCACTGGAAAATGGTGCACCTCCAATATAGGTATGTACACCAAATTCGCAAACAATAAGCCACCGTTTTTCGGGCATGTTTGTTTGCACCTAACCTCTACACTAATAAAACTAGTCTACACTAATAAAACGTCCAAATAAAATAATATTTAAAAAAGTCACAACGCTTTATGGTTCACAGTTCTGCATCAAAGTTATTAAAAGACATCATCCACAATTTTTCACAAAAATGATCAAAAAACACAAACGTTAGATTTTACATCAAAATAGCAAACTGGAGTGCTGCGTGAGCGTGACACTGACGCGTTCTATGTCGTAAAATGAAGTAGGTAAACATTTTTAAGTAAAATTATGTAACAAATATGTAAACTTGTGTATAAGTAATTAAGTTGATATGTTGACTTAAATATGATATTATTTTACGTATATGCTATATAAAATTATGTAAAATATTTTATATAAAAATGCTCTCTTAATTTTACTTCTCAGAGAGGTAAAGTTACATTAATGTTTACTGGGAAGGGTCGTTATGGTAACGGCTAATTCTTCTTGATTTTTACTTATTTCAAATATGGTGTTATTAATCTTTTTAATGAAATTTTGTTTAAAGATAACTGATTTTCAAAATCTGTTTTTAGTGTTTTTTGATTTTCAAAGAGATTTCTAAAATTTCTTTCGTAGCGTTCGCCATCATCTGCATCTAAGACTCCGGTTAAAGTTTTTTCTACTGTGCCTATAAAGTTGACAAGTCCACGTTTGACTCTACTTGTTTTAGGGATTATTTCATTAATCAGAATTTCGGTTTTTTGAAGTTCGTTTTCAAAAACTTGCGGTGCATAATTTTGCGCATTTTTACATATGTTGCTTGTATTATTAAGGGATTCAAGGAATGTATTTTTGTTTTGGATATATTGATTAATTATCGGTTGTAGATCTATATAGTGTATTAGTTCCCATTGTGAAATGATGTTCTTTGCTTGGCCTAGGTGTACCATTAATAGTCCAGAATCTTCTTTTATAGGTGTTAGCTCCGGTTAACATGATGTAATTGTTATTAGGGATCTGTAATAATAACTTGGTTTTTAGTTCTTCTTAAATTACTCTAAGATGAGTTTTAATAGCAGGTAGGTTACGTTTTTGATCTACGATTAAAGCGGTGTTATCAGCATTAATTTTAGTAAGCTTATAGGGGCCTTCGTAACGTGATACGAGTTTTGATCTTTGTGATCTCGAATTTTTTAAATATACCGTTTGTCCTACTTTAAATATTGTTTGTGAATTTTCTGTGTCACGATTATGATATTCTATATATTTTACTTTATTTTGGAGATTAAGGTCTTTAACTTGTTGATGTATGAATTTCATATCTTCTATGTGATCTTTAATGAGGTAATTCGTTGTGACATTATATTCTGGAACTATATAGGGAACTATGTATTAACGTGAATTGTAGAGTAATAAGTGATTAGTGATAAGTGATTAGGCTTAATAATATTAACTGCTCAATTGGTGTTGTTCTATATTCTTTATTTAATTTGAAAATACGGATATGTTCAAGGAGGGTTGAATGAAATTTTTCAATTTGTCCTGTTGCATTTGGATGATTGGGTGTTACAAAATGCAATTCGATGTCGTATGTTTTTTCCATTTCTTTGAATGTCGAATTTTGAAATTCGCCGCCGTTTCAGATGTGATTCTTTTTGGTATATTGTCTAGAGCAAAGAATTTTAATATTTCTTGTGTAATTTGAGTGGCTTCTTTACTAAGCAATTTAGTTACATAGGCAAATTTTGAAAACGCATCTATAATTGTAAGGAAAAGATTACCTTCTATGCTTAGAATATCTATATATAAGTGTTCGAAAGGTGTTGATGACGTGGGTGTTATATTAAGAGGCAGTATTGGAGGATGTCGAGGGTATTTTCCTCTTGACAGATTTAACATTTGTTTATATAGTCTTGTATGGTTTTAAGCATAGTTTTAAAATAGCATTTTTCTTTAAGTTTTAAATATGTTTTATGGGCTCCTCTATGATTTGTTTTTCCTTCGTGATAGTTTTTTATAGCTTCGTTAATACGTTCTATACCGCGTAAGTCTTTTACTCTTGATCTGTGCCAAATAATTCTTGGTGCATTATTATTAAATAGTGAAGTATAGAGAACAGATAATTCTCTATAAATTTCTTGTCTTTTTGAGAAAAGATGAAATGTTTCGTTGCCAATAGTATTGTCACGCCCAAAACGTGCTCAAGCTGAAAAAAAGCTGGACTAAGACGATGAATTAACTCCACTGTACTCCAACAAAACAATATTTATTTAATAACAACAATAGATAACAATTTCCTTTACAAATATCACAATTACGATCTGGGTGGCTATTCTTGAACTTGAGGGAGTAGAATGTGTAAGAGAAAACAATCGTTTTCTACTCCCTCATGTAAAGTTTGTATTCTTGAATTTATTTTCCCCAGCCAGGTAGACGAAAACACTCCCTACTTATTCCCTTACTTTTAGCAAGAGAAAGTCGAGGGAAAGCAGAAAAGAATCATTTTTTAAGTACTTTGTAGGTTATGATCGTGCGTGTGGAGACTTGTCAATCTTGTCATATTAATTCGGTTTTATTTAAGTAATGGATATCGAAGATTTAGTGGCTAGACAAGTTTTGGATGATTTAGAAGATGCGAAGGAACAGTTTGAAAATGCGAAAAATATTCGAATTTTAGGAAAAACGGATCAAATTTTTGTTCGTTTATTTTTATATCCGCAATTTTGTTCATCAGGATGAGGGTTAGTTCGTATTTTACAAAATTGTCGCATGATGTAGAGGTTAGGTTACTGCTGCCATTGAATTAAATCCTAATATTTTGAGAAAAAAATGCTTTAGTATAAATATTGATGTATTTCCAAATATTACACATATGGATACTGCGAATTACTTGGTTTGCATAGACGGAAGGATGAGTTCAAACCATTCAAGTCTTGAAGCTGTTTGTGGCTAGGTGAAAGAAGTACTCTGCAAGAAATTTACAGAATAAAAGCTTGTTGCAAAGGTAAGAATTATTATCAGTGATCAGCAATTCTTTCCATATATATACTTGCCTAATTATATGTTGCTTTATAAATAATTGCTAACGTACAAATTAATTTTTCAGGTTATAAACTCGTAGCATCGTGAACAAAAGCAATTGACTCCTTGGACTATTGCAGATTCAGATGGTTCCTTAGTACTTACTGTAAATATGTTGCTAGTCTAGACAAAACATGTTCACTACTTAGTGACAAGAAGTATTTCCTTTTAGTTTTTTAACAGTAAATATGGCTATGGTCGAGGTATTAACCGCTGTAATTTTTTTTAAGACACCATATAAATTAAGCAATGAAGATTGAAGTGCTATAAACTATTTGAGGTACATGTAATAAGACGTACATAATTTCTTCCATCAGTTAACCTTTCGTCTATAATGTATCTATAGTTTGGACTATATAATCCATTGTAATTTCTGTAAGAATTTTATTTTTCATATATTGTTATTTATTTTATTAAATATTTCCTTTTTATTATGTTTTATTTATCACTCTACTACTATATATTGTTATAGTAAATCGGAATAGTTAATTATGTCAAACTTGTACTTAGGTACGTGCATGTAACTGAAAGCAAAACAAAGTATCTTTACTAATTAAATAATTTATTATCCAAGGTCTATTAGTACTTCTAAGGATAATCGAGAAGAAAGTTATAATTTATATTGTAAGAAAAAATAAATGATTGTAACATAACGTGTATACTTTATATTAACCCTTTCGCTGCGCAGTGCAGTTTCACGTATTCTCGTGTAGTGCGCAATAAATTGACCGCTTGCGAGTATACGTGCTTGAAGCACGCAGATCCAATATTACGTTACTATTTGATTTGGTTTATTGTATGCATTGTCTATTATTATATATAAAATTGAAAGAAAAACAAAAACCAAGTGCTCTAGTTTCAATAATAATAATTTATTTTTAAAAAATGGTTAAAAACAGTACAAGTAAACATAAACACAAAACATTCTTATCAAAAACATTAAGGTACAACAAAAACTTGTGTAAGTATATAAAAATGTATTAATAGTACATATACGCGTGTTAAATCGCTTTGAGCAGTCTGAACCAATTTAAAAACAACAGGGGAGTTAACACGCTTGGAGCACAGTGGGCCCATTTATTTTTCGCGCATATACATGCTTTGAGCAGTGACAGGGTTAATATCTATCTAAGCAATAAAAGTAACATTCATAGTTTATATATTATAACAAAAAGGGCTTTTATAGCTACAATTCAACACTCATAGCCCATTTAGACTTTGTTTATATGTTCACTGAACTTAGACCACTTCAAAGTTTTAATTTTATACTTCTTCAATGTTCAATAGTCCAACATTCAGTTTTTAAACACTACACGATATACTTTAAAAGGGCACATTGCATCACTTGTTGACAGCGGGTAGGTACTCTGGAATTTCCTTTCTTAATTTATGTACTTCATCAAATATCTTTATGAAGCCTGCAAATTTTCTTCTTTAAAACAATTTCTGCCATTGCACTTTTCTCTCTCTCTTGATACAGCTCCACACCTTCGCTCAACTAAAATTTAAACAAGAAATAATTATTAAAAATACTGACAAACCAATATAAAATGTTAATTTTCTTTACCCTGAATTGTTTACTGCTTGTTTTAGCAGCAGTAATTATTATCATAAGCAGTTTCAGTTTCACATGGGTTTTAAATTATATCCCTCATTGAGAAAGGATGCTCAATTGGATCATTCATCATGGTCTTGTAATACGGCTGTTTTTCCTACAACATAACCCACGTTAAAAATCAAATTCTTCTTACATTAATATGCAACATACCACTAATAAAATCCTTAGAAGACTCTTGTAAAATCATTTATTTTAATTGTTTGAAATCAGTTGCAGTCTTTTAACCCCCAACTTCTTCTGATTGTAAATGGAGGTTATTTTATAAAAATTTGGATTGTCACACTTCCACAATTAATAATAAACCAAAAACTTGTCATTTTGTATGTAAAATATACATATAAACAATAATATTACGAAAAGTTCAGTCAGTTGCCATTTGACAGTTATAGAATTTCACTAGAATAAATATGTTTTTGATCTGTCAACTGTCACGCCACCACCAAACAATTTTTGGCCACCACAGCTGATAAATATCAGATAAAGGAGAGTTCTGGTTGGTTATATCGTGAAGAACAATATGACTACACTGTAGACTTCTCCCTCAAACTTTCACCGGTCCCTCGTTATTCCTTTTGTTCAAGAATACATGTTTTTCGAGTAGGGGAATGTCAAGTGAAAGGCGAGGGAATAAATTCGCCGGGGAGTAACAATTTCTCTCGCGCTCAAGAATAGCCACCCTGAGAGATAAACCCACACTAAGCTTTCAACGAACAGAGGCCTGTGCCTAGACACCCCGGCGTCCGGGTGCCCACCTAGACGCACCTCAGCACCCCCGTAGAGACTCCCCGGTCATTGTTTATCTTCTCGTTTAAATACGCCTAATAGATGATATATAACATTCACAGTTCAATGTTGATTTTGTATACAAAATATAACTAACCTTGTCAACTCAGCAATTCTCATTTATGCTTGTAGACATGAATGTTATTGAAATAATTAATTGTGAATTATATCAAATATTATTCTGCACGTTCGTTATGAATTCTTTAAATAATCTATTAATAAATTAAATTAGGAATTACGTTTGACACATTTCCCCTATCCGTTGAAAGCTGGTCCCCAGCGTTTAAAACTACAATTAACAGGTTAAAATTACCTAGGTAATCTAATCTAATGGAGTCTTTGAGAGTTCCAACACACTTAATGTTTTTTCAAGCACACACCTATTAAGTTTTGAATCATACTATCACTGATGTCACTGGTCTTAGTGCCTGACAAAACCCTGATTTGTAGCAGTTGATCCTCGGTAGAATTGACTCCAAACTTGGTTGCGTTGCTGGACGTCTCTCCGCCTAAGAGGTGAAGTAGTGCCAGGACTATGGCTGGGTGGCACTGGGTTTAAGGGTATCTGTTTATAGGATTTCTGACTATGACGAAAAAGGAAGGGAAGTACATTGTTTACCTTGAAAACCAACCAAGAAATTTAGCCTTTTTCCTGTCCGTGGGATGGAACATGTTGCAGAGACTTCTGTGTGTGTTTCGGTGTGTGGACTCTCATTTGTGGGGCATGAAAAAAAAATCAAACAGTTAACTACAATTTTGACATAAAAAACAATTAAACAATTTATCCTAGTTGAAATCTAACATAAAACAAAATAATCCCTAGTACTACACAAACTTAAAAATACTAACTATGCAGGTAGGAGCTCCTATTAAAATTTAAAATCAATTTGAGATATATCTTTTATTGAACGAATTCACCTCTGTATTATATTAATTCGAACGATTTCCTGTTTTCCTCGATATATGCATATAACCTGTATCTTCGCTCATTCCTTTAAAACCGTTACGTGGCGAACTTGCTTGGAATCTTTTGTAAATCACTTGATTTTTCATCTAAAGTTTTTACGATAACTTTAGCTTAAAAAACCCAATAGTAAACATGGTACGTACCGTAATTCCAATAAACATATAAAAAAATTCATAAAATTAACAACATCCAAATTCACTTTTTGGAAAAATCATACACTCTAGCTACACTAGCCTACAGCAAAACCCAAAATACTCGTAACTGTATTTTGTGCCCGGCGCCTCCACCATGTGCCACGCCTAAAACGTGCTCAAGCTGAAAAAAGCTGGACTAAGACGATGAATTAACTCCACTGTACTCCAACAAAACAATATTTATTTAACAACAACAATAGATAACAATTCACTTTACAAATATCACAATTACGATCTGGGAGATAAACTCACACTAAACTTTCAACGAACAGAGGCCTGTGCCTAGACACCCCGGCGTCCGGGTGCCCACCTAGACGCACCTCAGTGCCCCCGTAGAGACTCCCCGATCATTGTTTATCTTCTCGTTTAAATACCCCGGATAGATGATATAATATAACGTTCACAGTTCAATGTTGATTTTGTATACAAAATATAACTAACCTTGTCAACTCAGCAATTCTCATTTATGCTTGTAGAGATGAATGTTATTGAAATAATTAATTGTGAAATCAAGTCAAATATTATTCTGCACGTTTGTCATGAATTCTTTAAATAATCTATTAATAAATTAAATTAGGAATTACGTTTTTTAAGATGTTTTTTAAATCTCTCCATTGATAGTTAATGGGTAAATAAACTTTAGTTATATGTTTACTATCTATTTTATTTGATATAGAAGCTTTTGGGTTTTCTTGAATTTTTATTATTATTTGACGGTTTTTCTTTATTAATTGGATCTTCTGATATTTCCATAGATCTTTGAGGTTCGTCAGATTGATTAGAGTGTAGTGTCATTTCATTTTCAGGTTCGTCTGGTCGTTCTACTAGAACTATAGGATCTAAATCGAGGTTACGAGGTGAGTCAGGTATTTCTACGTTTTCATTGATTTCAATACCTGGTGGGGTATTAAGCTCTTTCGTTATCTTCAATAATATCATTTAAATCATCTAGTAATTGTGAAATTTCTTCATCTTGGTTTACTGCCAATGATAAAATATCTATCGGGTGAATATCGACTTGATCGATTTTTATGCGTGATAGCGCGTCAGCGTTAGTGTTTAATTTTCCTTTCTTATATACTACATAGTAGTTAAATTCTTTCAAACGTATTTTCCATCTCATTAATTTTGAATTTGGTTCTTTTAATTGGTGAAGCCATTGGAGTGGTCTGTGGTCGATATATATGGTAAATTTACGTCCGTAGAGGTATGGGCGGAAGTATTTCACTGCCCAAACGCAACAAAGAAGTTGGCGTTCGACAACACTGTAGTTTTTCTCAGCGTTATTAAGTGCTCGAGAAGCATATGCAATGGGCAAATCTGACCCTGGGTTTCCGTGAGATAAAATTGCTCCTAAACTTTCGTTGCTAGCTTCAGTAGTCAGTATAAAAGGTTTTGAAAAATCCCGGTACTGAAGTATTGGTGCGTTTGTTAATAATTGTTTACAAGTATTAAAAGATTTCATAAAGTCTTCATCATGTTTTATTACGATACCCTTTTACAAACATAATGTTAATGGTCGTGTTAATTTTGCATAGTTCCGTATGAATTTTTCATAATAACCGGTAAGACCAAGAAATGGTTTTATTTCTTTTGTAGTTTTTGGTACTGGAAATTTTAAAATAGCTTTAATTTTATCCGGGTTTGGAAATATTACCTGTTTGGTAATATTCCTGTTTCTACGTGTCCAAAAATAATTTGTTTCCTGTTTAAGGAATTCACTTTTATCGAGTTGAATTTTGAAAATTGTTTCGCGTAATCTATCAAAAACTTTTGGTAAATGTAAAATGTGTTCTTCTAAACCAGTTGAAAATATAATAATATCATCTAAATAAACAGTGCAAATATCACTAAGTCCATTTAGAACGTTATTCATTGCTCGTTGGAAAGTAGCTGGTGCGTTGTTAAGTCCGAAGGGCATACCCCACTAAACATGTGAACGTTGTAAAAATGTTAAATTATTGTTCTAACATAACAACCGAACGTTCTTCAAAAAAGCTGATCGACATTAGAATAACATTTACCTCATAGCAAATGTCATGCAAACAAACTTTGCCAATATTACATTAAAAATTTAACGTCATATTAATATTTATCATACAATAACTGAACGTGTACATAACATTAAAATTACTTTGTTACAACATAAAAACTACACTGAATTAAATTTTAACATACAATATTT
This sequence comes from Rutpela maculata, assembly GCA_936432065.2. Taxonomy (NCBI): domain Eukaryota; kingdom Metazoa; phylum Arthropoda; class Insecta; order Coleoptera; family Cerambycidae; genus Rutpela; species Rutpela maculata. The sequence goes on from OW386289.2 coordinate 29,127,685, forward strand.
GAACGACTTTACAAAATCAACCTTACAACATTTTTACTTTAAAGTTTCATTATCTAAACAGCAGATATACAAGAAGGTAATGATTTTTTGTACTTCAGCTCCACATGCTGTTAACATTATTTTAAAGTAAGTTAACTTATGTTTTAAAAATGTTTTTCTACAAAAAAGCAGTTTTTTTATCGATTTCAGTGCGAAAGATGTCACTTTTTCAATTTCACTTTTTTTAATGTTGCTATTGACTTACATTGTCAATAGCAACATTAAAAAAAGTTAAATTGAAAAAGTGACATCTTTCACACTGAAGCAATAAAAAAACTACTTTTTTATGTCCGAGAGAATATTGGTTTAACTAGGCAAAAAGGAAGAAAACGTTCTGCTGTGGCTGGTGTTTCATAATAGAGGTGAATCGGTGAATCCGCAAAACCAAGGCTATGAATCTAATGAAGACAGTAAATCTGAATTTGATGAATGTATAGCTTTTTCGTAGGTTGTTTAGAATTATCATTAACTGTGATTATTGTTTTCATTAAAAGGTTGATTTTATATATCAACATACTGTAAAAGTATCAATGTCCATACATTTCTACAATACGATGGCAATAACATATTAAAAATAACCACATACTTACTTCTAATTCTAAACAATTGGCAGAAAAATATTTGTTCAATATGGAAAAATGAGTATTTACTGCCTTGGCTATGCATAGCATCGGTTATGAAACACAGCTGTCAACTGTATTTTTTTTTGTTTGTTAAATTTAATCATTACTTAAAATTGTCAGTACCAATATTAAAAACAATAAAACTGAAAATGCAACCTCTCACACTGAAATCAAAAAAATTAATCTTACTTTTTTTTAATGATCATAGAAATAATTGTGTGCAGCAACCTCTGTTTTCAAAGCATATTTTTTCACTTGCTCAATAAAATTCTCATTAGTGACAAGGAACACTTGTAACACTGGTTATACAAATGGCTTTCTTAATGTTGAAATAACTACTTACCTGGTCTATTTTTGCGATTTTCTATAAGTGATTGATAGTGAAATATATATACTTTTTTATGTATTTATTAAAGCAAGTATTTTGCAATAATAATAATAAAAAACAGAGAAATAGACTGGGTCACTGCTAGCGCTTTACTACCTATTAAAATTTCCACACTAATTTTGAATTCATGCCACCACATTTTTAGTTGTCGTTTTCTTTAGATATGAAACATATAATTCTGCATCCTCCTCACAATTCATGTCCGTTGCCTTAAACTTAATTGATAAATAAATGCTATGTATCAATAAATACTGACAGATATTACAAAACTTTATTTTTATAGGTAACGAAAAAAAAAAAAAATGTGAAGCGTAAACAGAGAGGAATAGGATGCTTTAAAAATCTAATATATATGGGATTTTTAGGAAATAAGTAAAATTATAAAGAGCCAAAGAAATAAATAATCTAGGTACCTTCCGATATTATACTTTTCCATTTAAGTAAAGAATTAATAATTTTGTAAAAGCTTCAGTTGATGTAGATAATTTACATTGATTTTACTCAAATTTTCATAATTAAATTTTGACACTGCAATTAATTACCATACTATATAGAAAAATAAGTATTAATTTTGCTTTCTTTAAAAATATCTGCTTGCATAAATAAAAATATGGAATTTCTTTTTGCAAATAAATTTATTCAAATGTATTTTTAACAACATATTTATTATATGACACAGTAATTTATGTTACACATTATGTTGTCTTTGATGCACACACATATCTGAAACAAGAAATGACAATATTTCAGTAGAGAATTTCAGAGTAAATTATAAGAAACTTTTTTTGTTAATAAATACAGTTTTAATTCAAGTACCTTCTCTAAGTGTTATTAAAGTATATAAATTAAGTACAAAATAATGAGCCTGAAAAGTAAACCAACAATAAAAAAGCACACTATTCACAAACCACTCTTCTGTACTACATACATCTAAATGGTTTTCACACATTACAACCGTACGGAATTGTTATTAACTAATAAATGTATACAGAATACATATGTAACACGTAGATTTTGTAAATGCAAATTAATTAAAAAAAAAATTAAACATAAATTCCCTTCGTCTTTGTCCCACATGTTCGGTGTTCCTTTAAAAAGGCAATGTTATTAAAAACAATACAAAAAAAGTAAAGCACTTAAAATATAATTTTCCTCTGCGGCTTAAGCAGTCTTAAACAATTCGTTTTAGGCATCATCTACAATTACATTACCCAACCTATCCCACTCATATATACTAAATTTATTAATTAGAACATGTAAATGGAAACTAATAGGACTCCCAAATATTACATCAGACAACAGTCTTTCTAATACGAATGGCGAGGTATGAAATTTATTACCCTAATCATGTCTCTCTCCGGGTCTATAGTCTTCCAAGGTCAAAATAAACAGGAACTGATCCTCATGGTACCCTCATGGCCTATTGTTAAAAAAAATCAGTATTATTTTGGAACTGCAACAAAGGCGCTAAAATCTTTATTAAACGGGGATACAGTGGTGCAGTTGGCTGAATCGCGGGTGTGTGGCAAATTCGATTTAGTTGCTGTCATAGAAAACCTAATAATAACTAATGACAGTTATTAGTAGGTTTTCTATGGTTGCTCTCCTAGAGAATAGTTGTGTATTGCATGTCCAGGTTGAGAGGTGGAATAGCTAAATGCTACACTGCTATGACATTAACATAAAACTAGTGGTCAAAAAATACTTACTACCTACTTCTCATTAATCTTCCTCTGGTTTGCAAACCGGAACCAATTCATCACTACCATTTCAAAGTCTTTATCAGTCGTGTGAGCAAAAATTCGTTTAACTGCATCTAAAATATGACATGAGTTACATTATGAAAAAGTCTAAATGTAAATACTTATTACTTTTGACAATTATTATAGCATTTTAGTAAGATGACTAATAAATTGTAGCAAATGACTTCGGCCGTCCCCTATTTAATTGAAGTTTTGTGCAAAGGTTATTAAATTTTTAATAACAGATTTTTCTCTCAGTTTATACCACTGGATTCAGAAACCTCTCAAATGAGTAAATCCCAAATTTCGTGAAAAAATATTGAATAATGAGAGATTTATGACAAAATTAATGTAGGTACCCACTATTTTATAATTACTTTTAGACGATTTTTTCTAAAAACCCAAAATGAAAAATAAATTAAAAAAGATAAATTAACTTGCTAGTTCTAAATAACTAATATTATTAAATTTCTAATTATTGAAATTAAAAAATAAGTAATTTGTCAATTCACCAAGGATAAAAATCTAACACAATGCCAGAATGGTTAGCGAATGGCTTAATGATTTGCTAACTTTCCTAACCGATGGATAGGATGAAGCAGCCCGTTCCTTGAACGGCCACCCCGGTCCTCGAATTTAACACCGCTGGACTTTTTTTAGAGGTTTAGTAAAATCTAAGGTTTATAAATCACACCCGGGTAATAGAGAGGAGCTGTGTAAAAGAATAATATTAACTTGTGAAGAAGTTATCACTGACACAGATTGCAGAATGTCGTAAAACATATTCATTCACGATTCGACAAGTGCATCGACATAAACAATTAATTTATCTTTTTCTTTTCTATTTATTTTTAACGGGCACTGCTTCCAAGGCTGCTTCAAGTTTTTAGGTAAAATCATATAAAAGTAATCACAAAATATTGCCCACATTTATTTTGTCATAAATCTGTCATTATTCAATATTTTTTCACAAAATATGGAATTTACCCATTTACCATTTACCCAGTGGGAAAGTATATAATATAGTTAGATTTTTAATAAAAAAATTACTGATCAGATTTATCCATCTCTGACATCATCAAAAATCATAATAGGCTTTGAAAATTTAAGCATCTCTAAATTGTTGTTATGAAGGTTTTAGTGTATATTAAAAAAAATCCAGTTAACATCGGATAATAAATACATTTTTTACTGGGGTGTTTGCATTCCAAGAGGGTCACATTGTAAATATAAGAATATTAGTTTTTGCCAGAAGCTGGAAGCCGAAAATTTTTAGTTCTTTGAATTTTACGTTTTGAAAATAGTGGTTACCTAGAAGTTTAACAATATTACTGTATTTACTTATGCATCACCTAATGTTTACTGTGAAGTAGGTAGTATTTAATATCAGATCAGTCAGTAGCAAATAAACATGCAACAAATACTAAATTAATTAAATTAAAGTTGATTATTACTCTAATAGGTAATAGGGCCCGTGCAGCTTAAATTAGGATTCTTATCAGCTCGGCTTTGACAAATCCGACTATGATGGTATTATGTCATATACTGGTAACAAAAAGTAATTATCAGTATCTAACTGCTAAATAAGATACCCTATAATAATACAATAAATCCTATACATTGTTTTGCACAAGTACAAAATGACTAAAAACATAAACAATTTATATATCTCACAAAATCAATGGATATAATATAGATTAAGGCACAACATAATATGTAAAGATAAATTAAATGTAATGTAATTTTCATAGCATAAAACTAGCAAAATAAGTCACAAAATAGAAGCTGTGAATTTCAAATAGAATAAATTGGAGTGTGCCCTTCAATTGTCGACTATCAAATGGTACAGGAGATGACGAGACCCTGTTTAGTTTTAGACATAACGGGATTTTTTCCAAAGAAAGAACTTTAATTATGTGCAATATAGACATAACCTTACTCTTACTAACTACCACCAAACCCACGCTGCAATCTATTTGAAAATTCCTTGTATATGAAAACATACTACTTACATGATTTTGTTCCATTTTATCCACATGCGACACGTATGTACAAAATACAAAAACTTTTATATAAATAGCTAATTATCTTGCAACACTAATTTATATACGCAGCACAAAACCGACAAAAGAATAGATATTCAAAATGGCAGTTACCACTTACCAGCGAGATAATAAGTAATGTGTGAGACATTAAAATTACATGTATAAAATGTTTAATTATGGATATTTCTGGAACTTGATGATGATGATATGATGACAATATGACGTTAGCACAACATAAAATTTATCACATTATAAGAACTATTAGATAAGACATGGGATGAGGCAATGTTATTTGACAAACGTTAAAATTACAATAAAAAAAATGTTTGTTTAACAATTACTCTCTACTTAATTTTTACTTTCAATAAATATTGAAAGAATGTTTTATAAATGTTGTTTATCAATGTTAAAATTCCAGAAATTCATAACATAATTTAAATGTTCGCGAACAGAATGTTTTTTAGAAAACGTTTATGAGATAATATGAATGAGGTTATTGAAATACGTTATAAGTATTACCTGTTTAAAACGTTACAAAACGTTATTCTCATGTTTCATGTTTAGTGGTACGGATATATTCGTAATGTCCTTTGTCAGTGTTAAAAGCAGTTTTTTCTGTGTCTTCATCAGCCATTTCGATTTGATGAAAGCCAGATGCCAAATCTAGCGTTGTGAAATAATTACATTTTCCAAGTTTATCAAAAATATCGGTAGGTAATATTACGAATAGGAAATTTATCGTCAATAGTTTTTGAATTTAATTTACGGTAATCAATTACAATTCTCCACTTACGTTGTCCGCTAGCGTCTAATTTCTTAGGCACTATCCATAAAGGTGAGAATCAAGGGGATTTAGAAGGTCTAATTATTCCTTGTCGTTGCATTTCATTCACTTCACGTGAAATTTCTTCCTTATGTATTTATGGGTATCTATAAGATTTAGTATAAATTGGAATATTATCTGTTGTTTTAATATGATGTTTAGTCGCGTTAGTAAAGGATAATGGAATACCTTCACAATATATTATGTCTCTATATTCAAAGCAAAGTTTTCGTATTGCGTCATACTCTTCCTGGTTTAAATGTTGAAGTCTTAAATTTGTAAGATTAGCTTTTCGCAAATTATCGAAAGTTTTAAATGAATCTCTAGATAACTCTTTATCAAATTCTAAATTATTATTTTCGAAATATTGCGGATAATATTCTAAGTTGTCCAAGTCTATTTCGCAAGCATAATCTGTTGGGTTGATAGCTACAAGTTTAAATTGACTGTTGTTTACTACTGTAATCCCTAAAGGAATTTCTATAGCACAATTTATTAATTGTTCTGGTATAACTACCCAGGTAGCAGAGTGACGTCATTATGACGTCTTTTAAAGGTGATTTTTCGTCGCCAACGTCATTTTCCCAATAAATGACGTACCAGAGACGTGATATTTAAAACGTACTTCTGACGTCATCAAGAAGACGTCAAATAAACGTTTCTTTTAGGTCATTATTTTGACGTCATTAAAATGACGTCATTTTGTCGTCAAAATTGGTCATTTGGTTTACTATATATATTCATATATTCACTATATATATGTATATATGTATATAGAGATCTTTGACCAATCATAATAGCAATATATTATTACAATAAAAACGTACATATAGAAACATCAGTATGTTTTAACATAGTTGCCGAATATATTTTGCAACCTGAAATTTTAATTTAAATAAATCATTATAAAATAAAAATAAATAGAAGTATTTAGTGACTAGTTCAATTTTTGTCACATAGTAATAATAATTTTGTTTTACTATTTCTAACACCAATGTGAAAACAGCAGCCAAAGATAGCTGCTAATTTACACGATCATGCACGAGCGATACCATCGATATATAAAATACGAACCTAAACAAAATTTAAATTAATACAGACCATCAAGAAATCTATGGGTATTCCCTCATTAATATAGAGCGTCAGGGCCGTAGCCAAGGGGGAGGGTATGGGGGTTCTCCCCCCAACTTTGTCAGACTTGGCAAAAGTTGGGCAAAAGTTGGAAATTTGAGACATAAGTTGGCAAGGCAAGGAATAATTTTTTAGATTCTGGCAACGCATGTACAAGGGTATAAAACGAACCATTATAAATAAAATTAATAACTTCTAAACCGCATGTAGATGGGACTTGCCAACTACTCACAAAAATATTCTTTATTAACACTAATATGATGCTGTGAAAATAATTTCTCGCAACGTATGAACAAGGGTATAAAACGAACCCCTAATGTAAATAAAATTAATAATTTCTAAACCGCGTGTAGATGGGACTTGCCAACTACTCAGAAAAATACTCTTTATTAATACTAATATACTGCTGTGAAAATAATTTTTCGCAACGCACGCACAAGGGTGTAAAACGAACCCCCAATGAAAATAAAATTAATAACTTCTAAACCGCATGTAGATGGAAGTTGCCAGCTAATCAGAAAAATACTGTTTGTTAATACTAATATATCGCTGTGAAAATAATTTCTTGCAACGGATGCACAAGGGTATAAATAAAATTAATAACTTCAAAACCGCAAGTAGATGGGATTTGCCAACTGCTCAGAAAAATACTGTTCATTAATACTAATATATCTCTGGGAAAATGATTTCTTGCAACGCGTGTACAAGGGTATAAAACGAACCCCCAATGTAAATAAAATTAATAACTTCCAAACCGCATGTAGATGGGAGTTGCCAGCTATTCAGAAAAATACTATTTGTTAATACTAATATATCGCTGTGAAAATAATTTCTTGCAACGCATGCACAAGGGTATAAAACGACCTAATGTAAATAAAATTAATAACTTCTAAACCGCATGTAGATGGGACTTGCCAACTACTCAGAAAAAAACTGTTAATTAATACTAATATATCACTGTGAAAATAATTTTGTAATGAAGCATATTTTAAACCCCAATAAACCATTTATATTTACCAAAAATAAATATGTTTCTGTTAGATTATTTAATAAAAATTACCAGGCTGTGAAAAACAATTATATCACCGCATAAACTAGTAGGCCTCACCAGGCCCAACCGTTCTGAAAATGCATACTAAACCGTGATCTCCGCAGAAAGCATTAAGTTGCTACCAGTGAACAACAGCAAGCAGAAGTGCCTTCTCCAGGGAAACCGCCAGCAGACGTAAGTTAATATTTGAATTATATTTCCGCGACACTGTACTAAGTTGCGCCTACGTCAATCAATATCCACGCGCACTGTTCCCCCGTCATTACCGCGAATAGAGGGGATAGTGGACTAGATACCCGATGCGCTGAGAGCAGACAGTCAGTTCCTCACGAGCTCCAACAGCGACCAGACGTGCCCACTGCAGCCAGCTCCGGAAATAAGAGTAAGTGAAATTTTTCTAAGACCGGGAGACAGAAAATAATGGTAAAGTCCGCGATTTCTGACTTGTAAAATATTTTTCATTTAACCGTTTCCCGTGTAAATAATACAAGTATTCGTTTACCGCTACGCACCGTGTTTGCACATTCTCCCACTCTACCGGCTTGTTGAAAGAGGAAAGTCTTTATTAAAACTCGTGATATCAAACAGTCGTGGTCGGCCGTTCCACGACTCTAAACGTACCCAGCTGTAAGTAAGCAGGAGCCCCACCAACTGTGCAAGTACCGATCCTTAAAGATTGCTCCCACCGCGACTACGTCATTACCGCTGCCTATCAGTGCCTGCTGTCAAACTGTACGTCACCGCCATTTTTTCCGTCATATCGCTGCTTCACTCCTGCCTACCTTAGTAACGTCACCGTATCGCATGGTAGCACTTACCGTAATCATCAGCACGTCACAGCCTGGGTTTGCTCTTTTGTGCATTATGAATGTACTGTATATATTAAACTAGTTAAGCTGTAAATAGTTTCGTTATCACTGTAACTTATAGGAAATAAATAGATATTTTGTTTTACCGAATTCTGTGTTTTACTGCTGTTTGTGTAACAGTCCAATTTTCCCAAATTGACCCACTGGAAGTTACTGTTTTCTCCACTGTAGCTATCCCAGCCCTACTGTAACAGGCTGTGTTAAGAGGCTAGTGTGGGACCTTTGCCCCACGTAAAAAATTGTAAAGGTGGCGCCCGAGTAACCGAACCGTTGCTAAGGTGCCAAAAGTGACCACTTTCCGGCCTCACCGGAAAGTATACGTCACAAACTTGGCGCCCGAACAGGGACTGTATTAAATTAAATTAGATTGTGGGAAAATTTAATTGGACTTTCGCATTCGACAGTCACCGGACGCGACCGAAAAAGTACCGACCGGCCTAGAGAGACATCTGAGGTATCATTTTCGACTAAACCGACCAGGAGGAAGCGATTGCGACCATTACCGAACCGCTCCGACCACTCCCGAAGACGTTCTCGACCATTTTAAGAAGACTATTAGATTTTGGGAATTGAACATAGGTTCCGGCGGTGTTAGCATACGAAGAGGCTGCACTTTTAACCGAAAACCCGAACTCCGGCCGAACGTTTCCGAAGTGTACCGAAGGGATCCGAAAAGGAACGAAGTCGTGTGGGGTATCAAATTCAGAGTAATCGGACCCAAGGAATCGATTGCCACCAGTGTCCGGCCGATCAGACCAACCGTTCCGGAAAAAAGTGCGCTACGGCCGAAGTAAGGGTCGAAATTGAGTAACTCTGATACTAGGTTGTAGTCCGGACCCAGATACACCTTCTGCACCGAATTTTACCGACCAACCGGATTTTACCCGGAATACTTGGAGTCCCCGGAGTCCGGAGTTACTAGGCAAGTGACCCCTCGTGAAATAGTAACTTTGGGACGCTGAATCGATTGCCACTGGTTTCAGACCGCTCCGACCAACCGTTTCGGAAAACCGTGTACCACAGCAACCTGGGAGGTCGAAACTGAGTAAGACCGACAAAATTGGGTAACTGGCATCTCAAGACACCATCTAATTTGATTCCGCCGATTCTACCGATTTTCTGGATTATCCCCGGAGTCCTACCAGTTCCGGTGATAAATTCTATCCGTTTGGTGCCTACCACTACCAGTGGCCTTCCAGTGCGTAAACCATTTGCGCATAACTGCAACCGCTTATATCCGCTGCCAAGAAGTCAGAACGGGGAGTTCTGCTTGAGAACTCGAACGGTAAGGACGTCTCCGAAGAGCACTAGCAGATACCACCTGTTACCTGCTTTCTGCACTGTCACCGTCACCGCCTCTGTCACCGTCCACCACTGTCACCGTCACCGCCATCGTTCACCGTTGTCCATTACCGGAGAGAGTTCTGTTTGACAACTCGATCAAGAAGGACCTTTCTGAAGTAGCACTACCAGACATCTGTTACCGACTGTCCCAACATAGACCGTCCACCGTCACCGTTCATCGTTGGTCGTTACCGTCCAGAATCGCAGTGTTTGAAATCAACTCAGAGAAGCAAACATGTCCGATACCGAGGAAGAATCGAAACATGAGTCAGAAAACTCGGAGGATGTCCGCCCACCGGAAACAGCTGATGTCCGTCTGAGCTGGATTTATAAGCTCAGGAAGGAACAACTGGATACCGAACTAAACAAATTCCGCCTGGACCTGTCTGGCACCGTAGAAGAAAAGAAACGGCGCCTGATTAAATTCATCAAGGATGGGAGTACGTCACCACTCCCAACTACTTCACGACTCACCTTCCCGCCATTCCAGCCACCGCCACTAGTGATTCCACCGCAAGCCCAGACCGTGACATCTGTCCCACCTCCGTCCACGGTTACTAGTAATACGATGCTAGACCCTCTCAAGATCCGTAAATGGGGTATCCACTTTAATGGGAAAGGAGACCCTGCCGCGTTCCTAGAGAGGCTAGAAGAAGTATGCTCCTATACTGGAATGCGACCGGAACAGCTGTTACCCGTACTACCAGAGCTGTTACAAGGAACGGCAGTCTTATGGTACCGCAATAACCGGGCTCGTTGGACCACTTGGAGCGAGTTTACGAAAGATTTCCGCATCTTCTACTTCCCGGTGAACTACCAGGAGGAGATAGAGGCGCAGATTAGCCGCCGCTTACAGAAACCGGAAGAAGCTGCCAGCACCTATCTGATTGATATGCAGACTCTGATCCGGAGACATGGAGACTTCTCCGTACAGGAGGAACTTCGATGGGTATACAGAAACCTGCTCCCCGATTATAGACAGTACATCCCAAGGACCACGGTAACTGACATATCCACCCTGACCGCCAGAGTGATGGAATACGAAACTCTACGCCGGAAAATGCAGCAGGTGTATCGTGCCAACTCCGCTACATCACACCCAGGTATGCACACGACTGCCCCCCTCACCCATCGAACAGCACCAACTTACCGCCCTGATCCGCCACCGCCAGTACCGTCAGGAGGAGCGCGGATGTCCAGTACAACATCCCAACCGCCTCCAGGAAACCGCAGAGCCATTGAACCAGCACCAACACCGTCAACACGCGCCGGAAACAGACCGCTGGAAAGTAGATCACCGGCAAACAGACCCCCGAGCCAAAGACCGCTAGAGAATAGGCCGCCCGCCAATAATGGATCCACACAGGACCTCAACAGTATCTGCTGGAGATGTGGCAGATCTGGACATTTCCGCAATCAATGTCGGTTTCCGCCAAAACTGTTCTGCTTACGCTGTGGCCGACCAGGCATTATGACAAGGGATTGTCAGTGCCAAAGGACGGAAAACTAAACCGGAACCGCACCGTAACGAGGCCAGTACGGTTCCCTCCTACCTCCGCCTCGCAAGATACCGACTACAAGGATAACAGACCGCACATACCAGTAACCATGTATGGTAGAACGTTCTCCGCCCTAATAGACACCGGTGCCGTCCGTTCCTACGTGGGAAACCAAGTAATGGAAATCTGCAAACAACAAGGAATACCTTCGGTAGCAATATCTACCCCTTCCGCCCAGCTAGCCGATGGAAACCTTGTAAACGTCACCAGTGCCTATGATCTCGACTTCATGGTAGAGGAAAGTTCGTTTTCCGAAAGACTACTCTACCTCCCGAATCTGACATCCGACATTGTACTAGGCATGGACATCCTGAGTACAAGGGAATTTACACTTGATCTAACTACCGCCACCGTCTGTCTGGATCGCCGTCCCGTCTCACTGCCGCTGCCAACTGCTCCGCTGACTGGAATCGCCCTGACGCTATCCCAGGTTGAAGAAACCCGCCTTCAAGAATTTTTGGATATGGAACTGCCAAGCTTTCAGGATATAACCGGAACCACCAAGTTAGCCCAACATCACATCCGCCTGTCGCGACCGGAACCGATCAAACAGAGGTACCGGCCACAAAACCCTAGGATGCAGGAAATTATTAACACCGAAGTCGACGAAATGTTAGCTAATGGAATTATCGAACCGTCCAACAGTCCATGGAGTTCACCTGTGGTCATAGTCCGCAAAAAGGATGGAAAGCCCCGTTTCTGCATAGATTTTCGGAAAGTAAACGAGGTCACGGAAAAAGATGCCTATCCACTACCGTACATCAATGCAATACTGGACAAACTCCGAAAAGCTCGTTACATTTCTAGTATAGATCTAAAACAAGGATACTGGCAAATACCACTCTCTGCCGAAAGCAAGCCTATCACAGCTTTCACCGTACCAGGACGAGGACTGTTCCATTTCCGAGTTATGCCGTTTGGACTTCATTCCGCACCTGCTACTTTTCAACGACTCTTGGACCGAATCATTGGACCTGATATGGAACCATATGCTTTCGCATATTTGGATGACATTATAGTCCTGGGTGAAACTTTTGAAGATCACCTGAAGAACCTACATGAAGTATTCCGCCGACTGAGAATGGCCAATCTACAGCTGAACCCCGAGAAATGTCAGTTCTGTAGAAAGTCGCTACGATACCTAGGACATGTGGTTACCGCGGAAGGCATCAATACTGATTCAGAGAAAGTGGAGGCCATCGAGAAATTCCCCACGCCTCGAAACGTACGAGACGTCCGTCGGTTTCTTGGTGTTGCCTCTTGGTACAGACGATTCGTACCAGCATTTTCCCAAATTGTGACTCCGTTAACCCGACTCTTGAAAAAGAACCACCGTTTCAAATGGGACACCGAACAGAAAGAAGCTTTTGGTCAACTGAAGAAGTGTCTGACTAAGGCTCCAGTTTTGACCTGTCCCGACTTCAAGAAGCCGTTCACCCTACAAACCGACGCCTCAGACCAAGGTTTAGGGATAGCCTTGACACAGGAAATTGAGGGACATGACCGAGTGATTGCCTACGCCAGCCGAACCTTAACTCCCGCCGAGAAGAACTACTCCGTAACGGAAAGGGAATGTTTGGCCATCGTGTGGGAATAGAGAAGATGAGACCGTACCTCGAAGGGTACCACTTCACCGTCTTGACCGATCACCAGTCCCTCCGCTGGTTACACTCTATCAAAAGTCCGACTGGCCGCCTAGCTCGCTGGAGCATATTTTTGCAACAGTATGACTTTGAGATTAAGTACCGTAAAGGAAGCTTAAACCGTGTAGCTGATGCACTGTCACGTCAACCATTGGAAGGACCTTCTCCCGCCACGGGTACCGAAGAATTATGTGCTGTGAATGAGGCACCAAACTGTTCTTGGTACAGACGGAAGAAGTCGGAAGTTGAAAAGAACCCAGAAGCTAATCCGGATTACTGTGTACGTAATGACCGGCTGTACCGCCACTTCTGGGATTCCAGTGACTTAACCGAACCCGACCAATACGACCCGTGGAAGTTATGCGTACCAACGCCACTCCGGACCACAGTTTTGCAAGAAAACCATGATGCTCCGTCCGCTGGACACATGGGAATTGCCAAGACTACAGCTCGGATCACACAAAAGTACTACTGGCCAGGGATGTTCCGCGACATCGCCAGATATGTACGTAGCTGTATGCAGTGCCAACGTTACAAGATCTCCCAGCAGCAAACACCAGGAGCCATGCAACCGTCCATCAGCCGCCAACCCTGGGAAACTGTTAGCACCGACCTAGTAGGACCGCTACCTAGATCTAGTAAAGGGAACAGCTACCTAGTAGTGTTTCAAGACCGTTTTACGAAATGGATCCAGTGCCGACCCCTACGAAGTGCCACCGCCCGCAATGTCAGCCAAGCTCTCTATGATGAAGTTATCACCCGTTTCGGATGTCCGCGTACCGTGATCACGGATAATGGTACCCAGTACGACAGCCGTATGTTCCAGTCATTATTGGATGAATTTGGTATCCAGCACCGTTTCACACCACCGTACACACCACAGGCAAATCCAGTTGAACGAGCCAATCGCACTATCAAGACTATGATAGCACAATACTGCGAACACGATCATCGGAAATGGGACCAACATTTGAATAGCTTTCAGCTAGCTATCAACAGTGCCAAACATGAATCAACCGGATTTTCACCCGCATTTCTGAACTTTGGAAGAGAACTTTCGCTACCAGCCACCGTATACCAAGCCGAAACCAACGAAGCTACCGAACCCAACGAAGATGAGGATAATCAGATCCCAACCGTTCATACCGACCGCCTAAAAAAGTTACAGGAAATGTTCGAACTGGTTAGGATAAAGCTTGCCCAAGCATATACCTCCCAGAGCAAATATTACAACCTACGACGCCGGGATATCCAGTATCACGTGGGTAACCGGGTTATGAAACGGGAACATCCCCTCTCCTCGGCTATTAAAGGTTTTGCGTCTAAGTTAGCTCCGAAATATTCTGGACCGTATACCGTGACCCAAGTCGTATCACCCGTGGTTTACAATCTGAAGTCGGATACTGGAAAGAAACTGGCCCGTATCCATATTAAGGACTTGAAACCACATGTAGCTGTCAACGAGCCGCCAAGGACAGAACAGACCGCCAACGAGAAATCTTCCAGGAGACCACCAACCTCGTTTCCTGACGAAGAAAATCGACCGCCCGTCCCGCCCGAGTACGTTACCCGTCGATCTGCCAGATTGAGACAACGCCAAGAAGTTCAGCGTAACCTACTCCCATAGGGACCTGATCACCGCAAGAATCGAAAAAGAAATCCAGCATCAAAGACTAGAAGTAACCGTTTAATTTTTCCTTATTTTTTTTTGGTATTTTTTTTTAGGAGGACCCTCCCTACCAGGATCTAGTATGGTATCCAGACGTAGCAAGAGGATCTCAGAAATGTTTTAGTTACTATTTTTTTTATTAGTAGCATTGTTATTTTTGAAAAATTTAGTTTTGATTTTCAGTTGTAAAAGGTGTACGTGTCCCCAAATAAAGTTTATGCAACCGGTGTGGGGTACGCGCCTTAAAATCAGTTAGGGAAGTTGAGTAAATTTTTCTTCTTCCAGTACCAAAGCAAGAAAGAAAAAAAATAATTACATTATTTTTTTTTTATGAAGTAAGAGGGGGGTGTAATGAAGCATATTTTAAACCCCAATAAACCATTTATATTTACCAAAAATAAATATGTTTCTGTTAGATTATTTAATAAAAATTACCAGGCTGTGAAAAACAATTATATCACCGCATAAACTAGTAGGCCTCACCAGGCCCAACCGTTCTGAAAATGCATACTAAACCGTGATCTCCGCAGAAAGCATTAAGTTGCTACCAGTGAACAACAGCAAGCAGAAGTGCCTTCTCCAGGGAAACCGCCAGCAGACGTAAGTTAATATTTGAATTATATTTCCGCGACACTGTACTAAGTTGCGCCTACGTCAATCAATATCCACGCGCACTGTTCCCCCGTCATTACCGCGAATAGAGGGGATAGTGGACTAGATACCCGATGCGCTGAGAGCAGACAGTCAGTTCCTCACGAGCTCCAACAGCGACCAGACGTGCCCACTGCAGCCAGCTCCGGAAATAAGAGTAAGTGAAATTTTTCTAAGACCGGGAGACAGAAAATAATGGTAAAGTCCGCGATTTCTGACTTGTAAAATATTTTTCATTTAACCGTTTCCCGTGTAAATAATACAAGTATTCGTTTACCGCTACGCACCGTGTTTGCACATTCTCCCACTCTACCGGCTTGTTGAAAGAGGAAAGTCTTTATTAAAACTCGTGATATCAAACAGTCGTGGTCGGCCGTTCCACGACTCTAAACGTACCCAGCTGTAAGTAAGCAGGAGCCCCACCAACTGTGCAAGTACCGATCCTTAAAGATTGCTCCCACCGCGACTACGTCATTACCGCTGCCTATCAGTGCCTGCTGTCAAACTGTACGTCACCGCCATTTTTTCCGTCATATCGCTGCTTCACTCCTGCCTACCTTAGTAACGTCACCGTATCGCATGGTAGCACTTACCGTAATCATCAGCACGTCACAGCCTGGGTTTGCTCTTTTGTGCATTATGAATGTACTGTATATATTAAACTAGTTAAGCTGTAAATAGTTTCGTTATCACTGTAACTTATAGGAAATAAATAGATATTTTGTTTTACCGAATTCTGTGTTTTACTGCTGTTTGTGTAACAGTCCAATTTTCCCAAATTGACCCACTGGAAGTTACTGTTTTCTCCACTGTAGCTATCCCAGCCCTACTGTAACAGGCTGTGTTAAGAGGCTAGTGTGGGACCTTTGCCCCACGTAAAAAATTGTAAAGGTGGCGCCCGAGTAACCGAACCGTTGCTAAGGTGCCAAAAGTGACCACTTTCCGGCCTCACCGGAAAGTATACGTCACAAACTTGGCGCCCGAGCAGGGACTGTATTAAATTAAATTAGATTGTGGGAAAATTTAATTGGACTTTCGCATTCGACAGTCACCGGACGCGACCGAAAAAGTACCGACCGGCCTAGAGAGACATCTGAGGTATCATTTTCGACTAAACCGACCAGGAGGAAGCGATTGCGACCATTACCGAACCGCTCCGACCACTCCCTAAGACGTTCTCGACCATTTTAAGAAGACTATTAGATTTTGGGAATTGAACATAGGTTCCGGCGGTGTTAGCATACGAAGAGGCTGCACTTACTTACGTGGGGCAAAGGTCCCACACTAAAAATTGTAAAGGTGGCGCCCGAGTAACCGAACCGTTGCTAAGGTGCCAAAAGTGACCACTTTCCGGCATCACCGGAAAGTATACGTCACAATTTCTTGCAAGGCATGCACAAGGGTTCAAAACGAACCCCTAATGTAAATAAAATTAATAACTTCTAAACCGCATGTAGGTGGAAGTTGCCAACTATTCAGAAAAATACTGTTTGTTAATACTAATATATCGCTGTGAAAATAATTTCTTGCAACGCAAGCACAAGGGTATAAAATGAACCCCCAATGTAAATAAAATTAATAACTTCTAAACCGCATGTAGATGGAAGTTGCCAGCTATTCAGAAAAATACTATTTGTTAATACTAATATATCGCTGTGAAAATAATTTCTTGCAACGCATGCACAAGGGTATAAAACGAACCCCTATTGTAAATAAAATTAATAACTTCTAAACCGCATGTAGATGGGACTTGCCAACTACTCAGAAAAATACTGTTAATTAATACTAATATATCGCTGGGAAAATGATTTCTTGCAACGCATGCACGAGGGTATAAAACGAACCCCTAATGTAAATAAAATTAATAACTTCAAAACCGCATGTAGATGGGATTTGCCAACTATTCAGAAAAATACTGTTCATTAATACTAATATATCGCTGTGAAAATAATTTCTTGCAACGCATGCACAAGGGTTTAAAACGAACCCCTAATGTAAATAAAATTAATAACTTCTAAACCGCATGTAGATGGAAGTTGCCAGCTATTCAGAAAAATACTGTTAATTAATACTAATACATCGCTGTGAAAATAATTTCTTGCAACGCATGCACAAGGGTATAAAACGAACCCCTAATGTAAATAAAATTAATAACTTCTAAACCGCATGTAGGTGGAAGTTGCCAACTATTCAGAAAAATACTGTTCATTAATACTAATATATCGCTGTGAAAATAATTTCTTGCAACGCAAGCACAAGGGTATAAAACGAACCCCCAATGTAAATAAAATTAATAACTTCTAAACCGCATGTAGATGGAAGTTGCCAGCTATTCAGAAAAATACTATTTGTTAATACTAATATATCGCTGTGAAAATAATTTCTTGCAACGCATGCACAAGGGTATAAAACGAACCCCTAATGTAAATAAAATTAATAACTTCTAAACCGCATGTAGATGGGACTTGCCAACTACTCAGAAAAATACTGTTAATTAATACTAATATATCGCTGGGAAAATGATTTCTTGCAACGCATGCACGAGGGTATAAAACGAACCCCTAATGTAAATAAAATTAATAACTTCAAAACCGCATGTAGATGGGATTTGCCAACTACTCAGAAAAATACTGTTCATTAATACTAATATATCTCTGGGAAAATGATTTCTTGCAACGCATGCACAAGGGTATAAAACGAACCCCCAATGTAAATAAAATTAATAACTTCCAAACCGCATGTAGATGGGAGTTGCCAGCTATTCAGAAAAATACTATTTGTTAATACTAATATATCGCTGTGAAAATAATTTCTTGCAACGCATGCACAAGGGTATAAAACGAACCCCTATTGTAAATAAAATTAATAACTTCTAAACCGCATGTAGATGGGACTTGCCAACTACTCAGAAAAATACTGTTAATTAATACTAATATATCGCTGGGAAAATGATTTCTTGCAACGCATGCACGAGGGTATAAAACGAACCCCTAATGTAAATAAAATTAATAACTTCCAAACCGCATGTAGATGGGAGTTGCCAGGTATTCAGAAAAATACTATTTGTTAATACTAATATATCGCTGTGAAAATAATTTCTTGCAACGCATGCACAAGGGTATAAAACGAACCCCTAATGCAAATAAAATTAATAACTTCTAAACCGCATGTAGGTGGAAGTTGCCAACTATTCAGAAAAATACTGTTCATTAATACTAATATATCGCTGTGAAAATAATTTCTTGCAACGCATGCACAAGGGTTTAAAACGAACCCCTAATGTAAATAAAATTAATAACTTCTAAACCGCATGTAGATGGAAGTTGCCAGCTATTCAGAAAAATACTGTTAATTAATACTAATACATCGCTGTGAAAATAATTTCTTGCAACGCAAGCACAAGGGTGTAAAACGAACCCCCAATGTAAATAAAATTAATAACTTCTAAACCGCATGTAGATGGAAGTTGCCAGCTATTTAGAAAAATACTGTTTGTTAATACTAATATATCGCTGTGAAAATAATTTCTTGCAACGGATGCACAAAGGTATAAAACGAACCCCCAATGAAAATAAAATTAATAACTTCTAAACCGCATGTAGATGGAAGTTGCCAGCTATTCAGAAAAATACTGTTTGTTAATACTAATATATCGCTGTGAAAATAATTTCTTGCAACGGATGCACAAGGGTATAAAACGAACCCCTAATGTAAATAAAATTAATAACTTCTAAACCACATGTAGATGGGACTTGCCAACTACTCAGAAAAATACTGTTAATTAATACTAATACATCGCTGTGAAAATAATTTCTTGCAACGCATGCACAAGGGTATAAAACGAACCCCTAATGTAAATAAAATTAATAACTTCTAAACCGCATATAGATGGGACTTGCCAACTACTCAGAAAAACACTGTTCATTAATACTAATATATCTCTGGGAAAATGATTTCTTGCAACGCATGCACAAGGGTATAAAACGAACCCCTAATGTAAATAAAATTAATAACTTCTAAACCGCATGTAGATGGAAGTTGCCAGCTATTCAGAAAAATACTATTTGTTAATACTAATATATCGCTGTGAAAATAATTTCTTGCAACGCATGCACAAGGGTATAAAACGAACCCCTAATGTAAATAAAATTAATAACTTCTAAACCGCATGCAGATGGGACTTGCCAACTACTCAGAAAAATACTGTTAATTAATACTAATATATCGCTGTGAAAATAATTTCTTGCAACGCACGCACAAGGGTATAAAACGAACCCCTAATGTAAATAAAATTAATAACTTCTAAACCGCATGTAGATGGAACTTGCCAACTACTCAGAAAAATACTGTTAATTAATACTAATATATCTCTGGGAAAATGATTTCTTGCAACGCATGCACAAGGGTATAAAACGAACCCCCAATGAAAATAAAATTAATAACTTCTAAACCGCATGTAGATGGGACTTGCCAACTACTCAGAAAAATACTGTTTATTTATACTAATATGCTGCTGTGAAAATAATTTCTCGCAACGTATGCACAAGGGTATAAAATGAACCCTTATTATAAATAAAATTAATAACTTCTAAACCGCGTGTAGATGGGACTTGCCAACTACTCAGAAGAATACTGTTTATTTATACTGATAAGCTGCTGTGAAAATAATTTCTCGCAACGCACAAATGAGGATATAAAACTACCCTTTAGAGTAAAGAAAATTAATAACTACTAAACGGCATGAGATATAAACTGAAAAATTACTCTGAGAAATATTGTTTGTTAATATTATTATTCTACTTTGAAAAGCATTTCTCTCAATGCACACGCAAGGGAACGAACCACCCTCTAGTATAAAGAAAACTATTAACTAATAGACGGCATTAGGTATAAACTTATCAAGTACCCAGAAAAATATTACTGATTCATACTAATATCCTGCAGCAAAAATAATGCCTGGCAATCTAGACGAAATCATCCTCGAACATAAAGAAAATTAATAACAACTCCTAGAGATAGCACTAGATGCGAGATTTCTAATAACGAAAAAAAAATTCTTCTTGTCATAATAAATTATATATTTCTTGTGTATGAAAATTTTCTGCTAAATACCCAGAATATTATTTTGCCACTAAGTTTGATCGTATGATTTATATATGAATTATTACAACAATGTAGAAATAATGATTCCAATAAGCCTGATAATTTAGCAATCCACACGGCACACAAGTCTACCATAGTTTGAAATTTTTATTTAAAGTTCGCCGTTGGGATGCTTATAAAGTAATGTACGACATAGGGCTTTTTATTTTAATTTTAATATTGTTTACATAAGTCGCACATATTGTGTACTAACTTATTTTTATTTGTCTGTATTATTAGACATTGAGGATGCATAATCCTCAAACAATGAGTACATTTAATAATTTTCCCTCCTTGCACCTCCTTCAAGCAGAAAAAACACGTATTCGCCATATTGTCTGCTCTACACAATATCTTTTATTTTAATTCATTCCTGTAACATTTTGAAAATAATACAGTACGTATGGCCCACAATTGTATCCATCTTTTTGAATTAATTGGTCGTCGATTTGTATTGACCATCCTTCTATATCAAGGGGTTTTCTTTTATATGTGACTCCACGTATATTGAAGTTGGTAAAGTTATTATAAAATTTAAGATATCTTAAAAATCTATCTAGGAACATTTGACTTTTCACCTTATCGGTGCCGAACGGATCCATGTATCGAAATATTTTATTTTGAGTGTCTGCAATTGCAATGCACCAGTGATTGTTATTTAATAATACGGGCATGGCCAAATTAGTTTTAACAAAAACGACATCCTTCACAAACAGGTCAGAAGTACAACTGTCGTCGTTGGAAAATATTTGACTGGCGTATCCAGATGAAATTACTTGGTATTGGCCATTTTCATTTAAGATATTTAATAAAATATCCATCCCAGTATTAGTTAACCACTCCTGACCTGTCAGTGAATGGTAATCGTCTGTTATCACCTCTTTCATATAACAATTTAAATTATTATATTTCGCAACAGTATACCCCTTCCCGTTACTGAAGTATTTGTAATAATTTATATCGTCTATTAGACAATTTCCTAAAATATTTATCATCTTATGTGTTGTCCATTTTCTGTCTTCAACTGTGACAATATCTACGGAGGGGAGAACAATTTTAGGAAGAAGGTAGAAGTTATAAAAATGTCTGAGACTCGGATATACTCTTTTGAATAGATTGGTATCTCTACAGATCCTCTCTATTTTTATGCCTCGATACGTATATATTACGAAATCACACCAGTTTCTGTCTGTGACTTCAAGAAGACCTTGCACTTGAAAATAATAATTGTGCACCCGTTTTAAATTTCCATGGTTGTCCAAATAATCTAACTTCGCACTTGCGGGATGAACGTTCCTGGCACTGTACGGGCATTTAATTTCAACTAATCCGTCGTCTGCCACAATAGCATCGGGAGATCCACCCAGAAAATGTGATGTATAGCAGCTGTATTTAAGTTTGAATTGTTTAGAATCTCTCCTACAATCCTGTTATACGTGAATGGACCTCTGGCTTTATATATTCTGCCAAAATTGGAAGCCGTAACTCTTTTACGTCTTTCGACATTCCATAGAGGGATTTCACTTTGACCTCTCGTTCTATAATCTAGTTCTTGTCTCCGTATATCGCTGAGGGTAATAGATTTTATGTATTGTGCGCAAATACTGTGCAGTTCGGCTATTTCTTGTTTCTCGTCACACGACACATTCAATGTCTCCTGAAATCTTCCTTCTGCACTATCGGCGTCAACTATTATGACCGTACACCTTTTACAGACAAATCGGCCTGTGTATGATTTTTCTTTAGACGACTCACATTTCTGGTGCACGAATCCATCACAAATGTCGCATTGAACCCAGTCGATAGTTTTGTCTAGTAAACCGTGACCGCAATACATATATTTCATAAACTCTTCTTTGCATAACCCTTTCTCTTTCTTCGCAGGTGAGTTATTAACTTGTTTTTTCAAGTATCGCCCTAAAAAGTGGCTATTTGTTGGTTTATACTTCTTATTCCATATTTCCTGAGAGAATATTTCGGAACAATTATCTTCAGTTGTAGGTTTCCTCTTTTTTCTAGTGGTTAAGTTAGACTTTGTAATCCCTATAACCATTTCCTTGTATAATGAAAGCACGTCTTCCCTAAACACCCTGACGCATCTTGAGCATCTTAGATTCTTTTCTCCCTTCAGTAGCTGATTCTTTACGTAACCAAAATGATTTTCAATTACTGAATTGCTGATACGATCAATCTTGTACCCTGAAAGGTGAAGCATTATTCCACTCCACAACGGATAGTAAGGAATATATTTGACTAATAAAATATTTAAAAATTCGGGATTGTACAGTGTATTGTGAACGCTCGTTTTCTCGAATTGATGAGTATTGTGTTTTTTGAGTAAAGTTTCGAAATGCTGATAAAAAGGACTTGAAGCGTATAAAGGATCAGGTCGTTTCTTTGATTTTTTTTTTATTTAATCTATCAGTACACTCTGCACGTACATCAATTATAATAGTTGCAGTTATGGGTTTCTTCGATATGATTCACTTTAATGATTTGTAAGCGACTTTTACTTCATTATTGTAATAAGGACACGATAGAATAACCGCAAAATATACGAACCATTTCTCCACTTTACCAAAATCAAGATTAATAATAGCGCCTGCCATAATGTCTTTAAAAACTGACCTCTGTTCCACACTTTTCGATATTAAATCTACATCTTTTGCCACCATCTTCATAAAGTGAGAACAGCATAAGTGTATGGTGATAAATGTTTCCTTTTTCTCTTCATGATCTTTAATAATAAAATAACACGTTTTTAGATATACCAACAATGACATGTTATTAAAAGCCCTTGAAGCAGCGTGTAGAGTTGCAAAACTAAAGTCGATTACAATTCCTCCGAATATCGGCCATTTATTTTGTTCTTCACAGAACGTTTTAAAGTCATAAAATATCCGGAAAATGGATTTTGCAAAATGTTCGCTTGAAATCATTTGAAAAACTGAGCATATTCTCTTTGTTTGTCTTGTTTTGGTCACAGCGGCATAAAGATATATTTTCTTTTCTACATGTTGCGGACTATCAAACATTGCTCCTGTTGAATCGAAATATATCAGAGGGAGTAAATCGGCTATTTTTTGTTGTTCAAGAATATATAATTCTTCGCTACTGTACAATTTTACGTTAAATGGAACGCACACTTCTTTTATATACTCAGGATGGTCAAAATGCATTTTAATTAGATCCGTAATATGATCTTTGTCACGATCCAAATGGCTCTTTGCCTCAGATCTTATTTTACGTAACGTTGGATCAGATTTAATATCCTGTAAATTTCCTCTATTAATTATATCATTTTTCGCATTTAATATTGTTTCTTTTTTATATTCTAATGGTTTTTTACTATATAACTTTTGTTTTAAAATAGACCGTTCTAATCCTTTAACATAACCGGTGAGTTTGCTTCTGTGGGAGTAATTTATAGACGTGCTAAATACCGTAACCATTAGGGTGCTTATTTCTATGGATACTTTAAATTTTTTGCAATACCGGTTGTTATGTATACATTAAGCATATATAAATATTTTTCTAGTTTTTTTAAAATATTTCACAAATTTAAATACCAATTGGCATGTATTGTTAGTTTTATTGAATATTTTGTTTCTAAAAAAGTATGGATAATATTTACTAACCAGTTTATCGTTCGCGTACAGTTTTGGCCAGTATTTATTGGAGATTTGAAATTTACCTTCTACAACTTTACAGTCTCTAAAACTTAGCTTTCCCAGGCGTATAGGAGAGTTTTTAGAATTTTTGGGCAGCACTCCATGCGCTGAAGAAGTTGTCATATTTAGAAAATCATTTGGTATATCAAAATTTCCACGAGTTATATTAAACTCTTCTAACGAATTTGAACGTATTTCTATTTGTTTATTATTGTCTACTACTAAGGAATTTGTTGAAATCATTTCAGAACCGCCATTATCTTGTGTTATTTGTATCTCTTCTACTGTTTGCTTATCCACGAATAATTCTCTTTTTGAGGTCAGGTTTTTCGAAATGTTTTCAGTAAACTTCTTATTAAGCCCATTGAATTCAAAATCGTACGAAATGCTAGGTAATTGAGTATCTGTCAATTCCAAAATGTCCGTATTTTCTATAGGAGAAATACTTAATGCCCGAAAAGTATCCTTGTGTACTACTTTTTTGGGTGTTGAACAGTCCCACTTGTTAATAAAATTCTTTTCAGGTTGTTCAATCAAAGAATCATGACATATTAACGTTTCAGTTTCATTTACTAAATTCAGTGCTTGAACAGTAATTTGCTGCACTGTATTTTTTTTATCGAATAGCAAGCGTTTAAATAACTAGGCAGAAACGGTTTTTTCGATTCCGATTTGATTAAGGCTTTGTTCTTTTAGTTACATTTAAGTTATATTTTGTTACTCTTCAAGGCGTAACACGGTTTATTTATTTTTTATGATTTTAGTTGTCATTTGATTTTGATTTATTTGGCATTTCAGGATTTATTTTCATTTTTAAATATTGCCCAATGTCTAAGTCAACCTTTCTATGATTAGATTGAGCAATAATATCTATTATTATATGACAGTGGAAAATAATTTATTTGGTTTATGAGTATAAGTGACTTAATTTTTCATTGGTTCGGATTTATTTCGCATTTTAAGATTTTATTTTCTTTTTGGATGTTCAGTTTAATTTCTCACGATAAGATTCAACAATATCTATTGCACTTTTAGCAGAAAGTTCTGGTGTCTATTTGTAGCCAAATATTTTTCAAGATGGTTCTAAAGATGAGCACTAAAATCAAAATTGCAAATATTATACAACAGGAATTACCGAATTGTACTTACGAGCAATTGGAAAAGTTAAGTGCTAGCGACAAATTATTCAAGAAAGTGTCTAAATCACTTTCAAAAACCAAGAATAAGATGTACCCGAGTGAAGTTTATCGCCTAATGCGTAGAAGTGAAATTGAATTTAAAAGCATTTTTTATGATCTCAATGATAAAAAAAATACAGTGCAGCAAATTACTGTTCAAGCACTGAATTTAGTAAATGAAACTGAAACGTTAATATGTCATGATTCTTTGATTGAACAACCTGAAAAGGATTTTATTAACAAGTGGGACTGTTCAACACCCAAAAAAGTAGTACACAAGGATAGTTTTCGGGCATTAAATATTTCTCCTATAGAAAATACGGACATTTTGGAATTGACAGATACTCAATTACCTAGCATTTCGTACGATTTTGAATTCAATGGACTTAATAAGAAGTTTACTGAAAACATTTCGAAAAACCTGACCTCAAAAAGAGAATTATTCGTGGATAAGCAAACAGTAGAAGAGATACAAATAACACAAGATAATGGCGGTTCTGAAATGATTTCAACAAATTCCTTAGTAGTAGACAATAATAAACAAATAGAAATACGTTCAAATTCGTTAGAAGAGTTTAATATAACTCGTGGAAATTTTGATATACCAAATGATTTTCTAAATATGACAACTTCTTCAGCGCATGGAGTGCTGCCCAAAAATTCTAAAAACTCTCCTATACGCCTGGGAAAGCTAAGTTTTAGAGACTGTAAAGTTGTAGAAGGTAAATTTCAAATCTCCAATAAATACTGGCCAAAACTGTACGCGAACGATAAACTGGTTAGTAAATATTATCCATACTTTTTTAGAAACAAAATATTCAATAAAACTAACAATACATGCCAATTGGTATTTAAATTTGTGAAATATTTTAAAAAAACTAGAAAAATATTTATATATGCTTAATGTATACATAACAACCGGTATTGCAAAAAATTTAAAGTATCCATAGAAATAAGCACCCTAATGGTTACGGTATTTAGCACGTCTATAAATTACTCCCACAGAAGCAAACTCACCGGTTATGTTAAAGGATTAGAACGGTCTATTTTAAAACAAAAGTTATATAGTAAAAAACCATTAGAATATAAAAAAGAAACAATATTAAATGCGAAAAATGATATAATTAATAGAGGAAATTTACAGGATATTAAATCTGATCCAACGTTACGTAAAATAAGATCTGAGGCAAAGAGCCATTTGGATCGTGACAAAGATCATATTACGGATCTAATTAAAATGCATTTTGACCATCCTGAGTATATAAAAGAAGTGTGCGTTCCATTTAACGTAAAATTGTACAGTAGCGAAGAATTATATATTCTTGAACAACAAAAAATAGCCGATTTACTCCCTCTGATATATTTCGATTCAACAGGAGCAATGTTTGATAGTCCGCAACATGTAGAAAAGAAAATATATCTTTATGCCGCTGTGACCAAAACAAGACAAACAAAGAGAATATGCTCAGTTTTTCAAATGATTTCAAGCGAACATTTTGCAAAATCCATTTTCCGGATATTTTATGACTTTAAAACGTTCTGTGAAGAACAAAATACATGGCCGATATTCGGAGGAATTGTAATCGACTTTAGTTTTGCAACTCTACACGCTGCTTCAAGGGCTTTTAATAACATGTCATTGTTGGTATATCTAAAAACGTGTTATTTTATTATTAAAGATCATGAAGAGAAAAAGGAAACATTTATCACCATACACTTATGCTGTTCTCACTTTATGAAGATGGTGGCAAAAGATGTAGATTTAATATCGAAAAGTGTGGAACAGAGGTCAGTTTTTAAAGACATTATGGCAGGCGCTATTATTAATCTTGATTTTGGTAAAGTGGAGAAATGGTTCGTATATTTTGCGGTTATTCTATCGTGTCCTTATTACAATAATGAAGTAAAAGTCGCTTACAAATCATTAAAGTGAATCATATCGAAGAAACCCATAACTGCAACTATTATAATTGATGTACGTGCAGAGTGTACTGATAGATTAAATAAAAAAAAATCAAAGAAACGACCTGATCCTTTATACGCTTCAAGTCCTTTTTATCAGCATTTCGAAACTTTACTCAAAAAACACAATACTCATCAATTCGAGAAAACGAGCGTTCACAACACACTGTACAATCCCGAATTTTTAAATATTTTATTAGTCAAATATATTCCTTACTATCCGTTGTGGAGTGGAATAATGCTTCACCTTTCAGGGTACAAGATTGATCGTATCAGCAATTCAGTAATTGAAAATCATTTTGGTTACGTAAAGAATCAGCTACTGAAGGGAGAAAAGAATCTAAGATGCTCAAGATGCGTCAGGGTGTTTAGGGAAGACGTGCTTTCATTATACAAGGAAATGGTTATAGGGATTACAAAGTCTAACTTAACCACTAGAAAAAAGAGGAAACCTACAACTGAAGATAATTGTTCCGAAATATTCTCTCAGGAAATATGGAATAAGAAGTATAAACCAACAAATAGCCACTTTTTAGGGCGATACTTGAAAAAACAAGTTAATAACTCACCTGCGAAGAAAGAGAAAGGGTTATGCAAAGAAGAGTTTATGAAATATATGTATTGCGGTCACGGTTTACTAGACAAAACTATCGACTGGGTTCAATGCGACATTTGTGATGGATTCGTGCACCAGAAATGTGAGTCGTCTAAAGAAAAATCATACACAGGCCGATTTGTCTGTAAAAGGTGTACGGTCATAATAGTTGACGCCGATAGTGCAGAAGGAAGATTTCAGGAGACATTGAATGTGTCGTGTGACGAGAAACAAGAAATAGCCGAACTGCACAGTATCTGCGCACAATACATAAAATCTATTACCCTCAGCGATATACGGAGACAAGAACTAGATTATAGAACGAGAGGTCAAAGTGAAATCCCTCTATGGAATGTCGAAAGACGTAAAAAAGTTACGGCTTCCAATTTTGGCAGAATATATAAAGCCAGAGGTCCATTCACGTATAACAGGATTGTAGGAGAGATTCTAAACAATTCAAACTTAAATACAGCTGCTATACATCACATTTTCTGGGTGGATCTCCCGATGCTATTGTGGCAGACGACGGATTAGTTGAAATTAAATGCCCGTACAGTGCCAGGAACGTTCATCCCGCAAGTGCGAAGTTAGATTATTTGGACAACCATGGAAATTTAAAACGGGTGCACAATTATTATTTTCAAGTGCAAGGTCTTCTTGAAGTCACAGACAGAAACTGGTGTGATTTCGTAATATATACGTATCGAGGCATAAAAATAGAGAGGATCTGTAGAGATACCAATCTATTCAAAAGAGTATATCCGAGTCTCAGACATTTTTATAACTTCTACCTTCTTCCTAAAATTGTTCTCCCCTCCGTAGATATTGTCACAGTTGAAGACAGAAAATGGACAACACATAAGATGATAAATATTTTAGGAAATTGTCTAATAGACGATATAAATTATTACAAATACTTCAGTAACGGGAAGGGGTATACTGTTGCGAAATATAATAATTTAAATTGTTATATGAAAGAGGTGATAACAGACGATTACCATTCACTGACAGGTCAGGAGTGGTTAACTAATACTGGGATGGATATTTTATTAAATATCTTAAATGAAAATGGCCAATACCAAGTAATTTCATCTGGATACGCCAGTCAAATATTTTCCAACGACGACAGTTGTACTTCTGACCTGTTTGTGAAGGATGTCGTTTTTGTTAAAACTAATTTGGCCATGCCCGTATTATTAAATAACAATCACTGGTGCATTGCAATTGCAGACACTCAAAATAAAATATTTCGATACATGGATCCGTTCGGCACCGATAAGGTGAAAAGTCAAATGTTCCTAGATAGATTTTTAAGATATCTTAAATTTTATAATAACTTTACCAACTTCAATATACGTGGAGTCACATATAAAAGAAAACCCCTTGATATAGAAGGATGGTCAATACAAATCGACGACCAATTAATTCAAAAAGATGGATACAATTGTGGGCCATACGTACTGTATTATTTTCAAAATGTTATAGTTAACTCTAAGACAGATAACTTTCATGATATGGGAACATACAGGAATGAATTAAAATAAAAGATATTGTGTAGAGCAGACAATATGGCGAATACGTGTTTTTTCTGCTTGAAGGAGGTGCAAGGAGGGAAAATTATTAAATGTACTCATTGTTTGAGGATTATGCATCCTCAATGTCTAATAATACAGACAAATAAAAATAAGTTAGTACACAATATGTGCGACTTATGTAAACAATATTAAAATTAAAATAAAAAGCCCTATGTCGTACATTACTTTATAAGCATCCCAACGGCGAACTTTAAATAAAAATTTCAAACTATGGTAGACTTGTGTGCCGTGTGGATTGCTAAATTATCAGGCTTATTGGAATCATTATTTCTACATTGTTGTAATAATTCATATACAAATCATACGAGATGCAAACTTAGTGGCAAAATAATATTCTGGGTATTTAGCAGAAAATTTTCATACACAAGAAATATATAATTTATTATGACAAGAAGAATTTTTTTTTCGTTATTAGAAATCTCGCATCTAGTGCTATCTCTAGGAGTTGTTATTAATTTTCTTTATGTTCGAGGATGATTTCGTCTAGATTGCCAGGCATTATTTTTGCTGCAGGATATTAGTATGAATCAGTAATATTTTTCTGGGTACTTGATAAGTTTATACCTAATGCCGTCTATTAGTTAATAGTTTTCTTTATACTAGAGGGTGGTTCGTTCCCTTGCGTGTGCATTGAGAGAAATGCTTTTCAAAGTAGAATAATAATATTAACAAACAATATTTCTCAGAGTAATTTTTCAGTTTATATCTCATGCCGTTTAGTAGTTATTAATTTTCTTTACTCTAAAGGGTAGTTTTATATCCTCATTTGTGCGTTGCGAGAAATTATTTTCACAGCAGCTTATCAGTATAAATAAACAGTATTCTTCTGAGTAGTTGGCAAGTCCCATCTACACGCGGTTTAGAAGTTATTAATTTTATTTATAATAAGGGTTCATTTTATACCCTTGTGCATACGTTGCGAGAAATTATTTTCACAGCAGCATATTAGTATAAATAAACAGTATTTTTCTGAGTAGTTGGCAAGTCCCATCTACATGCGGTTTAGAAGTTATTAATTTTATTTTCATTGGGGGTTCGTTATATACCCTTGTGCATGCGTTGCAAGAAATCATTTTCCCAGAGATATATTAGTATTAATTAACAGTATTTTTCTGAGTAGTTGGCAAGTCCCATCTACATGCGGTTTAGAAGTTATTAATTTTATTTACATTAGGGGTTCGTTTTATACCCTTGTGCGTGCGTTGCAAGAAATTATTTTCACAGCGATATATTAGTATTAATTAACAGTATTTTTCTGAGTAGTTGGCAAGTCCCATCTGCATGCGGTTTAGAAGTTATTAATTTTATTTACATTAGGGGTTCGTTTTATACCCTTGTGCATGCGTTGCAAGAAATTATTTTCACAGCGATATATTAGTATTAACAAATAGTATTTTTCTGAATAGCTGGCAACTTCCATCTACATGCGGTTTAGAAGTTATTAATTTTATTTACATTGGGGGTTCGTTTTATACCCTTGTGCATGCGTTGCAAGAAATCATTTTCCCAGAGATATATTAGTATTAATGAACAGTATTTTTCTGAGTAGTTGGCAAGTCCCATCTATATGCGGTTTAGAAGTTATTAATTTTATTTACATTAGGGGTTCGTTTTATACCCTTGTGCATGCGTTGCAAGAAATTATTTTCACAGCGATGTATTAGTATTAATTAACAGTATTTTTCTGAGTAGTTGGCAAGTCCCATCTACATGTGGTTTAGAAGTTATTAATTTTATTTACATTAGGGGTTCGTTTTATACCCTTGTGCATCCGTTGCAAGAAATTATTTTCACAGCGATATATTAGTATTAACAAACAGTATTTTTCTGAATAGCTGGCAACTTCCATCTACATGCGGTTTAGAAGTTATTAATTTTATTTTCATTGGGGGTTCGTTTTATACCCTTGTGCATCCGTTGCAAGAAATTATTTTCACAGCGATGTATTAGTATTAATTAACAGTATTTTTCTGAATGGCTGGCAACTTCCATCTACATGCGGTTTAGAAGTTATTAATTTTATTTTCATTGGGGGTTCGTTTTATACCCTTGTGCATCCGTTGCAAGAAATTATTTTCACAGCGATATATTAGTATTAACAAACAGTATTTTTCTAAATAGCTGGCAACTTCCATCTACATGCGGTTTAGAAGTTATTAATTTTATTTACATTGGGGGTTCGTTTTACACCCTTGTGCTTGCGTTGCAAGAAATTATTTTCACAGCCATATATTAGTATTAACAAACAGTATTTTTCTGAATAGCTGGCAACTTCCATCTACATGCGGTTTAGAAGTTATTAATTTTATTTACATTGGGGGTTCGTTTTATACCCTTGTGCTTGCGTTGCAAGAAATTATTTTCACAGCGATATATTAGTATTAATGAACAGTATTTTTCTGAATAGTTGGCAACTTCCACCTACATGCGGTTTAGAAGTTATTAATTTTATTTGCATTAGGGGTTCGTTTTATACCCTTGTGCATGCGTTGCAAGAAATTATTTTCACAGCGATATATTAGTATTAACAAACAGTATTTTTCTGAATAGCTGGCAACTTCCATCTACATGCGGTTTAGAAGTTATTAATTTTATTTACATTGGGGGTTCGTTTTATACCCTTGTGCTTGCGTTGCAAGAAATTATTTTCACAGCGATATATTAGTATTAATGAACAGTATTTTTCTGAGTAGTTGGCAAATCCCATCTACCTGCGGTTTTGAAGTTATTAATTTTATTTACATTAGGGGTTCGTTTTATACCCTTGTGCATCCGTTGCAAGAAATTATTTTCACAGCGATATATTAGTATTAACAAACAGTATTTTTCTAAATAGCTGGCAACTTCCATCTACATGCGGTTTAGAAGTTATTAATTTTAATTACATTGGGGGTGCGTTTTACACCCTTGTGCTTGCGTTGCAAGAAATTATTTTCACAGCGATATATTAGTATTAATGAACAGTATTTTTCTGAATAGTTGGCAACTTCCACCTACATGCGGTTTAGAAGTTATTAATTTTATTTACATTAGGGGTTCGTTTTATACCCTTGTGCATGCGTTGCAAGAAATTATTTTCACAGCGATGTATTAGTATTAATTAACAGTATTTTTCTGAATAGCTGGCAACTTCCATCTACATGCGGTTTAGAAGTTATTAATTTTATTTTCATTGGGGGTTCGTTTTATACCCTTGTGCATCCGTTGCAAGAAATTATTTTCACAGCGATATATTAGTATTAACAAATAGTATTTTTCTGAATAGCTGGCAACTTCCATCTACATGCGGTTTAGAAGTTATTAATTTTATTTACATTGGGGGTTCGTTTTATACCCTTGTGCTTGCGTTGCAAGAAATTATTTTCACAGCGATATATTAGTATTAATGAACAGTATTTTTCTGAATAGTTGGCAACTTCCACCTACATGCGGTTTAGAAGTTATTAATTTTATTTACATTAGGGGTTCGTTTTATACCCTTGTGCATGCGTTGCAAGAAATTATTTTCACAGCCATATATTAGTATTAACAAACAGTATTTTTCTGAATAGCTGGCAACTTCCATCTACATGCGGTTTAGAAGTTAT
Source organism: Rutpela maculata (assembly GCA_936432065.2). NCBI lineage: Eukaryota > Metazoa > Arthropoda > Insecta > Coleoptera > Cerambycidae > Rutpela > Rutpela maculata. The sequence continues at coordinate 29,160,992 of OW386289.2, forward strand.
TAATTTTATTTACATTGGGGGTTCGTTTTATACCCTTGTGCTTGCGTTGCAAGAAATTATTTTCACAGCGATATATTAGTATTAATGAACAGTATTTTTCTGAATAGTTGGCAACTTCCACCTACATGCGGTTTAGAAGTTATTAATTTTATTTACATTAGGGGTTCGTTTTATACCCTTGTGCATGCGTTGCAAGAAATTATTTTCACAGCGATGTATTAGTATTAATTAACAGTATTTTTCTGAATAGCTGGCAACTTCCATCTACATGCGGTTTAGAAGTTATTAATTTTATTTTCATTGGGGGTTCGTTTTATACCCTTGTGCATCCGTTGCAAGAAATTATTTTCACAGCGATATATTAGTATTAACAAATAGTATTTTTCTGAATAGCTGGCAACTCCCATCTACATGCGGTTTGGAAGTTATTAATTGTATTTAAATTGGGGGTTCGTTTTATACCCTTGTGCATGCGTTGCAAGAAATCATTTTCCCAGAGATATATTAGTATTAATGAACAGTATTTTTCTGAGTAGTTGGCAAATCCCATCTACCTGCGGTTTTGAAGTTATTAATTTTATTTACATTAGGGGTTCGTTTTATACCCTTGTGCATCCGTTGCAAGAAATTATTTTCACAGCGATATATTAGTATTAACAAACAGTATTTTTCTAAATAGCTGGCAACTTCCATCTACATGCGGTTTAGAAGTTATTAATTTTAATTACATTGGGGGTGCGTTTTACACCCTTGTGCTTGCGTTGCAAGAAATTATTTTCACAGCCATATATTAGTATTAACAAACAGTATTTTTCTGAATAGCTGGCAACTTCCATCTACATGCGGTTTAGAAGTTATTAATTTTATTTACATTGGGGGTTCGTTTTATACCCTTGTGCTTGCGTTGCAAGAAATTATTTTCACAGCGATATATTAGTATTAATGAACAGTATTTTTCTGAATAGTTGGCAACTTCCACCTACATGCGGTTTAGAAGTTATTAATTTTATTTACATTAGGGGTTCGTTTTATACCCTTGTGCATGCGTTGCAAGAAATTATTTTCACAGCGATGTATTAGTATTAATTAACAGTATTTTTCTGAATAGCTGGCAACTTCCATCTACATGCGGTTTAGAAGTTATTAATTTTATTTACATTGGGGGTTCGTTTTATATCCTTGTGCTTGCGTTGCAAGAAATTATTTTCACTGCGATATATTAGTATTAATGAACAGTATTTTTCTGAATAGTTGGCAACTTCCACCTACATGCGGTTTAGAAGTTATTAATTTTATTTACATTAGGGGTTCGTTTTATACCCTTGTGCATGCGTTGCAAGAAATTATTTTCACAGCGATGTATTGGTATTAATTAAGAGTATTTTTCTGAATAGCTGGCAACTTCCATCTACATGCGGTTTAGAAGTTATTAATTATATTTACATTAGGGGTTCGTTTTAAACCCTTGTGCATGCGTTGCAAGAAATTATTTTCACAGCGATATATTAGTATTAATGAACAGTATTTTTCTGAATAGTTGGCAACTTCCACCTACATGCGGTTTAGAAGTTATTAATTTTATTTACATTGGGGGTTCGTTTTATACCCTTGTGCATGCGTTGCAAGAAATCATTTTCCCAGAGATATATTAGTATTAATGAACAGTATTTTTCTGAGTAGTTGGCAAATCCCATCTACATGCGGTTTTGAAGTTATTAATTTTATTTACATTAGGGGTTCGTTTTATACCCTCGTGCATGCGTTGCAAGAAATCATTTTCCCAGCGATATATTAGTATTAATTAACAGTTTTTTTCTGAGTAGTTGGCAAGTCCCATCTACGTGCGGTTTAGAAGTTATTAATTTTATTTACATTAGGGGTTCGTTTTATACCCTTGTGCATGCGTTGCAAGAAATTATTTTCACAGCGATATATTAGTATTAACAAATAGTATTTTTGTGAATAGCTGGCAACTTCCATCTACATGCGGTTTAGAAGTTATTAATTTTATTTACATTGGGGGTTCGTTTTATACCCTTGTGCTTGCGTTGCAAGAAATTATTTTCACAGCGATATATTAGTATTAACAAACAGTATTTTTCTGAATAGCTGGCAACTTCCATCTACATGCGATTTAGAAGTTATTAATTTTAATTACATCGTTTTAAACCCTTGTGCATGCGTTGCAAGAAATTATTTTCACAGCGATATATTAGTATTAATGAACAGTATTTTTCTGAGTAGTTGGCAACTTCCATCTACATGCGGTTTAGAAGTTATTAATTTTATTTACATTAGGGGTTCGTTTTACACCCTTGTGCATGCGTTGCAAGAAATTATTTTCACAGCGATGTATTAGTATTAATTAACAGTATTTTTCTGAGTAGTTGGCAAGTCCCATCTACATGCGGTTTAGAAGTTATTAATTTTATTTACATCAGAGGTTTGTTTTATACCCTTGTGCATCCGTTGCAAGAAATTATTTTCACAGCGATATATTAGTATTGACAAACAGTATTTTTCTAAATAGCTGGCAACTTCCATCTACATGCGGTTTAGAAGTTATTAATTTTATTTACATTGGGGGTTTGTTTTATACCCTTGTGCTTGCGTTGCAAGAAATTATTTTCACAGCGATATATTAGTATTAATGAACAGTATTTTTCTGAATAGTTGGCAACTTCCACCTACATGCGGTTTAGAAATTATTAATTTTATTTACATTAGGGGTTCGTTTTATACCCTTATGCATGCCTTGCAAGAAATTATTTTCACAGTGATATATTAGTATTAATTAACAGTATTTTTCTGAGTAGTTGGCAAGTCCCATCTACATGCGGTTTAGAAGTTATTAATTTTATTTACATTTGGGGTTCGTTTTATACCCTTGTGCATGCGTTGCAAGAAATTATTTTCACAGCGATATATTAGTATTAACAAATAGTATTTTTCTGAATAGCTGGCAACTCCCATCTACATGCGGTTTGGAAGTTATTAATTTTATTTACATTGGGGGTTCGTTTTATACCCTTGTGCATGCGTTGCAAGAAATCATTTTCCCAGAGATATATTAGTATTAATGAACAGTATTTTTCTGAGTAGTTGGCAAATCCCATCTACTTGCGGTTTTGAAGTTATTAATTTTATTTACATTAGGGGTTCGTTTTATACCCTTCTGCATGCGTTGCAAGAAATTATTTTCACAGCGATATATTAGTATTAACAAATAGTATTTTTCTGAATAGCTGGCAACTCCCATCTACATGCGGTTTGGAAGTTATTAATTTTATTTACATTGAGGGTTCGTTTTATACCCTTGTGCATGCGTTGCAAGAAATCATTTTCCCAGAGATATATTAGTGTTAATGAACAGTATTTTTCTGAGCAGTTGGCAAATCCCATCTACTTGCGGTTTTGAAGTTATTAATTTTATTTACATTAGGGGTTCGTTTTATACCCTTGTGCATCCGTTGCAAGAAATTATTTTCACAGCGATATATTAGTATTAACAAACAGTATTTTTCTGATTAGCTGGCAACTTCCATCTACATGCGGTTTAGAAGTTATTAATTTTATTTTCATTGGGTGTTCGTTTTACACCCTTGTGCGTGCGTTGCGAAAAATTATTTTCACAGCAGTATATTAGTATTAATAAAGAGTATTTTTCTGAGTAGTTGGCAAGTCCCATCTACACGCGGTTTAGAAATTATTAATTTTATTTACATTAGGGGTTCGTTTTATACCCTTGTTCATACGTTGCGAAAAATTATTTTCACAGCATCATATTAGTGTTAATAAAGAATATTTTTGTGAGTAGTTGGCAAGTTCCATCTACATGCGGTTTAGAAGTTATTAATTTTATTTATAATGGTTCGTTTTATACCCTTGTACATGCGTTGCCAGAATCTAAAAAATTATTCCTTGCCTTGCCAACTTATGTCTCAAATTTCCAACTTTTGCCAAGTCGACAAAGTTGGGGGGAGAACCCCCATACCCTCCCCCTTGGCTACGGCCCTGACGCTCTATATTAATGAGGGAATACCCATAGATTTCTTGATGGTCTGTATTAATTTAAATTTTGTTTAGGTTCGTATTTTATATATCGATGGTATCGCTCGTGCATGATTGTGTAAATTAGCTGCTATCTTTGGCTGCTGTTTTCACATTGGTAATAATTTCGTCGTCGTCATTAGACATCAGTAAAAAGATAGATAAATAGCGTTTATTTAACCATATTATATACATATTTGTACATTTGTACAACAATAACAAAAAAGTAAAAAAGGGTAATATATCACAGATTTTGTAATCAGTATAAAATGAAGGCTATCGATCTTGCAGTAGGTATATTGATAATAATCATATGGTAATAATCAAATATTTCAAATATATCCATCATATTACATATAAAAACAGGGAATTTTTTCAATTATGAGATGCGTATTTTAAAATCTGAAATCTCCAGTTTAAACGCGCGGTCCCCATCCACCGTTTGAAGTTTAACCTTATACAGCTGGCCCTTGGCCCAGTATCGCATCGCAATACCGGTACCGAAATTCCATATTCGTACCAATCGAATAGGTGATACGAAATGTATCAATCGTATCGGCGATACGAAATGTACGAATCTTTTATTTTTGTGGAATTCGTACCATTCGTACCACTGCAAGGATTCGTACCAATGATACGAATCATACGAGTACTACCAACACCACCTAGAGATTAAAGCCAGACAACCAATTGACATGACGTCACGCTTCAAGGGCTGTCAAGTAGTCAAATGACTCAAATGACCCGTTCACGAAGATTCGTTCATATGACCCGGTGGGTACATGGTCATGGATTAGAGAGACACAGCTCGCGATGAGATCCGTTTCGAAACAACTTAATCGTTCATTCCCGTGTATCGGCGGCTCCTTTGATGTCTTTTCTTTTGTATTAAGCACTTTCCGCCGAAAATAATTTAGTGTGAGTACCCTGTCAAAAAAATCTCATCAATCCGTATTGAAAATTATCAAAAATTAATAAGTATCTATGAGAACCTATATGGTCAATAAGTTTCTATAAGAGTTAGGTAAAGTTGCTGTTGAAATTGTTATCAGTTTATATCAGAATTGACCAGCAAAACGAGTCAAGCCATATCCATTTGTAAATCCAAACATTTACTTATACCACATCAATGGGAATTTATGAGAACAGTATCTAATGTAATTCGTGCGGTTTTCCATGATTAAAAGACAAGTGTTTCTTTAAGAAACGAGCTGCATTAAGTTAGAACAGTTTTGATTTGCAATTGAAGATACAAATTACAATGTTTGAATAGGGATTTATGAGATCAGTTTCTATGAGTATTAATGTTTTTTTTTTCAGTAATATATTAAATGTGTTTTCATTTGTTTGAATGGGTAAAAAGAAATGTCAGTTTTCAACTGCAATTACAAATACAAGTTTAATCGCTTCGAATGGGGTTATATGCGATCAATTTCTAAAAGTATTTATGCTGTTTTCCGAATATAATTGTGATGAGGTTTAATCAGTAACAAATTGTTTACTATTTGTTATGATATGGTCGGAAATTCCAAGTACACATTTAGTATTCCTTCAAGAGGATTGATGAGAGCAGTTTCTACGAGTATCTATTTGTTGTTCCTATAGTAAATTATATAAGTCTTTATCAGTACAGATTCGGATCTAATTTAAATATGAAAATTATATCAGAATAAAGCAACCAAATATTTTAAACAGTATCTATTTGTAAATCCAAACATTTACTTATACTATCTCAATGAGAATTTATGAGAACAGTATCTAATGTAAAACGTGCGGCTTTCCGTGGTTAAATGGCAAGAGTTTCTATAAGAAACGAGTTGCATTAGGTTAGAACAGTTTTGATTTGTAATTGAAGATTCAAAATTATAATATTTGAATAGAGATTTATGAGATCAGTTTCTATGAGTATTAATGTGATTTCTTCAGTAATATATTAAATGTGTTTTCATTTGTTTGAATGGGTAAAAAGAAAGGTCAGTTTTCAACTGCAATTACAAATACAAGTTTAATCACTTCGAATGGGGTTATATGCGATCAATTTCTAACAGTATTTATGCTGTTTTCCGAATATAATTGTGATGAGGTTTGATCCGTAACAAATTGTTCACTACATGTTACGATATGGTCGGAAATTCCAGGTACATATTTAGTATTCCTTCAAGAGGATTGATGAGAGCAGTTTCTACGAGTATTTATTTGTTGTTCCTACAGTAAATTATATAATCTTTATCAGTATGCATTCGGATCTAATTTAAATGCAAAAATCATATCAGAATGAAACCTCAAATATTTTAAACAGTGTCCACCTGTAAATCCAAACATTTAAAGATAATATTATAATGAGAATCCATCAGAACAGTATCTACCCTACAAACACAAAAGGTTGGCCCTTTAGCGGACCATCACTGTGCCAGAAATGAAACTTCTGGCCCAGTGATGGCCCACTGATGGGCCGATCTTCGTTGTTTGTTGGGTAATGTAACGTGTGCGGTTTTCCGTGGCTAAATTTTAAAATTATTTGCAATAAATAAGCTTTAAGGGATTCGAACAGTTTTCATTTGCATTTCCAGATAAATAGTTTTAATTGTTAGGGATCTATGAGGTCTGTGTAATGTTTTTTTTTTCAATAAAATGTGTTTTTATTAAAAAAAAAACATTACACAAAGACACTGATCTCATAGATCCATATTTAACAATGAAAACTATTCATCTGGAATTGCAAATTAAAACTGTTCAAATCCGTTAAAGCTATTTATTAAAAATACTTTTAAAATTTAGCCACGGAAAGCCGCACGCATTACATTAGATACTGTTCTGATTGGTTCTCATTAAAATATATCTTTAAATGTTTGGATTTACAAGTGGATACTGTTTAAAATATTTGGTTGTTTCATTCTGATATAATTTTTGTATTTAAAGTAGATCCGAATGCATACTGATAAAGACAAATTTTCTATTGGAACAACAAATACATACTCATAGAAACTGCTATCATCAATCCTTTCGAAGGAATACTAAATATGTACCTGGAATTTCCGACCATATCGTAACATGTGGTAAACAATTTGTTACTGATCAAACCTCATCACAATTATATTCGAAATACTGATCGCATATAACCCCATTCGAAGTGATTAAACTTGTACCTATTTGTAATTGCAGTTGAAAACTGACGTTTCTTTTTACCCATTCAAACAAATGAAAACACATTTAATATACTTATTACTGAAAAAAATAACATTAATACTCATAGAAACTCATCTCATAAATCCCTATTCAAACATCATAATTTGTAATCTTCAATTGTAAATCAAAACCCGGTCTTCGAAGTGTGTCGCCCGGGTTTTCTCCGGCGGGTTATATCGCCTGTAGTCCCCCCTCAAGAAACATGTAATTAGGTTTGTAACCTGTTTGTTTCTTCTTCTAAATAAATAAATAAATAAATAAAAACTGTTCTAACCTATTGCAGCTCGTTTTTTATAGAAACTCTTGCCATTTAACCACGGAAAGCTGCACGTTTTACATTAGATACTGTCCTCATAAATTCTTATTGAGATAGTATAAGTAAATGTCTGGATTTACAAATAGATACTGTTTAAAATATTTGGTTGCTTTATTCTGATATAATTTTCATATTTAAATTAGATCCGAATGGATACTGATAAAGACTTATATAATTTACTATTGGCACAACAAATACATACTCGTAGAAACTGCTATCATCAATCCTTTCGAAGTAATACGAAATATGTACCTGGAATTTCCACACGTAACATGTAGTGAACAATTTGTTACTGATCAAACATCATCACAATTATATTCGGAAAACAGCATAAATACTGTTAAAAATTGATCGCATATAATCCCGTTCGAAGTGGTTAAACTTGTATTTGTAATTGCAGTTGAAAACTGACCTTTCTTTTTACCCATTCAAACAAATGAAAACACATTTAATATATTACTGAAAAAAAACATTAATACTCATAGAAACTGATCTCATAAATCCCTATTCAAACATTATAATTTGCAATCTTCAATTGCAAATCAAAACTGTTCTAACCTAATGCAGCTCGTTTCTTATAGAAACTCTTGCTATTTAACCACGCAAAGCCGCACGTTTTACATTAGATACTGTCCTCATAAATTCTCATTGAGATAGTATAAGTAAATGTCTGGATTTACAAATAGATACTGTTTAAAATATTTGGTTGCTTTATTCTGATATAATTTTCATATTTAAATTAGATCCGAATGCATACTGATAAAGACTTATATAATTTACTATTGGCACAACAAATACATACTCGTAGAAACTGCTATCATCAATCCTTTCGAAGTAATACTAAATATGTACCTGGAATTTCTGACCATATCGTAACATGTAGTGAACAATTTGTTACTGATCAAACCTCATCACAATTATATTCGGAAAACAGCATAAATACTGTTAGAAATTGATCGCGTATAACCCCATTCGAAGTGATTAAATTTGTATTTGTAATTTCAATTGAAAACTGACCTTTCTTTTTACCCATTCAAACATATGAAAACACATTTAATATATTACTGAAAAAAAACATTAATACTCATAGAAACTGATCTCATAAATCCCTATTCAAACATTATAATTTGTAATCTTCAATTGCAAATCAAAACTGTTCTAACCTAATGCAGCTCGTTTCTTATAGAAACACTTGCCATTTAACCACGGAAAGCCGTACGTTTTACATTAGATACTGTTCTCATAAATTCTCATTGAGATAGTATAAGTAAATGTAAAGACTTATATAATTTACTAGAGGAACAACAAATAGATACTCGTAGAAACTGCTCTCATCAATCCTTTTGAAGGAATACTAAATGTTTACTTGGAATTTCCGACCATATCATAACAAGTAGTGAACAATTTGTTACTGATTAAACCTCATCACAATTATATTCGGAAAACAGCATAAATACTTTTAGAAATTAATCGCATATAATCCCATTCAAAGTGATTAAACTTGTATTTGTAATTGCAGTTGAAAACTGACCTTTCTTTTTACCCATTCAAACAAATGAAAACACATTTAATATATTACTGAAAAAAAAAAAATTAATACTCGTAGAAACTGATCTCATAAATCCCTATTCAAACATTATAATTAGTAATCTTCAATTGCAAGTCAAAACTGTCCTAACCTAATGCAGCTCGTTTCTTATAGAAACACTTGCCATTTAACCACGGAAAGCCGCACGTTTTACCTTAGATACTGTTCTCATAAATTCTCATTGATGTGGTATAAGTAAATGCTTGCTGCTCCATTCTGGTAGAAACTGATAGAAATTTCAGCAGCAGCTTTACTCCAGGCTCCAGTAGAGGGAGCTGTATACGTGTCGCTAATTCTTATCTACTCTAATGTGACCTAAGGAACTGACGTGTGTTTGTTAAATTAAAAGTAAAGCAGTCTCTTTCACTGCCAACTCATTCATTGCTTCTAGGCTAGAACAAGAACACCCGAGGAAATAAGGACTTTGCAGTATTTTGTGTTTACCACAATATTAGTATTTCTATTTGAAATATGCAATTTAAACTGTTCATTTGTCGGCATGCATATCCAAATTAATACTAATAAAAAAGCAAAATGGAAGTTTACAATAAAAATACATCTGTAAAATATACAATTGAAACTGTACATTTGTTGACATGTATATCCACATTAATACTAATAAAAAGACAATGTTGAAATTTACAATAAAAACATGTTGATAAATGGTGTGTTATATACGATAGATACTGGAGAAAGGACGGACTGGACTCTTATGATATTACTTATAGAAAAGTTTAGAATCTCTTTAAAGTTGTATCTGTAATTCCATATGTTTACAGATATAAGGGCAAGGGTGCATTTGCAGACACTAAACTGTAGATTTGTTGATGTATATTTCATATAAGTACTCATGAAAGGGCAACATGATAATTCCAAATAGCTCATTCGGAATTACTGTTTCATAACCGATTTAAAACTTAATAAAACAGATAAAATCCTGTCTGTATAATAATAATATAACTTATAGGAACGATAAAACCGCATCAATTTTTTTTTATAAGTTTCTATGTGGAATTTTTGGCAGGGTAGCGCGGAACTTTTATATTTTTTTGAATAAATCAATAAGAGGTACCGACACTATTTAAAGACAACATTATGAATTTCCAAGTTTATAAATTATGACTGCATTTCATCTCCCTGAATTATGAAACACTTTGAAAATAATATATTTTCTACAAATTCAAAACCCAAACACGGGATCGAATGTTTAATAATAATCAATAATTAATTATGTTTAAACAAGTTGATTTGAATTGAGTTCATTCTGTTAGTTCTCGTTCATCGCACACCGATCGTGAATATCTTAGTAGAAAATTAAGAAAATATTATCCGAAGTTCCGTGTTCGGTCAGGTCATATGAACGATAGGGTCACGGAGAGTGATCGAATCGTTCACGGGTCTTTTGGAAGATCCGTTCATTGTGAACGGGTCGTTCATGAACGACACATTACTACTGTCAAGTGTAGTGTCAAATAAAACAAATCGTTGTATTTGAATTTTAGTAGTATTGTATCTTATTGTTTATTCTGTGTTTTAAACGTGTTAATGTGATCTAAAACCCACTTTAATAAAACAGACAACAAATAATACATTCCAGTGATAGTTATAAAATATTTAATTGCCGTGCAAAATGGGAAACAAATGCTGCTTCCTCGCTGTACTGGTAATTATGCCACCGGGGAAAAGGTACACGTTTTTAAATTTCCCAAAGATGAGAAACTCAGAAACAAATGGATTAAAGCTATTCATCGAGAAAACTTTAAAATTTCTATGCACTCTGTGTGGTGAGTTATTATTTTTAAGTCCCGTAATCTAAATCAAACGAAACTAAAATTGAGGCTAGGTTTTCACTTATTTGAGTGACCAAATACGCTTTTCGTTAGTTAGTTTTGCCTCAGAATTTAATTAGGTACCTTTTTACTTTATAAGAATTAGTAGAAGCAAATTAGAAGTGATTTTTATTGTTCTAATTACGTCCAAATGTATTATGTATCTCAATATCTAAAACCTTCCTTCCGTGACGTCACCAGCTGGTTGTGTGGCTTTAATCTCTAGGTGGTGTTGGTACTACCCACCTCTAAAATATTGAGATTAGAAGTGTTGTAGTTATTGATTAGTGAGTATGTCAACACAGTGACTACTGATTTTATGAATTAATTGTGCTTTCCTTAGCAGTTTTAGTAAGAGGTAAGTAATGCAAATATTTATTTTCGTGAGGTTCGAGGGTTAAGGGGCAATAAAGGTACGTCGCAGAAAATCAGATTTTAAAATTAAATTTAGTATTGCATTACTCTATGTTTACTTACAAATCGATTGAGGTACGGAATTTTCTTGTACATTTAGTATTTGTACGTAAAATGAAGTATTTAATTTCATGAATTCGAACTGTTTCACTGCCATATTTTATAGATTTTGCACCTATGTTCACACTTATTTTGAGATTAAGCATTTTTTCGCGAGCTTACCACAATTAACCATAGTAAGGTGTACACGAGATGGCTATACATATGTCAAGGAAGATGTTCAATTTACCGCCTTTAGTGCGCATGCGGAAGTCTCGAATCCAATGCATCTTGGTATTAGCGTCTAAATACAGGAACATTATTCTAAAATGTTTACATGTTTAGTGCGCACATGCTCAAATTGAATCACGTTTGTTATGTTTAAGGCTAGGATTTTGCAGAGTGAGAGGGAAATATGCGTTTATTTTTGGTTTATTATATATATTTGAAAAATCATAAATGATACCCACTAAACAAAACATATATCCGTAATATTACGCAATATTAAACTGAAGTAACATATTAAATGTTTTCTTGCAATATAATATTTATATTAAAATAACCTAACTTTGGTATAGCTGAGAAATGTTAAATTGCAAAATATTGAAGAAACATTTAGTTAATATTAGCTCGAAAATATTTCCGTAATATAAAAAATTATATTTAACAAATGTATGTCACATATTATAATCAATGTATCTTTAATATTGCCATTAAAATAAGCATATTATATTACAAGAATGTAACTTGTAATATTACACGAAAATATTTCACATATATAACTGTAAATGTGTTACGAATGAATCTCATACATTATGAATAATATGCATTTGATCATACATTAACATTATTTGCAACGTTTATTCTATGTAACTACCATGAACTTCTATGAAAACTCGCCTATTCACAGAACGCGTCGTTTCTACATAACCACAGAGTACAGTAACTACACAGAGGCGAAAGCAAGCCTTCCCGCCAAAAACAAATTTGTATACGCATCGCCCTTTTTTAACTGGTATATCAATCAACCTCACTTTCTAAATTCACTTGTCATTGCTGTCAAATGGCGACTGACTGAACTTAAGAATTGAATTTTTCATAATATTGGAGTTTTTATGGATATTATCATTGTATATAGACTATATACAATGACATTATGTCATACAAAATGGCCAGTTTTTGTTGTATTATTAGTTGTTGAAGGGTGGCAATCCGAGAAAACATCAGTTTTTATAAAATAACGTCGATTTACGACCAGAAGAGGTTAGGGTTAAAAGATTCCAAGCAATTAAAAGGAATTATTTTACTGGAATATTCCAAGTATTTTATTAATGGTAAGTTGTTACTTGTTAATTTAAGAATTTGATTTTTAGTGTGGATTTATGTTGCAGGAAAGTCCGTAATTCAAGACCACTATGATCCATCCAGTTAGATGTTTATGGGATACAACTTTAAAAGCTAAAAGTGCTTGTGATAATAATTACTGCTTAAGCAAACAATAAACAATTCATGGTAAAAAATAACACTTTATATTAATTTGTCAGCATTTTTAATAATCATTTATGTTTAAATTTTAGTTGAGCGACGGTAGAGCTGATGCTGAGGGAGAAAGAAGCGTAATAGCATTTTTTAAATCGGGTATCTCAAGAGAAAAATACACAGACTACATTAAGATATCTGATGAAGTGCTTAAATCAAAGAAATTTAAAGTATTGCTGTCATTGATTGATCTGGAACTAAACGTCCTTTTAAAATATATTGTGTGGTGTTTAAAAACCCAGTGTTGGGATTGTTTAACATTCAAAAACTATGAAATTAAGACTGAAAGTGATCCTCCAGTCAGTGAACACATATATAAAGTCCGAATGGGTTTTGAAAGTGTCAAATTGTAGCAAATATTCTTTGAATTATGTAATTACAAATGTTACTTATTACTACTTAGATATTAGTATGTGTATAATATAATCATTTATTTTTTATTGCAATATAGATCTTTCTTTATATCTCCAGTAAGTTTCTTGTTAATTCTTCTGAGTATTAATGGAACGTTGGATAACAAATAATTTGATATTTAGTAAATATATTTTGTTTTACTTTCAGTTAGATGCAAGTATATATAAGTTCTACATAATCGACTATTTTAATTTACTGCTAACAACAATAATACAAGTGATAAATAAAATATAATAAAAAGTGAATATATGTATTTAATAAAATACAAGGGATATTTAACAATTGACCTACCTACATAAAAAAGTAATAGTAATACATAAAATAATAAAATACGTGTTAGACATATCGATGGGTTTTTGACAAAACATCGTAAGCGACATTATCTTCATTTTTAGCTTTTTTGGTTCTTGTGGTAGCTTACATTAAACTACAGGTTCCCAGAAAATCTCGTAAGTGAATTATTTCATATTCTGCTAATATTAAATATTTTAAAACATCGTAAGCGCCCACTTTTTAAAAAAATGACCATAAAATATCGTAAGCTGATATCATATACTGACAGAAAATCGTAAGCACCATGGAGTTGTGTCGGTTACGATACCCTTTTAGGCGCTTAAGATAATTTTTCTTGTCCCATAAAACTAAAGGCTAGCCATAGTATTTCGTGTATATATGTACATCTTCCCTACAAACACAAAAGGTTGGCCCTCTAGTGGGCCATCACAGGGCCAGAAGTTTCATTTCTGGCCCAGTGATGGCCCGCTGATGGGCCGATCTTTTGTGTTTGTTGGGTTAAGTGACAAATTTCAAATAAAATATTCCCGACATAACATCTTAAGCAGCAAAATTAAATCAAAAATTTGTATTATCATCAATAACAATGTCGGTATCAATTTGTAATGAAGAACAAAATCGTAATACAAATTTTGGTACAGTTGGAACTAAGAAATACAATTATTTTTAAAAAAGTCGTTTCCTGTAAAATTTACGATATGTCGCTTACGACTTTTTGTCAAAAACCCATCAATATTATACAGTATCGGAAAGTTCTACCATTGAGATTGCATAGTTTCAACGACTTAACCGACTGCCTACAATAAAGGCGTCTACCAGTACCCTAGCAGAGGCAAAGCAGACACGTCCCTTAATATACATCATTGCTTGCTTTGCTCTCGCTTGCTCTTATTGCCGCACCAAATCAAACGCTTTCCGATACTGTATAACATTAACAAGACACGATAAAAAGAAGTTTTTGTACAAATTACAATGGTTTGTATAGTTCCATCTATAGGTATATCATAGGCAAGGGGTCAAAAACTGGAAGACGTGTACACCTTTTTTACATATTTCAAGTAGTTCAATACTCCAGATCTTGTTTATTGTTTACTTTATATGGTATTTTTCACAGAATTTATAATAGTTAACCCTTCGAACATAGCCACCGTATTTATTGCTAAGAAATTGAAAGGAAAGACTGATGGGTAGTGAACGATTTTGTCTAGATTAGTAACACAGTCACGATGAGTAATCCAAGGAGTCGATGGCTTTTGTTGAAGATGCTACGCTAAGAGTTCATAACCTGAAAAATGAATTTGCAATTATTCATTAAGCAATGTTTAATCAGGTAAGCATATATTGAAAAAAAAGGTTGATCATCGACAACTAAGTCTTGCCTTTGCAAAAAGCTTTTATCTTGCAAATTTCTTGGAGAGTACTTCTTACACCCAACCACATATACCTACAAGATTTTTGAGTGCCTTGAACTCATCCTTTTGTCTACGCATTTCTCTCAAAAATCAAGCAATTCTCAGTATATTATGAAATATTTACACCAACATTTGTACTAGTCATTCACCATTTCTCAAAACGTTAGCGATTTATTGTCAGATTTGATAATACTTTCACATGATTCACATTTTCTCTCCAAGCTGATTCAATATTATTCAATTCTCGCCAAATTATATATTTTATTTTGTAGGTTTCTCAGCGATTGTCAACTAAAATACTGGAATATATATAAATCTTCCTTTTTAGCTTGCATTCTGAAAGTATAAAACATCGTATTAAATTTTCATCATTTCGAACACATTATAATAACTATAATTAAATAGGTATTCAATCAGTCAGATACGTTCTTCATAACATGAAGTTTAAAAGGTTATGTTATATTTTTATACATTTCTTTCTACTCACTTTATTTATATAGTCTGGAATGAAGACACTAAAATAGAGCTGAACTAAATAGAAAAAACAAAGGTTCACGTTCGAAATATTTCATAGAGCCACTAACAATAATTATTATTTAAATATTTAAGAAATAAAAACTAATAAAGCTTGGTTGCTGTGTGTGTTGCTTGGGTATTTGCTTTGCTTTATAGGCAATTTGGCCAACCGGGCGGTCGGAAATCAGAATGGCGCCTTATTTAAATATATTAGAAGGTATATAGTTTTTTTGAAAAATACATTTCCTTGGTAAGGAAATTAGAATACTCCTTCGTCACATTATAATAATATTTTTAGCTCGAAATCGAAACAAAAAAATATCAAGTGCAATTATAATAATTACATTTCAGAAAATTTGCTAGAGCCTAACTCAATTGAAAATAAACGCAGTTTATAAACAATTCAAATGGTAATATTTTTCTATCCAAATTGAAATACATTTTTTCTTCAGTGTATCCTTAAATGTAGGGTACAGAAAAAAATTAAAAACATATTTCTCTCAGTGTAGACGTAACTGGTACTCAAGGTCACAAAAAACGAGCCATCAAAAATCAAAGGAGCCGCCAAAGCCTTCGCCTCTGTGTAGGTACTGTACTCTGTGACATAACCTTAAAACCTTCGATATTTTGTGAGTAAGTGTGTTGCGCCTTAATGCCCTTAATTTCAGAAATGGGTGATAAAGCGAGAATAAGGTGAGTAGATAATTACAGTAATGTAGAAATTCGTGGAAACTTTTAGCAACAAAATAAAAATAAACTTTAAATTTTATTTATTTAGTTACCTTACCCTGTGTTATAAGGCGAGTTTATAAAAAAAGTCCCAGTCCTAACTTAGCCTATCTTAGTCTTAATTTTTTCCCTAAAAAGTTGAATGTACAGGTTACCCGTATGCCGTTTATAAAAGTCGCAATCCTGTCTTGTCCTAACTTAACCTAAAATTTTTAGATTAATTTTTCCTAGGGGCTAATACCACTGAATAGATCAGAAATCAATTCCAATTGGCATGAAAAGTTCGCGTATCTATTTTACGATCAACTTAAGACAAAGGCCAGTTTTTATAAACCCGTCTTAAAACATCAGATATATTTTAGGGAAAAATTAAGACTAAGACAGGCTAAGTTAGGACTGGGACTTTTTTTATAAACTCGCCTTTTATTTGTCGAAGCACACTAATTGCATTTTATTGATAAACATATAACATTAAAATATTATTCTTGTTTCAACCTGCTTATTTTAGGTCAGTTATTTATTGCTTTACTCGTCGGAGGCTAGGGGTTTACCAGATCCGTTGCATATGTGGTCCTAATCACGGGGATAAAAAAAAATAAAAATTTGATATTAGGCCACCGATCAATTGTCCCTGTTTTAAGTTGGCTGCTCGACCAACGTAATAGCTAGGGAGTTGGTGGCAGAATTTTTTATATGATTTTATCATGTGACTGAAGTCGAAAAGTGTAAAGATCTCATAATAACAAGCCGGAAAAACCATTTCAGTCATTACGGCATTGCTGATTTTTTAATTAACAGTTATTTAAAAGTGCAAAAAAAACAAACGCTCCTATATAATTTTATTGTGTCAGTAATTTGTTTTAAATGTTGCCTGTCAGTGTCAATATGACATTGATATAAATGCAGTCGTCTGAAATCTATGTGTCTGCGTTTTCTTGTAATTTAATTTTTTTTATTTTATGATATACTAAAAATTAAGTGATTTTATTGGCGCTGTACCATATATCAAAAGTTTCGCAAAGCGGTAAGAAACAATAAAACAAACTTCAGTTACCCGTACTGCTGAGTTTAAAGAGGGTGAATTTTCAAAAATGCGGAAAAAAAACGCTTCTATATTATTTTATTATTTCAGCCACTTTGCAGGAAGCTTTGTTTGTTTGTAAAGAACATAAAAAAAATAATGACTGAAATCTACAATGCTGATTTCTCATTGGCTGACGTTTCTTATTAATAATTGAAAAGTGAAACATGTTTTTTCAAAATAATTCGGCAACGCTCGATCCTACGAGAAGAATGTTCAAGACAAAGTTGAATAGGACAAAATTTCCTACATTTTTTGTATATACATTTTTATTGTAAGTCTAATACGTAAGAAGATACAGCGGTGGAAAAATGTTTGATTTTTTTTTTTTTTCAAAAAATGCTCGAACTCCTTTGTTGCGCGGACGGTCCTGCCTTTAATACGTACAGGCTTAGAGAGCAGTGTTTTTGATTTGATAATAATTACTTACACTTTTGGTATATTGAATGTTTCTAAGCAATTGTAAGGATTAAATGTGTGTAAGGATTTTGTAAGGGATTTAAAATTTTGTAGCCAATAGTCAAGACATAAAATTTTATAATTTGAAATTTCTTTAAAAAATGTTGGATTATCTAGAAATTATAAAAAGAGTATAAGAGCAAGTGCCGACTCTTGAGGTATTCCATTTTTATTGCCAATTCTTCTGAATACCTGTCATTAAATTTAATAACTTTTGTTTCCTATTTTCGAGAAATGATGTAAGCCACTGTAATACTATTCCGTCAATTTAATATTTTTTTTAGTTTCAATACAAGTATTATTATAATATATCTTTATTATAATAATATAAAATTTGTTATGTTGTGAACATGCATTATATAATAAAAAAAAAATTTTCTTAAACCCATTTGTCTGACGCTGTATCTCTTTAAACATTAGACTTACAATAAAAATGTATATACAAAAAATGTAGGAAATTTTGTCCTCTTCAACTTTGTCTTCAGCATTTTTCTCGTAGGATTGAGCGTTGCCGAATTATTTTGAAAAACAATTTTTTGCACCTTTAATTCAAGAAGGCGGTTCGCGCCTCCTCCCCACCCCCAAGGTTGAAAACTTGTGTTTTTTATCATGGCCTCGACTTAAACAACCTATGTCAAAATCATTAATACTCCACATTTTGCAGGGCAAAATTCCCGACTGATTGTCTTACTTTGACATTTTTTGGAGTAAATTGAGAATATTTCTGAAAATTAGCAACGTACACGTCAGCCAATGTTTTTCTCTGCTAATGGATATAAAAACTAACAAATTACCAAACACCATTCGAGGTTTCTATTTTGAATAGCCTACATTTTTATTTGCACTTAAGCTTGGTTGCCATTTTGATAATATAACTCGATAACTGAAAGACACTCGACCTATGGTCTCGTGTTTTTGTACCATAATAAAGATAATGATTAACTATGTTATGTCAGTAACTATGATACTTCTATACTGTATTCTCGATCAGATATTAATATATTCCATTTTTAAACAGAGGCTGTCAAAATTACCTTCGCAGCCACCACAGCAAAACAATTCGAAGATGTGGTAGCTGAATGGCAGCGCTTCGCCAAACAAAGGAAACAGCGAGAGAGGCAATGAATAATATGGATTTTTTTTATAACACTAGTTTTTTTGTTGTTGGGAATTTGCATTTTTATTTTTATTTATTTTTATACATTGTATATTTTTATGTATATTTTTAACAAAATATATTTTTAATTAAATGTTTTCTTTTTATTTTAAGTTTAAGTGATTATTTATTAAATACTATAGATGCCTCAACTGATGCAAGTTAGTGCTGAAGGATTATGGACAGGTGCCTGTCGAATAATGTGTCCCCCACTAATTTGTACAGTACATCTTACAATTTCCTATGAGTAGAAACACATAATTTGACACAATATTTCTGTCCGTAATCCTCTAATACTAACTGGCACTGGGACAACTATAGTATTCAACCAAGGTTATTGTTACTTTGGGGCAATATTAATTCAGAACTAAATTAATGTTACCTTAATATTTACATTTATCTTGATACTACATTGCCTTACTAGTATTCGAATCAAGTGCGGATCTAGAAATTTCAATAATTTTTTTCTCGTCTGTGGCGCATGGGACCCATACGAAATATGGGAAATAACATATCGAGAAGCACTTCTGTAATGACCCCTAAAAAAATTTGAAAAAGCAGTTTGCGGATTTTTTTTTCAAAATTCGGTTACCGGGGGGGGGGGGGGTAACCTGGGGGGGGCGAGGTCTAGGGACTCCTGTTTAATTTTTTTTTGTCATATGCATTTTACTTTTCATAAAAATACAACAATATGTTTTGAAGTTTATGAAAATATTTTCATTACTAACTGAAATACAACGAATTGAAATTTTGTGATTTACAATTTAACAAATCACAAAATTTCAATTCGTTGTATCTCAGTTAGTAATGAAACGTATTGATGTATTTTTGTGAAAAGTAAAATTCATATAACAAAAAAAAATTATTTTAAACAGGAGTGTCTAGACCTGGGGGGTAACCGAATTTTGAAAAAAATTTTCGCAAACTGCTTTTTCAAAATTTTTTAGGGGTCGTTAGAGAAGTGCTTCTCGAGATGTTATTTCCCATATTTCGTATGGGTCCCATGCGCCACAGACGAGAAAAAAATTATTGAAATTTCTAGATCCGCGCTTGATTCGAATATTAAACATACATTGCAGCAATGATATTCATGGTGAGATATAAATAAGTATGTAATGTAACACGTTAAATAAGTCTGTAATGTGGCAAGTTATATTGATAAATTATTACGTCAATATGTTATGAACATTAAGTAATATTTTCACAATGTTACCTTTTTAACAATGTAACAGAGTAACATTTAATAGTATGACAAATTACTTTGTAGCAACATTACGACACTGTTCATGATCTGTTTTACATAACATTACATGTAACTTTGTAATATTGAGGTTCTATTAAAGTAATAATGCATTGTTTAGTGGGTATAATCTTTAAAATAATTTCAGATACTTCCCATTGCTCTAAGGAATACAACCATATATAGTTTTTATCATTAATTTTGTATATGCCATACTTTAGTAATGAAATTAGGCATTATTTTCATTGACAAACTACGATATTTAAATATAACAGAAATTTCTATTAAAAAATATATACAGTTGTATTCGTTATAGATCAATAGCAAGTATCTAAAGCAGTTTTAAGATTACACTATGTGTAGCTTTTTAACTATTTACAATAAATCGAAAATAAACGCATATTTCCCTCCCACTCTGCAAAATCCTAGCCTTAAGTTTTACACACTTCTCGTCAAGCACCAGATAGCTCCGTGTGCAAGGTGGTCGCCTCTCAGTGCTGATATTGCGGGTTCAAATCTTGCTACCTGCAGCTTTTTTCTTGTATCCGAGATATTTTTCCTTGCCCTAAATTATTTTTATATCTGAAAATGTGCAAATTAGGTTAGGTTAGGTTTAGGTTGTGTTATGTTCCTTTTTTTTAATTACTAAAAAGCAACATATTAGGTTAAGATTGTATCGCCGGAGTACAACTACGATTGGCGCGTGCGCCGTACGTGGATAACGTATCTTGGTCTCCTTAGATGCTTGTCCCTTCAGTTCTGCTGTATAAATAATCGTGTGTGTTCCTTTCATTTCACTATTTCCACAATTTTGGTTAGTTTCGGTTAGTTGGTTAGGTTCATATTTGTCATTCTTGTGTAAAATAGACTACAACCAAATTCCTTTTTACGCATAGACTTAGTTTTCAAGTCTATGTTTTTACGTCAGTTTCATAGGTTCATATTTATCATTCCCGCGAAAAATACACCACTTTAAATATGGGACTTTATTATACATCAATATTTTCATTCTTTTTTTAAATGATTGTAATTTTTTTCGTATGTAATATCACTAGTGCTTGAAATTTTATCGGTAAAATTTTTTCGAAAGCGTTGTTGCCTGGTAATATAAAGAGTGCAAATTGACAGTTTATTATCTGATTAAATCCCGACCGCTTTAGCGGGAGGGATTTAATTTTTGATAATAAACTGTCAATTTGCACGAGTTATATTAATCTTATGGCAACTTAGCATGAGAAAAAATTTATAGATAAAATTTAGAAGCACGAGTGGTATTTGTGAAGAATATTTCACGAATAAATAATTCATTAAGTACATCTTCAATATTATGTTCAATAATTAATTGCCTTCAGACGTTTCCTTGTTACTTTTTAGAGATTACTCACCTTTATGTTCAATTTCATCATTTACGTCACATAAAAATGCATTTCCAAAGCGACTCTCCTAATAAAAAACAAAGTAGGTTTAAATTATGACAATCATGAAAAACAATATACGTTAAACCATAGGTACTGTAACTTATAAGACTAGTCATCCCAACAAAGCACGCTTCGACCAATCACATTACGGGATAAACGACACAAATTGCATATTACCAATCTATCGCTTTTACGTTCTAAGGCTGCCGACTCAGATGGTATGGTACCGCCATCTAGTAACGCTAGCTTAACTTAACTGCTGGCCTAAACAGTGAATTGAATTATTATATTAAAGTGTTTATTAATATATATTTATGTATTTAATCCTTGTTTCTAATTTGAGAAGTTTAATAGTTAAGTTAAGGTTTGCTTGTTTAAGTAGAGAGACTTTAAGTACAACGAATTATAATATATATAGTGATACTGCAGAGTTTTGATTTTCCGAATAAGTGTTAGCTGCTTTGTGATGATTGATGAATTACCATACGTGAGTACCTACATTTGTGTATTTATCATGAAATAACTGATTTGTCTGCTTCGTGGATATTTATATTTAATTTTAGTTGTGAAAATTATTTTGTAATTACGTTAGGTATTAAGCCATTGAAAGCTGTGTAGAACTTGTCCCCAACCTATATAAGCTCCACAGAGCATTGACTTTTTAGGTTATTAATACAATACTACAATTTACAATTTACGTTAACAATTAGTAATAAGCTAGAGAATATATTTATAGATAACATTTAAAAGCACGATTTGTCCTATTTGCCGAAAACATTTGACGACACAAAACGTCAAAAAATTTTCGCAACTGCAGCAACCTAAAAAATTAGAGTGATAAATTTTGCATGTTGGTACTGTCAAAAGCCGATCTAGCTTGAATTATCACTAATAATGACGTTTGATTGGTGCAATGTTGTGGAAAAACGGGCTCTCATTGGCTAGAGCGTTAATGAGTGAAATAATCTTTATAATTAATCATTTCAAGGTTTGATATGCTTTTTCTTATTTATAAAATACATTTCATACAGCTTTTACCCCGCCCAGCACCCCAATTCGCTCCTCGGTCCCGAAAATTTCTTTTTTTTTTTTCACTTATTTGCGACTAATCCGCATTTTTTTTTTTTTTTAAGTAATATGTTCCATTCCTCTAGTACTATTCATATCTACTTCGAAAATTTTCAAAATCGGGCGTACTTTTATTGCACCTTTCCCCTAACACTGTCTTTCAGATCAGGTGTGTAAAACGTGTTATTGTGAGGATGTCGACTTTTGGATCTGAAAAATTAGTCAGTTCCTAATTTCGACAGGGGTATCGACTTTAAGAAATTAAGTAGTTAATTGACAATTAAAAAATCTTAAGTGAGCATTTTACGATTTTTAATGTGCCCCTAGTATTAACAGAATATTATGTCAGGATCCAAAGGTCGACACAGGGTGTCGACCTTTGGAACAATAGATTGTCGACTTCAGGAGTCTCATATTTTTGACTATGTTATTAGTTCAATAAGCAGGAATATAATATTTTTTAGGTATGGAGCATCAAAGAAAAATTCTAAAGTATCCGGAAGAGAACATGTTTGCTGCCTTAGAGGCTGTGAATAGGGGAATGTCTTATAAAGCTGCAGCAAGGGCACATGGAGTGCCAAGAACAACGTTAGTAGACAAGCATAAAGGGCGAGTACCAATGAAAAGAAAAATGGGACCCGAAAGTACTTTCACTTTTGATCAGTAGTACTGCTTACTGGTACAGTGGGTGAAATCTATGGCACGTGTAGGTTTTCTTTTGACCAAAGACAGTTTTATGGAAAGTGTTGCAAAGTTGGCTCAAGAATTGGGTGTCACTTTCAAAGGAAACCCCAAACCTGGCAAAAAATGGTTGAAATTATTTCTCAGTAGGCACCCTGATATAAAATTTCGAGTAAGCCAAAATCTTACAAGAATGAGACGAGCAGTAACACAACACAATATTGACAGTTGGTTTCAAGAAGTGACAACATATTTTAGAGAAAATAACTTAGATAATGTCATCACTGATCCAGCAAGGGTGTTCAACGCAGACGAAACTGCATTCTTCTTGAATCCCAAGCCCGGAAAAGTGTTGGCACAAAAAGGAAGCAAGTCTGTATATACAGCAGCTGGTAATGATGAAAAATTTAACCTAACTACACTTCTTACAGCCAATGCGAAGGGTCAAATTGCTCCTCCATTAGTTGTATACAGATATTCCAGAATACCTCAGCACATTGCTGACTCTTTCCCTGCTGAATGGGCTATTGGGAAATCATTGAATAGATGGATGACGCAAGAACTATTTTTTGAATATATTGCTAACATTTTTCTTCCTTGGGTAAAGAAACAAGGTATACAGACTCCTATTATATTTTTCCTTGATGGCCATACATCACATTTGTCGTTACAATTGAGTCAATTCTACATTGAGAATGGAATTGAATTAGTGGCATTGTACCCGAATGCAACCCATATCCTGCAACCAATGGATGATGAATTATTATATTAAAGTGTTTATTAATATATATTTATGTATTTAATCCTTGTTTCTAATTTGAGAAGTTTAATAGTTAAGTTAAGGTTTGCTTGTTTAAGTAGAGAGACTTTAAGTACAACGAATTATAATATATATAGTGATACTGCAGAGTTTTGATTTTCCGAATAAGTGTTAGCTGCTTTGTGATGATTGATGAATTACCATACGTGAGTACCTACATTTGTGTATTTATCATGAAATAACTGATTTGTCTGCTTCGTGGATATTTATATTTAATTTTAGTTGTGAAAATTATTTTGTAATTACGTTAGGTATTAAGCCATTGAAAGCTGTGTAGAACTTGTCCCCAACCTATATAAGCTCCACAGAGCATTGACTTTTTAGGTTATTAATACAATACTACAATTTACAATTTACGTTAACAATTAGTAATAAGCTAGAGAATATATTTATAGATAACATTTAAAAGCACGATTTGTCCTATTTGCCGAAAACATTTGACGACACAAAACGTCAAAAAATTTTCGCAACTGCAGCAACCTAAAAAATTAGAGTGATAAATTTTGCATGTTGGTACTGTCAAAAGCCGATCTAGCTTGAATTATCACTAATAATGACGTTTGATTGGTGCAATGTTGTGGAAAAACGGGCTCTCATTGGCTAGAGCGTTAATGAGTGAAATAATCTTTATAATTAATCATTTCAAGGTTTGATATGCTTTTTCTTATTCATAAAATACATTTCATACAGCTTTTACCCCGCCCAGCACCCCAATTCGCTCCTCGGTCCCGAAAATTTCTTTTTTTTTTTTCACTTATTTGCGACTAATCCGCATTTTTTTTTTTTTTTAAGTAATATGTTCCATTCCTCTAGTACTATTCATATCTACTTCGAAAATTTTCAAAATCGGGCGTACTTTTATTGCACCTTTCCCCTAACACTGTCTTTCAGATCAGGTGTGTAAAACGTGTTATTGTGAGGATGTCGACTTTTGGATCTGAAAAATTAGTCAGTTCCTAATTTCGACAGGGGTATCGACTTTAAGAAATTAAGTAGTTAATTGACAATTAAAAAATCTTAAGTGAGCATTTTACGATTTTTAATGTGCCCCTAGTATTAACAGAATATTATGTCAGGATCCAAAGGTCGACACAGGGTGTCGACCTTTGGAACAATAGATTGTCGACTTCAGGAGTCTCATATTTTTGACTATGTTATTAGTTCAATAAGCAGGAATATAATATTTTTTAGGTATGGAGCATCAAAGAAAAATTCTAAAGTATCCGGAAGAGAACATGTTTGCTGCCTTAGAGGCTGTGAATAGGGGAATGTCTTATAAAGCTGCAGCAAGGGCACATGGAGTGCCAAGAACAACGTTAGTAGACAAGCATAAAGGGCGAGTACCAATGAAAAGAAAAATGGGACCCGAAAGTACTTTCACTTTTGATCAGTAGTACTGCTTACTGGTACAGTGGGTGAAATCTATGGCACGTGTAGGTTTTCTTTTGACCAAAGACAGTTTTATGGAAAGTGTTGCAAAGTTGGCTCAAGAATTGGGTGTCACTTTCAAAGGAAACCCCAAACCTGGCAAAAAATGGTTGAAATTATTTCTCAGTAGGCACCCTGATATAAAATTTCGAGTAAGCCAAAATCTTACAAGAATGAGACGAGCAGTAACACAACACAATATTGACAGTTGGTTTCAAGAAGTGACAACATATTTTAGAGAAAATAACTTAGATAATGTCATCACTGATCCAGCAAGGGTGTTCAACGCAGACGAAACTGCATTCTTCTTGAATCCCAAGCCCGGAAAAGTGTTGGCACAAAAAGGAAGCAAGTCTGTATATACAGCAGCTGGTAATGATGAAAAATTTAACCTAACTACACTTCTTACAGCCAATGCGAAGGGTCAAATTGCTCCTCCATTAGTTGTATACAGATATTCCAGAATACCTCAGCACATTGCTGACTCTTTCCCTGCTGAATGGGCTATTGGGAAATCATTGAATAGATGGATGACGCAAGAACTATTTTTTGAATATATTGCTAACATTTTTCTTCCTTGGGTAAAGAAACAAGGTATACAGACTCCTATTATATTTTTCCTTGATGGCCATACATCACATTTGTCGTTACAATTGAGTCAATTCTACATTGAGAATGGAATTGAATTAGTGGCATTGTACCCGAATGCAACCCATATCCTGCAACCAATGGATGTTGCAGTATTCCATGCTTTAAAGAGTGTTTGGAAACAGAAGGTTCATGACTGGAAAATAAAAAATAATGGAGATCAACTTAAAAAACACAACTTCGCACCGGTATTGAAGGAAGTATTACCATTCATCAAAGATACCACAATAATCAACGGATTTAAGAAATGTGGATTAGTTCCGTGGAATTCTAAAGCTGTCAAAATAGGAGAAATATCAGAAAATACCAAGACGAAAATAAACATGACTGAAGAAGAAAAGATCTTTTTCAGTATTTTAGAAAGGGAAATAGGACCAGAAAAAATTGGGTCTTTCATAAGGAATGAAGGTGATTGGAGAGGAGCAGTCCAGGATGAATCATTATACAACCTGTGGAAACCGTGGAAAGATAAAGCAGAAAATAAATCGATACAGGTAACTAGATATTTCATTTCAAGTATCATGAGTGTTTCAATTGTTTTGTCTCTTTAAAGGTATCTGAGAAGCCATCAGAATATAATGGAGAGGCTGAGCGATTGACTACAGAAGAACCAGTGGAAGCACAAGAGCTTCTGGTGACTGACTCAGTATCAGCTCCAATAACACCTTCTAAAGAATTACGGGTACTTGTGACGCCAACTAGCTTGACGGAAATTGATTCATTGTCTATTTGAATGAGGACATCCGCTGAAGAGTTAGAGATACTGGCGCAGCCAACTACATCAAGAGAAGTCAATAACTCAGCGTTTACTCCAAATAGGAAGGCCTCTGAAGAGTTACAGACACCGGCAGGGCCAACTACAACAAAGGAAATTATTCCTTCTCCATTCAAGAGGGCTCTGTTTTGGATTAAAGAAGAAGAACCAAAATCGAAAAGAAGAAAAGAGAAGTTACCTGCTGTAGCAACTTCTCCGCAAATGATAGAATATTTTAAGAAAAAAGAGGAGAAAAAAAACAGGTTGAATTAAAAAAAGAAGAAAGAAAATTAATAAGAGCAGAAAAGAAGAAACAAGCAGAGCTTAAAGCAAAGGAAGCCAAAGGAAAGAAGCAAAAAATAAAGGAAAAAGGAAGCTTGACTTGAGTTCTTCTTCGGATTCAGAGACTGATTTGTCTCTTCATGAATCAAGTGACTCTGAATATGAAGAAAAGAGTGATGGCAATGATTCTTCTGCTGAATACATTTGTTTCAATCAACTTAAAGAAGGCGATTTTATCCTTGCTGAATTCAAAGGAGGCAAACGAAACTCAACATCTTTCATTTATTTATGTGTAGTGCAGAAAGTTATGTCTGATAAAAACATTGTTGTTATGGGTCTTAAGAATACTGATACATATAAAAGAGAATTTGTTGCTAACGATAATGACATATATCTGAAATTTCTTTCGACCAAATCAGAAGAAAGGTCCAACAACCTGAACTTATTGTTAAGGGAGAGCGGGTGAGCTACCGATTTGATAGATCTCTTAATGTTAGTGCCTAAGTAATAATAAGATTAACTTAATGTTTTGTTATTTTATATTCATATTTTTTAAATAAATAAGATTTGATTTCAGTAAAGTTGGTATGTTAACTTCACCTCATAATTCTCACAAGTAACCCCACAACCTGAAGGTGTCGCCTACTAGGCAATACTATGTCGACTATTGGAGCTTAGGCAAATTTGAGTGACGCCTATAGGAGCATTTACATGTGACCATATTTTAATTTTTTCAAAAATATATATTTGTCAAATTTTAATATAATATACATCAATTTAAACAGAAATTTCAAAGGATTCGTAATATATATACACTTTTGTCAAAAAATTATTTCTTGAACAGAATGTAAGGCAAAATGTGTCAAATTTTTCTTAACATGTCAACCACTGGTGCATCTACCTTAATTTATTTACTAACAAATGTGCCACGAAATGCTCAGGAAGGGCTATTGGAATAATTTAAAGCGTTGACTTGGAAGTTATCGTGACAAAGAAAGGTGAGGAACTTTAACCAATAACTATATGAATATCTTAATATTGCTATCATTGTTTCAGAAGTTTTTATTGCAAGTTTTTCATATGTGATGCAACACACAATAGAGCAGATAACATCAGAATGGTTTCGCTTAGCAAAACAGAGGCATAAGAGGGAAAAGAAATACAAGGCATCTTTTGAGTGCAGAGGAATAACAACATTTGACATCTAGAGCCTGTAGCTGTAGGTTTCTGGAAAGCCAGTGTGTGTGCGTCTAGTTTGATTGGAAATTTGTTATACAGGTTTTTGCATAAGTATTCTTAGAAGCGACAAAGAATAGAACTTACCAATTTAATAAAAAAATCTAAATAAATCTTTGTTAGAAACTAAGTAATTTCCAACACATATTAAGCAGATAAATGAAAAATAATCTCAATTTATTGTTTTTTTAATATTGTTCAATTTTGTATAGAAGTAATACAACTATTGCAAGTTTTATCCATTTTTACACCACTGAACACAATTTACAATTTTGTTCTACGTGAGTAATTATATTTCCATGATATTTACCTACATATAGCAAATTTAAAGTTTCGAAAAAGAATTACAAATATGTTTTTTTAAATTTTGTGAATCTTGTGCCTAGTCGAAGTTTGTCGACACATTTATAAAATGTCCTACCGTCTGGACTGCTTTGTATTGACAATGCTATCTTGATCTTGATTTTTTTTTTTTTTATCATAAATAGAATGTTATGCCACCACATATAGCATATTTTGTACTACAGAGATTGGATGAATATTTAAAAATTTCGTTTTGTATATTTTACACGGTATATCTAAATTCATGTCATTAATTTCGAGATATAGTTTTGTGCCTAAAGATATTTTTAAAAAGTTTATATAGACAAGAATTTGAAATGCTTCCAAAGGAAGCTGCGGCCTGGGATGTCCGGGTGAAACGTAGGTCAATCGTGTCTCAGTA
This sequence comes from Rutpela maculata, assembly GCA_936432065.2. Taxonomy (NCBI): domain Eukaryota; kingdom Metazoa; phylum Arthropoda; class Insecta; order Coleoptera; family Cerambycidae; genus Rutpela; species Rutpela maculata. The sequence goes on from OW386289.2 coordinate 29,190,313, forward strand.
CTGAAGTATGGGACCTAAATAATAATTTAAGGCATGACTATGTAGACCAAATTAAGAAGTTTTTTACAAAAATTTGCGATTTAAATTTGGGACAAATAATTAAAAAATGAGCTGCCTCACATAATCTATCTTTTTGTGAAAATACTACTACTACTAATACTACTAAAATAATTTAAAAATCAGTATTTTTTTCAGAACAAGAGCATATCTGCAGATTTAAAATTTTGTTGACAAATTTGAATTTTTTATTTATAAAATTTCAGTAGGGTGTAATTTCGTAAAAAAATCAACATTTTTTGACGAGATGTGAAATCCTTTGATGAATAATGTTTGCTCTTATTCTGAAAATTAATACCTATTTTATAGTAGCTGTCTTGAGTCCCATACTTCAGTACTGAGATATGAATAACTTAATTACACGAATTTAGATAAACTGAATATTATTTAGTACATTATTTATGTATGAAGTGAAGTGAATAATAAATCCTTTCCATCATTGTGTAGCAGATGATTTTTATTTTATTTATTTTTTTATAGTTTTGTTAACGTGAATTTCTTCCAAATATAGATTTATAACTCTCACTGCTTTTTTAATAATTATTACTTTTGAATCCATTTCCTGATAAATGTGATGTTTGACATGTTCAAAAATACATTTTTTTAGCGGTAATCTAGTTTTGCAAAGTTCGTCTCGATAAGTTAAAATCAAATATAGAAGCATGCTACTATACCATGTGTCACCTGGAATGTTTTATTCACTATGTAAATAAATTTAAATAGTTAATTTAAAATAACATGAAAAATTATATGTGTGTGTTTATGGAGTTGAAGTAATAATATTCAAATATGCCAAAAATCACGTAAGTACAAATGTGTTTGCAGTATTTCAAATTAACGATTTGTGTATTTAAAATTGGGTATATAGAGTGTCGCACTTAAGAGTGTAACAAACACCTATAACTTTTTTCCGATTTGAAACAAATTTTGCTCACAGAATAAATTAGAATCTACTTGGGGCTAAGAAAAAACATTCGTCCCCTACAAATAAATGCAAAGACAAGAGCCAATGTTTTTTTTGCCATAAGTAGTCCTAATTTGTCCTCTATTCGAGTAAAACTTGGTTCAAATTGGGAGGAAAGAAATTATAAGTGCAGCACACTGTATATTTGGTAACAGAAGTATATAACATTTTGATAAAATCATTGTTTTCGTTGTATAATAATAATATTACAAAATCTTATATATTATACTGCCATAACATAACTGTTATATATATTTATATGACTGTTATTATAACTAGTTATATTAATGTTATATAATGTCTCAGTTAATCTGAGTGGGAAATAGTAACATTAGCGTTATACCATTATTTTGTAGGTGTTACATAACTCGTTACATTTAAAGTTGGTAGGGTTATATAACAAAAATATTTTAAATATATAACGATGTTTGCTGGGCCTGGGATGACCTAGGGATATGTCTATGGGATAATCCCAAATCTGGGACAGCGGGACTATACTAGGATATCCTGAGGATATCGTGTGCTGTCTGGGATGGCGGACGTATGGCCGAAACTCCCATCAATTGCATTTAGGAACACTGAATCCCGTTGAAAACGAATTTACGGAGGTTTTTAAGATAGCTCATTATAAATCTGACATGAATAATCCCAAATTACAAAATGGCGGACTTATAACACAAATCAAATTGCGGATGTTTCAACAATTTTGATTAGATTTGAAAATGCTAGTTGCAGGAGTATCTGATTGTAAATGTAGTATTACAAAATCAAAATCAATTTATTTAGATTAGAAATACTTCAAATAATAAATGTTGCGCTGTGTAATGATGAGATCTATGATCTACTTTTCGACATTACTTTTTAGATCAGTTGCATTGCGTGATCCCAATGCTTTAGGTGAAACTCAGCAACGGTTTATAGATAGGCAGTTATTGACTCTTTCATTTGTTGCTAGGAGAGTTTTGATTCATCGCTCGTCCAACGGTTCTTTTCAGAATAGTTGGTGAGTTTTTCAATGGTGTCTTGCAGGAGAACGGTGATACGTTCTCAACGGTCTTCCCAGGTAGCAGGGTGACGTCATTATGACGTCTTTTAAAGGTGATTTTTCGTCGCCGACGTCATTGTCCCAATAAATGACGTACCAGAGACGTGATATTTAAAACGTACTTCTGACGTCATCATGAAGACGTCAAATACACGTTTCTTTTAGGTCATTATTTTGACGTCATTAATAAATGACGTACCAGAGACGTGATATTTAAAACGTACTTCTGACGTCATCATAAAGACGTCAAATACACGTTTCTTTTAGGTCATTATTTTGACGTCATTAATAAATGACGTACCAGAGACGTGATATTTAAAACACTTCTGACGTCATCATGAAGACGTCAAATACACGTTTCTTTTAGGTCATTATTTTGACGTCATTAAAATGACGTCATTTTGTCGTCAAAATTGGTCATTTGGTTCACTATATATATGTATATATAGATCTTTGACCAATCATAATAGCAATATATATTATTACAATAAAAACGTATGTACGTTTTTATTTTACCTTTTACGTTTTTATTCTATATGTATAGAAACATCAGTATGTTTTGACATAGTTGCCGAATATATTTTGCTACCTAAAATTTTAATTTAAATAAATCATTATAAAATAAAAATAAATAGAAGTATTTAGTGACTAGTTCAATTTTTGCCACATAGTAATAATAATTTTGTTTTACTATTTCTAACTAGGTATACAGCTTTTAAACATATTTAAATAAAGATGTTCAATAGTTCAGTGAGTTAAGTGTTAGGTTGCGAGTCAAGAGGTCGGCGGTTCGGTCCCTGCACATTCCGGTTTCTTTTTCGTCAAAAACTTTATTAATAATTGTGGAAAAATATTATGAGAGGTTTGCATCCCTTATCGCAAAATACACTGATTACCAATACGTCATATTGACGTGTCTTATATATGACGTCATTGAGCTGTGACATTGTGCCGTCTTTTTCACGTCATTTTTACATCATGCTGAAGGTGAAATTGACGTAATTAATGCCGAAAAAACGACGTCATAATGACGGCACCTTGCTGCCTGGATTTCTCAGGATAGTTGGGGACTTTTTCTACAATATTGGTTTTCTTCTGACAATTCTTTATAAAATTGGTGTACATTTTTCATTCAATTACATAGATCAACAAAAAAAAAATTCTGCTCCAAGGATTGAACCTATCATACTTTAAGTATTTTTGTGTGCTGAAACCGAATTTTCAATTTAAAAAATTTTCTACCGCGAAGATTTCGAGTAAATCCCGGTTTTTATTGTCAAACCCAGATAGCATTTATTATTCCACGAATGTACATTTTGCATTCCCAATGTTCTAATTGCATTCTGTACTTGCCATGTATGTTCCCTCAACATTCCCATATAAATAATATTTTCACATATACAATATGATTATACATACGATATAAATGGAATATACAGAAAAGTTTATGTTCACAGTCGCATATACTGTGTACACGTATCAGGGAACGTTCTTCGTATATGCGTTCATGTACATCATATAAACATTCGTCAATGATTTTATCTGTATAATACAGGTATATTTTTTGCAGAAATATTTGCATCGCTCGAGCGCCGCGCAGACAGTAATATCATCAAAAGTTCAGCACTTTTAACGCGAACGCTCATTGGTTCGATTTTTGAACTAATAAAAATAAACCTGCATCACAACTGATGAGACAGCAATGCTAGTTTTATAGTACCTATCTACCTACCTACCTACAAAAATAATTATGATATTTCTCTATCTATATAGATTTGGTTTAAGTACATTTATAATCATCCCCTGTGCGGTGTATGGCGTTTTATAAATTTTAAATCGTTCGTCAATATTATTGTGTATATGAAATATGTTTTAAATTTTGAATTCAGACTTTAGATTTGTGATCGAATATTAAATAATAATGAATATGAAATATTAAATAATAATGAATGAAATATTAAACTAGTGGAAGCATTATACTCTTCGCCAATTTACTGAGCATTTTATATAATAGGGTCATTTAGTGATATGGCAGTTTCCTACTTTTCCTTCCTCATTTTAAAGTATAACAAACCAATAGCCTCAGAAAAAAATTTCAGCTCAATTGAATCAATAGCCACAGAGATATTCGCATTTGAATAGAAACACGCTCGGCCGGCCAACAGTCCGTAGAGTAACGTCACTTGGCGAGCGCCGATACCTATATTAGAGCAGCGATTTCGTAAGTCTATCGTGCCGGTTTTTTTTTTTTGGCGTAGAACCAGGTCAAACATGTTAGGTTCCTTTGAGTATGTTACCGGACATATGAAATCATATTTTACGACATTTTTTGTGGTCTCGAACTTTTTAAATCAATAAAAAATGAAAAAATGTATTTTAAATAAGATTGTTTTTTTTGTTTCCACCGCCATATCTTTAAAACTATTAAAGGTACCGAAATTTGTTTTGTCAAATTAAAGCACACACTCTAGCGCTTTTACCAATATAAACGATTTGGGCACAATTCGCACTTTCATTTCTCTAAAAATCAGATAAACTAAAAATATATATTTTATGTATTGAAATCTTCACCAATCGATAGACTTTTTTATTTTTGAAAATATTTACATACATGCAGCGAAGAAAATAAAGCCTAATAATCACAAAAGTTTTTGAAACAATATATTTTTTCCTAAAATGTACCGTATGGCAACAGCGATTTTTTTTATCAGCGCTAAATGCGACATTGGGACGCAATTAATACAATTCGCATGCAGGGTTGGTCAGATTAGTCGCGTAGAAGTTGCGGTTGTCGAAAATCATTAAGTATTCATTGTTCGGACAAAAATTGTGACAATCGAAAATGTGCTTGTTTTAAGGAAGGCCTAAAATATTGCGACGAGTGCAAATGTCGTTCCTGTAACAATATTATTAGAGATTTCGAGGCAGATATGAACGAATTAGAATGATATTAATGTAGGGTATAGCGTTATCGCTATAAATAAAATTAAAATCGAAGTAAATATACGTATATTGGTTTTTAATACATGTTCATATTTTATGTGATTTTTTAAGTATATTGATATCATATTTTTATATCGAATGTTTTTTATTTTTCTTAGCGACTCCATGGAAACTTCTCCATTATGGATCGAGTGTTCCTTTTTGTTTCTTAGCGACTCCATGGAAACTTCTCGCTTTTGGAACTTCTCGATTTCCAGTGAGTGAGTCGCTATAGTCGCTATATACACCCCCTCGTTAAAAAAGAAAACAGTCAATCAATCAACGTGTCGATTGCAAAACGTACTTTTTTAATCGGGGTAGGCAAAGTGTCACATCTGTCAACTAATACAAAAGCCGATTTAATCCTATCAATATTGACAGTTATGACTTTGGCTCCTTTCTTAAAGGTAAATAACTTATCTGAACGAGATAAAACTTTAAACAGTCCTTCATATAAAGGAGTAAATGAACGTTTTAAACGTTCAATGCGAACGAAAATAAAATCGCAAGAGGCAAGATCTGAACTAACAAAAGTTTTGTAATTGCCATGCGAAGTTGGAGGAACAAATTTTAAATTATTAAAATAAATGCTTAATTTGTCAATGAAATAAGGAATATCTGGGGAATTATACGATTCAACGAAAAATTCGCCAGGTAAACGAAGGGTTTGACCATATATGAGTTCAGCAGGTGAACATTGCAGATCTTCCTTGGGAGTTGTCCTAAATGCTAATAAAATTATGGGTAATTCATCTGTCCAATGTGATGTATTGGCTCTAGCTAACAAGGAAGTTTTAAGTGAGCGATGAAATCTTTCAATTAAAGAGTTGCCCTGGGGGTGATATGCAGTTGTACGTATTCTATGAAAACCTAAAAACTTTGCAAATTCATTAAATAATCTTGACTCGAATTGTACTCCTTGATCAGTCGTTACTGACAAGGGAACACCGAATCGACAAACAAAGTTTTGAAATAAAGTACGCGCAACTGTTTCTGCTGTGATGTCGCGAAGAGGGTACGCTTCCGGAGTATATGTAGGGTACTAGCCTACATACTGATACCATCACCATGGATAATATATAATAACAAAACAATTTATTACAAACATTTATATTTTCAAATTTGAATACAAATATTTCTTTAAAAAGTTTATCTTTATTAATATAGCAACTATAGTGCTATATATTGGTGACCCCGAACGTCTTCACGCATTGTATACCTCCGGAGAGTTAAAGACAGTTGTCAAAAATTATTTATGAAGAAGTTTAATGACTTTTGACAGTGTTGTTAAATAGTTATGCCGAAAGTAATCTCCCATGGACATTCTAGACAGCTTTTCCAGTCGCGACAAGAATATGGGGCCGAACCAAACTGCTCGTGCTGCTAATTGCTGATGACGGACGACGTCCATAACGAAGACAGCCAGCTAAAGGTCGACCGTTCCATAGATATCTTCGCTAGACACGGATTCCTCAGTCTCTCCATGAAGATAGTACCGAGATACGAATCATACTAGATTTTCAGAAGACTTGTTATTACTTACTCAATTATGTACATGTATAAGTAAGTACTCTGCTATATGACTCCCTGCAATGTAAAACCAGCTTATCAAGTGTATCAATATATTAATCATTCACTATTTTAATTGTCTCGCCAGCTTTTCTTTAGCCAAAGCTGCTATAGCTGGTGCGACATCTTTGAGAAAAGCTCAATCCAATTATGATTGCAAACTCATTCACTAATTTTAATTGTCCCGCCAGCTTTTCTTTAGCCAAAGCTGCTATAGCTGGTGCGACATCTTTGAGAAAAGCTCAATCCAGTTATGATTGCAAACTCATTCACTATTTTAATTGTCTCGCCAGCTTTTCTTTAGCCAAAGCTGCTATAGCTGGTGCGGCATCTTTGAAAGACGCTCAATCCAAATATGATTGCAAACTTTCATTCACTAGGCACAAGCTTGCTATTTTATTTCAATTTATCAATAACATATAACATACATTAAGGATAATGTTATTTCAAAAATAAATGTCCTTGTTTTACGTTATTATGTCACCTATCAATCAAATATGACTTTTCTTTTTACTAATGTCATTTCTAACTTTTATTTTAAATCTGATACCTTGGTAAGTTGGTTTCTTCGTTGTAGGGGGGAGTAATGTAGGGTACTAGCCTACATACTGATACCATCACCATGGATAATATATAACAAAACACATTATTATAAAATTTACATCTTTCAATCTGAATATAAATATTTATTTAAAACGTTTATTTTTATTAATATAGCTATTATATCGCTATATATTGGTGACCCCGACGTGATCATTTTATGTCCAACGTGATAAATATATGCCAGAAGTGAAAATTTTATGTCCAACGTCATAAATATATGCCAGAAGTGAAAATTTTATGTCCAACGTGATAGAGATTCAATATATCAACTACCGTTATAAATTGACCATTTTATGAAGAGAAGAATTTTCCCGATGAATTTTGAATAGAGGTTCCAAATTTGAATAGATGTTCCTATAATTTATGGTAATTTCCTAATTCAATCAACTGAAGTTGTACATTACAAGTACTGTCATCTGTCGGTGAGTGAGTTAAAGTACATTCCCTTTTTTATCTGAGAGAGTAGTCAATCAGTCAATCAATCACAATCGATTAGTTATGCCAAGACAACCTTCAGACGAGGATTTTCCTCAAACCCATTATGTCACGTCTGTCAAATTACCCCCATTCTGGAAATCAAAACCAGAAATTTGGTTTACCCAGATCGAATCACAGTTTTCTGTTGCAAAAATTGTCAATGACAAGAAAAAGTATGATCAGGTTATAGCTAATTTGCCATTAGATGTGATAGATAATATATACGATATAATATCTAATCCCCCGGAAACGGATCTCTATATAAATTTAAAGAAAGTTTTAATTTCACGTTTATCGAGTGAGGAAAAACGTCTGAATGATCTGTTATCAGGTTCCCAAATGGGCGATCTGAAACCTTCAGATTTCTATAGATCCATGCTGAATATGGTTGGAGGATTCAGCATGGTTAGTCAAGATTTATTGATAAAGCTATGGAAAAGACGTTTGCCTCAAACAGTATATATTGCCATTACAGCTTCAGGGAAAACAGACACAAGAGAGATTCTAGATATTGCGGATCGGATCTGGGAGTCCTGTCAAAATTCAATGGTTGCATCGTACTCCAAAAATCCTCTTGACTCTGAGTCAACCCCGTTATCAGATTTAACTACCACTATCAAAAATTTTTCAATCACTTTCCATGATTCAATTAATCAAGTATTACAAAAACAAGAAATTTTTAATTCTCGATTAAACTCTTTAGAATCCAGACTTTCCAATCAATCCTTCGAGCCTCAACCTTCTACTTCATGCTGCAACAATTGCAAAAGTAGAAGCAATTCACAAACTCGTACCACTAATCGCAATCGTTCACCCAGCCGTAATAATGTTTCCAATAAATTTGATCGTACAGACAATACTATTTGTTACTACCATCAACTTTATGGAGCCAATGCCTATCGTTGTGGAGGTGAATGGTGCAAATTCAGTAAGAATTGTAAAAAATCTGATAATTCTCAAAGATGACTGAAGTTTGATAATTTTATGACGTCTGATTTTGACACTTCTAACAGCAAACGTCATCGACTTTTTATTTACGATAGATCTAACAACCTGAACTTCCTAATTGACACTGGTGCCGATTTATCTGTGGTGCCACGCAATGCTTTCACAGATTTAAAGAAGAATTTCGATACGATATTAACCGCGGCTAACGGTTCAACCATTTTTACATACGGTAAGAAATTGTTAAAAGTCAATCTAAACTTACGTAGATTATTTCCTTTCGTTTTCAATATAGCAGACGTTGACATACCGATAGTCGGAGCAGATTTCTTGTCTCATTTTGGTTTAGTTGTGGATCTTAAAGGAGCTCGAATAATTGATAACAAGACTAATTTGTCAGTCAATTGTTTTATTAAAAATAGTCCTTTAGACAATTATGGATTAGATACACTTAAATTATTTCCTTTGACAGATAAATATAACAAATTACTTTTACAATTTCCTACTTTAATTAGTTCACCAGATTACAATTTACCTATTAAACATTCTATTGTACATCATATAGTTACTGAAGGTCATTTACCTTTTTCACGACCTCGTAGATTAGACAATCTTAAATTTAAAATAGCTCAAACAGAATTTAATAACATGGTAGAATTAGGTATCTGCAAACCATCATCTTCTCAAGTTTCCTCTCCACTCCATCTAGTGGCGAAAAAAGAGAAGAATGACTGGAGACCTTGTGGAGATTATCGACAACTAAATACGATTACCATTCCAGACAGATATCCATTACCTCATATCCACGACTTTAGCTCTCAGTTGCACGGCGGCACTATTTTCTCCAAGGTTGATTTAGTGCGAGCGTACCATCAGACACCTGTCGCTGAAAATGACGTTTATAAGACAGCTATAACAACTCCATTCGGACTGTTTGAATTTTCCCGCATGCCTTTTGGTCTACGCAATGCCGGTCAAACTTTCCAACGTTTTATGAATGAAGTACTTGTCAATTTACCTTTCGTTTTCGTCTATTTGGATGATATATTAATCGCAAGTCAATCAGATGTACAACATTTGGAACATTTGGAAAAGGTTTTCAAGAGATTAGACACATACGGAATTAACATTAAACCATCTAAATGTATCTTAGGAGTTGACAATTTAACCTTTTTAGGTCATCACATCTCTTCATCAGGTATTTTACCATCAACTGAGAGAGTCGAAGTCATTAATAATTTCCCTTTACCGACAACTCTCAAACAACTACAACGTTTCATAGGTATGGTGAATTTTTATCATCGTTTCATACCTCATTTTGCTGAAATATTACTTCCCCTATATTCTCTTTGTAACAGTTTATCTCATGATAAAATTACAAAGATAAATAGTTGGCCTGATCAATGTTTAGACGGATTTTCGAAAGCCAAAGACGCAATAAGTAATGCAGTAGTTTTAGCTCATCCTTGCAATAATGACGATACTATCTTATCTCTCTCAGTAGATTGTTCTAACCTTGCCATGGGTGCAGTTTTAGAGCAAAAAGATAATAAGGGATTTCTTGCTCCTTTAGCATTCTTTTCCCGTAAATTAACCACAGCACAAACCAATTATTCGGTTTTTGACAAAGAACTTTTAGCATTATATACTGCAATTAAACATTTTAAGTTTATACTTGAAGGTCGAAAGTTTAATTGTTTTACAGATCACAAACCTTTAATCAACGCTTTATTCACAAAAGCAGAAAGATCTCCACGTCATTTAGAATACAAAGCTCAATTTTCTTGTAAAATACAACATGTTAAAGGAAAACATAATCTAATAGCTGACAGCTTGTCACGTATTTACGACACTTCTTCCTTAAAACAAGATATTTTACCACTTCAACTTAAAAATTCTCCCTTCCTTAATGTTAACTTTGACCTAAAGTTGCTTAGTGAAGCTCAGGAGAAAGATTCAAATCTCAACTATTTGTTGTCAGATAAATCATCACTAACTAAAACCAATTTCATTTTAAAAAAGATACAAATTCCAGATTCAAATGATTTTATTTGGTGTGATGTTTCTCGTGCAAAAGTCAGACTTTTTGTCCCACTTGTTTACAGACGAACGATATTCGATATTTTTCACAACTTATCTCATCCTGGTATTAAAGCCACTAGACTGTTGATTTCAAATAACTATTTTTGGCCGAAAATGAACACAGATTGCAATTTATGGTCAAAATCGTGCATTAACTGTCAAGCTGTCAAAGTTAGTCGACATACGCGAAGTGCTCTCGGGAACTTCACCATTCCGAAAATCAGATTCGACCACATCCACATAGATTTGGTAGGACCATTACCTCCATCCAAAGGTAACTCTTACATTCTTACGGTGATTGAACGATTCACTAGGTGGCCGGAAGCGTACCCTCTTCGCGACATCACAGCAGAAACAGTTGCGCGTACTTTATTTCAAAACTTTGTTTGTCGATTCGGTGTTCCCTTGTCAGTAACGACTGATCAAGGAGTACAATTCGAGTCAAGATTATTTAATGAATTTGCAAAGTTTTTAGGTTTTCATAGAATACGTACAACTGCATATCACCCCCAGGGCAACTCTTTAATTGAAAGATTTCATCGCTCACTTAAAACTTCCTTGTTAGCTAGAGCCAATACATCACATTGGACAGATGAATTACCCATCATTTTATTAGCATTTAGGATAACTCCCAAGGAAGATCTGCAATGTTCACCTGCTGAACTCATATATGGTCAAACCCTTCGTTTACCTGGCGAATTTTTCGTTGAATCGTATAATTTCCCAGATATTCCTTATTTCATTGACAAATTACACATTTATTTTAATAATTTAAAATTTGTTCCTCCAACTTCGCATGGCAATTACAAAACTTTTGTTAGTTCAGTCTTGTCTCTTGCGATTTTATTTTCGTTCGCATTGAACGTTTAAAACGTTCATTTACTCCTTTATATGAAGGACCGTTTAAAGTTTTATCTCGTTCAGATAAGTTATTTACCTTTAAGAAAGGAGCCAAAGTCATAACTGTCAATATTGATAGGGTTAAACCGGCTTTTGTATTAGTTGACAGATGTGACACTTTGCCTACCCCGGTTAAAAAAGTACGTTTTGCAATCGACACGTTGATTGATTGACTATTTTCTTTTTTAACGAGGGGGTGTATATAGCGACTATAGCGACTCACTCACTGGAAATCGAGAAGTTCCAAAAGCGAGAAGTTTCCATGGAGTCGCTAAGAAACAAAAAGGGAAACTCGATCCATAATGGAGAAGTTTCCATGGAGTCGCTAGGAAAAATAAAAACATTCTATATAAAAATATAATATCAATATACTTAAAAATACCAAAATGACATAAAATATGAACATGTATTAAAAACAAATATATACGTATATTTACTTCGATTTTAATTTTATTTATAGCGATAACGCTATATAGGGCCTACATAAACTACATACTACATATTTATCTATCCAAATAGAAAATTTATTTCAACAATACAACTCATTTTATGCGTACGTTTTTACTTTCATTCATTTAAAAATGTCTAATAAACTTACTAATTAGGTGGGTAGTTAGTAACACTGATTGATATTTATAGATTAGGTATTTATATCTACCTGTCTTTTTATTATTAAAAGGAGACTACTTTATATTTATTGTACAATTTCTTTATATTAACAACATATGAACAATACTGTACAATATATGAAATATTGAACAATAATATTGATCCCTAGATGCTTTTGATCACTACTGGTTTTGTATCTATTGATATAAGTTAAACTATTACATACACCCCGACCGGGACCGTCAGATCGTTGCAGTCGGCAGGCTTGCTACAGCCGAGCGCGCAAGAATATGACTTTGTCCCGTTAAAAAAAATCGCTGACTCAATACTGTGAACGGAGCATGAAAAATTTTTATCCTAAAAACTTTTTTCAACTATTGGCTTCAATTTGTACGCAGCAAGTACATACAAATTTTCATAAATAAATTTTTTTCTCGATTGTCTAAAATTACGCTACTGAAAATAACAAGTTTGAGTTTCCTATTATTTTTCCAACTTAAAAAAAAAATAAATCGGGTTCACGTGGGACGTTGTTCGAAGCGCTATTGTGTCTACTTTAATCTAAAAAAAATAGCTTGATAGCACAAATATTTTCAGAGATGGAAACGTTAAAAAACATATTTCATTAAAAATCTATTTTTTTTTGAGTTTTTCCGAAATAAAAAAGTTCTCGACCCCCAAAAAATGTCGTAAAAAATGATTTCGTGTACACGATTATCATACTAAAGAATCCCACTAAGTCTGGTTTGGTTCTAAGCCGGTTTTTTTTTTTTCTCGAAAACTAAGCGACTTTACTTCCAGATTTGAGTCTACTAACTTGCATTCACATACGTGTTCACTGGGCGGTTCAGCCATCTGACGTCACAACTCGACTACATGGTTATCCCGAGCGTTTTTAAGCGCGCCGACTTTAATAATTTTTTTATACATGAAGGCGGTGTCAGTAAATAGGGTCATTTAGTGATATGGCAGTTTCCTACTTTTTTTCTCATTTTAAAGTATAACAAACCAATAGCCTCACAAAAAAATTTCAGCTCAATTGAATCAATAGCCTCAGAGATATTCGCATTTGAAAAGAAACACGCTCGGCCCGCCAACAGTCCGTAGAGTGACGTCAGTTGGCGTGCGCTAATACCTATATTAGAGCAGCGATTTCGTAAGTCTATCGTGTCGTTTTTTTTTTTTTTTTTTTTGGCGTAGAACCAGGTCAAACATGTTAGGTTCCTTTGAGTATGTCACCGGGCATATGAAATCATATTTTACGACATTTTTTTGTGGTATCGAACTTTTTAAATCAATAAAAAGTGAAAAAAATGTATTTTTAAATAAAATTGTTTTTTTTTTGTTCCACCGCGCCATATCTTTAAAACTATTAAAAGTACCGAAATTTGTTTTGTGTCAAATTAAAGCACACACTGTAGCGCTTTTACCAATATAAACGGTTTGGGCACAATTCGCACTTTCATTTCTCTAAAAATCAGATAAACTAAAAATATACATTTTATGTATTGAAATCTTCACCAATGAATAAACTTTTTTATTTTTGAAAATATTTACATACATGCAGCGAAGAAAATAAAGCCTAATAATCACAAAAGTTTTTGAAACAATATATTTTTTCCTAAAATGTACCGTGTGGCAACAGCGATTTTTTTAATCAGCGCTAAATGCGACATTGGGACGCAGTTAATACACCTCGCATACAGGGTTGGTCAGATTAGTCGCGTAGAAGTGGCGGTTGTCGAAAATCATTAAGTATTCATTGTTCGGATAAAAATTGTGACAATCGAAAATGTGCTTGTTTTAAGGAAGGCCTAAAATGTTTCAACGAGTGCAAATGTCGTTCCTGTAACAACATTATTAAAGATTTCGAGGCAGATATGAACGAATTAGAATGCTATTAATGTAGGGCCTACATAAACTACATACTACCGTTGATTGAAAAGTCCTTATACATATTTATCTATCCAAATAGAAAATTTATTTCAACAATAAAACTCATTTTATGCGTACGTTTTTACTTTCATTAATTTAAAAATGTCTAATAAACTTACTAATTAGGTGGGTAGTTAGTAACACTGATTGATATTTATATATTAGGTATTTATATCTACCTACCTGTCTTTTTATTATTAAAACAATTTCTTAATATTAACAACATATGATCAATACCACTGTACAATATATGTAATATTGAACAATAATATTGATCCCCTAGATGCTTTTGATCACTACTGATTTTGTACCTATTGATATAAGTTAAACTACTACATACACCCCGACCGGGACCGTCAGATCGTTGCAGTCGGCAGGCTTGCTACAGCCGAGCGCGCAAGAATATGACTTTGGCCCGTTAAAAAAAAATCGCTGACTCAATACTATGAACGGAACATGAAAAATTTTTATCCTAAAAACTTTTTTCAACTATTGGCTTCAATTTCTCGATTGTCTAAAATTACGCTACTGAAAATAACAAGTTTGAGTTTCCTATTATTTTTCCAACTTAAAAGAAAATAAATCGGGTTCACGTGGGACGTTGTTCGAAGCGCTGTTGTGTCTACTTTATTCTAAAAAAAATAGCTTGATAGCACAAATATTTTCAGAGATATAGCGGTGGAGACGTTAAAAAACATATTTCATTAAAAATTTATTTTTTTGAGTTTTTCCGAAATAAAAAAGTTCTCGACCACCAAAAAATGTCGTAAAACATGATTTCGTGTACACGATTATCTTACTAAAGAATCCCACTAAGTCTGGTTTGGTTATATGCCGTTTTTTTTTTCTCGAAAATTAAGCGACTTTACTTCCAGATTTTACTCTACTAGTCGGAGAGCAGCCAATCTGTAGGAAGCATTTTAAAAGTAGTCTATACAACTCTCGAACACCCACCTAAAAAACAGATGATATTATGTAAAATGACCTTCTAGATTTGATTTTTGAGTTCGCCCGTTAATTTGAGATTGCCAAATCGGTCAATTCGCAAATTTTTTGAAAAATTTTAAAATTATGTGTTAATTTTTGTTTTGCACATAACACATCATATCTTTTTTATTTTAATTCCGATTTAGACCAATATTTTACACATTATCCCTCCAATATTCTTGGACAGGCTGACGGCAAAGAATATAGTGTAACTAATAATATAGTGCCTAAAAAAAATATAATTACCCTCTATTGTCGCGGTTTTTTAAAATTTGCGTTGAAAAATAATCGATCGAGGTAACTTTTTTATTTTTAAAGAGAGAGTTATAGTATAAACGAGAAAAATGTTCCATATACTTTAAACAAACTTTTTTATAAAGAGATTTTTTTGAAATTCGGCTCATGTAACGAGATGACGCTGTTGAATGCGGCCGCGCAACTCGTCCGCATTAATTTAAGGCATAACTTCTGTTAACGTCGCCCATCTGTGGTGTCGTTTAAGCGATCAAGTGAGTATACGGATTATTATACTCTTCGCAAAAACGAAGAGTATATTGTATTTGATCGGCACATTTCTATATCGTTATGTTAGCGAACGAATTCTGAACAACTTTCAAAATGTCTGTCTGTCTGTCTGTCCGTCCGTCTGTCCGTCCGTCTGTCCGTCCGTCTGTCCGTCCGTCTGTCCGTCCGTCACGTTACTTGTAAGCACGATAACTCAAGAAAGAAAAATCCGATTGTATTGAAATTTGGAGAGTAACTTAGTGTTAGCTAGAGGAAGAACCCTATTTCCTATCACCATTTTTTTTAATACATTTTACTAATGTGTGTTTCCTAATAATCACAATAAATTTTCTAATGGTATATATTACACTCATTAACAATTTTAGTAATAAGAAGTGGTGGTGTAGCGGCAAGAGTTTCGTCTCGCAATCCAAGGTTCCCGGGTTCGATCCCTCACATCGTGTTTTTTTTTTCATATATTTTTTTTTTCACAACAAAGTTGGTATCACAAAATTTAGAATGTCCAAAAACTAGCATTATTTACAAGAAAAATGCGAAGAGTATCCTATAGAATGTGTAACAATTATATAAAAAGCTCAGTAAATCGGCGAAGAGTATAATGCTTCCTCTAGTTTAGTTTCTATTTGCAATTAAATGTTGTAAAACTATGTAGATACTCTCGAAACATACACATTAAAAAATATGTTTTCATTAATTATAACAGCAAGTGGTTACTAAAGATTACATTTTCCTTCGCATAAACAACTTATGTTACATTGCACGTTGGCTTTGCTACACTGGCAGCTTGTAGTACAGTTATATAATTTACATTTACAAAATGGAGTTAACTCAATAAAATTGGATTTTGGGCATTTTGAAATCATCTGTGGAAATAAGATTTCCTCCTTTAGGTACCATCCAAAATCTAAAACATTTGGAATTCTGGGCTTAATTTGGTAGGCTGTCTTGTAAATAGCTCATTGCAGAAATGTCCTTTTTACTTGTATCTCTGTACTAGGATTTAAAATTTCTGATTTTCTTTTATAAGCAGTACAGGTATACGATCTTCTACATTGTGCATGGTAAACTGGATTTAGTGATAAAAATAAATTTTTCTGTTCTAAATATTGTTTTAGAGCCATAGAAATGTCATCAGATTTTGCATTTGATCGGTACATTTCTAAAACCGTAAATATCGCTCGCAGACAATAAATTTTCATACCATTGTGTTAGTGAACGAATTCTGAACAACTTTCAAAATGTCCGTCTGTCCGTCCGTCACGTTTCTTGTAAGCACGATAACTCAAGAAAGAAAATTCCGATTGTACTGAAATTTGGACAGTAAATTAGTGTTAGCTAGAGGAAGAATTGAATTGAATTTGAACAAAATCGATCGGTAAATAAAAATGTTATTAACGAGGTTATTAATGATTTAAATTTGAAAAAACAAATTCTTAATTTTTATGTTTTTGTAATTGAATAGAAATCTGGTGAAATGATATTTCATTTTGAAATCTAAATATTTATATATTTTACAAATATACATTTCATAATGTGATATACAACTGTGAAAACATGATTTTATCTCGTGTCTTATAATGTAAAAATTTACATTCTTTTACGTGTAAGGTGGTGGTGTAGTTCTTTTGACTCGGAATCCAAGGGTTCGAAACCCAAATGAGGTTTGGTATGGTTTTTTTTATTTTTACTTAATTTCACACGTCTTTTACCAACTAAGTTCGTACTATAAAATTAAAAATGTCTGAAAGTAATATTATTTACAAAAAACTGCGAAAAGTATCCTATTGAATGTATAACAATTATATAAAAATCCAGTGAACAGGCGAAGAGTACGTTTTTAACTTGTTTCCTTTGATTTCCTATCCGAGTAATTATAATTTATTATGCCAAACTATGTGTTTATAACGCACTAAATATAAGGACTGAGACAAAAAGCACTTTCAACTTAATATAAATGGACACTGGAAAATAATAATCACCCGGCACGTGCCTGCGTTTAGCTCGAGATGCGATTGCGGCCGATTCATAGTAGCGCGCATTCGTTCGGACGCTGAAACAATCAATGAATATTTCGATAAGGGAGCAAAATTTCAAAAAAAACTTCTTATAAAAGATTTTATTTAGTTCATTCGGAACATTTTCTTCGATTATAGTAGGCACCTAACTTTAAAAATAAAAAAGATACCTCGATCGGACATTTTACTCTGCAAATTTTAAAGATTTTGCGTCAAAGAAAAGTTGTTATTTTTTTTTGCCAACTAATTATTTTTTAGGTAAAGTTTTTTACTTTCAACATATCAAAGAATAGTTAGAGAATATTATGTAAAAAAATTAAATCATTCTGAAGTAAAATAAAAAATATATGACGTGTTATATGAAAAACAAAAAATAACACATAATTTTTATTTTTTTTAGAAAATTGCCAATTTGGTCATTTTGGCAATCTCAAATCGATGGGCGAATTCAAAAATCAAGTTTAGCAGGTTATTTTACATCAGATTACCTATTTTTTAGGTGGGTGTTCGGGAGTTGTATAGAAGGTGTCGAATTCAGAGGGTCTGGTCTTCCACTACTACTAACTTGCATTCACAGCCGTGTTCACTGACCGGTTCAGCCATCTGACGTCACAACTCGACTACATGTTATCCCGAGCGTTTTTAAGCGCGCCGACTTTAATAATTTTTTTATACATGAAGGCGGCGTCAGTAAATTCTAATTTTTGGCATACTTACTATACTCACCAAGCTCTTTCAGAATATGTAATAATAAAAAATTGTTAAATGAGCCTATTGTTACACATTCTATAGGATACTCTTCGCATTTTTTTTGTAAATAATGTTAATTTTTGGACATTCTAAATTTTGTGATACCAACTTTGTTGTGAAAAATAAAATATATGAAAAAAAAATCACGATGTGAGGGATCGAACCCGGGACCCTTGGATTGCCAATTTGCCAATTTACTAATGTTTATTTTATTTAACTATGTTAACATTCTATAAGTTGTATTTCAATATGTGATTTGACAATAATTATTAACGCTACGTTACAATACGCGACTAAGCGCGCGATGCGACGCAACGGCCGGGTGTTGTTGGCTAAACGACTTTCAGATATGTTGGTAGAGAGTTAAAAAACGGCCTCAGAGAGTTAAGCCGTATTACGAGTAAGATATCCAAAGGATTTCACATTTAAGAAATAATTTTGGAGAAGAGTAAAAGTAATATTTTAACTATGCAGGGAAAATATATAAAAACCCTGCTGCATCTGTCAAGTTGTTAAAAACAATTTATTCTGCACTAGGCAGTTATTTTATGCTTTTATAGGTTTCAGCGAGGGGTCAAGGGGGGTAGAGGGGTGGTTTTAAGAAAAATGGTTTTTAAGAGTTTGGGTTTTATGGTATATTGGGTTATAAGGATAAAATTAAGGTCAGTCCAGTAAAGGTGTTTCGTATATTGGTAGTCGTTCGTATATTAGTTTGTGAGTATGTCTTATGTTGTCACGTTGTCGGATGTTTGTTATGTTTTGTGTTAGAGGTGAATTTGATATTTTATATACAAAAAATTTTTGAGCTGTCTCGTCAATGTAATCACGGATCATTTGCACCCCAGTAATCCTACGCAGCTCAGCAATAGCGATATATCGTGGTGAATTAGTTAACAGGCGTAGCAACTTATTTTGGGTTCTTTGGATTCTCAGGCACTGTGCGTCTGAAATTATATTCCAAGACGCACAGGCGTACGTTAAAATAGGTCTAAATATGACTTTAAAAAGACATAATTTATTGTCAATCGATAGTTGGCTACGTCTGTTAACTAAGGGATAAAGTTTACTTAATGCTGCATAGGTTTTATTTATAACTTTTGTTACATGAGGTGCAAATGAGAGTCGAGTGTCAAGTGTAAGTCCAAGTAAGTCAATTGTTTTTCGTTCAGTTATGTCATTGTTTTCTATTTTCAGTTTAGTTATGGTCTTAATGTTCGTAAATTTCCTATGGAAGGTGATAATCTCGGATTTTGAATGATTAATTTTCACCTTCCATAGTTTGTAGTAGTCAAGGAGTTTAAGTAAATGATATTTTACTTTTTGTGTGGCAGTTTGTGCATAGAAACTATTAGCGTAGAGGGTCGTGTCGTCAGCGTAAAGTAGAAGATTAGAGGTAGGATTTGTAGGAATATCAGAGATAAAATGGTTAAACAGGATGGGGGAAAGGATAGACCATTGAGGTACCCCCACTGAAAGTCTATATGGTTCTGAATATACATTATTGATTCGTACTATTATTCGTCTATCCCAAAGGTAGCTTTTAAGAAGGGAAACCAAATACCCGGCTAGTCCACAAATATATTGTAGTTTGTAGACCAACCCGTTATGCCACACAGTATCGAAGGCGCGTTCGATATCCAATAACAACATAACCGTGCACTGCTTCTTGTTATATGAGTCAATTACATCCTGCACCACTTTGACCAAGGATAGTGTTGTGCTATGCCCCTCCCTGAAACCGAACTGTTCCACCGGAAGTAAGCGGTGTTTTGCTAATTTTTTTCGCAAGAGCCGCAACACGACTCTCTCCGCCACTTTCCCCATAGTGTTCAGTAAACAAATAGGTCGGTAGCTTCGAGGATCGTGAGGCGGCTTATTCGGCTTCAGAATGGGGATCACTATCCCCAGTTTCCATGCCGCAGGGAAGCATTGCAATTGTAACATCGAATTCAGGATATAGGTGAACTGGACTAATGCTTTTTTGGGTAAGTTTTTTAATAAGATGTTAGGTATATTGTCGGGCCCTGGCGCTTTTAAATTCGGCAGGGACGACAATATATTTTTTATTTCTGTGGGATTCGTTTGTATTTTGGCAAATTTCCTAGGAGGGATAGTAGTAGCGTTTGGTGGGGTCGTGTTTGTGTATTGCAGGTGACTTGCAAGTAGATCTGCTTTTTCTGTATCCATGGCGTATGTAACACCATCTTTTATTAATGTGGGAATACCACTATTATTGTTCTTAAGTAATTTGGACATACGCCATAGTGAATTGTCTATTCGAGTGAGGCGTGAAACTTTATTGTTCCACGCCTCTGCTCTCTGACTATTAAGTTTATTCCTTATATTTACTTGCAAGTCTCTGAGTCTCAGTCTGTCAATGTCTCGTTTACTACGCTGCCAGCGACGTTTAATTCTATTTTTAAATTTGATTAACGTTTTAATTTCATCAGATATAGTTTCTTGTCTAGTTCGCAGCGTAGTAATTTTAGTCGTTTTGTCCCGTGCGTGCTGAATTATTTGAGTTAAATTTTGTATTTCTCTATTCAACTGTTCTTCGGTGGTAATATTATTATTAATGATTAATTTATCATTAATAATCTGTTTATATTTTCTCCAATTCGTTGTTTTATAGTTATAATTCTGTCTGTCTGTCACGTTTCTTTGTATGTCTTGTAACTGTAATTTTAGTACGTTGTGGTCGCTTGATAAAAGAGGTAATGAGGAAGGATGGATGAAGTGTTGGTAGTTTTTATTTACAATAAGGTCTATGGTGGAGGCGGCCATGTTATTTGTAGGGAAATGGGTGGGAAAATCCGATGCTACCACCGCAATACCGTTAATTTGACCATATTCGAAGAGTGTGTTGCCATTGGTATTGTTACGCCTATTATACCAGGTGACATGTTTAGAATTCAGGTCCCCCATTAAAAGAACCTTGTCATGGGGGACGAATAACGCATTTAAATCTGCAACAGAAAATTTGTTTGAAGGAGGGTTATACACTGCCGTGATTACAGTGTTGTCTAACAATTTGATTGATATATTTTCAATTGAATTTTGTTTATATGGCAGAGATAAATAAGGAATATCCTTTTTGACGATAATAGCCACGCCACCACCGCGTCTACCCTCTCTGTCATATCTAATCACGTTGTAGTTACTAATATTTAATTTAATGTTAGGTTTGAGTTTTGTTTCTGTAATCACAGCGATGTCTACCCTCTCTGTATATAGATAATTTCTTAGTTCATTGACTTTCTTTTGGCGGCCGTTAGAATTCCATATAATCACTTCAATCA
Source organism: Rutpela maculata (assembly GCA_936432065.2). NCBI lineage: Eukaryota > Metazoa > Arthropoda > Insecta > Coleoptera > Cerambycidae > Rutpela > Rutpela maculata. The sequence continues at coordinate 29,212,057 of OW386289.2, forward strand.
TTTCTGATCTTATAAGTAGGCAGAATATTTAATGTAAAATGTTGAATAATTGTAATTGTTTCGAAGGGATCTCTAACAGCCTCCAAAAGCGAATTTAGATGTGAAATAGCCTTTGTAGTTTCTGCTAAATTTATCATTGAGTTTAATCTATTCGTTTCATGTATTAATGACTGAAAGTCGCCTGACGCAACATTACCAGTCGATGGGGCGCCTCCTATTGTGCGCTGCTCAGTATTTCTAGCATTCTTGGGCTCTTCTCTCTTCCTCTGGGGACCGGACTGAATGGGTGGGTCTTGTTGAGTTGCTTGTCGATCAGGCACAACAGCTTCTAGGTCTCGAGCTGCCAAGGCAGCGCGTTGTCTCCATGGGTTGACAGTCGGCTAGGGAGCCGGAACGTATTGTGTTTGATTATTTCTCGCTTCCATTTCCTGCTGGTTTTTGTTAATTTGTGCGATACGAAATTGGTATACGTTGCAATTCGTATTTGATGCAGTGTGAGGTCCCCCGCAATTGGCACATCTAGGGTTCTCTACTATATTTTCAGGGCATTTTAAAGTAAGGTGGTTACCAGCACATTTTACGCACCTGGGGTTACGATTGCAATTTGTAGCTGCATGGCCCCAGGCCTGGCATCGTCTACACTATTTGCCTCTCATTTTTACGTCTTTCCCATTGGATTTTAGTAAATAAAATAAATTTGACTTTGTTCTGAAGCTCTCTCAGAGTGACGTCGTTATCGACAACTACTAAATATAAGGGTGAATATTTAGTTTTCATCGGGTAGATATGGATTACACGTATACCATGGTTATCCTCTAAATCTTCTTGGATTTCCTCGATTTTAGGGTTGCCTAACAATCTACGTAAACAAAGGCGTGAGTTTTATGTTCGGGTAAGGCATATGTATGAAATTCAAGATTTTCCTCTAATTTTAATTTTTTTGTATACTCCAGATATTCATTTTTATCCGATATATATAATAATAATATATATTAATGTTTTTTTGTAATTCAGCTGTAAGTTTATTATGTTCCTTAATTGTACCTTTTAGCACTATCGGCGGGTTTTTAAATTGTTTTTCCTTAGTTTTTTCGTCTTGTTTTGATTGAGTTTGTCGGGTTTGTTGAGTTTGTTGGGTATCTCTCGATGTTTTTTTAGGGATGGCTCCAGTTGCTTTTTCCCTTATTGAAGTAGCTGCATCATCATTAATTATTGGTAAGTTCTCGAATCGATTTTTTGTTTGTGTTATAGTATCTGGGTTAAAGAAAAGTCTTGACATTTTGCTACTTTTTTTAGGTTTTATAAATGAGTGATTGTGCGTTTCGGAAATATCCATTTCTTCTTCCGAGTGAATATTAGAATCCTTGGGTTCTGAAGTTTCTTTTACTTTTTGTATAACATTTTTTCCTATAAATATTTTGCCACCTTCAATTTGTATTTTGTCCTCATTGAGGAGTTTTAAAATAAGTTTTTCAGTAGATTGTAGTTCATCTAATTCTTTTTTTTTGTTTAGAAATATCTTTTGTGACTATTATAGGGTTCTTTGGTAGTTCTAATGTTTGTTGGAATTTTTCTAATGGCTCCAGATTTGTGGGTTCTGGAGTCGAAGTTATTATGGGTTGTTCAATTGACGTAACGTCGGGTTCATGGGTCTTTGGTCTCGTCCATCTCGTACTCACTGATGAAATCTTTGTCAGCGAGCTCCTGGTCTATTAGTATATTTTGAGTTATATTTAATAATGTTTTTTCCGGGGTTAATTTTGTATCTGGGATGTGTTGTTTAGCGCCAATTATTAATTCAGTAGAGTTCTGGGATGGTTTACATTCTTTAGACGTTTGGAATTCCTTAGTAAGTTGTGTTTTTTGTGTTATCCTTATCAGGTGCTGTTTTGGAGAATGAATAAAAACTTGGCCTGGGGTTCTTCGATACCTTTTTAATATTGATAGACTTCACGTTAATTTTGCTGTCCTTTTTCAACTTTTTAGGTACTGAAGTTTCTCTTTCTGAGTCGCTGTCGGATAGAATTGCTTTAGACGATGCACTTTTAAGTGTCTTGTTTATAGCACTGAACTTATCTAGGTTTGTGTCCGTATCACTGTTTTGTTGCTTATATTTAAACTTGTGTCTCTGTTACTCTCACTTACTGATGTGGCACGTTTAGCGTCCTGATTTTGTTTATGTTGCACATTTAAATTGCTGCAGCTAGCAGATGTAGCAATTTTATGTTTAATTTTCTTATCACTCGCTTTCTTTTTAACTTTTGGATCCACAGGTTGTGACACTATGATTTTAGGCGCTTTTAAAAGCTGATTTTTACGTAGTTTCGCTGCTTCGCCATCCACGATGTTGTCGCCTTGGATTGCGAGACGAAACTCTTGCCGCTACACCACCATTTCTTATTACTAAAATTGTTAATGAGTGTAATATATACCATTAGAAAATTTATTGTGATTATTAGGAAACACACATTAGTAAAATGTATTAAAAAAAAAATAGTGATAGGAAATAACATTTCGCAAGGTTTCTATTTATTACAAACCATAAAAAAATGTAAAAAATATTTTTTTAAATTTTAAATTACTAATAACTTTTTTATTTACCAATCTATTTTGTTAAAAAACAATAGAGTTCTTCCTCTAGCTAACACTAAGTTACTCTCCAAATTTCAGTACAATCGGATTTTTCTTTCTTGAGTTATCGTGCTTACAAGTAACGTGACGGACGGACAGACGGACATTTTGAAAGTTGTTCAGAATTCGTTCACTAACATAACGATATAAAAAATTTTTCTCTACGAGCGATATTTACTGATTTAGAAATGTGCCGATCAAACACAATATACTCTTCGTTTTTGCGAAGAGTATAATAATAATGAATAATAACCCTTTTTTAATTTATGTACTGTGTTCAATTAATTAGTAACTATCTCGGTAACTATCGGCATTTCTTAAACAGATAGTTCAGACTCAGAATGGTTATTTAATTACATTTTATCTTTTATATTTAGATTTCCGTTTTCCATGTCATTACAATCCCCTTGTAGAATTTTTTAAATGCGCGCCACGTTCATTAGGTTAGTGCGCATGCTCACCGTGCTGCTATTAGTATACGTCACGCTTCTGCTGTCAAATGTCGATTTCAATTTGTGTTTTGTTTTTTGTTTTCCCGTGATTTATTATAATTATTCCAAGTATACATTAATTGCATTGCAGTAAGTATTTTTCAATTGTATACAATATAACTACCACATAGTTTTGTTGTCATTTGCAGATATTTTATATTTAGACACTAAAGTTTAATGTGTATCCCTTTGTACATATTATACTAAGCATACCACCTATATTAGTTATAATAATTACGGCGTTTGTAGGTATCGATTTTTGGAAAAAAAACTGAGGTGGTCTTTGTAATAGTCTCGGTCCACGAAAAGGAAGCTTGGTGGTCACCATTCAAATGGAAACAATTTGACTGATCATTGAAAAACAGATGAAACATGGACACTTTACGGGGTGTTTAAATCTTATTTTCAAGAAGGTAGGTTCGATCTATTTCAATATTAAGGAGCTTTTGTTTATTTAAATCACAACCATTGGATTTGATTACAACATAAGAGTTGTGATAGGTATATTTATTTGTAGTAATTTGCTTATTTCAGAGGATTATAGGAGAACTGCAATTAAATGAAAAGGGCAGAGATCACATCTGATATACAGAGTGAACAAAAACAAATCAAAGGACTATGTACAAAAAGCACGTTATTCTTCCCGTCAGATGAACATAATGATATCGAAGAACATATTGGAAGCCGTCGACTCCCCAAGAAATTTTGTCCATACTAGAAGTTGAAAGGAGATATGTTCTTTTAATAACTCTGGTAGGCATTTAAAATCAAGTACTTACCTAAAATTTCGAATGTTCACTTGAACGAATTTCAAGAAAAATTAATAAAAGCCACACTTCGATTTAGGTGCAAAAACTTAAGTATTGTGGATATTTATTGTCAGCAAATGTGACAATGAAGTGTTTATGCCTAAATCGATGTGTGGTTTTTATTAACTTTTCTTTTCATCTAAAATTCATTCAAGTAAACGTTCGAAACTTCAGGTACATTTAAAATCACAAGCATAAATATTTCCTAATTCCAAAAAAATAACTATGTTTTGTAGGTAAAGGACACCGCACAAAACAAATGAAAAGGAGGGCACAGTCAAATGGGCTGAAAATGCAGAATGTCTGAAAATGGCCAGTTTGAAAGGTCAAAGATCAGGAAGGTCGGTACCCACTAATGTCATAGTTGAGAGTATTATGTGACGAGTTGTTGTTATTCATATTCATAAGACCGGAAATGCCGCAGGTTTCATGAATGAGGGTGATTTTTTAAGGTCCTAGGCTTACTTTAAAGTGAGAGTGTGCGTGCGTGAGAGAGTGAAAGTGTGTTCCTATCAAAGAGTTCTATAAATAGAGGATACAAGCTGCATAAGCGTAATGTATAAGCAGTGGACAGCGCGCAAACGGTGTGAGCATTCTCATCCTTCTCACACAGTTCGTTCTCTCTTTGTCGCACAGTACATGGGGGGCTGTGTTGCTTTGTAAAACAGAGTGGAGAGCAAAGGAGAGGGTACGAGGTGTGCGACAAAGACAAGGATGCTCGCGGCGTCCAGCAAATCAACGGCTTGTCTCCTTTAGTCAGAACTCTTTGGTTCATATGTGCAAACACATTAGAATAACAACGTTAAACAAATCCTCGTCAAAATATGATACTCTCAACTATGACAGCGGGTACCAATATTCCTGATCTTTGACCTTTCATATCTCAAAAACTGGCGATTTTCAGATATTGTGCCCATGAAAACTTTTGATCAGATACACTACATTTTCAGCCCATTTGACTGTACCTTCTTTTCCATTTATTTTGTGCCTGCCGTGTCCTTTATGATAATCTCAATTTGTTTAATTTATGTTTGATCAGTCTTATTTTTTCTGTAAGATCTTTGTAAGATGTTTTTATATTTTTCAACTTTATCATGGCCAGTTTTTAAAGAGAAGTAAGTACCTATTCAAATATAATACAATGTATTTTCTTTTGTAGTTGGATTAGTACGTGCATCTCCTCCTCTAGACAGGAAGGAAATACCTTCTCCTAAAAATTGGAAAAGTCAAAAGAAAGTATTCAGCCAATAGGATCAGTCACAGATGATGTGTTGAGAATGAAAAGTGGACTTTCGCAATTACAAGTATCACCATCGGCAACACCTGGACACTGGTTTTGAAAATGTAAGCCCTCCAATTTTTACTATTTTTTACTTACTGACAAAAAATTCGTTATAGTAAAATATGACAGTTCATAAGTTGCAAAGAAAATTTTTTTGTTAAAAAAAATCTCAATTGAAATTTTTGTCACAATTGTTTTTTATTATTGCAATTCATTTTTGTAACAAAAAATAAAAATATATTTAAAGTAACACAACTGTTTTATTTATACCTCTTCCTATTTTATAATTTAAGATGCATACTTAATTGTTACTACAATGTAAAGTAATTAATAAAATAAAATCATGTTTTGTTCTTGGCAATTTAAAACACGATTTGAAATAGATAAAACTTTAAGGTAATGTAATATGATCATTAGATTTTTTTCATAAATAACACGTTAAATATGATTTTTAAGCTGCAGTTTTAGAGTGATAAATGTTTGATGTATTTTAAAATGGTTTTTAACAGATCTTATTAACGTAAAACTATTTTTTTTACATATATTCTTGGACCCTTGTAAAGTATTGTTATAGCAAATACAGTTTTATTTAAGTTTATTTAGCATTTGTGTGCTCCATTCAATAAAATTTGATGAATAAAACATTTGACTTTAGTTGAAAATTAATGGTAAAAACAAATTTTCTGTGCATATATTCCACATTTACTTACATAATATTCTTCACAAGGAATGTGAAATGTGGAAAATTAGAATAAGTACCTAATAATTGACTGTAACAATTAAACTTTAAAATTAGATATTGGATTTATTATATGCAAGTACTTCACTCATATCATGTATTCTCTTGAGTTTAATTACTATAATAATTTATTATTTGCTATAATCATAGATGAGTCGCTGCGTCATACTGAACATATTCGGAATGAAGCAGCGACTCATCAATGATTACAATAAGTAATAAATTATTATAATAATTAAACTTTGAAGAAAATACATGGTATGAGTGAAGTATTTATAGCTGCCACTGATACATAATCTTCATTCCTACAATATACATGCATCATAGATTTATGATCCATGTGCAACATACCAGGCACCTACGGTTTAATTCCTACGAAGGTAGTTCTCATATACCGTGAACATGCAGTGTACATTGTGAATGTAGGATGGACCTTCCTCCTATATATCAATATACGTTTCTGGTTCATATCAAGTTCCGTTTTGGCCTATGGGTATGTTGTAGGAATCTTACTCGTATATCGAGAGGCGGTCATCTGTACGTCTCTCTGACATTCAGATTTTCTACATGGAATACAAAATGAATATTCATTCTTAGTTCCATGGGTACATAAAGTACGTTCCGAGCACATGCTCTGAATGTAAAAATGCTATCTGGGAAATACGTTTTTTGACAATAAAAACCGGAATTTACTCGAAATTCGGTTTCAGCACACAAAAATACTTAAGGTATGATAGTAGGTTTAGTCCTAGGAGCAGAACATTTTTTTTGTTAACCTGTATGTAATTGCATGAAAAATGTACAGCAATTTTATAAAGAATTTTCAGAACAAAACCAATATTGAAGAAAAAATCACCAACTATCCTGAGAAAAACCGTTGAAAACTTATCACTGTTCTCCTGCAAGACACCATTGAAAAACTCGCCAACTATTCTGAAAAGAACCGTTGGACGAGCGATGAATCAAAGCTCTCCTAGTAACAAATGAAAGAGTCAATAACTATCTTGAAAAAAACCGTTGCTGAGTTTCACCTAAAGCATTGGGATCATGCAATGCAACTGATCTAAAAAGTAATGTCGAAAAGTAGATCATAGATCTCATCATTACGCAGTGCAACATTTATTATTTGAAGTATTTCTAATCTAAATAAGTGAATTGCTATCATGAATTCGCCATTGTTCGATTCTGACTTCGTAATATTACATTTACAATCAGATACTCCTGAAAACTAGCATTTTCAAACCTCAAAATTGTTGAAACATCTGCAATTTGATTTGTGTCATAAGTCCGCCATTTTGTAATTTAAATATTAATGACATACTTACAAATTCTTATTAGATCTAGGCTGATAATATTAAATCTATCAAATAACTAGCTCTAACTTATTTCCTTCTTTGGGTAACTTCCAGGTAATTCAGCGTCATTCATTTCTATTAGGATCCCACTAAACATTTTTCTGTTCCGGAAATGTTTCTGAAATAAATGTATTGAAACATGAAACGTTTCTAGAAGTACGACAGAAACGTTCTAGACTCATTGCGGAAACTCAAGATGTCCTACCTAAGAAACGTTTCAATGAAACATTTCAAAAGACACGTGCCCGACACATTTATGAATATTTATAAAAATGTTTCCGATGTCTCAAAAAATGCATATAAAATATGAAACGTTCCTGGAACTGTTACAGAAACGTTTCAGATATATTGTAAATACTAGAGATGTCCTACCCAAGAAACGTTTCAAAGAAACATTTCCTTCAGGAAAGGTCGCTATAAACCAGAGATGTGCTGAGAAAACTTTCCATATTTAATAAAAGTCTGTAAAAGTCATGTAAATAATATAATTGTATGCACTCATTTAGTATCAAAATGAAGCTTGTATCATCATGAATCAGATTTCACCATAAAATAGACTATCAATATACCCCATGGAAAGTTAGAAGGAAAACTTCCTGAAACTTTCTGAGTTTTCAAAATGGAAAGTTTCCAGGAAGTTTTCCTTGTAACTTTCCATTGGGTATAGTGATAAGCTATTTTATGGTGAAATCTGATTGGTGATGATGCAAGCTTCATTTTGATACCAAATAAGTGCATACAGTTATATTATTTAAATGCCTTTTACAGACTTTTGTCAAATATGGAGTATCCTCGGCACATCTCTGCTATAAACATTATGAGACATAAAATTTCAATATCACCTAGTTAACTGAACTTTATTACCTAATGTCGATGTAAAAAGCCGGTGTAAAAATAAACAAATAATGAATTGAAATATATTTTTAGGCGACTTCAATAACAATATTAAGGTTCAGTTAACTGGGCGACCGTAAAATTTGGGGTTCAATTTTCTTTTTAACTTTCTAGTGTCTTCATCTTTACTTATCTTCACTGGGCTGTCGATCCCATCAATCTTTCCTTGGCATTTAGATGTCTACAAATAAATAAAATTACCCAGTAAATATAAAAAAAACATGTATTAGAAACACTTTTAAATATTTGTAAACTGTAAATATCTAAAAAACAACATAGTATATAAATATAAAAATATATAACAAAAGTATATCTTATTCCTCCATAAAATAAAATATCAGCTTCATAAAATCAAGTTGGCAGTTGCCCTCAAAAGTGGTTAACCATTAGGTATGTTATCTTGTTTTCTATTTGATGAATCGCTATTGGGCCTGATATGAACCACGCCGATACTAAGTTTCGAATGTTTTATTCATGCTGGTACTAAGCCTTCGCCAGGGGCTGAAAAAGTCATAAAAACAATCACAAATTGAATGTACAGAACACAAATGAATATTTTTTAACCTTCTTCTCGTCCATTACTGGAAAAACAATGTATCTTTCAAAAACCACAGCACTTAAGTATTAATAATAATTAACTGACCCGACACCCGCACTATTTTTTTATTTATTTTTGATGCACACAGTGTCCTTCCAGGGGCTCAATTCTCGAAATGATTCCTATGAGAAATTGATACATTTTCCCATAGAAACGTGCACATTGTATTCTTGGGTGATCCTATGGGATTATTTTCCCTTTAAAATTAGTGGAATTATATCACTTGGTCATTACTGAGGGGATTGCGATTTCTCATGAGAAAAATTGGAACAGATGAGTGTGCGCAATCTGCGGATTTGTGAAACTGTAACTGTAACTTAACCTATATTAGAATATTATAGTAATCGAAGTTTTAAACTTTTTAATCTTCATTATTTTGATTAGTCTTTAGCTTTTTGCAATGGATGCAATAATTCCGCTAAATCAATTGTAAGTAGTCTGGGATGTCCAGAAATTGGCCTGATATATGGCAGGGAAAATAAATTATTGTGCAGTGCTACATAATATTTGTATAGGTAGAAAATAATTTGCCTGACGAAGATATAGATAACTTTGATTTGGAAGCAGAAAGGAAACTTGGAAATTGTTAGAACATATTTTTAATGGTGTGTTATAAAAATAAAAAAAATAGCAATTAAGTCGCTTTATTAGTGGAAATACGAACATAGATATATAAACTTAACATTAACATCAGTAAAAAATATTGTAATGTAATGTTAACGATATGCATGAGAATTCACCACTGTCATATAACAGTATCTTTATATGCACAACTTGAAACTAATAAGTCTAAAGTTAACTAGTCGCACTTATTACTCGTCTCCAAGAAGTTCAGTCCCTTTTGGCTGCTGGGGGTTGTCGGTTAATAAAAATTATAGATTGCCACCTCTTAGCCTGTTTGTGCATAAAGTTTATTTCTGAATTTTGCCGACAAATGACTTTCTCTCTGCATTTTCTCTTCCACTTTCAATTGCAAAACACACTGAACTCACATAATGACACAATAACGTTCCAATGCAAAGTGGCTTTAATAAGTTATTTTCATAGGTTATTTTCATTGTTTTTGCCTTCGGTTTTTGCTTACTGCATTAGGAAAACCAACTTATATGGAGAAACTAGGAGCTATAAGGGTGATTCCAGCAAAATAGTAAAAAGTGACGTTTATAAATTTAAAAAAATAAAAGATGGAAATTTGATTAAATTATTGTATCATCATGCTCTAGGGAGGAGGTATGACACTTAAGATTGAGATCGCTATTAGGTTTTAAGGTTTTTATTTAAAAAAATTAAAAATGCATGTCCATGGAGATGATCAATTCATGGAGTTATAATTGGTTTAAATTTTGTAAAATATTTTTGGAAAAAATAAAATGTCTCTTTCGAAAAGTATAATAAAAAGACTTTATTTTTCTATACAAAAATAACTTCTATATATAAGAGATCAGATATCTTCACAATCACGTTTCTGTTTACGTGTTTTTTTTCTCTCTGTTGATTATTAACCATTTTTTTCTAAAACAATAATCACTGTGAAGTTTTTTAAAACATTAACAATAATTTTGGTAATATCCATCGACACATATCAACACCATGGACAGTTAATGTCCATGGTGATGATGTCCATGGCGATGATAAAATATAATATTTTAGCATTTTTCAAGTAAATAATATTTTCTAAAAAAAGTCTGATATATGGAGGGCCTTCTTGAACCTAATATGATCTTAATTTTACATGTATTAGGCCTTTATACAAAAAAACTACTTGCCAGATTGATACATGGTGCTGATGTATTAAAAAAATACGTACCTCATTTAACACATGTTTCACTCAAAAAAATCAAAACAACGCAAAACACAGGACCACCTCTAATGCTAATGGACAACTGAGGTAAATGGCAAATCTTCGTCTAATTTAGTATACTCATGTAGCGTGCTCTAATGGATTTATTTTAAAAAAACACGATGGTCCATGGTGATGATGATATTATTGGTAACAAAGTAAAAATAATGCATATCTCACGAATTCTGATTATAATTAAAACTATTTTTATCTCTAGGAATTGCTATACATGTATTCTATCAGAGACCAGAATAATTTAATATTAGATTTCATGATTTATTTGTGTAAAGTTTATGTGAATGCAGTGAACGTGTGTGGGTTACAGTCCATGGAGATGATAAATGGGCGTAAAACATTTTTTTTCTCTAAGAATTTTTTTTTCTTCTAATTTATTATTAACATCATTGTAAATAAGGCTATTCTGATATTACTACAATTTTTAAATCCTTAATTGGTTATTTATGTTTTAATATATTTGCTGGTTACATGAAATTTTACCATTTCGCTGGAATCACCCATAAACAATTTCGTCTTAAAAACAAATTTTTGTATTTAAACAATAAATCGACAATTATTTTTACGAATTTAGATTAATATATCACTTTTTTAATATTTAAATAACCTTTTAACTAATAAAAATAAACTGTTTGTCTATTATTTAGTAATATTTCGAACCAAACATTTGATAACATTGATAGAAAATTTGAATGACTTAGTAAAGACATACGTTTAATTAAGTTCCAACGGGAATTGTATTCCTAAGGCGCTTGAGAATATGAAATTATTATTTTCATGGGAAATTGCTAGTGGAAAAGTATTTCTCATGGGAACATTTACCAGTGAGTTCGAGAATTGAGCCCCAGGCATAAAGATAGAACTTATTTAACTGCAACAATAGCAAAATGCAAATGGCGGCTAGCTTCTCTGCTCTGTACATTTGTCCATGTTAGAATCGTCTTCGGTCCTATGTTTTCGTTTCTCATTTTAATAAATGAATTTCTACAATTTGACGTTTTAATTGATGCGTATTCTGTGCAATAATCTACCAATACTGGTATGTTGACTTCTCGATTTGGAGTTGAAATTTCCAGTAATTATAATTACTAATTAGTTGCTGTAAAACAAATAGGCAGAATCGTATCGATCGTAAACGATTGTATACTATCCCTTCGTGTTTTTCGATAAATATAATTCCACAACTTGCCGCATGGAGATGATCATAAAGTTTTTATGCATTGCAGAGTTTACAAATATCAATATTTCAGATCTTTACATGTATCGTTTCAATATTTTTGAATCATTTTCACTTCCTAAAAATATACAGGGTGGCCAAAAATTATTGTTCAATTAAGAACTTTTCAAATTGAATTTTCTCCGTTTTTTCAAATGAAACACCCTGTATATCTTTCAACGAAGTGATGTAGAAATGAAAAACGAACATTTCTTGTAAGTACTTCCCTATGATTAATTTCAACCATTTTCGTTTTATCGAGCTATCAGCACAAAACTCAAGAATAAACATAAAAAATAAGGTTTCTTCAAATAATTCATTAGAAAAAATTTTAGTAAGTGCTCCACATGTTGCCCATTTTGACTGACACACACACGTCTTTATGCAATTTTAAAATGAAGCCAGAACATGTAATAGAGCTACATTTCTTTGATGGTACATTGACTGGAGCTATTTATCTTCATTTTCTGGAAAAGTATCTGCCACAATTATTGGTGAATCTTCCTGAAAGGATTCGAAATAGGATGTGGTTTCAGCAAGATGGTGCTCCACCACATTAATTAAATGCAGTTAGAGACCACTTAAATAATACCTTCCCACTTCAATGGATTGGAAGAAATTGATTTACTAAATGGCCTGAGATCCCCAGATCTTACAAAACATTTCTTTTTATGGGGATACGTGAAGGAAATTGTTTATAAAGACACACAAACAACAGTACTTACAAAATATGAAACAAAGGATGATAATAACTGCTTTTAATTTATCACACCGGCAACTTTAGGAACAGTAGAAACCTCATTTCAAAAGTGCATAGAGATGTGTGTCAATCAAAATGGGTAACATGTAGAGCATTTATTATAATTTTTTCAAATGAATTATTTGCAGAAACTTCTATTTTTTAAGTTTATTCTTGAATTTTGTACTTATTGCTTAATAAAACGAAAATGGTTGCAATTAGCCATAGGGAAGTACTTATAAAAAATATTAGTTTTTTATTTCTACATCACATCGTTGAAAAATGTACAGGATGTTTCGTTTGAAAAAATTGAGAAATTTCAGTTCAAAAAGTTCTTAACTGAAAAACAATTTTTGGCCACCCTGTACATTTTTAGAAAGTAAATATGATTCAAAAACAGTAATTAGATGTCTCGTAACTAGCATCCACATAAGTTTTTCTTAAAACCTATAACTGTGACATGGTGATTTTTTCAATAAGCATCTGCAGGTGGCATTATTATTTCAACAAACAAATTCATTACATCCAAGTGGTTGGGAGATAGTTAATAATAATACAGGAATGAATAGAGTAAAAAAATGTACTGATATACTTACCATTCCATTAAAAAAAAATCGGCAGCTACTGGAAGCGGCTGGAACCTCCACACACGGTGGATCCAAATCACCTGTGTTTGGATATTACATCTGAAATCAGAGCACTGAGCAAACAGATAAATTACACGCGACTTTGAAGCCATTTATTTCATGGGCAAATATCGAACGAACTGAAGTGGACTACAAGCAATCTGTTAAAATATAGCCTCTCGTTTGTTTATGTTGCATGTTAACAGGGGCGTAGCGAGCCAACTTTTTTAGGGGGTTATTTTTCAAATTTGCCAACTTCATTCCAGATAACACACAACATTCGTGGAATAAATCTTTTTTGTTATATTTTTTGTTTCTTCAATTTTCTTAGTTACCCCGCTAGACATCCAGTGTGGGCGCTCGCACATATCTTCTACTAGTGTAAGCGAGTCGCTATACATATCCCTTCACGTCGGGGTCACCAATTTATAGCCTTATTATTGCTATATTAAAATATATTGAATTGTAAATGTTTATTTTGTATTATATTTTAAAATGTTAACATTTTGTGTATCTTGTTAATAATAATAATTTTTTTGTTATATTTTTTGTTTCTTTAATTTTCTTAGTTACCCCGCTAGACTTCCAGTGAGGGCGCTCGCACATATCTTCTACTAGTGTAAGCGACTCACTACACATACCCCTTCCGTTAAAAGAACAATCAATCAATCAAAGTATCAATGGCGAAACGTACCTTCTTAACAGGTGTTACAGTGACATCGCATTTTTCTGACAGTAAATATGCTGGTTTAATTCTAACAATATTTACTGTGACAGTTTTAGTTCCTTAAACAAAAGTAATTAATTTGTCTGTACGGGACAACACTTTAAACAGCCCATCATACAGCGGAGTAAAAGATTTCTTGAAACGTTCTTTCTGAACGAAAACAAAATTACAAGTCAAGATGTCTGAATTGACGAATGATTTGTAATTAACATGGTGAAAAGGTGGAATGAACGTTAAATTATCAAAAGAAGTTCGTAATTTAGTAATAAAACAAGGAATATCCATACAAGTATATGATTTTATAAAAAATTCACCTAGTAGTCGTAAAGTTTGACCAAAAACGAGCTCTCAGAGCAGTTTTAAGAGATTTATTAAATCTTTCAATCATTCCGTTCGAGGAAGGATGATATGGTGTCGTACGAATTCTATGAAATCCAAAAAATTTTGAAATAATTTCGATTCAAATTGAACCCCCTGATCCGTTGTTACTGTGACAGGAACACCGAATCGGCAAACATAATTCTGAAATAACGTACGCGCTACAGTTTCTGCAGTAATATCCCTAAATGGATAAGCTTCGGGCCATCTAGTAAAACGTTCGATCACAGTAAGAATATAAGAACAACCTTTAGAAGGAGGTAATGGTCCTATTAAATCTATATGTATGTGGTCGAAGCGTCCTTTAGGAATATCCAAGTTAGCTATCGGACTCCTTGTATGTCACACCTTTGTCATCGCTCTGTTCAAGAACTGCCCCCATAGAGACATTTGAACAATCAACTGACAGCGATAAAAACGAGCTATCATCACAACGAGGATGCGCTAAAAAGGTTGCACCAGCTATAGCAGCTTTGGCTTTGGAAAAACTGTCAAGGCAGTCGGTAGGCCAATCATTTATTATTTTAACTTTATCATGTAGTTAGCTAGTACAAAGTGCAAGGAATTAAGATTTCAGCGAAAGAAGGTATGAAACGGGGGCGAGCGTAGAGGCGACTTCAATGTGAATATCAGTCGATATTCCGTTGAAGCAACGTCGAGCGCGGTTAGTACTTGGATGGGCTCCCATCTTGGGAAATACAGCGTTCTCGTCCCACCTTCTAGAGGCTTGTATATCAGTGTATACTCGGAAGTTACGTAATTTCAGACGAGGATTACGTAGTGGATATACCATCCTTCGGAGGGGGTGTAAAGCAGGCGGTCCCTTGTCTATTAAATGTTAGGCAAGTAAAAGATCCCTACTCTTCTTAAGGGAAGAGGTTCGGCAAAATTTCCAGGTTGGGGGTAGCTCATCTCCTAGCGTCGGTGATAGGCCCTGGTAGCGGAAATAGGCCGACGTTAAACAATTAAAAAAAAAAAAAAAAAAAGGTATGAAACGATGATAAAAGTTAACCATACCTATGAAACGCTGAAGTTGTTTAACTGTAGTAGGTAAGGGAAAATCATTAATGACATCAGCACGTTCAGAAGAAGGTAAAATACTGGCTGAAGAAATATTGTGTCCTAAAAATGTCAAATGACTGACATCTAATATGCATTTTGACGGTTTAATATTTATGCCGTACAATTCTAACCTCTGAAAAACAAGTTTCAAGTGCTCTAAATGTTCCGAACTAGATTTACTTGCAATCAGAATGTTGTCTAAATAGACGAAAATGAAGGGCAAACCTACAAAAACTTCGTTCATGAAACATTGGAAAGTTTGACAGGCGTTACGTAAGCCGAAAGGCATACGCTCAAATTCAAACAAACCGAACGGCGTAGTAATCGCTGTTTTAAAAACGTCACTTTTTGCGACAGGTATTTGGTGATAAGCACGTACCAAATCTATTTTTGAAAAAATAACACAATTATACAACTGTGAGTTAAAGTCGTGGAGGTGTGGTAACGGGTATCTATCAGGAATAGTAATTGAATTGAGACGACGATAGTCTCTCCGAGGCCTCCAATCGTTATTTTCTTTTTTTGCCACCATATGCAATGGTGAGGATACGGAAGAAGAAGAAGGTACACAAATACCTAATTCTACCATAGCATTGAATTCATTCTGAGCTATCTTAAATTTAATGTTATCCAACCTACGTGGTCGTGAGAAAGGTAAATGACCTTCTGTATGATGCTCTACGGAATGTTTAACGGGCAAATTGT
The DNA here is from genome assembly GCA_936432065.2 of Rutpela maculata. Classification (NCBI taxonomy): domain Eukaryota; kingdom Metazoa; phylum Arthropoda; class Insecta; order Coleoptera; family Cerambycidae; genus Rutpela; species Rutpela maculata. The sequence continues at coordinate 29,228,164 of OW386289.2, forward strand.
AATTTGGCGAACTAATTAAACTAGGAAATTCTAAAAGTAATGCAGTGAATTCATTTGATATGCTAAATAACTTAGGAGAATGTAACGGACCATTGTTAGAAAATAAATATGTTGATAAACTAGTCACATTGTCAATTAAACATTTATGTTTTAAATCGACAATTAAACCAAAATGAGTTAAAAAGTCAGCTCCAATAATGGGGACATTAATCTATATTAAAAACAAAAGGAAATAACCTACCTACGTATGTTTAAATCGATTTTCAAAAAATTTTTCCCGAACGTGTTAACAATAGCACCATTAGCAGCTGTCAGTACAATATCAGGGTTCTTCTTAGTATCTGTTAACAGATTCCGAGGTACTATCGATAAATCAGCGCCTGTGTCAATGAGAAATTCTAAGTTATTACCCGTATAACCAGGCGATACAGGCTTTTTTTTCGATACAGATTCGACAAGATGCTATACATTTTAATCTGTACCTATGATATATTTAACGAACCTATACATTTTTAGGTACTCAAGCTATACAGATATAATCTTTATCGCGACTATATCTTACCTTTTACTGTTGTATTTACAGGTTTACCTTTATACTTACATTAGATGTAATTCCTGTATCCTATATTTAACCTAACTATATAGTTTCTACACGCAATATCTATACAGCATTTACCGATTATAAGGTCTTTCTTTACATATTAAAAGATTTTGTAATTCACGCATCTCTACATATTCTTTACAGCAACGTGCTCCGGACAATGCGTTGCCGGTACCGGTAACATTTGATGCTTATGAAGAATTGTCGCTTCTGCAACACTGTTGTGTATATAATATTCTACGTTAATCTCTCTGGACAACGCTGATATTATACCATTAATGGATGTAGTAGCAGTAGCTGCACTGATGAATGTATGCTGGCGTCTGTTTTTCTCTATTATCACATCTTGATCATTGTTTTGCGATAGTGTTTTCTTTGACGCTGTGGCATTTTTGAAGGTTATGTTATTTTTATTTATCAGATTTGTGTCACAGTCACAGTCACACCAGTCAAGAATGAAAGAATATAAATGGGATGAGTCAAACTTGTTTGTATAGAAATTTAACCAATATGCAAAGAAAAATTAATTAAAGTTTAAAAACAATAACAATAACTACAGGTATTTTAAGGTTCTACTTCACTAATAAATTTGGAAATTGCAGGGTCTTTTACGTAAGATAAAATGCACCTGTATACCTAATATTGTTTCTTGAAAAGGATGCTACCATAAATATTCATCTATATATGTGTCTATCTCAATTTCCTATAATAAACTCAATTACTAGGTACCATCATTTAATAATATAAAATCCCGATATCCATTACTATAACTTTTATCATTAAATTTGCTGGACACCTTGGTGGCGCAGTCAGTTAAGGCGCTAGGATAACGAGATACGTACATAGCAGACGTGGGTTCGAGACCTAAACAAGGTAAGTAAAATTGTTTAATTATCACTATAAATAATGAATTTACGGGATACTAATATTAATTAGAGCATGATAGCGAAGGAATTGAAATGCGGCGTGGTGGTTGGGTGATTAAAAAAGGGTTAATTTTCATCTATTTTTTTTTTTTTAATTAAAAATAAAGATTTATTCTTTACCGGGCCTATGCAGTATTAGTACTCGTTATTTATAGAATCATAGAATAAACCTTTACATGAACTTTATTCCAAGGAAACGCAAACGTGCCTTTATCGGTAACCAAACTTTATTGAATCGGTATCCAGGTGTTAGCGTACTGTATTAGACCGGTACGTATACCGTATCGTCGCTGTATCCATAGGGTAAAGATAACCTATATCGAAGTAAAGACACGACTATAGATTCTCTATATAAACGGTACAGCGTGGTTATACGGGTAGCATTATCAAATATAAAAAGACGACGTTTACTATCTGAAATATTAACGTCAGTTGTCAAAATATTATTGACTTTTAGTCATTTTTGATTGTCGGCTTTGACATCTTTGACGAAAGTGCACCAATCTCCGAGACATTTAAATGCTTTACGACCATAAAGTTGATGGTAATAGGTCGATTAATTCCTTAATCTCAGTCTTTCCGGATGCGGTGATTGCAATGAAGATGATTTTAGGCAATCGCCGTTTCCATAACTTGACTAGGAGCTCCTGGCTCACCACATGGGATCCTCCAACAATTGACAGCATCGACCGGTAAAAATCGGACGGTTTGAGGTCCCCCATCTGGGAACCAGAGAGCAAGTCCTCTAATTGCTTTTCTTCGCTTGAGGTCAAACGAGAAATTAGAATAGTATTTAAATTCTCATACAAATCTTTCTCGGGTTGATTAGTGACAACGTCATAAACCGTTGTAATAATTTCCGGGGGTAAACTGGCAATGACAATCGTACTTTTTCCGATCATTAACGATCCTGTGAATAGAAAATTGAGACTCTATTTGAGTGAACCATATTTCCGGCTTATTAATCCAAAAAGGAGGAAGTTTAATAGTCTAGGTATTCGCAACATAATTACTGTTCGGTATCACTGTATCTGACGTAGCTGGTTGATCGTCTAAGAAAATATTCTCCGTAGGAGGTGCCATAAAAAAAAATGATTGATAGTATTGAATGATAAAAATGATTGATCAATTGTTCTCAAAACGAAAGAAATATGGAAACACAACTCACTTACTTAATAATAAATCGATGATGTGATAAATTCCATAATATTCAATCAATCCAAATCAAAATCCAAATCCAAATATAGATGCACCATAAATTCAAAAAGAGGCTTCGGAAAATCAATTTAAAAACTTTGAGTTGGAATTATTTATTTATTTATAAATGTTGCATCGGGATCATCAAAGGAATATCAAGGGAATACCAATCCATAACTTCAAAACGTTGAAAACGTATATTTTAGGAGAATTGTATCTCACGCCAGACGTATATATTAGAAGAACTGCGTCTTCAGCTGGGGTATCCAATTTCCAATCCAATAATTTATAATATATCTTCTGCGTCCAGGTTACCAAATATAGACTCGGGAGGTATACGTGAAAAACCAATTTATAGCCTTATTATTGCTATATTAAAATATCATTTTGGATTGTAAATATTTATGTTGTATTATATTTTAAAATGTTAACATTTTGTGTATTTTGTTAATAATAATAATTTTTTGTTTCTTCAATTTTCTTAGTTACCCCGCTAGACTTCCAGTGTGGGCGCTCGCATATATCTTCTACTAGTGTAAGCGAGTCGCTACAGTTGCATATACATTTTGTAGAATATAACTGTAGTATTCGTTAAAAAATATTATGGGAGGAATATTCGCGTAATATTCATTACAGTTAATTCTTATAATATATAGAAGAAATATACTTTTAATATTCCCAGAGAAGATATAGTTGCACATACATTTTTTAGAATATGACTGTAATATTCGTTAAAAAATATTATGAAAGGAATATTAGCGTAATATTCATCACAGTTAGTTCTTAAATATGTAGAAGAAATATGATTGAAATATTCCCAGAGAAGATATAGTTGCATATACATTTTGTAGAATATATCCAGGTAGCAAGGGTACGTTATAATGACGTCAAAATCTGGTGATTCTGGTCAAAAAGACGTCAGGGCACTAAAAATCGACGACAGAATGACGTCTTATAAATGACATTAAAATGACGTGCTACACATCACGTCATATTGTCGTCTTTTTTCGGTGTTAAATTTATTTATATTTTATCGGATTACAAACTTTAAAACGCGCTAATGGCATTTTGTTATCGTAAGCAGAGTGTAAAGTTTAAAAAAAAATAAACCGTGTCGTGAGTGATAAGTATTGGCGTTTTTATTCGAGGATATAATGTTTTTAACATTATCCAAAATAATTTATATTCGAAAGAGTTTGCAAAGATTCGGTAGTTTATTTGTTTAAATTATATTCCTATCTATTCTTTTAATAATAAAATTAGATTAAAATGCATTAAAAAGCAAAATCTATCCGTTATTGCGTGTTCCAACTATAAAGTCTTTAGGTAAGTATCCTCAGAAAGGTTGGTGGCCGAGTGCTTAAGGCGTCGTCTTCCAAGTCATGAGGTCGGTGGTTCGACCCCTGCTCATTCCGTTTTTTTTTATTGCGAAAAAAATTTTAGTTGTTTTTTTTAAGGTAATAATTGCTTATTGGTTTTTTCAATTTTAGGTCTGTTTTAGACCATTAAATATTCTATTTATGTTGTAGATGACGATATTACACCTTTACCGTTTTTTCTCCAACACGCTTCCCAGGTTTGTATAAGTACCTCAACTTAAAACTTTAATTCTTAAAATAGTTGACTCCTGACTTCCCCTCCACCGCTCATCAAATTTGAGATAAGGATTTTTTTTTTCGGATTTCTCCCTCTCTGCTCTTCAATTTCGAGATCTGGGGAAAATATATTTTTTTTAACGAGCCGCCACTAATACTAATTAATGTAATAATTACATTGTTCAACAACTATTCGTACTTCTCAGGTGGCACTGGTGACAGTTTAATTAAATTAAATAAGTTCTTCTTAATAATTATAAATAAATAAAAATACTAGTAACTCGAAGCGAGAACCTGAAAGATTTTCATATATTTTAAATAAGGCAAGAAATTCAATTTCACATAATAAAGACTTCATTCGCCACCATAAATACTGCTTGTAGCATCCGAAATAGCAGTCGCCAAGCTAGCTCAGTTGGTTGAAGCGTCAATACTGTAATACGGACAACGGGAGACATGTAGGTTCGAATCCTACGGACCGCAATTGGTAAAGGTAAGTAAAAAATGAATTTAATAACTTAATAAATATTATAATTTGCAGGCAACCCTTGAAAAGTTGGAGTGATGGTAAACAATATTAGATATGTTAATGTAAATAAAATTACGGATGGCTAACAAACAAATTCATTAGGACAAAACTTATGCATTAATTATTTTATTTTTATCAAGTAGATTACTAACTAGTATGTAGTTTATATATATATATATATATATGTTCCTATTACTAAAAACCTGTGGGGGGATTACCAAATATAACCTGAAAAAGACGTCATTCGTCTGAGACATTAGGAAGTCATTTTCACGTTTCATTTACGTCATCTAACTCGTCATTTCTCGTCACTCCTGACCATTTTTTCACGTCATTTTCACGTGCCTTTGCTACCTCCTTATCTCATATTTGATGAGCGGTGGAGGGGAAGTCAGAAGTCAACTATTTTAAGAATTAAAGTTTTAAGTTGAGGTACTTATATAAACCTGGGAAGCGTGTTGGAGAAAAAACGGTAAAGGTGTAAAATCATCATCTACAACATAAATAGAATATTTAATGGTCTAAAACAGACCTAAAATTGAAAAAAAACAATAAGCAATTATTACCTTAAAAAAAACAACTAAAAAAAAACGGAATGAGCAGGGGTCGAACCGCCGACCTCTTGACTTGGAAGACCACTATTAACGATTAAAGTATTTATTCGATATTTTTTAAGTTGACATATCATGGGCTACATTTGATTATCTCGTGTATCTCATTATTACAATCAGATATTAGTTAATTAGAACGCTACATACGTCGCGGGGACGTGAAGCGTCCCAATCCGCCGATGTTAGGCGAGGGAGAATTTCAAGCCGCCAGAGCTTTATATAAGTTAATCGCACTCCGAAACGAAAAGATCTTGCGAATTTCTTTTAATATACAGGCGTTTAAGTTAATTAAAAGATAGGTTGAGATTTGGTGTGTTGAACAGTTAAGGTTAACAATATGCAGGAAAAAAATTAGAGGAAAAACCTGCTTTACGACACTTCTGTCAAAGTAATAGAACTGCAGGATGGTAATATGGTAAAAGATCTATGTGTGGATGACGCAAATTAGGTGTTGTATTGTGTAGCGATAAACTATTTCCTCTCGCTGGATTCCTCAGGGGGAAAATTTGGGGGAGGGGGTGTTGGTGGGGTTGTGTGTTTGTTGGGGTGCAGTGGGATGTTTTGTGTGGCTTTTGTTGTTATGGTCGTCTCATATGGTAAATGTCTAGTTTCTGATGTAGGAGTCCGTGTGTGTGGTGTGTGTTGTCATACTGTCTCACGTGTGCTATGTCGCTGGTCAGGGCGGAAGTGGACGCTTTTACGGAGAAGAACTTCTGGGCCATCTCCCTGATGTAATCTGTGGTTCTTTGCAAACCGCAAAAATCCTATGCAGCTCTTCAGTCGTGACATATCGATGCGAGTTTGTCAATAGGCGAAGCAATTTGTTTTGCGTGGTCTGAATACGACCACGCAGCCGTAAGTTAGGATCGGGCGAAAGATCACTTTATATAAAGTTATTTTATTTTCCAAAGTTAGTTTGCTCCGCCTATTGACTAGGGGATACAGTCGACTGAGAGCTGCATATGTTTTATTTATGGCCGCCGTAATGTGCGGCCTGAAACAAAGTCTCTTCCCATACAGCACACCAAATAACGATTACGATGTGTTCGCATTGTGACGATGTATCTAGATGCAGACACAAGGTTACACAATTCTACGATGTAAATGTGCTACGTTTACACATTGTAGGCACACACGTATGCACAAAGGTTAAACGTTCGCCTTACAATGTAGCCACAGTATACCATTTACATATACACAAATAATTTGATCCACAGTGTGTTATCGGATGCACAGTGATTGACTTCCTAATGTTTCAGACGAATGACGTCTTATGCTAGACGTTAATTTGACGTATTTTTCAGGTTATATTTGGTAATCCCCCCACAGGTTTTTAGCAATGGGAACATATAAAACTACATACTAGTTAGTAAGTCTACTTAAAAATAAAGTAATTAATGCATAAATACGTTTTGTCCTATGAATTTATTTGTTAGCCATCCGTATATTTTATTTACATTAACTATCTAATATTGTTTACCATCACTCCAATTTCTTCTCACAAGGGTTGCCTGTAAATTATAATGTTTATTAAGTTATTAAATTCATTTTTACTTACCTTTGCCAATTGCGGTGGGTAGGGGTCGAACCTACACATGTCTCTGTTGTCCGTATTACAGTACTGACGCTTCTACCAACTGAGCTATCGTGGTGACTGTTATTTCGTATGCTAAAAGCAGTATTTATGATGCGTATGATGTCTTTATTATGTGTGAAATTGAATTTCTAGCCTTATTTAAAATATATAAAAATCTTTCAAGTTCTCTTTTTTTTCTATTTTTTTACGTGTTCCCAAACCTGAATTTTTCGAGTTACTAGTATTTTTATTTATTTATAATTATTAAGAAGAACTTATTTAATTTAATTAAACTGTCACCAGTGTCACCTGAGTTAAGAATTAAAGTTTTAAGTTGAAGTACTTATACAAACCTGGGAAACGTGTTGGAGAAAAAACGGTCAGGTATAATATATCATCTACAACATAAATAGAATATTTAATGGTCTAAAACAGACCTAAAATTGAAAAGAAGTATATTCGTACATCGGTTTTATAAGCAATTATTACCTTGAAAAAAACAACTAATTGTTTTTTTGCAATTATTTTAACAAAAAAAAAAAGACAGTGAACACGGATCGAACCGCGTACCTCTTGACTCGCCGCTTAATGTTTAACTCACTCAACCACTGACTTCTGTTTGAATATCTGCTTAAAGACTTTATAGGTAGTAGAACACGGAACGGCTAGATTTTGCTTTTTAATGCATTTTAATCTAATTTTATTATTAAAAGAACTCGATATCTTTAAAACTGCCGAATCTTTGCAAACTCTTTCGAATATTATTTTGGAGATTGTTAAAAAACAAAAATGCCTGCTATATGTGTGGCTATGACCACTCTTATAGAGAGGAAAGAGGACACATGAGATACACCTGGCCGGTATGCTCACGCTGACGCTTTGCGCGCGCACACTGTTCCATGCTCGAATAGTCGAATGTAGACACGACAAGACACAACTAAAAAGTGTACATATAGTTATTTGTATCATGCGTATATATCGCACTTTTATGTAGTGTATGCAGTAGGCACAAGTATTATATAAAGCATCACACATACATATGACTTAAACCTTGTAGGCATCTTCTACGGACGTCAAATTTCAACATTCTAATGATCCTTCTTTACGTTATATAAAAATGTTTAGAATCTTGAGGGCATACGGTATACAATTATTAAACATTGTATCACATAATTCTGTCAATATAAACATAAGTGTATCTCATATGTGTACGTCAGTACTAGTTTAACAATTAGATCCACCTTAACATATTTTGTTTCTCATCTGTATATCTCGTAGAGACGTAATTACAATTGGACGTGCTGTTTGGGTTATCAAGGGAGACGCCCAAATACTTGATGGTGTTCTTCTCCGTAATGTCCTGTCCCTGGATTTTAATTTTGCTAAATGTCTTAATATTCGTGTATTTTCTGTGAAATGTTACTGTCTCAGTCTTGTCGGGGTTTATTTTTATTTTCCAGACCGCGTAATAGTCCAGGATCTTGTTTATATGATATTTGACTTTTTGTGTCGCGGTCTGGGCATAAAAGCTGTGAGCATATATAGTTAGGTCGTCAGCGTAAAGTAGCGTGTTTGTATTTGGGTACGTGGGTAAGTCTGCTGTGTAGAGATTAAACAGGATGGGAGCGAGGATAGACCCCTGAAGAACACCTGCGGAGAGCCTTGTCCTGGTCGAGAGCGTGCTATTTATCCGCACCAGAATATATCTATCCGAGAGATATGAGGCCAGCAGAGCCGTTATATATTTTGGGAAATTATGGATTTTGTCTAATTTGTATATAAGCCCATTTCTCCACGTGGTGTCAAAGGCCTTAGCAACGTCAACGAGCAGCACCACTGAGTACTGCTTTTTATTGTACCCATTCAATATATCCTGCAAGAGTTTAGATTGTGCGTGGGTGGTACTATGACCACTCCTAAAACCAAAATGGTGCGTAGGGATGAGATGTTTCTTCCCCACGAACCGACTGACAATCTGTAAAATAATTTTTTCGGCGATTTTTGCCATGGTATTTAATAAGGAAATAGGCCTGTAGCTGCCTGGCTCGTGCGGCGGTTTTCCTGGCTTTAAGATGGGTACAACGATGGCCGTTTTCCAGTTTTTAGGAAAATACTGCAATCTCAGGATTGCGTTTAGGAGGTAGGTTAACTGGACTAAGGCTTTTTGGGGTAGGTTTTTAAGGATGATGTTGGGGATAGTGTCAGGACCGAGGGCTTTGTTATTTGGAGTAGATTTAATATGTTTTTTAACGTCCGCAGGGAACGTTAAAATTTTTGGTAATTTATTAGGAGAGATGGGGTAAGAAGGAGATGGACATAGGAGGTGACCTGTTCCTGGAAAGGGGTGTCGTTGGGTGGGGTGGTTGTAGTCTGTTGTATGTGTGTTGCTATTAAATCGGCTTTGTCATCGTCGGTCGTGTGTTTTTGCCCGTCTTTTATTAGGGTATCAGGGGAAAGTTTTTTCGAAGTAGTTTTGACATTCTCCACAGAGTATTGTCTCGCGTGGAGAGTGCCTTTACTTTTGAGTTCCAAGTTTCTTTTCTGTGTTGTGCTAATTTGTCTTTAATTGTTTGTTGTAAATCATTCATTCTTATCTATATTTCTTCTGTTCCTTTGGTACCTCCTTTTAATTTTATTTTTAAAATTTATTAGATTTTTAATGTTTTCAGGAATTATTTCATCGCGGGGTTTTTGTGTTAGTTTTGTGGTCTTGTTTCGTGCGTTTGTTATTATGTCTGTCAGTCTGTCTACTTCATCGTCGAGTTGTTGTCTGGTGTTTATAGTATTATTGATTTTTAAATTTTCATTTATAATTTGCTTAAATTTTTTCTACTTAGTGGATCTATAGTCAAAAATTCGTCTGTTTGTGTCGTTTTTGTTGTTGTCTGTTAGTTCGAGGTGCATGGGGTTGTGGTCGCTAGGAAGTAGGGTAAGGAGATTGGGATTGGGTATGGATAATTTTTGTTCAAAATGATGTCAATTACTGAGGGGGTCGTATTGTTAGGGGGGAAGTGGGTAACGGTATCGGGAGCAGATATTGCAATATTTTTCCGAAGTGCGTATTCGTGCAGGGTGTTGCCGTTCCTGTTGTTTCGGAGTGTCTGGCATTAAAATCTCCCATCAATAGTACTCTATTGCGGCTAAATAGACTGTCCAGGTTATCAGTGGTGATCCTGCTGTCAGGAGAGTTGTAAATTCCCGTGACAACAGACCCATTCGCTAATTCTATGGACACGTTCTCGATTTGTATGTTCAGCGAGGGGAGAGGAAGGTGCGGGATACCCTTTTTTATAAGGATAGCCACCTCTCCCCCTCTCCTGCCGATCCTGTCGCTCCTGTAGACAGAAAAATTAGCATCTTAATTTTGCGTATAGGTTTTAGACAAGTTTCAGAAATAATGGCTATGTCAATCTTTTCTGTATTTAAATAAAATTTATATTCGTTCAGTTTGTTAATTATTGCGTTAGCATTCCAAATAGAAACTTTTACACCCATCTCAATTTATATGATGGCAAGATTTCAGTTGTGAAGTGTTGTAAGGTAGTGATAACACCCATGTCATCTTTTACTGTAGAGAGTAAGGAGTTCAAGTGTTTTACGGCTTTAATCGTTTCTGAAAGATTAATTAATTTATTTAAGGTATTCATTTCGTGTATAAGCTCTCGAAATTCTCCCTGACCTGCTTTTAGTGGTCCCTCGTTGCGAAGTGAAACTGCCGCGCTGCTTTGCTGTGATAGCTCAGCCCGTCTGGGCGGAGCTTGGCTGGATGGGCCGGCCTGGTTGTTGTCGTCTGCGATGGCGGCCTCCGGTCTTCTCCGGCCTCTCTTCCCAAACGTTAGTAGTGGGTGCCGGGGCAGGAACATATTAGGTATTTGCTTGATTAATATTATCTGCTTGTATTTCTGCGGCCCTGGTCATTTGCTTTATTCTATATTTATAGACATCACAGTCTAAATTAGATGCAGTATGCTCTTTTCCGCAATAATCACATTTTGGCGCCTCTTCTCTGGTTTTGTTACATTCTCTTGTCCAGTGCGCACCTGCACACTTTATACATTTGGGGTCTCGGTAGCAGTTGCTAGTGGCATGGCCCCAGGCTTGGCATCTGCGACATTGTGATATTAGCCTCTCATTGCGGCGTCTCTCCCATTCTACCTTAGTGTGCAATATAAATCTTACACGTTGTTGGATTTCTCGGAGGTTAATTTCGTTATCCGTCACTACAAGGTAGAGGGGGACTGCTTCGTTTTCATTTTGAAAATGGATTTAATAGTAATATTATGCGTGTCTTCTAATTCTTCTTTTACTTCATTTAGATCAGGTTGGCCCTCGAGGCCTCTGAGGACAAACGCATGTGTCTTGTCTTCTCTTGATGTGTACGTGTGGAATTTGACTTCCTCCTGGTTAATTAACTTTTCCTTGTAAGATTTATATTCCCTTGGGTCGGAAATATATAGTAAAATAGATTTAGGCGCATATTTTACGTAGAATCCTTTTTTGATGTGTGTACGAATTTCTTTTGTGAAATTTTGGTGTGACGTAGTTGTCCCTTGAAGGGGGATTTTTGTAGTGATTTTCCGTAGTTTTCTTTTGTGGTATTCTTGGTTTTGTCGTAGGTTTTTCGATGGTGTTGGTTGTTTTTCTTTGATTTGTGCCTCTGCTGAGTCAAGGGCGGCAAATTTATTTTTTATAGTAGTGACTGAGGCTGAAGGGGCTTTCAGTAGCTGGGCAATTTTTGTTGTTTTTCTTGGGGTAGAAAAGGTTTGCGAATTTGGTGAGAGTGTGTTTGTTTCCATGGAAGTTGGAGATAATAATTTGGGTTGCTGTACCTGCGTTACGTTAATTTTTGTGTGCCAACAGTTATGTGTTCGGCGTCTAGTGATTTGGCCGTCTTTAATAAGTTGTAAAATATACTTTTCGGTGGCTTGTTGCTGGGCTAATGAGGCTCTGTGTTCGGTGAGTGTTGAAGTATGTATATCATGATTTATTGGTAGGTCAAGACTTATTCTGGATGGAGATTTATTGAAGGTATCTAAGCGAATTATGGGCTCTTTTTCTGGTTCTGGAGATGCGATGGTTATCTCCGGCGGTTTTTTGATGTTATCAGATTCCATCTTGTCTGTTTGTCTGACGTATGAGCTCTCAAAGTTGGCGTCTATTTGTTCTTTGTGCGTAGGTTTTTGTGATGGTGGTAGAGGTTCACGCGTATCGCGTGTTTCGGATTCTTCAAATATTTTATGCTTAGTGGGACCTGGTATAGATTCTAAGGATTCTTTAAATTCCTTTAAGAGATTAGGAGCGCTTTTTGTGTTCTTTTTATTTAAGCTTTTTGAAGCAGTGTAAATTCTTGGTGCTATATTTGCCCACTTGTCACTCTTCCTTTTCTTAATATGAATTGACCTCACGTCAATACATTTCTCCTGTTTACTTTTCTTGGAAGTACGAGTGCCTGTTTCACTATCTGAAGTATCGTATTGTATATCCTTGCTGCTAGTGGGATGGAGGGTTTTCGTAGTGTCTATCTCACTTTTGTTAATTAACTGTACCGTGTCTCTATCACTATTCTTAGGATCTATTAATGTGTCTCTGTCACTGTCTGTAAAACTTAATATTTTATATGTGTCTCTCTCACTTGGTGTTTCGCCCGCACTTGCATTTGTTTGTTGCAGCTCTGCTTCTGAATCCAAGTTTTTCAGGGTGGTAGATTTGTTCTTGGGATTTTTTGTTTCTGTTTGGAAACTTTTGTGATTTTCTGTGGGTCACAACTGCTTTTTAAGAATTGTTTCGGTGATGGCTTCGTCGCTTTGTCCTCTCTCGCTGACATTCGCAATGAAACTGGGAAGACGACGCTTTAAGCATTCGGCCACCAACCTTTCTGATGCTACTTACCTAAAGACTTTATAGTTGGAACACGCAATTAACGGATAGATTTTGCTTTTTAATACATTTTAATCTAATTTTATTATTAAAAGAATAGATAGAAATATAATTTAAACAAATAAACTGCCGAATCTTTGCAAACTCTTTCGAATATAAATTATTTTGGATAATGTTAAAAAACATTATATCCTCGAATAAAAACGCCAATACTTATCTCTCACGACACGGTTTTTTTTTTAAACTTTACACTCTGCTTACGATAACAAAATGCCATTAGCGAGTTTTAAAGTTTGTAATCCGATAAAATATAAATAAATTTAACACCGAAAAAAGACGACAATATGACGTGATGTGTAGCACGTCATTTTAATGTCATTTATAAGACGTCATTCTGTCGTCGATTTTTAGTGCCCTGGCATCTTTTTGACCAGAATCACCAGATTTTGACGTCATTATAACGTACCCTTGCTACCTGGGTATAGTTGCATATACATTTTGTAGAATATAACTGTAATATTCGTTAGAGACTATTAAGAGAGGAATATTCGCGTAATATTCATCACAGTTAATTCTTATAATACCTATATAGAAAAAAATAGTTTTTAATATTTCCAGGAATGATAAAATTTTCTACAATTTTGTAGAATGTTACTGTAATATTTGTTATAAAATATTATAAGAGGAATATTCGTGTAATGTTCATCATAGTTAATTCATATACTATACAAAAAATATGTGCTAATAATATTCCCAGAGATGATAAAATATTATATAAATTTTGTAGAACATTACTGTAACATTCGTTGTATAATATTATGAAAGGAATATTCGTGTAATCCAAAAAAAACATAAATTCTCATTGAGATAGTATAAGTAAATGTTTGGATTTACAAATAGATACTGTTTAAATATATTTGGTTGCTTTATTCTGATATAATTTTCATATTTAAATTAGATCCGAATCTGTACTGATAAAGACTTATATAATTTACTATAGGAACAACAAATAGATACTCGTAGAAACTGCTCTCATCAATCCTCTTGAAGGAATACTAAATGTGTACTTGGAATTTCCGACCATATCATAACAAGTAGTTAACAATTTGTTACTGATTAAACCTCATCATAACTATATTCGGAAAACAGCATAAATACTTTTAGAAATTGATCGCATATAACCCCATTCGAAGCGATTAAACTTGTATTTGTAATTGCAGTTGAAAACTGACCTTTCTTTTTACCCATTCAAACAAATGAAAACACATTTAATATATTACTGAGAAAAAACATTAATACTCATAGAAACTGATCTCATAAATCCCTATTCAAACATTATAATTTGTAATCTTCAATTGCAAGTCTAAACTGTCCTAACCTAACGCAGCTCGTTTCTTATAGAAACACTTGCCATTTAACCACAGAAAGCCGCACGTTTTACCTTAGATACTGTTCTCATAAATTCTCATTGATGTGGTATAAGTAAATGTTTGCTGCTCCTTTCTGGTAGAAACTGATAGAAATTTCAGCAGCAACTTTACTCCAGGCTCCAGTAGAGGGAGCTGCATACGTGTCGCTAATTCATATCTAATCTAACGTGACCTAAGGAACTGACGTGTGTTTGTTAAATTAAAAGTAAAGCAGTCTCTTTCACTGCTAACTCATTCATTGCTTCTAAGCTAGAACAAGAACACCCGAGGAAATAAGGACTTTGCAGTATTTTGTGTTTACCACAATATTAGTATTTCTATTTGAAATATGCAATTTAAACTGTACATTTGTCGGCATGCATATCCAAATTAATACTAATAAAAAATCAAAATGGAAGTTTACAATAAAAATATGTCTGTAAAATATACAATTGAAACTGTACATTTGTTGACATGTATATCCACATTAATACTAATAAAAAGATAATTTACGATAAAAACATGTTGATAAATTTTGTGTTACATACGATAGATACTGGAGAAAGGACGGACTGGAACTCTTATGATATTACTTATAGAAAAGTTTAGAATCTCTTTAAAGTTGTATCTGTAATTCCATATGTTTACAGATATAAGGGCAAGAGTGAGTGCATTTGCAGACACTAAACTGTAGATTTGTTGATGTATATTTCATATAAGTACTCATGAAAGGGCAACATGATAATTCCAAATAGTTCATTCGGAATTACTGTTTCATAACCGATTTAAAATTAATAAAACAGATAAAATCCTGTCTGTATAATACTAATATAACTTATAGGAACGATAAAACCGCATCACTTTTTTTTTATAAGTTTCTATGTGGAATTTTTGGCAGGGATGCAACTTATTTCTTCTGAAAATTGATTTTATAATTGATAAGATTTGTAAAACACGGCTAAATGCGAAAAAAAAGAAAAGAGGTATCTAAGTTGACAGCTGACAAACTGCAAAAATAAAAAAAAATTTAGTGTATTAAAAATTTAATGATAGACCAGGAAACGAAGACATTAATTTGGAAATAAATAGTGCTCAACGGATTATTATTATAAGTTGTAGGGTTGACCCTTAGGAGTAACATACCAAAAGTCCCCAGCCGTGGGCCTCGTGCGCTAGGCGGGAGGGGGGTGGAAAGGGTCGGTTTGTAGGTTTTTCGTTATTATCTCGAAAACTAAGCATCCTAGCGAAAAGGTCATTCTATACAAAATGAAAGTAAATTAAATTGTCTACAAAAAAGATCCTATTCATTTTTTCGCTAGGGGCAGTAATTAAGGGCGTGCGTGAGTTTGAAAATGCGAATAGCTGGAAAAACTGTGTATTGTGGGAGGTAATGCTTAACAAGTAGAAAATTTTATATTACAAGTATTTACAAGGCTATATTAAGTAATTGGTCGAGTTCATCGACAAGATCATCATCATCGTCGTCGCCGTTGATGCTGACGATTGGAGGGCCGTTGGTACACGAAGCGCGGCAACTGCTGCACACAAGTGAGCAGGGTATGCCTGCTTTGCGGCACCCGCAACGGCCGGCCCCCGCAACCAGTGTGCATCCGCAAAATATATTATTTAGGAAGGATTCTGGCGCAACTGAGTCCGTGCTTGTGACGGTTAAGGAAGTCATCTGACCCCCTCATCCATCCCCAAGCAGTTGGCTCCTGCTGCTGATCTCCATATAGCCATTGCTGAACCTGCAAACAATAATTCGTCCTTTGTAGTTTAAAGAAATGTGGACACAATCTTATCTAAGCACAATACAAAACAAGTTAATGTAAACAAGCATATATTGATACAAACGAATGAACTCTAAGGGAGTGTTGGCGAGCAACCCCTCTGGTGGGTGGAAGTGCTGCAAAATCAGGCTTTGGCTTTGTCGAGGCTTTAACAAAGGCCTGGTGTCATACCCGGTACAGGTCTGTTCCTTGTGGGGGCTGGTACAATGCCAAAAAAAGCTGCTCTCCTGCATCAGCTACCATGTCCTGTGTTGCTGAGGGATCACAGAAGACATTGTAGCTTTCTGTGACCTGCTCCTCGGCCTTCAAAAATGCTTTCACCACACCTCCCTTGCTCTTGTTGTGAATAGCGGAGGTAGTATCACAACCGCTGAACGAATGGAGCAACAGAATGGTCTTCGCAAATGGCTCCATTTGTTCAGCGGTTGTGATACTACCTCCGCTATTCACAACAAGAGCAAGGGAAGACCGAGGAGCATGTTACAGACATCTACAAAGTCTTCTGTGATCCCTCAGCAACACAGAACATGGTAGCTGATGCAGGAGAGCAGCTTTTTTTTCATTGTACCAGGCCCAACAAGGAGCAGACCTGAACCGGGTACGACACCAGGCCTTTGTTAAAGCCTCGACAAGGTCAAAGCCTGATTTTGCAGCACTTCCACCCACCAGAGGGGCTGCCGCCAACACTCCCTTAGTGTTCATTTGCAGGTTTGTATCAATATATGCTTGTTTACATTAACTTGTTTTGTATTGTGCTTAGACAAGATGGTGTCACATTTTTTTAAACTACAAAGGACGAATTGTTGTTTGCAGATTCAGCAATGGCTATATGGAGATCAGCAGCAGGAGCCAACTGCTTGGGGATGGATGAGGGGGTCGGATGGCTTCCTTACCCCCGTCACAAGCACGGACTCAGTTGCGCCAGAATCCGTCCTAAATAACATATTTTGCGGACGCACAACTGGTTGCGGGGGCCGTTGCGGGTGCCACAAAGCAGGCATACCCTGCTCGCTTGTGTGCAGCAGTGTGTACCAACGGCCCTCCAATCGTCAGCATCAACGGCAACGACGATGATGATGATCTTGTCGATGAACTCGACCATTATTTAATATGGCCTTGTAAATACTTGTAATATTATAAAATTTTCAACTTGTTAAGCACAATACACAGTTTTTTCAGCTATTCGCATTTTCAAACTCACGTACCCCTTAACTACTGCTCCTAGCGAAAAAATGAATAGGATCTTTTTTGTAGACAATTTAATTTGCTTTCATTTTGTATAGAATGACCTTCGCTAGGATGCTTAGTTTTCGAGATAATAACGAGAAACCTACAAACCGACCCTTTCCACCCCCCTCCCGCCTAACGCATGAGGCCCACGGCTGGGGACTTTTGGTATGTTAGTCCTAAAGGTCAACCCTACAACTTAAAATAATAATCCGTTGAGCACTATTTATTTCCGAATTGGGGGATTTTTCGGTCTTCGTTTCCTGTACTATGAATAGATTAAAAATTTAAGCTAGAGTATCTTAAGACAGGGAATCCGTATTGTAATTATTCTCAACATAATAGAAAGTTGACATCTATCAGTAGCTTTGTAAAATCTGTCATGTTGCTATGTATTTGGCAGGTTTGATTTTACTACTATATAGTTTATGTACTATGGTAGACAAAAAAACTTAATTTTCATATGAATATAGCGATATTGGTTCATTATTAAAAATTTTTTTTTTACAGTTTTTTGACAGTTTATGTCATTAATAAAAGTTGACCGAGTCATTTAAAAATTTGCCTCGACAGATGTATAGGGAATTTAATTACCTTTAATTAAAAATTATATCCCGATCCAATGGATATTAAGGTCTCTAGAGATTTTTGAACAGTAAAATCCGGAATTTCCCCATAGTGCGATGGTGGCAGGTGGTCGTCCCCTTTGAGCTGTACGCAAAATCCCGATTTGCACGATCCGCCACACTCGACTATGCAGGGAGAATTAAAGAAAGGGTGGTTTCCACCCCCGGGGGGTGGATGGTGTTCCATAATTCCCTTTGAGCTGTATGCGAAATCCCGGATCGAACGACCTGCCACACTCGACTATAGAATTTTACCCTATCGACATCGACGACAAGCTTGAGTAAAACCAATCAAATTTGAATCTTAGTTTTAGAGTATGTCACTATACCAGGGGCTCAATTCTATAAATTATTCCAAAGGGAAATTAGTATTTTATCTTTTTTATATTATTACATTTCGTTATCTTAGTGCTAAGGCTTTCGCGGAGCTGGTGATCTGGCTGCTGGTTTCCGGGTCTTCTTCCGCGTAGACTTGGTTGAGTGCTTGACGTTTCGACCATCTTGTCGTGGTCTTCTTCAGAAGAAGACCACGACAAGATGGTCGAAACGTCAAGCACTCAACCAAGTCTACGCGGAAGAAGACCCGGAAACCAGCAGCCAGACACATTACATTTCGTATTTCTTTCTTTTTCCCTTTCTCTCAATAAGTCTATTCCCTTAAGTCGAGAATTGAGCCCCAGTAATTACTGGGTTAGAGGAATGCTATTTGGCAATGATACTCATTTCTGTGAGAATTTTAACATATTCAAAGGACATTAACATTAGCACTTTAGACATTAGCACAATAATAGATTTCTTTATTTTTATGATACAGAAACAAACAAAAAATCATTGCAAATAATTATCTTTTATTCTGTTCCTTAGACATTTTGATGGAAGTTTCATAGTTTCTAAGATATTCAACATTTAAACTAAATACTTTATCCAATAATCTTTCCGATGCCATCTATAAACTTAAATATCTTCGAAACGATTAATTCTACGTAAATATTAAATAAATACAAATTAATTTTCAGTTTATAAGCTTTATTTTTGATGTCTACCATTTTTTCGTTTAAACTAATATTTATTGAGATATTTGCAAAGAAAAAAAATTATGTTTTTTCGAAAATCCCTTTTAACCCAATAGTGCCCGAGTAATTTTTTTGGAAAACTTTTGAAAACAATATTAATTGACCTTCATTTAGGGCCTGTCAGTACCCCCAAACCACATTTTATTTATTCCTCTGCATTTTCACCAATTTTTTTGACGTACGATATATCATAGGTACCATAGGAATATGCATGTAGCATATTATTTAAAAAAATTATTTATTATAATACAAAATATTCAATAAATTTAAGAGAAAGTAGCAGAGGATATCACATAGAAGGGGTATGATATCTTCGAAAGCATATATCTGGATGTAATCCTATGTTACATTTGACAAAAGAAAATTTTGTACATTTGCCACAATACCCACAACGTCTTTGTGTAGCAGTTTTGTCAATCAGGTGATCAGTTTTGTCATACTTGACCTTTTTCAATATAATCCTACTACATTTTGATTTGGGGCCAGCTAAATGTTCAAGGGCAGTTAAAGTTGTGAGAACAATTCTCCTCAAAATCTGCAGAAGGGACACTTTTGGATAGACAAACGATAAAGAAGCCACATGTTGACTACCGATCCATTCAAGCAAAAGCGAATCATTGACCAATACCATTTGCAAGATCTGATTCATATAAGATAGAGTCCTTTCATTTTATCGAGCGTATCCACACCTCCCATTCCTTGGTTATAGAGACTTATAAGTGTCGGTTGATCCACATCAACTTGCTTCCTTTTTTGTTTAGACCATCTTTTGCACGTGCCTTTTGTCAAACAAATATCTTTGTTTTTGCTGTTGGTTGCGATATTCACTCATACAAAGTTTCTCGGTGACACTGGATCCCAATGTTTTACCCTCGATTTTATTCCCACTGCCCGTGTAAGGGTTGAATTTCAATAAGTACCCCTGGGGGGTTGTGAGGCACCAAAATTTAAAGCCATAGCGAATTGACTTTCCCTTTATAAATTGCTCCATATTGTTACGGCCAAAATAAGGCTCCATAGCCTCATCCAATTAAAAAGAAGTTCTGAAACAAAACTAACATTCATACCGCCATCTGCCTACTGTATGATATATCATACGGAAAGTTTTTTCCGGCGCTGCAATTACAGAAAGAATTGATATGACTATGAAATGGTATAAGTACATCCTATATGTATAAATAATTATTACATGAATAAGTCAAATAAATTACATCCAAATGAAAATTGTGAAACATAACCATACCGTGAGCTCATTTTCTGCTGTGTAGAAATTTACCGGATATAGAACACTCGGTTATAACTTATTTAAGTATAAAACAGTCGAATTTTTGTCCTAAGCTTATTGTCTATACAGTACTAGCAGCCAAAATTCTTGGGTCGATCCCCATAATAAGATAGAGTGAAATATAAAGAGCAAAATAATGTACGCGAAAGAGAGCGATATAACAACAACGATGCCAGCACTTGTGTATGTTAAGAGTTCCACCCTCTATCCCCTCTTATTGTCCCTCCTACAGCTTGAGACGTTTATGATGAAAACAGCAGTTTCATAAAAATTGTTTAGTACATTTCAGGATGAGTTGGGATGTACTACTCTTGTCAAAAATGATGTTACGCGTATTGGAGTTTGCTGGTTGGTAGTTATTTGATGCATTTTTTAATGCTCAAATAACTAAAATACTTATATACATTTATTATTACTTATTTTTGCACATTTTTAGCCATGTGGCGTGAAAATTAAACTAGCATTCCCTAGGTACATAAATAAAATAAATAAAAATTCTTTAAATAAATAGGATTTCTCCCTTTTCCAGATCACAGTCATTTTAGGTGGGGATGTCTAAGCGAATACTCTGCAGTGATGGGATAAAGTGGGGTAAAAAGAAAATGCGAAATCGGATGAAATCCAATTATTGATTAATACGGCTTTATTTGCAATTGGTTTCTTGTTAAAATAATTTAATTAACAGTAGTTCATAGAAACATCATGATTTGTTATCCTTATTTAGATTTATGCTGCGTATTTTAACATGGCGTAAAATAATTTACATTCCCCAATCTCCCCTAATGTCAAATCTTGGTATGCTTTGCCGGCAACAGGTAAGAAGCTCCTCCCACAGTCTACACGTGCGCACCTCCCATTGGGATGTCTAAATTAAACAGGCAGGCAAATATGGGCGTGCCGTTTTTTTTTATCCATAGTTCACCCATGTCCTCAAAACATAATCTTTGTCTAATTATGAAGAAATGACAGAAACAGAATGAGTTGACGCAAATGTATCACAAAGAAAATTCAGTAAAAGAGGAAGGATTATCTTGACGACTAAAACTAGCTAGAGAGAAAAGTGGCAACAGCGTAGATTAAACCTCTTTCTTTTCAGCATATTATTTGTCCATTTCTCTTCTCTTCTACCTTACATTGGCATCGACTCAATATTTTAACATGCCACCAGTGTATATGCAAATAACACTTTAGATGAGTAAAATCACTGAATTTATCACACCCGATTAGTTTACACTTCATTAGTGACAACCTAATCTCTGTATGATAAATCATACAATAGGCACTGTTGGGTTAAGTTATAATGCAATTTTTGTCTGAAGCAAATGCTGCAAACGGACGAAAAAATTTGATCATCTAGGTTATGCTATATGCTAAAGAAAAACAGTATGTGATAATATATTTTTTTAATTACTGACTTCGTACATTTAAAAAATGGCGATGTTTTTATTAAAAAAATGTAAGGAAGCTAATTGTTTCTGTCATAACTTCTTTGTTTTTTATGGTAAGTATAGAAATAGTCAACATATCATTTGAAAGCCTAATTGATAGTATTTCATTACGGTTGTTAGCATTTCTGATGTAAGTGCTATAATTTCTGAGATAACTTTTTAATTAAATACTTCGTTTTATAAGACGCCATCTTTATACTTCTATAATTCCGAAACCATTAGTTTTACAGAAATTAGAACGATATTCATCTCCAATTTAGTAGTGTTCATATTTGTCTCTGGCATGTTTTGGCCCAAAATGTAATACCTTGCGAATTATTTGACGAAAATCTTGTTGAGATATCTCTTTTTTCAAGTTAATGTCCCAATTTTCAAGTCGTTATAACCTTAAAGACTATCAATTTAAATAAAAAGTTGCATAGAACTTTTTCTTCTCAAAATTTCATTGTCTTTCAGCTCCAATGTTTTTGCTTTTTTAGGTTCCACCCTCTGAAAAGGGGGTGGCATCTACCCCCTATAAATTAGCAAGCCTCCGCAAAATATAGAAACTTTTCTTTGATGCATTTAATCAAATATAATTCAGGAATTATGCGTAAAAAAGTGGAAAATTTTTATTTTTAGAAAAGAACAACCAAATTTGATATCTGGATATAACTTCGCATTATAAGCAACTTCTTTAAATAACACTTTTCGGTTGTTTACTCTTGAGGCAATTTCAAAAAAATTAATTTTTCGACCTAAGCGCCAGGACTAACACACATTTCTGCAGTCCTTTTTTCGTTTGAGAACAGGCACTAACTTTTGTCAAAAATAAAATTTTTCAAAAAGTCAATAACAATGGTGCAGACTTTTTGACGGACACTGTAAAAATGAGCAAATTCATAGTTTTATAATTTTGTAATTTTTACATATGTGAATGGGATATAAAGACGATGGACAAAAAGACGCGTTTTCTTTGCCTAGAGGCTTCGACACGGTATCCTAATACTATATAAGAGTATGAATCACACAAAAAAGTGTCCTAGGTTCATAATGTGTTGCGACGCCGTGGCGAAACGACGCAATCTAATTGTAAATCGTCAAGGAAAATATTGGCCCTGCTTTATGCCATCTGCGAGCCAAGGGCTCAAGTTCATTTATTAACTTCCATTACTTTTACATTTATTAGTACTCTTACAAACCAGCAACGTGCTTTCTTGGCAGTTTGTCATGTTTGTTTTCAATGAGTTTGTTGTAGTAATTCAAGAATTTTTCAAAAACTACTTACTTAATAAAAAATTGAAATTTAAATATTGATGTTTCATATGCTATAGCAGATGAGACCAGACTAATATCAATAAGATAATATTTTTTCATTTTAAAATTAGGTTCAAAGTTAGAGGATGTTTTAGCAGCTTGGCAAGAAAAAATATTACTTTTCGTGAGTTTGCAATAGTCCAGACCCATTCTATCGAGTTTTTTCTCAAAGCCTGTGAAATTTATTTTTAATCAGTTCAGGGATTTAGAAGACGAAGTCATGTTTTAAAGTAAATTTAACCTTATATTTCTGGCGCTCTTAATAAAAATTGTTACTCTAGATTGTGTAGAATTGTTATATTCATATATATATAAATATAGGACATAAATATATATATATATATATATATATATATATATATATATATATATATATATATATATATATATATATATATATATATATATATATATATGTGTGTGTGTTGTTGTGCTTCCGGGTGTTTTCCCGCGTAGTTGACAGGCTCCTGCTAGGGCCACGGTTGTCTAAACGACGTTTCGGAAGAATCCCATCTGCCATCTTCAGGTTCTCGCTGAAAGCTGCCTACTACTGCTCCTCGTTGCTCGAACTGAACTGACCCCAGCAGGAGCCTGTCAACTATGCGGGAAAACACCCGGAAGCACAACAACACTTCATTTAACACCCGCAAAAACCTAAGAAACAACATATATATATATATATATATATATATATATATATATATATATATATATATATATATATATATATATATATATATATATATATATACATATATATATATATATATATATATATATATATATATATATATATATATATATATGTATATATATATATGAAATCGGATTTGAAGGAAACAACTACTCAGCGGGCAAATACCCCGACCTGCATTGAATTACACCTTCAAATCGTGATCAGTAACCAACTATCATTTGTCTGTTCCTAACCAAACATAGACCGGTTTCGAACTTATTATGTTCTCATCAGTATGCCATAGGTCATGGAACAGACAAATGATAGTGGTCAACTTGCTAGTCTTATATAAACTGAATCAAATGGAGTGACGGTGAGAGGTAAACTCTCATATGGTCAGATGCTACTATACGTCGGACAAATGTCACTGACGTATAGCGACTTGCTATTTTGCAAGTACCAAGAGCGGCGACCTCTAGCCTTAGTGGGCTATACTCACTGTTTATGAAATAGGATTTGAAGGAAACAACTACTCAGCGGGCAAATACCCCGACCTGCATTGAATTACACCTTCTAATCATGATCAGTAACTAACTATCATTTGTCTGTTCCTAACCAGACATAGACCGGTTTCGAACTTATTATGTTCTCATCAGTATGCCATAGGTCATGGAACAGACAAATGATAGTGGTCAACTTGCTAGTCTTATACAAACTGAATCAAATGGAGCGACGGTGAGAGGTAAACTCTCATATGGTCAGATGCTACTATACGCCGGACAAATGTCACTGACGTATAGCGACTTGCTATTTTGCAAGTACCAAGAGCGGCGACCTCTAGCCTTAGTGGGCTATACTCACTGTTTATGAAATCGGATTTGAAGGAAACAACTACTCAGCGGGCAAATACCCCGACCTGCATTGAATTACACCTTCAAATCGTGATCAGTAACCAACTATCATTTGTCTGTTCCTAACCAGACATAGACCGGTGTCGAACTTATTATGTTCTCATCAGTATGCCATAGGTCATGGAACAGACAAATGATAGTGGTCAACTTGCTAGTCTTATACAAACTGAATCAAATGGAGTGACGGTGAGAGGTAAACTCTCATATGGTCAGATGCTACTATACGTCGGACAATGTCACATATATATATATATATATATATATATATATATATATATATATATATATATATATATATATATATATATATATATATATATATATATATATATATATACTTAGTAATGACAATAATAAAAAGATTAAGTACGTTGACTTCTTATTGTATTGTTTTATGTTCTCGATTAAGGTATATTCTGGTGCCTTAAATTTAGCTCTAATGTTGGGATTTCGTATTGTGCAGAATTCATCTATTTTTTGCATTGGCGAATTTTGTTTGTAGCTTAGTGACGCCTGATTGGATTGGTTCTATTTTTGCTTTTTGATATAATTCGATATTTGATACATTGTGTAAATGGTTACGTGGGTGACGTAATTTGGTAATACTTCAAATTGCTGTTCTTTCTCCCACCTCTAAATTCTTTTTGGCTTGTGGTCCGCTGTTAAGGTAAGGTAGAGTATGTGTTCATATTCCAATATGGATCTGCAAATTCTTTTATAAATTTTTGCTGTTATTAATGTAGATATTCCATTATATTTATAGGCCAATGCTCGGGAGTATTCATTAGAGAATATTATTTAGGTATTAAGCAAATCAGACCTTACACACTTTTTATTTATTATGAAATTACCTACTTTCTGTATATTGTTGCCCTAATCTGGGGACGCTAATATACTAGTTAGGTAAATACTTTAAAACACTCATTAATGGAGAACTAATCAAAACAACTACTCTTCTATCTAATACTGACGAAGTATTGAACTACATGATAGGATTCTTAACATTTTAAACCAAAAAAATATAGTAAAAATACTTAAATTGTTTATTTAAATTCAGTCATTCACACTTTTTTATTTAATATGAAATTATCTACTTTCTGTATATTGGTACTGTCGTGAGCAAAAAAGAAATAGGACAACTATTTTTTTTTCTAATGTAAATCTGTCTCTATTTGCACACTTGCAATGAATTTTGACAAATAACTGACAATGTCACAAAAATTAAAGTTAGATTTTAGCAAAAATACGTTATAAGACATTTTTTTTTGTGCATGACAGTACCTTAACCTTTTTTACTCTGCTACTTGTAGATAGAATGTGACTTGGATTAAGCAGCATGGAGTGCAAAACTTATGTTTTTTATTTCAAAAATAAAACTACATGTAAATCAAACATGAAGGATCGAAAATTTGTAGTAGAAGAAATAAAAGTACAAAGAAAAGGTAGTAGATGTTTTAAAGTTGGTGAAGATTATGATTTAAAGGGCATAATGTATCAACCAGAGTTTTAGCTCAAGGGGGTATGGGTAACTAGATTTAACTTTAAAACCAAACAAACAACCGATGGAAAAAATGAGACTAATGGAAGAGATGAAGATTTTTTTATGATCAGGCACCCTTTAGATATAATTTACTTAAATATACAGAGTCTGTACATACATAAAAATGAACTTGAATTCAGCATTATTTGCTACAATCCTGTACTGATATTACTAAGTGAAACTAGAATAACTGAAGATATTGAAAGTTTTGAAATTAATACCCATAATTATAGTGCAGTAAGATGTGACTCTAACAGCCGGCACACTGTTGCCTATGTAAGACAAAATGTTAAATATTCCATCATTAACAATGAAACATTTGATAATAATTTGTTGGTGCCTAGGTTTAAAAATAAATGTTCGCAATTGTGTTTGGAAAGTTCAAGTAATGGCATTTTTATTGAAGCAGTTGAGCGTATTTGTGAAGATACAAACACAAATGACAATAGATTTATAATGTTTGGTGATTTTAATATAAACTATTTGAATACTAACAATTTTTATACTAATAAAATTAGAAACACCTTTGCAATGTTAGGTTTAGAACAACTTAATAATACTCCAATGCTTGTTACAAATAGTAGTTCTACCCTCATTGATTACACAGCCCCACAAAAAAAAAGTGGTCTGTCCGGCGGATCAGACCAATATATCCGTATGTATTTGGACCTGCTGAAACCGAATCCGAAGTCGGAATTGTCAGATCAGGTCGTTTTTCACCCCCAACCCCAAAAAACACCCCCCAAAAAAATGCTCTGTCCGGCGGACATAGCATATTCTTATGTATTTGGACCTGCTGAAACCGAATCCGTAGTCAGAATTGTCAGATTGGCTCGTTTTCACTCCCAACCCCAAAAAACACCCCCAAAACAAAAACAAAGTGTATACCAGTGTATCCTTATGTATTTTGACCTGCTGAATCCGGATTCGAAGTCAGAATTGATGGATTGGCTCATTTTTCACCCCTAAACCCGAAAAACACACACCCAATAAAATGGTTTTTCCGACGAACTAGACCAGTGTATTCTCATGTATTTCGACCTGCTGAAACCGAATCCGATGACGGAATTGTCAGACTGGCTCGTTTTTCACCCCCAACCCCAAAAAACACCCCCAAAACAAAAACAAAGTGGTCTGTCCGGCTGACTATACCAGTGGATCCTTATGTAATTTGATCTGCTGAATCCGAATTCGAAGTCAGTATTGTCAGATTTGCTCGTATTTCACACCTAACCCTAAAAAACACCCCCAAAACAAAAAAGTGGTCCATACGGCGGACCATACCAGTGTATCCATATATATTTGGACCGCTGAAACCGAATCCGAAGTTATAATTGTAAGATTGACTCGTGTTCACCCCCAACCCTCAAAAAACACCAACCCCCCCCCCCACAAAATGGTCTGCCCGGCGGACCATACTTATGTATTTGGTAAGGATACACTGGTATAGTCCGCCGGACAGACAACTTTGTGTTTCTTTTGGGGGTGTTTTTAGGGGTTGAGGGTGAAAAACGAGCCAGTCTGACAATTCTGACATCGGATTCGGTTTCAGCAGGTGAAAATACATAAGAATACACTGATCTGGTCCGTCGGACAAATCATTTTTTTGGGGGGTGTGTTTTTCGTTGTTGGGGGGTGAAAAACGACCCAACAAACACATTTACATTGGGCTGCTGTCGGGGGAATAACCCCTTGCCGGAAAACGAAACGTTGGTACAATGCTGGCTTCCAATGCATCTCCAGAATCAAAATGCGCCGGCGGCCGCTATTTTTACGACTTAAGCGGCCCGACGTTAAATTTCGACTTAAACCCATCAAACTTAATGGTCCTCTTCAGGCACGATGCCATTGTTCTGTATTTTTCGAAGAAGTAACGATTGACTACCAATGCTGAACTTACGTACTATCATATAATGTTTAAATAAGGTTCGCCTACAGTGAAATGTCGTTGGTCACACAAATGATGTACATTGGCATTACATCGGTCTATGCTTAAATAACTGAATCGTCCCGATTACTTTTGAAAGTCAAACCTGCATTGCACCATGGACCACCTAGGAAGCTCTTATAGCAGTTTATCCCTGGAGCAGGGGACATGGTTGCTTAAACAATGTTTCGACAGAATTACATATGCCATCTTTAGGTTCTCACTGATATATGAGTGGCATATGTAAAAACGTTGTTTAAGCAACCATGTCCCCTGCTCCAGGAGTAAACAGCCATATAGGAGCTTCCTAGGTAGTGCATGGTGCAATGCAGGTTTGACTTTCAAAAGTAATCTGGACGATTCAGTTATTTAAGTATAGACCGATGTAATGCCAATGTACATCAATTGCGTGACCAAAGACATTTAACTGTTTACTCTACTGAGGTTCTCTTTATTTGAACTGACTTATTTCAGAAATTCTCAGTTCATGTAATGATGGTCCGTAGTAAGCAGCTACCAGCGAGAACCTAAAGATGACCGATGATTCTGTCGAAACGTTGTTCAAGCAACCATGGCTCCTCTAGAAGCCTATTAGAGTCGAGAGACTAGATCCTCCATAGACAGAGACACACACACACACACACACACGTATGTATATTTATACATAACACAAATCAGCTAAAGTTAGAAATTAACTAATATTTAAAATGAATATATTTTCAAATATTTCGGAAGATTAAAATCGGAACAAAAATAAGGTGTTCATTTTGACACCCTGAAAATTATATTTCTAAATTTAAAAAACTGTCATAATGTTTCTATTGTTCGGATTATTATACTCTTTTTGTTCAGTATTTAAAACAATTTTTTTTGGAAATATCTGAAAACATAGAGGATGACCCATGCAAAAGAAATATGCTACATTTAAATTTTTTGTTTTCAACATTATAATCTGCAAACCAATCTACAGTACTTGTGAATCAACCAATGCAACTAAAAATAACAAGTTAATAATAGTGCACATACAGAGGACGACATTAAAACCTTACTCATTTTTAAAATTTTTATTTTTCATCATAGCAATGTTTTCGAGACATGGAAGTTATAGGACTATAAAATTTTTGACCAGTAAATACAAAAAAAGCATCTGTCATCCGTGGTCAAATGGTTCGTTTTTTGTCATTTATTTCCACGACTAAGTTTTTTTTAATTTATTTACTGTTCATAAATTGAATAGGCCTGTAACTTCGAAACGAATAAAAATCGCACTACCACTTTTGTTTTTTAATCTTACAATTAAGTCTATGCTCCCAAAATTTGAACATAACGATATGAGACACTTGCAACTTAATTAGGCCATAAGTAACGACCCATTACCTTCAAGATAGAATTTTTCTGTTTAAAATTTTTTTGCTTGTTTAAAAATTAAGTTACTACCATATGCATATTTATATTCAAAACTTCTTTTACATATTACCCATGTACGTTAATAACCACATACATCACATAACACATACTGCTTGATTAGAATTGTCAACTGACATATTTGGGAACGTCTAAATGAAATTTTGATTAAATAAATATAACGTGGTTTTTAAATTTGCCCCTTCTAAAAAAATGAAAACCAGTACATTCCTATGAAGTCTTGACACATTATTTCTTAAGAACTGAGTCCATTAGTCCAAATTACTAAGAAAAAATTAAAATTTATTCAATACGTTAACATTCAAAATCATCAAAACGCAGTTCTCTGAACATAATAAAATACATTTCATATTCCTTCTCCTGGTCTTATTTCTGTTCTCCTTTGCTTTTAATTATCTTCTTCCTCTTCTCGATTAACAAAAGATCGTACCAAACCTGTTATGGTAGTTCCTATTTCCCATTGGATTTCCTCGTATTACAGCTGAAACAAGTTTTCTTATATAATATTTCCGGATTTATTTATTTTTTGACCTGATGGAAAACAAACCACATTTTTATTCTCCAGAGCTTAAATCCTTAAAATTTAAAAAAACGTGAACATGTTCATTTAAATAGGTAGTCTATATTACAGGTTCAAAGCAGTACGATTCAGAATATTTGTTTTAATGTTATGCAACAAAATTTCAGACAATTAGGAATTGTTTAATATGCATATTGTGATTTTAATATATTTTGTACCTTATACATACATTCGTACTGTCCGTGTTGTACCTTTTTATAATATTTACAATTTATATGACCTATACTTATAATATGTTACCCACATTTACTACTTTTGTATTAGTTTTGACTTACCAAATATGCATGTAATGTATCACATAATGGGTAATAAAGAATTTAATTTAATATACAATACACAAGTGTAGATCCGGCCATTGTAAAATCCGAAATAAAAAAAAACACCTCGAAAACAACACTTGGAGGGTCTAAATTAAAGTACCTACTTGTATATTCGTGCATATTATACCCTCATTTTGGAAGTTTGGTAACCAACATCTCAAAAAAATATAGGGTCATTGGTCATGGTCATGGTCAATGGTCATTAATTTTCAATGGCATGATAAAAGAGTAATGTTTGAAAATTTTTCACGTGTGTTTTGTAAACATAATAAAAATTATTAATCAAATGTGGGAAAGCTACAGCAAGTAATTCTAATGTTATGTAATATATATACTCACTTGTCCATAATAAAAATAGATGTATGTTGACTTCAGTTTTCTTTTTAATTTGAAAAACTATCTCATCTGTCTGCTGAAAATTCCAACAAATCAATCACCATTATCAACGTATAGATATAACCTGCCAAACCTAGAAAAACAGTATAATCAACACCATCTGTAGGATATATATTCCCGATGGATATTATTTGGCTTCGACTTATACTGAACACAATTTGAAAACTGACTAGGTACCGCATATGATAGAAAGAAAATTAACTAAAAAGAAGTTAAGTATTAATTAGTATAGCAAACCTATCAAACGGGGGTGACGTAATGGAGCCGTGAGTCTTTTCCCTTCCTGTATACACATGCTTGTCTAAATTTCAATTTTATCCTGCCGAAAGTGTAATTGACAGACCTTAAAATAAAAATAAATAAAAAATCATACCTAATTTCGTTTTGAAAATAAAATATAAAATTGAAATACTTATTATTAAATTAATCGAAAAATTGTAAACATAACCTTCAAGCAAATCACGGCACAATTATAATTTATCCATAAACTGAACAGAACATATATTTTATAAAGCCATCAGTTACTTACCTCTTCATGATAATAAAGATTATTCAATAAATAAACAAGTAAAACTTCAAAACTCGAAAAAATAACCAATAACGCCTTGTCCACGAACTTTGTCGTTGTATTGATGACTCATCAATAGCGACAGTTGCCCGGCAGCGGCAATAAATGCATTGGCCCGGCACTTTGCCGGATTTGCTATGTTTACTGGGATCGTGTTTGATCTTTCCCATACCCACAGAACATGGACTAGCCAATGACATCAAATAATGCGCATCAAATCCCAATAAATATGCGATTAATTCTAGACGTTTGATTTCGATGCCAATCTGCCGTTCAAGTGCCAATTTCGGGCCAACGTTTACCATAAACGTGACTTTTTGCCACCGTTAGAAAAACGTTGTTACTTAATTGGCATTTGATGCCACCGATTCCCCATCATTTCCATCATTAAACCGCATTTCGGCCGATGCTTGTGTGTTTGCTGGGGAGCCAATCCATCAATTCTGACTTCGAATCCGGATTCAGCAGGTCAAAATACATAAGGATACACTGGTATAGTCCGCCGAAAAGACCACTTTGTTTTTGTTTTCGGGTTGGGGGTGAAAAACGAGCCAATCTGACTACGGATTCGGTTTAAGCAGGTCCAAATACATAAGAATATACTGGTCTGGTCCGCCGGACATACCATTTTTTTGGGGGGGTGTTTTTTGGGGTTAGGGGTGAAAAACGACCTGATCTTACAATTCCGACTTCGGATTCGGTTTCAGCGGGTCCAAATACATACGGATATATTGGTCTGGTCCGCGGACAGACCACTTTTTTTTTGTGGGGCTGTGTTATGTTAACTAACCAAAGCAGTTTAAACGCGGGTATATTATTATTATTAACTCTCTTTTTTACACCTTTAAATGTGCACGCTTTTATGTTTTGGATATTTTCTCAAAAACGATTGATTTTATAAAAAAATCATAAAAGCATTTATAATAATAATAATAATAAATGGTCTTTATTTCCCAAAGAAAGATGTTACACGAGATTTGTATAAAATAACATAATGTTACAAACTCCCCATAATATAATGAATCATTTAACTGAGTAGGTTATTTAAGATTTATTTATTTAACAATAAATAAAAAACACATATATCGGGAAATCGCCGAAGATCAGATGTCAGTGCAAGACACACAGACCCTGTTTTTCATCTTAAGCGGGAGAACAATATTAAAACATTAAATTCAAAAGAGTAAATATAACAAACCAATTAAAATATATATAAAAATTTCCATACATGCCTTAATAGGGTACTTTCTCATTATTATAAAAAAAATGTGATGTCACAACTATTATCTGCCAAATCAGCAGGTGTTTATTTGCCGTATCATTAATTTCAACACTATTTAAAATATCTAAAATGCGGTTAAAACTTACTTTTAAGTTAAGCAATGTAGAAATTTTCAGATAAAACACCCAATCATATCAACACAAGATGTAAACAATGTTTTATTTGGATAAAATAGTATGTCACACTCAGAGTGACGTTAATATTTTGAGTTGAGTAAATTAATTTATTAAATATTTATTTAAACACGGTGATTTTTAATTAATATGAGTACATTTGAAATGACCTATATTTGTTTTACGATCTATTAAGGAATTAGAAATGAACTTTATAGACAATGTGTAATGTCCTATTACCTAAGTCAAAGAATGATTCTGCATATTAAGGAGATATTTTTTGTATTTATGTTTAAATGCAGGAAGAGGATATAACTTTAGAGTCAGGAATGGTATTATATATTCTGGTTATCTGGTAAGTAAACGACCGTTTAAATATTTCTGTTCGCTGAGATGGTGGAGTAAGGATACCTTAAATCTGATATTTATATTGTGTACATCAGATCTGAATTTAATTTTTTTATTTAGATAACTAGGCAATTTGTTTGTGATGACTTTATGAAACAAACAAGCTGAATGCAGTAGGCGCCGCCTAGACATGTTAAGCCATCCAATATCATCAAGCTTGTGAGAAATATGTTGTTTCCATCTAATTCCAAAGATAAGCCGCAAGCAGGAGTTTTGAATGACCTGAATTCTTCGTATATTTTCTGCATCCAAACAGGGACTATATACAACATCACCAAAATTAAACCTTAGTACTTATTAACATAAATCATTTTTAGATTAGCATATGCCACGGCGATTTTGTTATTTATATGTATTCTAAATTTTAGATTAGAATCGAGACTTAATCCCAGATTTTTGGCATTTTCAACTGGGGCAATTTGTTGACCTTCTACAGTTAGTTTCAGTTGATTGGATACAGCCGATTTGACATTTTGAGGTCCAAAGACTAAAGCTGTTGTTTTGCTGGCATGTATATTTAAGGAGTGGCTTCGTGATTTTACCACAAGAGCTTCAATATCTTTGTTAATTGCATCAGTCGCTACGATTATGTCATCAGGAGAGAATGAATTTATAGCAGACAAAATTTCCTTTTCAACGATGTATAACACAACCTATATTTATTTTTTCAGGACTTACTTTTAGTATGTTGTATCCGAATCTTCAGGGAATCTCTATACAAAAAATTAGCTCCCTATTATTTTTTTCTGGGTCGAATGCTTAGATTTACTGGAGGATTTGCAAATTACTCTTGAAAAAACTCGTTAGACTTCATGGTTTTTCGTCAGAAGAGGAAAGAAATATATTTTTCCAACTCCAAAAGGTTAGAACTAAAAATACCAGGCTATATTTCAATGCTATATTTGACAACATGTATAATGGCAGGTTTTCATTTTTTATACAGATATAATATATATAATATATGTACATACATAGGTATAATATCGGAAAGGAGTATATATATATAATTTGGAGTAGGTAGTCACATATTTGGCACACATTTAACTTACAGGTACATATTTTTTGTTCACTGAACTTATTCACTAAAGACCTACTAAAAACTAAAAAACCACAACATTCAACATTAATATGATTTAAAAAATATACATTTATGCCATTCAGAGGGTTTATAGAAGGAGGTAGAGCATGATTATTTACAGTATATTTCAATTTAAAAAAAGTCCAACAAAAGAATTACAATTAATTTGGGTTGATTAGGTACACTTAATTACTTTAATTTGTTAAACATAAATAAACACTTTTACTTATATTTACAAAAAGATACTGTGAGATTAGCTCAAAGTAAAAATAGGTTGGCTAATTGGTATATAGATAGATAATGCTTTTAACTTTTTTATTTGAGCAATACATTGACCTAATAAATGATACAGAAGACCTTATTATTCTTATTTCATTTCAAATGAAATGGCCAGTCATATTTTGTTCATAAAATTTGTAAACTTCGATGCTCAGTGACATACAACATGACCCCATTTCCTTGGTTATCCAAGCAGAATTTTAAACTTTAACGAAAATGAGAAGGAAATACAGTTTTTAATCTATACTACAAATTTGTGTTGCTTTTGAATTCATTGAGAGTAACTTTTATTATTGACTTTTAAATAATAATAATAATAATTTTACAATAAGCCAGAACTCTAATATTGGCCCAATATTTGTTAATTATCGTGAACAGTCTCAATACTGGTTAAATTATATGAAGGAGATGCTAAAACTGTATCACATAATATTTTATCGAAATATATATAAATCAATATTTAAAATTATCTGTTAACCCAACATTTAATGTACAATTAGACCCAATGCCCAAAAATGGTAAAATTATGTTGGCAACATATTAAAAAACAATGTTCATAATATTAAATTTAAATATTGTATAATTTGAAAATATCTATGTCTAATTAATATTACAAATTCGTTGTTTTGATATTTGTTCATTGTTTCCAAGTGTACCAATTATATAAATCTTGGAGTATCTTTAGCAGCCCTCAAGTCAAAAATTGTGATCTCGGCATTTCCCTCTAGACCTCCTTATTGAACGTTCATTGACTGGGCTAATTAGGATTTTAATGTGAATTGTCTGGTCAGCAGTGGCGGCTCGTGATATTGTCTGCAGAGGAGGCTTGATATTTTGCAAGACAATTAACTTGCAATATGATTACAATTTGTACGTTTCCCCACCACCTCCGAGGTAAAAGATATCAATTTGGAAGATTAGAAAATATGCTGCTTCTTCCAAAGGGAGGCTCAGCCTCCCCTGCCTCCCCTGACGAGCCGCCACTGCTGGTCAGTGCACTATTTCTGTTTTAAAGTGTTCAGGGGGTCAACTTAAGTTCACATTGTTCAGTTTTGCAGTTTCTGCGAGGTCGGTGTATTGTTTATTTAAACAAATTTAATTTTTTAGACTGTGTTTTCCATTGGTTTTCTTTGAATATCTCGAAATCTATAAATCCTGTGGAAAACAATAAAAAGAAGGAACATTTTCATTTTGAGCTATACAATAAAAGTACATAAACTATAATTAATTCCAATTGTTATTGTTATTTAAAAAAAATTGAACATTATAAAATTATGCGTTTTTAAACAAATCACTGTTCTTTCAAAAATAATGGATTGTATTCAACAAAATTTTGGAAAAATATAGCTTTTATAAAGTACAATCACTTAAAATTTCAAATCAAAATGATTACTAAAACGGCTTAAATATAAATTGTTACTAAAACTTTGCACCCTTGTGAAATCCTGCCATCAAGACCAAGGATGGCTCAAACTGTAGCATTCTATAAGTACTTTAAAATCACGGAGAGAAACATTTTTTTTTTCAAAATTTAAACCTGTTTTATTGCAGTTGTTTATAGTTTTCGAAATTTTAGTTATAAGCAAATTCAAGTTTGGTTTTTTTTATGAAATCAAAAATGGTAAACGAGTAATGAAAGTAGATTCAAAAATCCAACTTTTGAAAAAAATATTGTGGGGAGGTTAAAAATTAATGCTACACTTGCATTTGGAGATGAGATATGTCAGTTTTTACGTTTAGGTCACTTATAAATAAACAAATCGATATTTCTTCTTGAAATTTGGGTTGGCTATTTTCCAAAGCTTATTATTTTGTTTCTGGTATTTGAAGATAATTTAAAGCTACAATTGTTAAAATAACATCAAATAAAGCGGCTTTGAGAACATAATGCACATTTTCAATTTTTTTTTATATGTTTTTTAATTTTTGTCACAAAAATGGTAAACCAACCTAATTGAACAATTACCCTTATGTTCATGTATACAGCTTTGTAAAACTTTTAATATTACTGATACAATAAAAAATCTATATATTTCATGAGCAGGATTTGAACTCAAGACATCCGCATCCTGAATAAAAAGTGCTAGTCACTTTGCCCATTGGGCTATCTAGTGACTAAGGTCCGGTTTGTAAATAACATTAGACATATTTGATGATTTCCGGGTCTCTAACAAAATTGCTAAAGACCCCACTTACGGGCCTCTATACAGTATCTTTTAACAATTGTACCTTTTGATTATTTTCAAGTAGCAGAGACAAAATAATAGACATTGAAGAATTATCAGTCCAAATTTCAATAATAAATATCTATTTGTTTATTTATAAGTGACCTAAACGTAAAAAATAACGTATCTCAGCTCTAAATGTAAGTAGAGCCTTAATTTTTTTTTTAAAGTTGGCTTTTTCAATCTACTTTCATTACTCCTTTATCGTTTTTGATTTCATAAAAAAAAACACAGTTATTTGAATTTGTCTATAACTACAATTTCGAAAATTATAAACAACTGCAATAAAAAGGGTTTAAATTTTGAAAAAAAAAAAAAAATTCTCTCTCCGTGATCTTAAAGTACTTATAAAAAGCTACAATTTGAGCCATTGTACACATTTCTTGGTTTTGATGGCAGGATTTCACAAGGATGCAAAGTTTTAGCAATAATTGTGTATTTGAGCTGTTTCAATAACACAGCTCCACAAAAAAAAAAGTGGTCTGTCCGACGGAGCAGACCAATGTATCCGTATGTATTTGGACCCGCTGAAACCGAATCCGAAGTCAGAATTGTCAGATTGGCTCGTTTTTCACCCCCAACCCCAAAAAACACCCCTCCAAAAAAATGGTATGTCCGGCGGACCAGACCAGTATATTCTTATGTATTTGGATCTGCTAAAACCGAATCCGAAGTCAGAATTGTCAGATTGGCTCGTTTTTCACATCCAACCCCCAAAAACACCCCCAAAACAAAAACAAAGTGGTGTGTCCGGCGGACTGTACCAGTGTATTTATATGTATTTTGATCCGCTGAACCCGGATTCAAAGTTAGAATTGACAGATTGGCTCGTTTTTCACCCCCAACCCCGAAAAACACACCCCCAAAAAATTATTTGTCCGACGGACCAGACCAGTGTACTCTGATGTATTTGGACCTGCTGAAACCGAATCCGATGTCAGAATTGTCAGACTGGCTCGTTTTTCATCCCCAACCCCAAAAACACCCCCAAAACAAAAACAAAGTGGTCTGTCTGGCGGACTATACCAGTGCATTCTTACAAAATACATAAGGATACACTGGTATGGTCTGCCAGGAAGACCATTTTGGGGGGGGATGTTATGAGCCAATCTGAAAATTCTAACTTCAGATTCGTTTTCAGCAGTCCAAATATATAAGGATATACTGGTATGGTCCGCCGGACAGACCACTTTTTTGTTTTGGGGGTGTTTTTTAGGGTTAGGTGTGAAATACGAGCAAAGCTGACAATTCTGACTTCGAATTTGGATTCAGCAGGTCAAATTACATAAGGATTCACTGGTATAGTCCGCCGGACAGACCACTTTGTTTTTATTTTGGTGATGTTTTTTGGGGGGTGAAAAACGAACCAGTCTGACAATTCTGTCATCAGATTCGGTTTCAGCCGGTCCAAATACATAAAAATACACTGGTCTAGTCTGTCGGACAAGCCATTTTTTTGGGGGGTGTGTTTTTCGGGGTTAGGAGTGAAAAGCGAGGCAATCCTTCAATTCTAACTTCGAATCCGGATTCAGCAGGTCAAAATACAGAAGGATACACTAGTATAGTCCACCGGACAGACCACTTTGTTTTTGTTTTGGGGGTGTTTTTTGGGGTTGGGGGTGAAAAACAAGCCAATCTAACAATTCTGACTGCGGATTCGATTTCACCAGGTCCAAATACATAAGAATATACTGGTCTGGTCCGCCGGACAGACCATTTTTTTTTTTTGGGGTGTTTTTTGGGGTTGGGTTGGGGTGAAAAACGAGCCAATCTGATAATTCTGACTTCGGATTCTATTTCAGCGGGTCCAAATACATATGGATACGGGCCATACAGACCATTTTTTTTTTTGTGGGGCTGTGTAATCATTTTGATTTGAAATTATAAGTGATTGTCTTTATAAGAGCTATATTTCTCCAAAATTTCATTGAATATTATCCATTATTTTTGAAAGAACAGTGATTTGTTTAGAAACGCATAATTTGGAATATTCAATTTTTTTTAAATAATAATAACAATTGGAATGAATTATAGTTTATGTACTTTTATTGTACAGCTCATAACGAACATTTTCCTTCTTTTTGTTGTTTTCCATTGGACTTATAGATTTCGAGATATTCAAAGAAATCCGATGGAAAACACACTCTAAAAAATTAAATTGTTTAAATAAATAATACGCCGACCTCGCAGAAACTGCAAAACTGAACTGTGAACTTAAGTTGATCCCCTGAACACGTTAAAACAAAAAAACTGCCCTGATCAGACAATTCACATTGCGAATTTTTTAGTAATAATTTGACTCCACTAGTAGGTTGGAAACAGAGTGAAAGAAAAAATTCGAGTATTTCCCTAGGAGATGGTTGCAATTTGTGGGGAATATATTAGCAGTATTTGATGAAAGGTTGCAGAGTAGACAACTTTGTTTTAAAATTAAATAGTCATATCACTAGTAAAATTTACATATGGGATAGAAAACTATTGACAACTACTATTTTAAGATACATTGGTAATTAGGTAATTAGTGTCAATAGGTTGGAATTTGATATTTAAATAAAAACATCAGTATTTTAAGGCATATATCCTAAATGATTCATTCACATTCTAGCCCAAAATGACTGGCCTCAATTCTTGATTCAGCACCTTTTAAGTTTCCCTATGAATGAACAGATTTGCAAAAAGAAAGGTTTATTTAAGGATAGCTAGGAACAATATCCTTAAGTTTAGTTGCTAAGTAATTAGGAAACACAGATTTAAGGAAACCTTGCTGAATTCAAAATTTGTATCAATTTGTATGAATTCCATATGAACCTCAGTTTATTAGTTGACTAAACAGGATTTTTAAGAATAAAGAATTATGGATAAATTTGAATTAAATGGAAGGTCCGCGATTTACGAAATTCGGTGTAAGGACTGTAATCTGAGGTATGTTGGACAAACAAAACGTCCAATTTAAACAAGATTCAAGGAACATAAGGTCCATCTCAAAAGAGTGGAAGAACTGAAATGTCTAATGTTGCTGTTGCCCAATGTGTCTGATAACAATCACGGAACAGATATCAATAACTTAAAGTCAATTAGAAATGTAACAAATAATAGACAGATAGATGTTTTGAAAGCTTAGAAACTGCAAATTGTAAAAATAATATAGATAATGTAGCCCCCTTGTCATTATTCATATTATTTTTATCTATCTCAAATTGCCCAATTATTGGTTTGTCACGGTTTGTGGAATCAAGGCAGAGTTTAGGGAAAATCCTAAAAATGAAAGACCAATTTTGCACATCTAAAACAAGCATAAATTATTATATAACTAAAAATTATTATTGGATTCTTGTAGAACGAACCTCTAGAACAAAAAATGATAATTACTGTGTTAGTGAAACCTATCATGATGAGAAAGGGCTTTTTGAACAATTATCCTTTGATGTTCTTAATTTTGAGAATATATTTTCTAATCAGAATACTATTTTATTTAAGAAAATAGGTTTTTTCACTTTCACATTTTGAGAATATGGATTCTAATTAGAATACTATTTTATTTAAGAATAGTATATTATATTACTAGGAGTAGAACGCACTCTTTTTTTGTGTTGAGCCCAGGATTTGCGGCTGAGGCGAAGCCGAAGCCGCAAACTGAGCGAAACACAAAAAAAGGCGTTCTACTCCGTGTAATATATACTATTTTTTCTTCAAGCGTATTAAAATGCAAAAATTCATTTATTTGTCATAAATGTACAAATATTCAAACTACAGTCTTACATGTTGACACAATATGACAAGTGGCTAGTGGATAGCGCGCCACCGGTGGCTTTCGGTATTAACATTATGTTACTAGTAAAACAATACCCACTGCGGTGGCGCTTTCGGAACTAACATTGTGTTACTAGTAAAACAATGTCCACTACGGTGGCATTCGGTACTAACATTTTGTTACTAGTAAAACAATGTCCTACTTCTACTTCTGTTTTTGGTGACATAATTTAAACATTTTAATACGTTTGAAGAAAAAATAGGTTTTTTCACTTTCTGTGCTATATCTTTAAAAGTATTGAGAATTTCATAAAACATGTACAACACTTTTTTTCCTCACACACAGAATCGATCTAGGCCATTAGAATATTGTGCAGACAACATATTGCCAACATAGGCATACCAATATTTTAATATGCTTATTATTAATATTTATTCATATTTGTTCAACATTTCTTTAATGTCACAATGAGTTTATATTCACTTTATAGTTGTATATATATGTATATTGGTTCCAGCCAACATTATATTCTAACTTCAGAAGATTCCCTTGTATGCCATATATTATGAAAAAAACAGCAACAAAAAGGTGTTAATATAGATCAAAAGTGCGTTATTATTCTCAATTTGAGTATTTAAAGGACCCCGCACACAATACATGGGTTTTGCGGCTCCGGTCAAATTTCGTGAAACTCTGGGAAATAGTAGTTCTCAGTGAGTAGAAAAAAAGTCTAAATGGGCGCGAAGCTCCAAACCCCATTGGTTCCGACATAAGACCATCTGAATTCGGACCAATCGATATGTATATTTTTTTCACAGAAGCCTTTAAAGTAGCAACTTTATGGCTGGAGCGGGTATAGAAAGTTGCTATTTTAAAGGCTACTGTGAAAAAAAATAGTATACAACCCTCGGGAATAAAGAGAGACAGCCTTTCTCTTTATTGCCCTCGGGCGTAAATATACTATTATATGAAACGTAGCATATGCAGACACTTGAACACATGAAGTGTAGGTTATGTAGACATTTCTGTTATTATGCGAATGTCTGTAAAATATTTTTATAATATTCCAAAGTATTATGACGCAATAGGGGGTGGGGTTGGGGGTAGGTTGGTTTTTTGATAACAAATGATTGTAAATAACAAGAGCAATCGAACTACTGCTCTGCCAGGGTGTCCGGAGGGTGGGATCTGACTCCAGATTTATGATCACTATAATTTGAAAACCCTCTGATACGAGCTTTGGCTGTTTCTTAGAGATATCGGAAAATTGATCCATTTTGGGAGATCCTTGATTCATTTTAGGAAACAAATGACCAATTATGGGTCACCATATCGATAATCTGACCCCAGATTCGTGATCAACGTCTTCGAAAATTCTTGGTACGAGTATAGGCGGATTTTGAACCATGAAAACGGTATTTGAATATTCACGATTTTTAGCGAACAGAATATTTGCTGGTCGCAGCGTTCAAGCAGCTCTAGCTCAAAACCAGTCTATTTTGGGGTTGGCGCTCATTCAGACTTTTGTACTACTATTCCGAGAGTCATGTGGATTTAGACTGGCGGTACATGACCAGTCAGGTGCAACGTTTTTAAAATGCATGCCAATCATATATATGAATGAAATTACCATGAATATGCCAGAAATGCAAATTTTAGGCAGTCGTCGCGTGCACAAGGGGGTGCAAATCGGTTTTTTTTGTGTCTTTTTTTTGGGTTTTATTTTTTTATTTTTTTTAATGGATGCCAATAGTGCCAAACGAAAAGCCGTGAAAAAGAATCCAGCGGAAATTCATTGGCATGCAGTTTCCGCGCCCAAAACAACTGTTAAAGTGCACATTAAATCGTAAAATTTTTTGGTGTTCTTGATTTTGGATGATTTTGATTTTGGATTTTTTTTCAAGGTTTTTCGTTTGGCACTATTGGCATCCATTAAAAAAAATAAAAAAATAAAACCCAAAAAAAAGACACAAAAAAAACCGATTTGCACCCCCTTGTGCACGCGACGACTGCCTAAAATTTGCATTTCTGGCATATTCATGGTAATTTCATTCATATATATGATTGGCATGCATTTTAAAAACGTTGCACCTGACTGGTCATGTACCGCCAGTCTAATTAGCCTACTGGTGGTTAGGTGGTTTAGCCCGCTTGTGGTGTGGAATTTAATACTTTCAAGAAAAATAAGCGATTAAACTCGCTGTTCTCAGGGTCAGGTGGGTTAGTCTTCTTGTGGTTTAGAAGGGGTGGTTTCTAGAGATTAGGGTATTGGTGGTTAGGTGGGTTATGCCGCTTGTGGTATGAAATTCAATAACTTCAAGAAAAATAAGCGACTAAACTCTCTGTTCCCAGGGTTAGGTGGGCTCACTTGTAGTTTGGTAGGGGTTGTTTCTAGAGCTTCAGCTGGCCTTATCTCGAAACCAATGGGGTTTGAAGCTTCGCGCCCATTTAGACTTTTTTTCTACTCACTGAGAAGTACCATTTCCCAGAGTTTCACGACATTTGACCGGAGCCGCAAAACCCATGTATTGTGTGCGGGGTCCTTTAATGTTCTGAAAAAATGCAATTACAAGGTGTTGCATATAATTCTGTGTCATCTGGTATAGAGAAGTAAACTGACAGATTTAAACCCACAACACATTTCGTAGTATTATAGCTATCAGAATATCGTTAATTTGAAGATCACAAAATGTATTAATTTAAGATATCATATACATGATATACTTTTATATGGCAGATTTTAACTCAATTTTGTAGACATGAACATTTCTGGGATTTTTTTGGAAATATTTGAGAAGGAAACAACTCAACACAACTCATTACGCTAATTTATTCGATTATACCATCATAAAATG
The DNA here is from genome assembly GCA_936432065.2 of Rutpela maculata. Taxonomy (NCBI): domain Eukaryota; kingdom Metazoa; phylum Arthropoda; class Insecta; order Coleoptera; family Cerambycidae; genus Rutpela; species Rutpela maculata. The sequence goes on from OW386289.2 coordinate 29,271,564, forward strand.
TTCTCTCCAGATTCAGAACTTTCATAGTCTTCTCAATTTGTACACTAGATTCTTTCGTTTTTATTAGCTCTTTGGCATTTTATTTTGCGCAGAGTAGAAATAATTTGCTCTTTATTAAAGTTGAATGAAGATCAGTATCTTCACTAACCAAGAGTCTCGGTTACAGTGCTTATTTTATAATGGCATGCACATAGCAAGTTAGGTTCGATAACAATTTTAAAATTATAAATATTATTCAATATTTTAATAACCAATAAGAATATATAAATAATACCTAGCTAATCGAAATTCCATTTCCACTAATAAGTCCAGAGAAATTAGACATTGAAAAAATTCCCGGAAAGCTGGATTTTGATATGAACCTCAATATTGTAGTTTTAAACAAAATGTTAAAAGTTTACATTGATCGGAGTGCCGCTAGAAAATGGATGCGGGGTCAAATGTCGCCAAAAACGGATTTTCGTGAATATCTTGTAACGGTCCCTTTTACAAAAAAATATTGGCTATTGACTTTTATTCGTAAGAGTAACCTGTTTGGCGATAATCCGATTTACAGAGTTGTAACGTTTATGTTTCATACCACCTTCGAGGTAGAGTACGAGGTAGAAGCAGAGTTTGAATGTTATCCCTTAACGTCCATCCCCAGTATTCAGGAGTAAGCTCGTTGCCTAGCCATATTTGAACTTGGTATTGATTCATATATTTGGTCCGATATAAATGTTGCCGAGCAGCACTGGATGTCGGTGGAAGAATAGATAATTGAACAGGTTTTTTGAATTGTGTAGATTCTACAAAAGTTGAATATCTGTGAGTATCAATAGGTACTTCTTTTACTGGAGCTTTATACATAGCCAGAATAAAATGAATTCCATTCTTGAAAATCACGTTTGGCGAAAACTCCGTTTTAGTAAAAATGTCTGTGTAATTTATTGATTAATTATTTTTTTTTTCAAATAATTTGAAGACATTCATTTTACCTTTCTTAAAAATTGCTGAAGTAGTGTCGCAACTTGTCACTGCATGTAACATAAAATATGATCTTGACACTTTGGATGTGACTTCAAATTTTGTGAAGAATACATTTTCATTTCTATATTTGCCTTTTTGAAAAAAAAAAAACGCACTTTGTACTCTACCTCGAAGGTGGTATGGAAAGGAGTGCATGTTTCATGAGAAACATAAAGGTTACAACTTTATAAATCGAATTATCGCCAAAAACAGTTACTGTTACTAATAAGAGTCATAATATTTGTTTGTAGGAAATTTCCTAAGCTACAAATTTGATAATATTTTTTTCTGTAAAAGTGAGAGAGATTAACGAAAAACCGTTTTTGGTGATCTTTGATCCTGTGTAAAATTTTTAGTGGCACTTGAATCGATGGGGATTTTTGAAAATTTTTTCGAAGTTGATCCTTTTTTTGTTTAATTCCTCTGGATTATAATATAATCGAGATTCACATGATTAAAGTTATTTCAATATTTTATTTTCACAAATTTGAATATTAAGTCAAACCTCAAGGTAAACACATGATAAATAAATGTAAATTATATATATATATATATATATATATATATATATATATATATATTATATATATATATATATATATTAGGATCAACTTTTCTTAATAACGATTGTCGATATTGTAATAAATAGATACTTTACTCTTGAGCAAAATTTACATATTTCGACAAACCCCGTATACGACTGCAAAAAATTGATATCTGATTATTTCATTTTGGGTTTTAGGCAATGCAAAACTTTTTATCAAGAATAACTTTTTTTTCATAAAACCAATAATAAAAAAGTTTCCCATATGGTGCCGACTTAGTTGGACACACTGTATATATATATGTATAAATTATCAATTAACTAGTCACTTATTATTAAAAATATATACCTCCATAAAGTAGAACCCCCATTTTGAAAATAAAAAATTTTGGAATCTAACTTAATTGTGCATGAAAATTGTAAAATTCCACAGAAGAGGGTCTGTTATCAATTTCAACTTCTCAACATAGTGTATGGCATAGATTTCAGCCAGAAAGGTAGTCATATTACTACCCAGGCTTAAAGTTATTCTTACCTTTAAGATGCAACTATATACTCGGCTCCAGTTCCTTCAAGAATTTTGGAGCCGCTTGTGAACCGACAACTATCTGCCCTATCTTGCAGCAATGAGCAAACAAAAGAAGTTGACAAGACTTATCAGCAAATGATTCGTATTCAAAATGGGGGTCCAACTTCACAGATGTATAATGTAACGAGCGCTGCTCTTATGATTCTGGTATTTATTATGCACAGCATTGTCCCGGGAAAGGAGGATTATTTTAAACTAAAAAGTTAATTATTATCTTGATAGTTACTGTAGTAGCAGACCTATATATTGGAGAGTTGTAGTCAAAAGAGAAATAAGGCAATAAAATAATTGACGAATATCAGATTAAATATCTTTTATCTATATCGAAAGCATAGAGTTCGAATATATAGACAGAGAGCTAGGAAAAACATATTGCTGCGTACTTTGAGTACTGGCTGACTATATTGAGTATTGATTAATTATTTTGAGTATTTTGAGTATGTAGTAATTAAACATGGTGTACATGTACTAGTTGTTTCCTCCAAGTATATAAAAAAAAACATGGGAAAAAATATTGCTCAGTACAAGTATATTGAGTATTCGTTAATTATCTTGAGTATTTTGGGCATATGATTAAATATGATGTATACTTCATTGCCGAGTTGTTTTCTTTCACGAATATTCTTCAGAAAGTTTCATAAAATATCCCAGTATTGCTTCCATTTCCGGTTTTGCATATGTGCCAAATATACATTGTACGTCATTTTTAATCGCAGTGGTAAAAGAGGAGGCCCAAAAGGGATACGTGTGTTTTCATTTTTAAGTGCTTCAGCAAATTACCATCAGATGGCTTTAGTCATTTAGAGCGACGGTATTTTCAAAGTGAAAATATTAAATTAACATAAAAACCTGGATATTTGAAATATTTTCTGTGGTTATTAAACTGATGATATTAAAACATATAGTAAGTAAAACATTAAAAATATTTTTCATAAGATTTTCCAAACAGCAGAAAAGTAATCTATGAAATGTCAGAAAAGAGAATTTAAAAGCAAAAGTGAAATTTTCTTACTTTCTCATGTTTAACTAGTAGTGGTTGCCTATTGAAATGTATACATTGGATTAATCTGGTAAAGTTGTCTGTCTAGTTGTAAAGCAAGCATGGGTTGGATTGCACAATGCAAAGCTCGGAGTTTGAAATTTAAACAGCCAAGAGTTCATATGCCTATACAGTACAACATTGTTGTTTTAATGAACAGGATTTCCTTTAAAAAAAAAATTGGTTTTGTTTCACACTCTTCACACTAAATCATGCACGTTTCTTATGGGAAAGCGGCCGCCACGGTTGAATTGCTCATTTCTAACATATTATTACGTTACAGTTGTTATGATTCTGAACAAATGCATTGCCATAATCTCAGAAAATGAAAGATTTAGAGATATAAAGTAGCGGAATCATAGAATCTGAGTAGGTTGCCACGTCTTAAAGGTAAGTTTATTTTATTTTACTAGTAATGGGTGTAACTGGTATATTAGAAGTATTGTAAGGGCATTTTTTAAGGAACATCAATAAACAAAGGTTATACAGGGTCTGCCAAAAAGTATGCACCAAGAAATTCAGCGTTTTTTCCTAAAATATTTATTTGGTCAAAAAGCACTGCTAAAAGTTCCTCGAAGAGGACTTTCATCAATTACTTAGGCTGATACTATTAAATAGAGAGAATTATTGATAACAGAAAAATATAAAAATATATAACTCAGGAATTATGCTTAAAAAAGTGGAAAATTTTTTATTTTTAAAATAGAATAATCAAATTTGACATTTGGATATAACTTCGTATTTTAAGCAACTTCTCTAAATAACATTTTTGAAATTTTCAAAAATAAAGGTAGTTTACTTTGAACCAATTTAAAAAAATTTAATTTTACGGCCTAAGGGCCAGGACTAACACAAATTCGTGCAGCGAATTTTTTGTTTGAGAACATGCACTAAATTTTAACAAAAATAAAATTTTTCAGAAAATCAATAACAAGAGTTTTCCATATGGCGCAGACCTTTTAGTGGACACTGTATATTACATTACATATTATTATTATTTTTTCCAGGCAGGATTCAGACCTCACCCAGTAGCCGCACCGGCGAATTAGTCACAGCCACTTTTCACAACCTGTGGATTTAGTTGACTGTAAATACCCGAATCGGGTGCCCTTAGTAGACAAACAGCTTCCTTTTGCATCCGGACTACCAACCATTCCGTAGGCAGCGTAGGCTTCAGTTCAGAGAGAGGCTTAGGCTCCATGCCCCCCTGTACATCGATTTATTAGGACAACTATACAGACTGAGTAGCCTGGGTGCTGCACCATGGGCTTAGGTGATGTTGGTCTGGACAGGTGCTTGAGAACTCAATGACATACACCATCTTGGTCTGATGGTCAAGGAGCACTGTATCAGTCTTCTTGATTTGAATTAGTTCTGACAGTCAGGAAACAGTAGCACCAATAAATTTGGCACCTCTTGTTCTCGACCACAACTTCAATATCTCCGGGAACATAAGGCAGCATTGGTGTCTGATCTACCCCATACAAGTGCCGTGGATGATAGTATTATGGCCATGGTTGTAGGCGAAATCGCGCATATTGGTTACATAGCAAATAAATACACAAGTGATTACGTCGCCTGATGACAGTTCCTATTGTTGATATCAGGCACCAGTACAGCTGGCCTTAAAAAGACGGATGTCAGTCTAACCAATAAGAATACTCCATGAATTGGTTATTTGATGTGCTGTCTATAACAGCACTTTGCCAGCCATGGCAGCTTTTTTTTGGACTTCGACGATTTGGCTGAAGCTCAGTGACTGACTTTGGGTCAGCACTTTGCCAGCCACCCAACCTGATATCAAATATGAGATTTTTCTGTGTTCTTCAATAATCCTGTACCCACTTTATTTTCATAGTACTTCCCACTTTGCTGTTCCGATTTGAGCTCCTGACGATGTCACATACCATACTCAGTACTACTCTACCATGCGTATCAAGAGTCCTCTGAATGATCTTATGTTCATCATCTTTTGTGTATTTTTACTCACCTACAGTGAATTTCACTACCAAAAGAGTAAAGTAGACGACTAGAAACAACAAGCGTGTTGGTAGAACACCGAAATTTCAGGCAACCAAATTTTTTGCAGTAGGTATTTGTATTTGCCAAGAAGAGATTCCTATATTCATTGCACATCCTAGATGTAATGTTGCACACTCAGGTATGGGTAGGCCTCTCTGGTATCTAAATGTTTTAGGATGCGTCCATCTACTAGCTGCTTGTCTCCAGAAAATTACCCGCATATCTCTTGATGTCCATTTGTACGAATTGAATTATAAATCAATGACCCGCTTTTACTCTTCGATCAATCTTAGGGCACACTTTGGTGCAGGCGAGTTTGGTATGGTCCAACAGATAACAGCATCAGTGAGATGCAATAGTGGAAAAGACTCAGGGAATCTCCCTGAAAAAGTTCTCTCCTAATATTATTTTTATCATTATTCACGAATAATGTCTGCATGCATGTGCATGTATGGGTGTACACTTGTGTATGTGTGGAAGAGTGTTTTGTGAGTGTAGGCATGTTCATTACTGCTGGTATTTGATTGTATGTTTGTGTGTGAAACTGTATTCAGATTCTGCGACTTCAATGCTTCATATCTCTACTCATTTAATTTCCTGAGGTTCTAACAATCGAGACAATTGAGACATTTGTTCACAATCACACAAACTACAATATATCTCAAAATGGAGCAATTCTATTTTAGTCTCTTTTCCATATGAAAACATCGTTAAAAATGATGCTGATAACATTAATTTCTCAGATCTCTCAATTCATTTTTATCTTCATTTTAACTAATAAAATAATATATGTAAAAAAGATAATAATAATAAATGAGTAATACCTCTTAAAAAAACAACTAAACCAGAACTAAAACGTTTTTAAAATTACCAATTATAAAAATATCACCGATATTTGTATTTACGCCTACTTTTTCGAAGTAAAGAGTACAACAACCATGTAATGAATAAAGTACCTCCAAAAATGTACAAATTTATTACAGTAGATTCTCGTGGAATTTCGCACTTGGTATATGCATAGTTGTTTGGTGTAAAAACAGCCTGAAACATATGAAGCATTAGTGGTATTTAATTTAGGTCTGTTATTTTTTAATACATAATCACTAATCAGGGCTCGGGAATAGAGAAGATGCATGAAATTTAAAAAAAAGAGATTTGCTCTTAATTTTCATTACACAGAAAACGATTATAACAAAAGAAATTCAAAATAAAATTTATTTTCCGTAAAATTAATATTTAGATTATGCTGTAATTTGTAAACAAAACCACGTGACTGCAAACGGTTTCTTATTGGCGTGAAGTCAATGACGACATCCGCTAGTCGGATAATTTGTCCAAAGTAGACGCACTGTCCTAACCTCTTGCTGACGTCTGTCTATGAACTAATTTTGGAGAATCTTGAATGTAAAATTACCCTATTTGTAGTTTTACATTTAGGCACAATGCAATATTTATAACTCATAAGTCATAATAATGTTGTTCACCAAATAATAACACAATAACACCACAAACAAGAACTTGGTAAACTGACTGTAAACGATAAACAGTAAACTGACATTTGACAAACCCATTGAAATTGCTTTAGATATACGAAACTACTGAAGCATATTTATACGGAAAAAGAAACTTCCGTTCACTGTTCCGTCTTTGCAGCGTTACCACATTTGGTAGATTTTTATTTCTTTTTAGTAGAATTTTAAGGATTTTTTTAAAGTTTGGTAGGTAAAATTTGCTGGTAGATTTCTGATAATAATTATCAGAAATCTGACAAGATCTGATTGGTTGAAGAAAACGTCCGATTGGCTTAACCGTCTGTACACAGACCGAGAAAAAGGATGGAATAGTACACGCAAGTTTCTCTCTTTGTGTCACTTTCTCTAGTCGAGTGCACCTTTCAGTTTGTTATTAATTTCGATGGACAAATCATAACAGAAAACGTCACAGTTAATGGCGCCAAATAACTGCCATTTTGAAATATCCAAATTCCTCACCGATGAAATTATTTATTTTCTCGCTGTATTAACATTCAAAAAATCGTAAATTTTACATTTTTATGACTTTTTTTTGATGCTGTATCGATTTTCATTATAAAAAAAAATCATGCAACTTCTCTATTGTATCTTGGCGCCAGATACAGCTCTCATATAGACATACTATTATATTGCATCTACTGAAATATTAAAAAAAAACGACGAAATGGTGAAATATTCATTATTGCCAGCTACAATGTATTTTTGGCAATAAATTTTACCTAAAAACGGCAATTATTCTTACACAAACATGTAATACATATCTAGAAATAAAAAAACAATTTTGAATCAAACACATACTTTCCTGTTCTGTTTAATATGTGTGGTGTGTTTATAATTAAATATAAAAACCCAATAAGCTGCTGGCAACATAAAAAATTTTTTTCCCAATAAAATAAATTATTTTTATATAATATTGAATTGCCATGTACCGTGTTCATCACAATGTACACAATGCGATAAAGTGAATTTTAATCCATTTTAAAATGTTAATACTTAACCTCTTTTATCGGAAATCTACTACATTTATGAAACGTACTGACAATTACTTAAAGAAGTAGTTAATCCTTTTACAATTGCAGTGTTGAAGGCATTCGATCCTGACCAAGTGTTACCATTAGATTCCAATGTATAACAGTATGGTTGTATGTTTTATACAAATGCAGTTTTATTATCTCCTTTAATTGCGATGCCGCCGAAATTGTGAAACTTTGGATATTACGGAATTTCCTTCAAAAAGTACAAGGTAAGATATATTGTGTCATACTTGCATAAAAATCTTTCCGCGCTGACCTAGAGCCAACCCTGATTTTGACGTCATAGAGATAAAATTCTTGAGCTCTGTACACAATATATGAAATCTACATTTTTTTGTGGTATTGTCGCGAGCAAAAAAAAATAGGACAAATATTTTTTTCTAATGTAAATCTGTCTCTTTGCACACTTGCAATGAATTTTGACAAATGACTGACAATGTCACAAAAATTAAAGTTAGATGTACACAACTAGATTTTAGAAAAAATACGTTATAAGACTTGTCCCATTTTTTTGCGCACAACAGTACCTAGTTTAAACAAAAAATAAATGAATCATTTTGCATTGGGTTATTTTCAGCGGCGGCTGGTGAAATTTCAATATTTTTTTTCTCGTCTGTGGCGCATGGGACCCATACGAAATTTGGGAAATAACATCTAGAGAAGCACTTCTCTAATGACCCCTAAAAAATTTTGAAAAAGCAGTTTGCGAAAAATTTTTTGAAAATTTGCTAGCCTCCCCTGGGTCTAGGGACCCCTGTTTACTTTTATTTTTTTTTGTCATATGCATTTGACTTTTCATAAAAATGCATCGACAGATTTTAGAGTTTGTGAAAATATTTTCATTACTAACTGAAATACAATGAACTGAAATTTTGTAATTTACAATTTAACAAATTACAATATTTCAATTCGTTGTATCTCAGTTAGTAATGAAAATATTTTCACAAACTCCAAAATCTGTCGATGCATTTTTATGAAAAGTCAAATGCATATGACAAAAAAAAATAAAAGTATACAGACCCAGGGGAGGCTAGCGAATTTTCAAAAATTTTTTCGCAAACTGCTTTTTCAAAATTTTTTAGGGGTCATTAGAGAAGTGCTTCTCTAGATGTTATTTCCCAAGTTTCGTATGGGTCCCATGCGCCACAGACGAGAAAAAAAATATTGAAATTTCACCAGCCGCCACTGGTTATTTTTCCAAATACTATCAGAAGTTGTTGAATTTTAGTAAACTTTACATTTGTGGATAAAGAGTGAACCAACTTTATTGGTAAAGAAAATTGTAATGGTTTTCCATATCCTATTAATCATCATCATGATATGTAAACCACTATTACTAAAGATTAATAAATATTAAAAAGTATTGCCACTTCTAACTATGTGTATGTGTTGTTAACAAGGAGGATCTCATATACGATATAATCTGAGAAAAGAATTATGTGATAAAATTTACTTTGTTTTCTTGTTTGCTTGAGTCACAGGTCAGAAAGTTCCCAATGTGGCAAACATTTCGTTTTGTTTTTAAACATTTTCAAGGGTCACGAAAACGTTTATGTTTATAAATACCAATACATGACAATTCAGACCATGAGGTGACATCATAATAACTGTATTTTATTTCCCAACTATTTTTAAAACATATAACACATACATCTTCAAAGTTACCAAATTGAAATTATAATGCAACTGATAGATATCCTGCAATATGAGGTGGCGAAATCTTATATTATTCAGACCGAAGGACTACTTTGCAAAAATACATTTTCCTTTCATTGAGTATTAATATAGTATTAAATATTTCATTGATTCAAAATTCAAATTCTATTTTGACTAACATAAGTATGCTTTATTCTTAGTCCTGCTTATAGATGAACATTAAGATCTCAGGTGTATGCATCAGTCACTGGTACTTTTTCTGAATACCCTTACCATATGCCCTATATTAATACGTTTTCAATCTCTTCAAATATTTTCATAATCTTTATTGATATATTTCACCAACAAAATGGTTAGGATCTGATCAGTAATTAGAAAAGACATTTTTTTTTTTTAATCGAATTATTGTCTTTTTTTTAAGACATCCTCAGGGCTATGTAACTTAGGTTTCTCTTGTAAACTAAATGTTCTAAAATCTTAAACAGAAATAATAACAAACAGATGCATCAGTATATTAACATATTTTAACAATTACTAGACTCATTAGAGCCTAGAAAAAGTTTTAGAACATTTAGGTTTCAAGGACAACCTAAAATAAACAGTCCTGAGGATGTCTTACATCCTCCTCCTATGAGTTTGAGACATACAAATGAAGAAAAGTTAGCCATGCTACAGATTTATTTCAAATCGAATAGAAATACTGATGAGGCATCAAGAATTTATAAGGATAACTTTCCCGAACTTGTGCAACCGAATTAGATGTATTTGAGGTCTCTTGTTATTAATTTATTAAATTATGGAAGATTTAATGAAAAAAGAAGTGATACTTGTAAGATAGATATTTTAGAGTGAAATAACGCTGTTAGAAACTGTTTCGCAGAGTGTCTTTAATAATAATAGTAGGGTGCTCGGCGCCCAAATATACGCATGAAAGTAAGTTCTGTGGGGGTTTCGTTGTTACAAGCTGAATTTTATATAAAATCAATGATTATATACTGAGGTTTCAAAATCCCAAAGTCGTCAAATAAGTTTAATAAGTTCTACCCTTCTGATCGCTTTGAGAATTATAAATGTTTTAAAGAGGTATCTAAACATTTATTTTAGAGGAAATGATGAATGTGCCTCGAAAACATCTCATAAAAAAATTTTTTCAACACTTTTTTCCGACAAATGCACTCAATAATTTTTTTTTACATTTGTGCCATCAAAAGCCGTAACATATCTTTTCTCATGAATATAGGTTTAACCGTTCTTAAGAATAAAAAAAATTTCCGACTTTTTTTTTACCACCAACTCCTGTAAAAACGGTTTTTCAATAATAATATTTTGGGAAATTTCATCTCATACTACTATCAACTTGTGCTCAAGATCAGATTTGTGTGGGGGCAGCATACACGTGCTTATCCTGCTATGCCCTTTGGATTCGATGTATGGTATGGCATCATAGGTAAAGGCCATGGCAGTTTAAGATAAGTGTCCGTGCCTTTGCAACCTTTTTGCGTGTGGTTCCTTCCAGTAATCTTTGCGAAAGCTAAGTTTTGATCTCAAAAACTTTTTTCGAAAATCCAAAAAAATATTTTACATATACCTATTGTAAATCTACTCAAGACTATTTTTTTAATGATATTTTCAGGAAGTCTTTTCATGAAGAAAAAAATATTGATACTTTTGAATTTTTTGAAAAATTTAAATACGTACTTACACATTAGAGACCACCATCATTTTTTAATTAATTATACACCAGACAATAAGCTATAATATATATTTTTCACAAAACTCTATCGATGAGGCAACATAGTCAAATTGGCAAAGATAATGTAAACACCCTATATCGTGGGTTCAAAAATTATAACACCGGGGTAACAATAAACAATAATGTATTAACTTACGTACTAATTACAAGAAATAAAGAAAAAGAATATACATTGGTTAGAAACTCGATATATTAATAAATATATAAATGAACAACTGCTTGGATTACACGTATTGAAAATTTTTTGTTTTGGAGCAGCCTATCCCGATTTTTTAACCAATTCTAATACTAGAAATTCGTATAAACACATTATACTATGAAAGAGGAGATACGCTCATTATGAACCCAGCTTGGTGTGCGCATGTCACTCTCTAGTCACTTTCAAATCAAGTTCGCGGCAGCAACTTGTTTGGCCAAAAATGTCTCGAAAACCATAAGATCTAGGAAGCTGAAAGGCCATGGCAGGTTAAGATAATTGTCCGTGCCTTTGCAACCTTTTTTGAGTGTGGTTCCTTTCAGTGTGTATAAGTAACAGAAAACTAACTAATTTCGCTTCTGTTACTTATACATGTTATTACGCTCTAAGGTGAAATGACAAGCAGTAGAATCTTTTGTTGAACTTACAAACACTTTATTAATTCTTATTACTTGAACCAGATACAAAAGAACATTTGACATTCCGTTTAAAACTACATGAAACACTTTTTCTTTTCATCAACTACTTTATGACGCTTTGTGCTTTATAGACTTATTTTTACCAACTTAACTTGCACAAAATAACCAAAACTAATATCTAACAGTGTTACCAACTTAAAATACTTTATTGCTTTTCACACCCCTTTCAATAAATTATTATTATTTTTTTAACAATAGAAAACTCTATCTCTTAATTTTTCCTCCCAATGGCTTTGTAAATAAATCACCTAGTTGTTCATTAGTACATACACACTCAATTTTTATTATGCCTTGATCTAACTTTTCTTTAATAAAGTAATGTTTAATATCTAGATGTTTCACTCGCCTATTTCCAGGATTATGAGCTATTTTAATTGCTGATTGATTATCCTCATACAAAGTAATACAACTTACATTAACACCAAATTCTAAAAATAAATCCTTAAGCCAACAAGTTTCACTGGTTGCCGTACTTAATGCAAAATATTCTGACTCGGTAGTTGACAATGCAATTAATTTTTGTTTCATTGACGACTAAATAACAGTACAATTGAATACTTTAAAACAAAAACCTGTGGTTGTTCTCCTATCTTGAGGGTCACCTCCCCAATCACTGTCTACAAAACCTTGTACTAAGTCATTTTCATCTCTTTTATAAACTAAAATTATTATTATTATTATTATTATTATTATTATTATTATGTCTCATCACTATCCGGACACTTTATGTTATTTTCTTTTAATATGCACTTTACTCTGTCATTATGTTGATGAACCAATTTCTCGTGCCAGTCCTTTAAACCACATTCAACACTTTCTCCTACGTTGGCTTAAAAAATGTCATCATATTTAAAGTTCATTACATAAAATTTTCCATCCCGAGTTGCAACAGCACACACTTTATTGTTCTTAACAAAGGTACACATTTCTTTCTCCATTTTCATAGCATACCCATTGTTTACTGCGCTCGCCACTGAAAACAAGTTCATTTTTAAATCCGGCACATACAGCACGTTATTTAGAGTGGTTTTGATAAAACAATGTCATTATAGATAGATAGATAGATACTCTTCATTAGTTCTCATAAGTGACCCATATGGGTATAGAACATGTCAAAAAAGAGAGAATTAATTACAATTTAAATAAAAATAAAAATAGAAATATTTCACAGCGGATTATAGTATAAAATCATATGTGAACATACACGTTTAAAAGTTACCATATAATAAATATCACAGTGGGTTTAATTAATTAACATTATAAATGTATAAAGCTTAAATTAAAAAGTATACATTTTCATGTACAATTTATATAAATACTAGGAGTAACTATTATATCACAGATATCGAGTCATAAAAAAAATCCTTTAGTTTGTAGTATGCTTTATCGAGAAGAAAGATTTTTCGTTTATATTTTAATTTGTTAAGTGATATAAGCTTTTAAGGTTATCTGACCCATACCTACAGCATTCAATATGCTCCCATCGCCTATAATTACAGCCTTTGTGTTTGACAGTTCATGAAAACTACTCAATGGTGCGTTCAAATGTCATGTGTTTGCTCGCACCGCTATCTACAAGCCACTGATGACATAGCTGTGCATTTCCGACTAAAGCTGTTAATATGAACGTATTACCTGTGGCATTTCGTTTCTTCGCTGATAAAGCGACACTTTCCACAGCATTTTTAGTTTTTGCTCTTAATCTTTCCTCTTCTACCAAGAGTCTTGATATTAAATTTTCCAACGTCTGTTTTTCGTCTGATGTTGATTCCCAAGCCGCCTATACTTTTCTGGCAACGACATCAGAATTTTTGTTATGATGAATTTATCTGAGATTACTTCTCCTAATTGTTTTAATTGGTTTTGAAATTCTTAAACCTTTGATAGGAAAACCGACATTTCTATACCTTCCGTATATTTGTATTGAAAAAACTGCTGCTGTACCATATGAATGCTGGTGTGGCTTTTCTGTTCATATACACTATGTAATTTTTGCCACTTTGACATGTCAGAACATGCAGCATTACTGCTTCTGATAGACGAGTTACTATTAAACTCTGCGCCTGTGAATCATGTGTTAGCCAGGCTTCTTGTTTCGTTGCAACCTCCGGTTTAACCACCATACCTTCTGCGATCTCATATACCCCGAGACTTCGCAGTAGTATTCCTACCTGGAATTTCCATACATTCCAGTTTTTCGCTCCCTCTAGCTTGATGGCTCCACTGAGGTAGTATTCGTAAGTTGATCCATTGTTTCCTTGTATCACTCTTAAAATTCTTTCTTTGACACAATGTCCGAAAAAAGATGTCCACTGCCCACGTCGCCACACTTCGATAACGAACGAAAGTTTTTTTTGTTTTACTTCCAACACACGCGGTTTTAAGCGTCTCGGCCCATAACCTGTTATTATGCTCTAAGGTGAAATGACAAGCAGTAGAATCTTTTGTTGAACTTACAAACACTTTATTAATTCTTACTACTTGAATCAGATACAAAAGAACATTTTACATTTCGTTTAAAACTACATAAAACACTTTTTCTTTTCATCAACTACGTCGTTGGCCGGGAAACTTATATGGTCAAGGTCAAGAAATCAGCAATAGTTGACACACACCAGACGCGAGATGCCGCTAGTGTCGTTTCCTTTGCGCTGCGCATGCCTGTAATTTTAGAACACTCACAGAATAATTTATTTTGTTGTTTTGTTTGTTTGTGTGCTATCAATTATCATGGTTTTTTAGTGTTGTGTTCCATTGTGTAAAAACACTTCAAGTAATTCTAAAATGCATCGGTTTCCTAGTGACCAAAAGGTAAATTCTTACATTTTTTATCAGTATTTATACAAATAACTACTAGGAAATATTTGGAATGAAGGTTAGGTTATAAAATTTATAATTTTTACTGAAATGTTTAAATAGAAATGTAGGTATCTACATAAGACTCATTTATGCATTTTCATAAAAAACACAGAGCTGCTAATAAAAAAGACATACTATTTATTGGACAAATATTACTTAGATTATTTTAATTTTATTCACTCATCATGGGATTGCTGCACTTGCCTACGAGTTGTGCAGTCCAACTTCCCATTTGTGACAGAAATTTTACTTTATGCACCTTTTGCATAAATTACTATTTTATTTTAATTATTATGAGCTTTCAAATGAATTTAATACCTATTTAATTTTTTGTTATAGCTATTCAGTGAGTGGTTAACACGAATTAAAAAAAGCAAATTAGAAGGCAAGGAAATGAATAATATCAGAGCTGGCTACAGAATTTGTGATATCCATTTTGCAAATGATTGTCGAATTTATGGCCGATGGGGAGCGAATTTGAAAGCTGACAGCATTCCTTCCATGCATTTACCTTACTACGCACCAGGTAAATTTTTCTTTGCTAACATACTAAAATAACAGTTACTTTGAAAGTTACTTCGAGAGGTTATAATTAAATAAATCAGTATCTTATATTAGATGTTGATGTCTCGAAATCTTAAAGACTATTGAGGCTATGCAGACGCATTATTTTTGTTTACTTTTAAATTTGGCCTAAACCAGAAATGGCTGTCAGGACTACTGTCTGGCCTGAAATTTGCGTAACTCTCACCAGACGAGGTTGGGCAGTAGGTAGACAGGATGTCATAGGATGAGGGTAGTTTTTAAGTCTTATACAAGCTTTAGAATATAGCAGTTTACCATTTATCAATATACAAGTTGAAGCTTACAGTAAAGTACTCTAAAATTACTGGTTTATTATATCAATCCTTTCCCGTAATTAAAATCTAAAATAATACATTCCAAGTGGTTCTTCAAATAAAACAGGCCCAACAAAGTCTTTAAATGATTCTTTACACTTTCTGCGGCTATTAGTGGTATAAAAGGAAAATTAATGTTAACCTCTTTGCTGGTTTGGACGAATTCTGCTTGAAACTCAATCGCAACCATACTTCGTCTCTAGTACCAAAAACATGCTTTGTAATGATAATAACGAATTTAGCTTGATTTTCTCTTGAAATATGTCCATGTTATTTTGGTGTAAACAAGCTGCAGTCTTTCAAACTGCGCCTAAATTCATGTAGTAATAATAACCTGAATTCATTTGCGTTTTTTTTCCTAAACTTCTTTGTTATTAGGAACACCACCAGAAGTGGAAGGGCCAATTGATATAAGTGCTCCGTCAACATCAGCATTTCGTGCACAAGAATGTCCCACTCTTACCAACCTGCCTCAGCATGAATACGCCATGGAAAACTTACTGAAGTAGCAAATACATATACCTAATAATTTTTTCTCATCTTAAAATATAAAGTTTTGGCCAAGGACAAATTACCTTTCAATATTTCATCACTAGTTTTTATGTTATTATATTTTGACAACTCTGTATAATGTACTGACAAAAATATAAATACATTTATATATGATACAACAATTGTTACTTATTTATTTGAGTTTTTTCTTATGCCACAATCAGATTGCAAAATCAGTCATTTTATAAAAAGACACTATTTGGGTAGTCTTTTTATGAAATGAATAATTTTGCTATCTGGCTGCGGCATATATGCAAGTAATGTAAAACTCAAGTAATATGAATATATTTAAAAGAGCCGCCGTAACCACTTAGTACACACACCAGACGCGAGATGGCGCATTTCATGGCGTTTGCAGTGAGAGTTGCCTATCTATATCATATATATAAATCTTTTATCTATGTTTACGACGCTTTGATCTTTATAGACTTATTTCTACCAACTTAACTTATACAAAATAACCAAAACTAATATCTAACAGTGTCACCAACTTAAAATACTTTATTGCTTTTCACAATACTTGAATTTATCATATGCAAGGTTTTTTGACGATATTCTGAAACCATCAGTAAAACTGTCTGAATTATTCGCAGAAGATATCAGTGTTACACTTGGCAAGATGGCCGACAATGATGAATTAAGTGATGAGAACTCTACGAATTTATGTGAAAATTAGTGCAAATTTAAGTGTTGTCCAAATAAAAAATGTTCAGTTAAGGTGTGCATTAATTGTAGTGAAATATATCATCAAAGTTGTGCAATGCGCTTCAAATTTCCAATGTTAGAAAAATCGAAAATAATCTGCTGTCAGGCAAATAACCCTACTCAAGTGCTGTTAGAATCACAATTGAAAGCTGAAAGAGAGAAAAATACTTTATTGCATCAGTTAGTAAGTGAAACCCATGATAAAAACAATTTGCTTAAGGATCACAATAGATTATTACTAGAAAAAATTGCCTCACTAGAAGAGAAATTATTTAATAATAGCCAAAAAATGCAGCATGATGTTAATAAAAATTTAAATAAAAACAATCACACAGAAAAAACAAATAAATGGATTGGTAACCCTGAAATCAATGAAGTAAACAAAAAAAATGTAGATAAAGCAACTATTCTTCCAACCGAAGCAAAAAGTGTAGACAAGAAAAGAAACATAAACACTGAAATTCCGCCAAATTCAAATATTTCAAATATAGAAGGAGTGCCAAATAATCGTGAATCTGTTAATCACGAGGAAGAGTGGAACATACAACAAAATAGAAGAAAAAGGTATACCCAATTATCCAGAAAAATATGCACTGGTAATAAAAATCCTAGCAATGCATTGAAAAAATTACAGGTGATACAAAGGAAAAATTGGATCTTTTTGTCAGGTTTTAGTAGCGGCACGACAACTGAAGACATTTTAGAAGTTTTAAATGAGGTTGCTGAAGATAGTTATGAATGTGAAAAGCTAGATCTCAGGTCACAGTAGAGGAATATACAGTTACCCACTCTCATTTTTTCATTATGGACTTCGGTGGACCTTGGTTTCGTTTTTTATGTCTAGTCCAGGACGAGTGAGTGTAGTCCCCACGCATGTAGGGGAACGCGCCAATTTTAAAATCGAGCAATTAGAGGTGCTAAACCTGTGGTGAAATGTCACTTCACTGTGGCTTGTCAAATTTGTTGGTTATGTTGTAAATAATCAGAATACAAAATGCAAATAATTTGAACACAGCAGAGAAAGAGAGAGCTGTGATTTGAATATTTAAAACAATAAATAATATTCTCATGGTGCTACACAATATACACTATAAAGGCAAGAATCAAACAATATTAATGAAATTCGTAGGACTCAAAATTGTATTGGAAACTGAGCTTATACCAGGTATGTTATTAAATTTATTCTTAAATAATTTAAATAACAAATTTATTAATAATGGATAAATAAATAAACCACTATTTTGACATCAAAAATCGTATTTTAATTTTTTTTTTTTGTTACAGAAGTTTAAATCATGACATCATAATGTCGAAGGCTAAATTCTTACTTAAGGAGTAATGGAAGTAATGTGGCCCAGGTATGTGTATTGTACAAATATATCTGGTAATGGAAGTATTTTATATATTAATATTAAAATTAGATTTACATATAAATTGACCAAAAAAATATTGATATTTTGCCCTTTCTATAATATATACGATAAATCGCAGCTCAATCAAATTCATCACGTTTTTAAAAATTATTTATCCCTGGTCTTTATTTTGAATAGTATCTCATGGACTTATGCCATCATTTGGTAGATATTAGGAGTAGCATAAAATCATCTTTGGTAAAGAGTCAACCGCTGGAATTTTTTTTATGGTATCTCATTCTCCAGGTACTTTCAGTACTTCATAGTCTAATTTGTCTAGTGTTTTTTTTTATATGTTCTTCCTATTTTTTTGGGTATTAAGCATAAAACATATACATACATATATACACAACTCTCAAGTCCAAAGAAATTACCCACCGACATTGCAAGCATCAGAACTGGGAATCAAACCCAGTACACGATAAACTGTGTGGCCAAGTGTACTCCTACACGCTTTGGCCCACTGCACTACAATAATGATATTTCATATCTGTACTACAAGATATTCATGGTCTAATTTATGTGGACATGTTTCCCCTTAAGTATTTAATTGACGATGTCTGTACACCATATTGCATAGGGATTAACAGGGATCGAAAATATCCTGATATTTATATAAATATCAGACAAACTGATATATATCACAAAAAACGTGATATATATCACTTTTTGATATTTATGATATTTATTTTTATTTTTTTTATTCATGTAACTTATCCATGCAAATAAAACCACGATTGAATTTAAAAGAGCGCATATCATATTTTAAATCGTTTTTATTCAATGTTTTTTAAGCTTATTATGTCTTGGCTCTGAAAATGTAACAAACAAAACATAAATTCTAACAATTTAAAGTAAAGTCAAATTCTGTTCAGCTGCCTCGGATGCCCAAGGCACCCGCCCGAAAGTTCTCTCACGGTCCAATGATGTATCACTTTACCCGGGTTACCTCCTCTATCCTCCCAGCTGCATTTGGGTATCATTGGGTTCGTACAAGTGGGAAGAGAATCATGAGTTTTGTTACATCAAAATTAAAATGACGATCTTGCCCCGTCCAACTGTAAAGCTAAGTAGCTGAAAAGAATTTGGCTTAAAAAACTTAACAAAATTGCTCTCATAGATGTTCAACATTAGTATTATAAGGACAATAAAGAAGTACCTATAACTATTAAAATGAAACTAATTTAAAAAATATACATATATATTTTTCACCAATGGCGTAGGTGTTTAACCCTTTCAGCTCTGAACATTTTGGCTGCATGTACACTCACCAGCCTAGAGCTATTTTTATGTTTGCACGCCTACTGTCGCTTAAAGTCGTCATTTTATTTTGTATCTGTAATATTTTTATATATTTTTTAAGTGACATATAGATTCATTTAAATATTTTTATCAATGTTTTCAAGTAAATATACAGCGTGGTACTAATAAAACAACTTTAAAAACGACATATTTAAATATTAATAATAACGAAAAAAGAAAAAACTTATACCTATTCTAAAATCTTTCTTTAGACAACTAATTCGTGATTTAACACTCACTTTTTCTTGCAAATTTGACCGGTTTGAACAAACTAACCTATAAATAACCTCAACGAACATGTGTTTACTGAATTATGAGACTACCTGACTACTGTCGATTAAACTCAACGTAACGCGTAAAATCGACAGTAGGCATAGTAGTGTGAGAAGCTGTGTCGCAAATAATCGACAATAGTCTCTCAAGACTAAAAAATAAAAATAGTGCCGATTTTACACGACAGTAGTCTGCAGAGCTTATTTAGCAGCTGACGCATATAAGCGACAGTAGAGCACAGGCCCATTTTTTTTTGTCGATTAAAAGCGACAATAGAGCTGAAAGGGTTAATCGCGCACCATAGGCGTAGGCGTTTTATTTTTATATTTACGATATATATCATGATATTTATGGTGTGATATTTTCCATAAATATCATGATATATATCAAGTGATATATATCCTCGATCCCTGGGGATTAACCTTTCGCTTTGGGTGCTTCATTTCAAAATTAACAATCAGTTGAGGGTAATTTGCAACATTCACAAAAATCCATTGTTAAACTCTAAATAATCCTTCGTGTATTTTGTCAAGTTCAAAACAGATCTATTTTTAGTTAGTTATGTAACATTATAATTATATAATTGTTCATTTTTCCTTACTACTGTTGGAATATATTACAGATTTATCAGCAGCTGGGACATTTTGGGTTCATGATGAATGGAATCGGAGGACATGAAGAAAATTTTTATGAAGAATGAGTGCATAGACAAAGTGCGAAAGGTGGAAGGGCAAATATATTTCAGTTCACAAAAATAACGATAAACATTTTAAGTTACAGATTTTTTAACCTTTTGATAAATAAGTTAAGAATAAAAATAAATCTAGAATAATTTATTAGGGAAAAATATGCCTATAGAAGAAATTGCAATGTTGAATTAAATGGTACAGTACATAGGAATATTGTGAACGATCTCATATATTACAATTTAAGTAATATTTCAATTGAGAAGGATTCTTTATGCTTCTCAACTAAAATAACAGAAGCAATTAACATATCATTAAATCATGCTAACGTTTCGACAAAAAATTCCTCAGAAAATAAATATTCAGAAACAAACATACTGCCTGCAATCAAAGAGAAAGATGAGACGTATTATGATTTTAAATACATTTTGTACTTATAGTAATAACAAAATAATGTTATAGGTCTTTTGAAAAAAAAAAAAAATTAAGCAAATTGTATTAGTTTCTAATTGTAACTTTTTACAGTAATGATACCTTGTGTTACTTTCCTAACATATCTTAATCACACAAATTTGTTTAATGGTAGGTTACACATAAAACATTGTAGATTTATAGCTAGTTAATTAAAATTAAATAAGTATTTGCTTTTTAAACAAACAAACATAAATGTATAAACTTTTAGACTTAGTTATTTTTTATTTATTTAATAATTCGCACGGAAAAAATTATGTATTTTGAGATTTATGTAAATTTATGCTGGTATGTTATTTTATTAATTATCTGTTAACAAAATAATTTATAAAATAAAGTAAGTAAAATCTGAGTGTTTTTCTTTAAGAGTGGGACCTAAAAAATTTGTTAAGAAAACATCTCTTAAATAAGTAAATACATTTTTATTCAAAATATTTGTATTTCCTCCCCTGTTATGAACTGTCAAATTTTAAATGCATTTTTGACGTTATGAAACGTCACATTTTTCATAATTGTCAGTTTCCAATTTAATTACTGAACTAATGATGTAATGAATTTTTACGTATTGATTTCTGTACTTCTGTACTGAAATTTTGTACTTAACACATTATGAAAAATTAATTTTCATAACTGGTTACATAATAGTTATTTACGTAACCAGTTATAAAAAGACTAATTTTATTTGACGAATGTAATATTTGCCAAAACAAACGAGCGAAGAGAGCGAGTTTTGCAAATTACATGAGCCAAATAAAATTACTTTCGCATAACGTTAACAAAATTTTATCTAATCCCGCTTTAACATAGGAAAAAAAAATGCATTACATCACTAGTTATGTAATGAAACTGGAAACTGACAGTTATGAAAAATGTGACATTACGTAACGTCAAAAATGCATTTAAAATTTGATATTTCATAGCGGGGTTAGATAAATAACTATTGAAAACTATAATCACATATAAATTTCCAATAAATATATTATAAACATTATTTAATAACAGATTAATTCTATATTTGCTAATGATTAACAAATAAGTAAGAAAAATATAATAGATGGATATATAATAATATAATACAGTGAGAAACCATCAATAAATATAAACATAAAGTATATAAAGTATTATGAAACTTAACAATCAGGAGTTTGTATTTTTTTTTCAATTAAATATTAAGATTATTTTATTAAAATTAAGAATATAACACATTTTAAAAATATTTCTATTTATATTTACCTACCTACATACGTGACAAATGCAATAAAAGACGAGAGTACAAATTGCAAGTGATGATAAAGCAAGTTTGAACCTATTACTAAAGTAAAACAACACTTGATGGCTTATATCTTCTAAACGAGACGTTGAGGTAATTAGACGATGGTCATCCTAACTTTGTATGGATTATTCTGTAAAATAAAACATTATTTTTAATAAAAATATGTTCCTAAGTAGGTAACTAACAAATAGAAAATAAGAATACAAAGCGAACTGATTTTTTAACCTTTGTAGTTCACTTTTTTATTTATATTTATATTGCAAATTTTGAACAAATGAATTCTCTAGAAAACGAAAATTATTATAACAACCATATTTTACAAACTGAATAATGATTTTTTTCTATTTTTTACTACGTACTTATGAAATAAATAATCGTGCTCATCAAAAACATCAAATCATATTTTTATATTTATTTAATAGGTATAGAATAGAATAGAATAGAATAGAATTTTATTCATGCTATACATATATATAATGTTTGCATATGTCAGAGATAAAAAACAAACGACTTAATTTAAAAACAAGTATAAAAAAAACAGAGTCACGATAACACAATATAAAATAAGCAGTAGTCATAAAAACTAGTACCTCAAGTAGAGGAAAAAACATAAAATATAACATTGTCAAAAACACAGAAAAAACAATTAATGCAAAAATGCTAAAATATAACGATAAATATAATGAATCTAATTAAACAGACGATAAATTGGATAAGGAGCCAAAATATTCAAAATATTCGTCATATGAGTAGAAGGCATTCTGTAAAAGGATATTTTTTATTTTTAGCTTAAACGTGTTTACACTCATATCAAGATTTTGTAAATCTTTAGGTAACACATTAAAAAATTTTATTGATAGATATAGGTAGGAATTCTGAGATTTACTTAGTCTATACTCACCAAGACGAAACAATGAGGGTAATGCATCATTTTTATATGAATCGTCTTGAATACTCATTTTTGAAATGCACACTCCATGCCCAAATTGTTGAACACAGCATTTTTCTGAACTGTATTTATTATCTTCAGATTTATCTACGAATTGTTTCCACAAGTAACCTGGCAAATATTAAATTATATTAATAAAATCATAAGTACATATGGGTAACACAGTTTACTGCTTTCAAATGTGTATTTAAATCAAACCATGCACTTCACGACATGATCACTGAATATGATCTATGAATTTAAACTAGATATATAAAATTTTCTGTTCAAAGTAAAAAACTTTTTCTTTTAATACTAAAAAGTGTGGCTACAAAATGATATGAAAAACATTTGCTTTTCTAAATACCTACAGGTCTTTAAATAGCAAAACGTGTAGCTGTTATTACTTGGCTCTTATTAACTAAATTAGAAGAAATCGATACAAAAATTATCAATGCTGACACGAGTACTGGGCACAATTATTGAAAAAGTGTCC